>OY829105.1:7527500-8152500 GCA_963691645.1 Pelosia muscerda
CAATGTTAATAGAAACAAAAATGAAAGTCTACTCTAAGGTCTATCTAGGAAGCAAACTGCTAAACAGATATTTGAATTCTATGGTCCGTAAGTACCTATAGACCAATATGTTTATGAATGCGTCGAACATTGATAAACAGCATCATTTTCACAGGGGTACAGTCTTGGAAGCTTCGTTCCGGCGTTAAAGACACACGGGATCGGCGAGTATTTATGTACTCACTACATCCTTCTTTCTCATGCACGCGTCTACAGAATGTACGAAAAAGAATACAAGCCTTATCAGGGAGGTAATAATTATCTTCATTATAATATGTTGTAAAAAAATCTTTGGGATATATGATAATTTATCTAAATTATCATATATCCGAAAGGGCCGAAGCCTGTTGTAATTGGATGGTGGATTTTACACTCACACGACTCTCATCATGTTTTTTCGAGGCGATTTTGTCATGTCTATCTCGAAACGACTAAAACTGCAAGCCGCAGAGGGGTTTTGAGCCTCTAATCATGAGGCTGGCTCAGTAAAGGCCCAATAGGGGTGGCTCAATAAAGTATTTTTTATAAACCGCGGGTGACCAGGGCCATCTTCGGTTCGGAAGTCATAGCGTCCCCGTTTTGGTCCGGGAAAGGGGAGGCGCCTGTTATTCCTGGCAGGTGGATACTAATTTTTGTTCTCATAAATTTCGTTTTATAAATGTAGGCACCTACTAAAAATCGAACTCATAATCATCGTAAGTTGTAATATTTATGGTCATGAATATCTTTTGTATTCATTTTCATTAGAAACAGAGCAGGAGCGGCGCAGAGTTATGTAGGTATAATGTGTAATTGTAATAAAATCATGATTAAAAAATTAGGATAACAGAACTGCCTGTTATGACTTCCGAATTTCTTAGGAATGAACATTCTTGGCAAAAAAAATACTACAAATTTTAAGTCGATTATGACCTCAAATCGTTAGCCCAACAACAGAGTTTAGGACAAAAAAAATTATGCGAGTCATATTATAAACTCGTTTATTATTATTTGAGCTGTTGTAACTGTTTTATAACTGAAACATTTAAAACACTGCTTTACCTAGAAATATTATTCAGAATATAATTTGATTTGCTTTTACAAACATTCTCGTTAATTGCTCTAACCAAGCTAAAAGCTTTTTTATGTTATATCCACATTGAAATTTATTTTGTTATTTCTTTTTCGAAATAAATTAAAGTTATAAATCATATTAAAATATTTCCAACCTAGTTTTGGGTGGGAGTTCTGATATTGTGTAGATTAGTTTAGTAAAGTTTAAAGAATTTTAAATTAAAATGTAGGCATGACATGTAGCTAAATTGTTTAATTATTTTATGGACTGGTCTAAACTATTACAAATTAATTAATCACAATTAAGTTTTTTAAAATATGCATCAAAATGTGATTGCAGGTATTGTTGGCATAACTTTAGATGCATTTTGGGGTGATCCAAAAGATCCAAATAATATTGATGATATTGTTGCTGCTGATCGGTACTTGAAGATGCATGTAAGTAAATGTACCAGAAATTTGATACGTGTATAAATGGAACTATTTCTCAGGAATAACTTTTTTACTTTAAATTTTATACCTTGCAGTCTAAACAGGTGTGTCAGTAACACTGTAAAATTATGATTATTGAAATATTGTAAATATTTAAACAAAATATTATTAATGAATAATTATTATATTTACAATGATAATAGAATATTAATAATTATAATAGATTTTTTTGTATTAGCTGGATATTTATGCCCATCCAATATTCTCGGAAAAAGGCGATTATCCTCCGCTTGTACGAGAACGGGTTGATAAAATGAGTCTTCAGCAAGGATTTACACGATCACGCCTGCCATTTTTTACTGCTGAACAGGTCAGTAAATAAATATATTTTACTTTAAACTCAAGAAGCTAGTTTAAAGTCCACATATTAATAATATTGCGGCAGGAACATAAAAAATATTCTACAAAAAATATTCTACAAAAAATATTAATAGCAAAACCCAATTTTACGTTTGTGTTTTTTATATTTATAAAGTTCAAGTTAAAATATTGTTTGTGTACCAATTCTCTGTATTTGTAATTTTTATATATAGATAGTAACTAAATATCTTGACTTTCCACAAAATGCAAAGTTATTTCGGAAAGTTAAAGTTGGAGTGTACTTAACTTTCAAAAACAGCGCAACACTAGACTTTGTTTAAGACTTCGTTTAATATAATTAAGTTCATACACTTTGTTATCGACTATTGAAATAGTGTAATTTTAAATAATAACAAAATGATTGTCAATTCAGGACATACTTTATAGATCATGAAAGTCAATTCCATGATATTCGTATCTCTCTTTTCTTGGAAATAATAAAGTTATTCACAAGATTCAATATAAAAACTTATTTATTAAATTACAAGCTGTTACTTGTGCTCGATCCCTACTTAAAAACCTTCCTTAGAGTTAAAGGAATATAATTATATTCAAAAATACTCGCATTGGTCCAGCTATTTTCGAGTAGGTTTTGCGCTTAGCAACATAATTATTTCGCGCTTCCTTTTTTATTTATATAGAACATTTTAATTAATACCTATCAATTAGGCTCATGTAATACTATCTATAAGTTGATAATTACACCATTAATAATTCTTTTTCCATGTTTCAGGTTAATGAATTACGAGGAAGTTCAGATTTCTTCGGCCTCAATCACTACACTACTTTTCTTATGACTCCATCGGAAATGGAGAATGAATGGGGGGGCGTACCATCTATAGACCATGATACTGGAGTGAGATCCGAGCAGAATCCATCGTGGCCTGTGCCGGGTCCTGTTTGGTTGACGGTATGTTTTTTTTCTTGTTTTTTGTTTTTTTTTTGCTGTTGTTATTGGGTTACGCTGTGGCTGTACACGCCCCACCTGTTGGACCGTGGCCTATGGTCGTTTGCAGCACCAGGAGCGTCACATTCGTGCTGCCAATCCTATAAAAACTAGTGAGCTCTGTCTACCTTACTCGCCGCCGAAAATACAACACAAGGTTATTATTAGCCGCAGTATTCTGTATGGCGGAGGTACTTCCCCAGTCGGTCTGCTTAATTGGTACGGGAGATACTGTCACAACCTACCTCCTTAATTAAAGATTTACATTTTTTTATGTAACAAAATCAGCAAAATTTTATTTAGGTAGGTAATCTCTATGTGTCTTTTCTCTGCCGTACCATTAAGTCCTGGAATTCCTTGCCGGCGCACGTGTTTCCTTCTTCCTACAGTCCCGGGTCCTTTAAGCGGGGCGTGAAAAAGCATCTGATGAGGCCGTCAAGCTGAGCGCCGCCATTGTAGCACTGAACGTGTTTGCAATGGTGACCCTCTTTCATGGGACTTTGCCTTCAGCTTAACATCAGGCGAGGTGAAGTCAAATTGACGTGCCATAGATAAAAAAAAAAAAAAAAAAAAGAACTTTGAACGTGATTTTATCGTAATAGAATATACGCCAACGGACTTTTAAAAATTCCATAGCAGAACTACCGACCAACCGATATTACAAAGGTTTACTTAACCCCTTTATAATCTTTCAATGCATAGAGTAGTTTTGTAAATTCTCTGTTAGACATTTTTCACGTTTAGAAACCCCTCGGGCTTCACCTCAATGGGGATAATGGTGAGGTGGATATTGGGTATGTCAGACTCGAATCGGCTAAAATCGCCCGATGCTTTGCCACACCTATATTTCACTGAGGACAAGGCTGCAGCACTGGCTTTCTTCTTGGAATTAGAAGGTCAGAAGTGAGCAGAACGAGGTGAAAGCCTCAAGTGCAACCGGAATTGTTACCTACCGGTAGCACACGGAGGTTAATGAACCTATACCTATTCAATGTTTTACCTTCAAAAGACGTATCTGTAATCTTTGTGGCGTATAAGTTCAACATTCAGTAATAGTTGAATGTTCTACTTATGTTTATATTAATTCGATGTAGGTCTGCACAAATATTATGTAAATTAGTCTTGTGATGGTGTTTCTAGTGTAATCACGTCCTTATTGAGACTGTACCTCCGCTCTACAGAATACCGCAGTTAATAATAACCTTGTGTTTGTTCCCGGCGGTAAGTAGGGTAGCCATAGCTCACTGGAGAGGATTTATGTTGTCAGCGGTGAGACCGAGAAACCCCACTTCGTCTTCTACACTGACAGTACAGAAACTTCCTACCCCCTCCCCTCTACATGGTTGACAGCAAGCTGTAACGCCACTGTTATTGCAAACTTCCATATGCCACGGTAACCGCTTTCCATCAAGTGGGCCGTGTACTATTTCCAAAAAAATAACGGCATCTAAGTAATCCGGTTTCTAGAACATAACCTTAGTTTGGGTCTAGATAGCGCAAATTGTTATTTACTTATTCATACTAAAAACTGGTTGCAATTTTTTGCATCAGCCTTAAGCATAAAATCAAGAAATTAAAATAATACGCCATTTAAATACTTGTGTGTATCATGGACGTTTTAAATAAAACATGTTTACTTTTCACAGGTTTATCCTCCTGGGTTCCGAAAACTACTCAATTATATACAAAAAAACTATGATAAAATGTTGAGGAAAGTACCAATTATAGTCACAGAAAATGGAATGGGAGACAAAGGTCAAATTGATGACTATGAAAGAGTGTCTTATTACAATAACTATCTTTATCAATTACTTTTGGCAATACATCAGGACAATTGTAATGTAAAGGGCTATTTTGCTTGGACGCTAATGGATGACTTTGAGTGGTCCGACGGCTACGAGTAAGTATGAATTATATACCTACTTTATAATACAAATACCAACATTTTAACCTCGTTCTCCTATATTACTTATAAAAAAAAATCCTATAATATACCAGCTTACCATAGATGTTGTGCGACTCCGCCAGGACTTAGGCGGAAGTCCTTACCATTCTTGAAAGTAAAAATATTTTCATAGTGTGATGTGTAGTCCGACCGTTATCAGCTATCCATATTTGTGTACTGTCTTTTCAAAAAAGTTTAAATTCACTACAGTCAGAGATACCGTTTGACCCATTTTAACCATATACCACCAACGTGGCGTAGCAGTAGTGCACGCGACTGCTAAGTACGAGGCCTTTTTCCCAACTCAGTCCAATTCAGCCGCATCACAGTTAGACTGAAAAGCCGACCCCAACTGAGTTAGGAAAAAGTTTCAGAGAATGATGACCACCAGAATCCTGACACAATGACGGTCCGAATTTCACTATGAAAATAAAGTAACATTGAAATAATATCACTTTTAAGATGTGGTAGTAAGGGTCCTTAACTTAAAGGGTGAACTTCTTGAGACAGGGCACTATATAAAGTATTTGAACTGTATTTATTTAAAACCTTTATGGTTTTAAATAAATACTTGCGTTGGGATACGTTTATAACATAGAATATTGTTGGACTACATTTTTGAAACTTTTGTATCGATGATAAAGCAAGACTGACCGTGGAGTGGCGGTAGTGCGCGCGACTGCTACGCACGGGGAGGGTTCGATCCGCTCAGTTTGCACTGGTAATGTTATGCCTCGGAGTGCACGTTAAGCCGTTGGTACCGGTTGCCATACAAACATCTATGGCAGTCGTTACGGGACCCCTCAAAAGTCCAACCAGTCTAACTTGAAAGGTAATGACCAATGGCGATATAGAAGTTTCAAGTTAGACTGGCCACAACCAATGAACCAATGGGATCATTGGTTGTGGATGTCAGATGGCAGTCACTTCACGGAAAATATCGCCGCATCAAAGTCAGACTAGAAAGCCGACCCAACTAAGTTGGGAAAAGGTTCAGAGAATGATGATAAAGCAGGACTGTAATTTGATTATTCGAGCACCAGGCATATTGAAATAAATTAATGACCTGTTGACGCTTTCAATACCCGTCCAATCAAAACTCCATCGATCTTTCAGCGGTTGTAACTATTCCGTTCAGGATACAAACAAATCAAATTAATGTGTAATTGATGATACCACAGAGCTCAAATAATGTAATATTTATCTTATTTATAAAATAATATACAGGGTGTAAGGCAAAAACTCTCGAAGTCGAGGGCCCCTGGTAGTACTTCTGGTAGACAACATATTGAGATAAAAAATACGATTTGGCATTTTTTATTTGCATTATTTACTCTCCATCAAATCAGTAAAGCTAAATGAATCGTTGCGTTTTGATGTATTTTATGAATTTTTGTTTTATTTTGCTTTACTAACACGATGGAGAGTGAATAACGCTAGGTATAAAAAACAAAAAATTCATATCGTATTTTTTATGCCACTATTTATTTATTTATTTAAACTTTTTGCATAAAATATAAAAATAAAGTACAAAGGCGGGCTTGATGCCATGGGCATTTTCTACCAGTCGACCTTAGTGTCTTAGAGATTTGTCACTATGTTTTCAGTAGTGTTCGTAGTAACTATTTATTGATCTGTGGTATACCAGGAGTAGTACCTGGGGCCTTCAGCTTCGGAAGTGTTTCTCTTACACCCTGTATATATTATATTTTCATCGTTAATCCCCGTCGCATCCGAAGTTTTCACCTTACAGTCTGCTATACGATTTTTTCTTTGCAATTGTAACCAATCTGACCGCCATGACCTATTAATGATATCAAAGCTCTGCAATTAGACCAGTTCTTGGATTTTTTTTGGTCGCGTTTACTACCGCTACGCTACATAACCCAATAATATCACAGAGGTCACTCTTGCCTACTTTTACAGAACCCATCATTTTAGCTACTTAGTCTCTAAGTACTAAGATAAGTCGTTTGTCAAAAACAGCTTTACTTAAACAAGAAAACAATCCCCAAATATATATATGTTACTCTCACTGGACTGGTAGGGCTGGTATAATCAATCACGCTTACTTATAAAAACGGTTTCTTGTTCTGACATCATGGCATGGGTAACTCTGTGAAAGCTTTCTTTGTACAATATATATTATTTTCCCAATTCTAGTAACCTTTACACTCAGAAGCATAGAACCTTTAAAAAAAATATATGCTTGTAATTTTTTTGAGAAATTAGAGCAATCAATTGGGTCTTAATATTGTAAACAGCATGACGCGGCTTACCAAATTCAAATTCGACTAGGTTAGTTCTAAACCAATTTCATAGACTCACAATAATTCATTGCAATAGAATAACGACATCAACTCAAAGGAGATGACTGGTAATCAAAGACCAATAGCTGTTGGCGTGGGTTTCAGTCCGACATAATCACCTCCACCGAGTTGGGCGAAGGTGGTATCTGGGAAATTTGCACACAAAAAAATAAATATAAAATAATCAGTCCTATAAAGTCTGATATTTAACGTAAACTGAGTACAAAAACACGCTGAATGCCAATACATTTTCAATTATGTCATAAATAAAATTGTATTTTAGAGCTAAGTTAAGCTTCCAGTTTTGACTTAACTTCTTGTTATAAATATCTAATATCAATTCACAAAGCAGTTTTTTCTTTACGATATTGTTGATTATGTTATGCGAGATTGATTTTTAAATTTGTCAAACTAGACATTCCATCCAAAACATGATAAACCTGTGTATCCACTACTAATATTTGATGTATATGCAAAAATAATGCTTAATTTATGGTATAATTGAAGAAAAAAGATCTAAAAAACTCTATTTGCATTATTAAAATTATATAACTTCGATAATATTATGACAATAAATATTTCAACCTTGTGTTACGATTGATACGAGGCAATTTCATTACCATGTCGAGCTGTCAACTTAGTTAAAGAATTTTTTTTCCGTGCGCAAAATCCCCACGGATACCACCCTCACTGCAGTCAGTGAAAGTGTGGTTATGTCGGACTCATTATACGAACAATTTATTCTTTATTCTGTTGACATCAACAAAAAAAATATTAGGCAAAAAAACTTATTAAATACATATTTAATAAGTTTTTTTGACTAATATTTTTTTTATTTAGAAACCAATAATCATTTACAATTACATTACAAAATTTTATGTAGTAGGTATAAAACATTAAACGAAGTTGAATTATAACATATAGGCCAATAGTGTAAATATTTTGTATATTCTTATTAATATTCTGTATATAAATTATGTCTTATTTGCTAATGTAAGTCATTTGTATATTAATAATGAATAGTAAAATTAATTGATTCAAATTATGATCAATTATCCTGTTTATTTTATTTAAAAAAAAATATTTAAAGGCCAATAACAGAGAGGTAGAATGCTGCTAAGTAATGTTTATATCGTACTAGCTAATGATCGGGATTTCGCCTACGTGGAATTTTAATCCCGTTCCCTATCTTCTATTCCAGGCTATAATCTATAACTGTAGCAAATTTCAATCAGCTCCGTTCAGCCGTTAGAGCGTAATTGAACAACAAACATACAAACTCTTCAACAAATCATCCCAAACTTTCAATTTTATAATATAAGTAGGATAGGATTAAAAGTTGGGTATTTTATTTGCACTTTGGTTAAGTACGGAAATTCTCTGCTACCGAAGTAACCTAACTATAGCAATCTCCTTTAGTAAGATGCTAATAACAGATTCACATAGTTCGAGAAGTTCACTTAGAAATATTTTATTGCCACACTTCCACTATGATCTCTTTAGATTGTAAAATGTTTCATGCAATTTATAGAACTGAGCATGAATACCACTGGGACTTTGATTTTTGTGTCAAATCTACATAATTACTTAGTTATAAAATTTATATCCATGCATATTTATTATAATCGTCTGGAGGTCAGATGGCAGTCGTATAACATAAAATATCGAAGTTCAGCCGCTCTTAGTTAGACTAGAAAATCGATCCCAACCGAGATGGAAAAAAGGCTCATATAATGATGTGTATCAAAATAATTACCACCAGATACAATAGTACCTACTAGTTACAATATATGCTTCATGAACTATGAATTTAATTATCTCATTTTGAATCACTATCACTACATAGTATAAAATAAAGTCGCGTTTTCTGTCCCTGTTTTTCTTGTCCCTTTGTATGCTTAAATCTTTAGAACTACGCAACGGATTTTAATGCGGTTTGTTTCAATAAATAAAATGGTTAAAGAGGAAGGTTTATATATGTATTTGACATCATGCTACGACTGACAGGTGCGGAGCAGGAATGAAAAATGTTGCAAAAACGGGGTGACGCAGACGAAGTCGCGCGGGTCAGCTAGTCAATAATAATTTGACTCGTGGATATTTTTTGATTGTAATTTTTCAGTATGAATGACCTGTATTATTACATTGGTTAATTTTTTGATTATGAACGGGACATTTTTTTTTCCGTGCGGAAATACCCACGGATACACCAGGCCGACATCAGTGAGGCAGGTTATTTCGGACTCGAACCGACTTAAACCTCACGGCTGACTTGGAGCATCAGTTGCCGAGGGTGAGGCAGACATTTCCCTCACGCGATTGTAAACAAGCCTGGCTAATAAACAAAGCCATTTATTGCTTTAAAGAAATATGTAAACACATGCATGTAGGTCGTTATCCGATAGTAATACTGCAGTATTCTGTGTTATCTAGGTACTTATGTCATAATTACATAATCGTAATGATATATTTAAGACTCATAAATGGATTTTTTGTTTTCAGACCTAAGTTTGGCCTGTATAAAGTCGACTTCGACAGTCCAAACAAAACTCGAACCCCCAAACTGTCAGCGAGAAACTACAGACATATTGTGCGCACGCGAAGAATACACTTCAACTATATACAGCCGCCCTTACAAAACGCATATCAGTATAATCGTATATAGATAGATATTGTTGAGTTTGTATAATTTTTATTTTTTAAAATAAAACTAAGTTCGTTATCTTGTTTTTAATTTATATTATACATACATACATATACTCATGCCTGTAATCCCTGAAGACCTCTTCGAGATTCATTTCGCCAACTATGATTTTCGGTACCATGTAATAGGGGGCGAGCCTATACCTATTATACAGGCTGGATTATACAGTCGTACGATATCACGATCCATACGATCCGCGCGATTTTAAATAAATACACAGTAATATTATAGACGTTCCGGAAAAAATCATTTTCGATACAGTTTTATCAAAGCTGTAATCAATCTTCTGGAAGTTTTAATTGGCTGCAGAAATATATTTACCTAATGTATGGGAGTAATGTACAAGCGCACAGACGGATGTAACTGACGCGAAAAAATAATCTCCAAATTATTACTTCCAGATGATTTTACTATTGAAACTGCCATTTTTTTTTCCAAAACTACTATAAAATAATGGTATAGGTATTAATGGTATTGGTGTGCAAAAATATGCGATTTTTAGTACTTCTATACTGGAGTACGATAATGAATAGCCATCCAGTTAGACCACCCAGCTGAACAGTACCTACTTGAGCGAAGAGCACCTACTCATGTCCAGTTATCAACATTTTTGACAGGTGTTCTAACTGGATACAAGTCTGTGTTTTTTACAATTTTGTACACGAAGTGCACGCTATAAGCTAAGTTAAAACGCTTTAGGAGTTTACATCGGTAGTGGAATGACAGGATTCGAACCCGCGACCTGTCGATCTTAAGATATTTAACCATGACTTCTAAGCTACTAACGCTACCTATGGTACAACGATTCTTTAAAGGAAATAATTAATTAAGTACAGGTGTTGATAATATAACCTGTGTATAATCATTGCTACTGTCCTTTATTATTATTCTATAAACTACTTATTTATTATTATTTATATATTATGCTGGGGGCGTACCCAGCATGAATAAAGCACTATCGCAATACCTAGAGTCTTGTATTCGCTAAGGACAACCGGATTGGATGATGAAATATTCCAGTTTAACTTTTGTCTTATACAGTCACTAAACAAAATAGTTTCAATAACCATGACCAACGATAATTACACCAGTACTATAAAATTCTTATCTATAATTATCCAATTGATTAATATGTCATTAGTTTCTTTATATACAATCAAGGCAGTATGCAAGCAGAGCCCATATCACAGTCGGGGAGAGTGAGTCAGATTAGATCAAAGGTAGTTTAAAAATATTAGATTTTATAGACTGCCAAAATCTTCTTAAATTATACCTAGGTAGGCTAGGCTAAGCTAGACTTTCTACCTGTTAATTTAATCACAGTCCAAGATCTAGTACTTAATTCAAAACAGCCTCCCGCACTCGAAGTATTTATCACTGCTTATGAACGCTCGCAATACCAAGAGGTCACTTATAAAAGAAAAGAGCACTTTCCACGACTAAATAGGATAAATTTTGATAGAAGCTCCACTATTCAAAAAAACTCTATCATAAGAAAATATATTAAGAAAAATAACGTAACAAGTATCATATTAAAACATAGGCCTTTCATTAATCATAGAAGTCTTAAGCAATTTTACTTATCAACTAAAGAGGCGACGTGAGTAAGTAGACACTTACAACAAAAGTTACATCTTACCGTGGTTCAAAGATCACGTACCCAATAGCTCGGAAACAAACATAAACACATTATAGTAGTTGATATGGGAAACCCAAATTTGTTTGAGAAATAGGACGCTCATACCTCATCTCAGGGGCTTTCTAATTTACTTTTAGTATACCGCAAAACTCAAGGCCTTTTCTTTTTCTTCATAGAGTTAATGGATAGGTTATTTTAACTTTATTGATAAGCCAAAGAAAAGATCACGGTATTTACTTAAGAAATAGACTTATAGAAATCAAGAAAGTATATTCGGGGTAGGGAGGGGAAACTCAGAAATAGTTTAACAATCCAAACGATAGCAGTAGCAAAATATCAACTATTGTCATAGAAAGGAATACCAAACCGTACCCCTCAAAGCAAGTAAAAAAAATCTTACCCGAAGAGATATCATTTCGTGCAATATTCCGCAAAATGCGCAGAATAAACCTCGACACGGCATCTTCAGGACAATTACAGGACAATTAGTGATATTTTGCTGTTGCTAATTGTTGAGATTGTTAAACAAAAAAAAAGAAATAAATCTCATAATATATCATCTTGTAATGGATTTCCGCCATGTATGTTTGTTTGTTTGTTTTGACTGGGTTTGTCCGCACTTGGCTTCTTGATTGGGCCTTCGTGCGTGTGGTGTTTCATCATGCCGCTCACTCCAATCATCCCAGGTTCTCCTAGAAAGCAAGAAGTTTGGAGAAACTTCTAAAGGCTTCCGGCCACTCTACTACAATCCATAAGGACGTGTTATTCCGCCATGTAACGCCGACTTCAATATTTTATCTTATAGAAATTACTTTGCCTATAAATTTCATCCTCAAAAATATTTATCAAAACTAATTCCGAGTAGTAGACGAAAAATAAACAAAAACACACTTGTTAGATATATATACGTTTTTATAGCAATACAAATAACACGAGGATAGGGAAAAAGTTGTATCCAACAAAATTGTTCACAGTTTTATTGGGATATCAATTAAAATATGTAGTACCTAAGTACATAAAAAAGTAGAGAGTATTTTCCCATGAACAATATAGCAGAAAATATAAGTATTGAGCATTATGTTATATTGTAATTTATCGTCGTCATTATCCCAGGACAAGGAGACGAAGTCGAGGTTGAAATGATGATGATGATGATGATGATGATGATTATCCCCCAAAAGATTCAATATGAGCAATTTAAATATACGATATAAATAATAATCTAGTTGGTACAACAACAAGAAAAGCAGCTTTTATTCAGCACAATTGGAGCGTCAATCGTCGGCAAAATATCTTGATATTACTCGATCTGGGTCACAATGACAAAAATAATTCTATCAGGCGACGCCCCAGCACTTTGTTTTATGTTGCGATCTATTCCGATCTGCAAAACGCCCCTCTCTGTCTGGAAAGTAGGATAAAAATATAAACTTTAGAATAACTGCACTAACTAAAACTAACTTTAGTTGTATTGTTTATTCCGATGTAGTCGTATCTTCTGGTAGGTAAACTAGACCGAAGTTAGCAGGTTTGTTGCCTTGTGACGACATGTTAGTATAGAACGAAAGTCCCTACCTAATTTGCTTATAAATGATGTTTTGATATTCACAAAAATTTAATAATAATAGACCAGTTCCAAGAAGTACAAATAATAAAAAACACAATTAGAAAGTTACCTTGAGAGCTACAAAGAAAAACCCTCGAGTTTTTAACATGGACATCGTTACGAACAATAGCTAATAGGTACTGATAATAATATTAACATACTAAGAACCAATCACTCGGTAACAAGAAACTTTGCAATGGCACCTTTTAAAGACGATAATGAGCTTTATAGCAGTTGTTAACTTTGTAACGCAAAATTGTTAGTGGCGTTAAAATTTGATTTCGGTAAACAATACGTTGTACCTATGACGACATCTGTAGGGTTTGGGGGGAACTTTTCATCGATCACCAATTCGGTATTGATGAATGGTTTCCCAATCTGACAACAGATGTCGCTAGTATGTTTACCTATTTCAAATAGAATTATAATATCGTGATAGGTTAAATTGTTTGTGATATTTTATTCAATCATATAGCTTAATGTCTTTAATTTAAAATTGTCATAATCTAAATTCCTAGTTGCCCAAATTAATTTAGTCACGGCGAGAATGTCTTTGGTTTCGTATTATCTGTGGATCAGTATTTTTTGTTTCGCGATTCGATCAGGTGAACGAATAATTCGTGATATCAGATTCATCTACTAGAATATTCCATGAAAAATGATATAAATACACCCCTCCCGGTGGATGCGAACACCTCTGATAATTACTCTGAAGATTAAGCACGAAACTCTGTTCGTATTTCATTGATTTTTCTGATAAGTTGGAACTCTGAATTATATGTACCTACCTACATATAAATTAAATATCTTAGACTCTGTGCATCTTTCCCGGACTTCTCTGGTAAGATTTCTTAATTTATCTCTCTGTTCTTAGTCTTTATATCTGTGTCTTTCGTTTGCGTCAATGATATACTTAGGTCTTTTTGGTATTCTTGATGCAGGGTCCCAAGGTTTAGCGGACAATATTAGTGACCTATCTACATTGTTGTGATTCCGTTGTTGGAGTCCCTGTTCGGAACAGCTGTCCCTTCGTTTGGCTCGCGGCAGTGCGGGCGGTGGCTAGCAGCAGACCTGCCTACGCAAGCCGACAACCGACGCCAGGGGAACCATCCGAAGAGGAGTGCCAAAAGGTCACGTAATCTTAACTTGTACAATAACTGTAACTTCATATACCCGCTACCTTGAGTTGTAATTACGAGATCAGCTGTGTGCTACGAGGGAGGCGCATAAGCATCTTATATTGTATTTACATTTCTATATCTCTGTGCCTGTGATAATTCTACTGTATGTACAACTGTGTACCCTATTGAATATATGCATGTATAAAATCTTAGTGTTGTTTCATTAAGGGTATCTGGAGCACGCACCCACTATCTCCACTCTGAGATAAAAGGCGCCCAAGAGTCTCTTTCGAAAGCTCTTGCCTGGGTTAGCCGGTGGAGTAGCTGGGGAGTTTCCCAGGTTACACAGTGGCGCGGCCAACGTACGGGCAGTTCAAGAATTCCAGTACCCACTGGATTTCTCTTGGTTCTGTGTGTGTGTGTGAAAGACGCCTTTAATGAATTCAAACCTACTATCCGTCTGATACTCTCCAAGACGTTAATTGGTTGTGCTTGTGCGGCTAAGCACGTAATTAATTTCCTTGCAATTTACACCGAATAGCAAGGAAACGGGTCAAAATTTTTTTTCTAAATTATAAATAGCTGCTACATTTTCGGTAAAATTCATATTTCGGCATACCTTCGTATTTTTTTCTTTTTTTTCTTTTTTCTTTTTTTACTGGTTGCTGGTTGGGTTGGATATATCATCTCAGTTTGTCCCGAATTTTAAATAAAATTAATATACATGCATATGTTCAACTTTGTGTTTTTTCTGAATTTAACTTTTAATTGTTATCGACATTTTCTATAAGTGCCGATATATGTAACTCTGTGTAAGGTGGTTTCCATTCGGAATTACCATTTTTTTTTTCTTTTTAACCTTGGATCAGTATAGTAGCCGGTACTTATACTTGCTACCGTACATTTTGCTCTTAGCCTTTTAACTGTTTTTTAATTTTTTGTAATTTCATTTGTACCTATACGTACGGTACAATTTTTTTTGTGTATATTTTTTCAATATTTTAGTAATTGTCTGCAGGGCGGTACATCTCGGGTACCTACCCGCTATTGGAGAATTATTCTCAATTGGAAATTTTTAAATAATTATATTATTAGGAATTGTCTGCAGGGCGGTACATTTTAGTTACCTACCCGCTAATGAAAATTGTTTTATGCTGAATTTTTTTATACCTATATTATTAACATAGAAGGGTACATTTACATACTGTCCGTTCAATTGAATACCCTCTTGGACTTATATCCATTTAAACTTTCGTTAAATAACGGAATTGTTAGTTAAATTTTATTTTATATTCTATTCACTTAAAGTTCATTTCTTATAAGATGGCAAAAATGCACCAGTATGTAAACTATTTAAGAAAAGATGAGCTGTCTAATGAGTTGTCTTACATGGGCATTTCAGCGGATCCTGAGGCTACGGTTGTCAGCTTGCGTAACGAATTGAGGACGGCATATCGGCTAGTTCGCCGTGGAAGTCTGAAGCCTAACACCACGAAGTCCACTGATGCTGCAACTGAACGCACTGTCTGCGAGCCAAAAGTGAAGGAACTCGAGGATTTGCTATCGTCAGGTGACTTTGATGCCGATAAAAATAGTCGCACTAGGGCTGCTGTTAGGGCTAATTATCTTTTGACTAGGCTAGCTCGTTGTGGGCTAGATTGTTCTGAACTTGTTAGTATTCGCAACAGATTAGTTAAGATTGTGTCAGTAGCTGAATCGAATAGTGACTCAGAATCTGAGGTGTCAGATAATGATGATCGCGCTTCTCGTGTCCGAGTTGAATATACTTCACCTGCGATGAGAAATGAACGCTCGATGCGGGGTAGCTCGCAAAACATTAACTTAAATAATGATAATTTTATTTATAGGGAACGCCCTATTAATTTGAATAGTTTTAATTTAAAATATGATGGATCTGCTTGTGTGCGTGTCTTCATTGAGAGACTGGAGGAACTCCGGTGTGCTAGGGAAGTCTCCAAATCAAAAGTTCTCCTGGCTTTCTCTGACCTATTGGACGGACCAGCTTTGTCTTGGTTCCGCACCAATAAAGCTAACTTTATGTCTTATGAAGACTTACTAATCGAATTAAGAGACACCTTTGATATTCCCGATTACGATTATCGTTTACGGAATGAGATTAGGCAACGTACCCAAGCCCGTACCGAGTCCTTGGTGAACTACATCTCCACAATGCAGGCCATGTTCTCTAGACTAACTTGTAAAATGCCCAGTGAAGAACAACTGGACATTCTTATGCATAACATTAGACCTGACTACATGAAGGAACTAGCCCTTCATGAAGTCAACACTATTGATGATCTAAGAAGGTTAGGAAAGCGTTTGGAACTTGCGCGTGCTAGGGCTGAGGCGTTCCACGAGCCAGTCTTGGACAAATTTGAGATCTCCTCTGACTTACATTCACAGAAAGCAAAGTGCACACCAAAAGCTACCAAGCAGGTCTCTGCGGTGGACAGCTCGGCAGCCTCGCACGAACGCAAATGCTTTCGTTGCGGCGGCAGCGATCACACTGCTAATAACTGCTCACAATCAAGGGAGTTGGTGTGTTTCCGATGTGGTCTCAAAGGAGTCAAGTCACCCGACTGCCCCAAATGTACGTCGAAGTCAAAAAACGCGTAGGCCAGGGCCTTATTAAGACATTCTCAAGCTCTGTGTCTGAGTCTTCTTCTGATAAGGTCCTGTTTACTAAACGGGATAACGATGTTAGACCGTACTTAGTTGTTAGGGTTTTAAATTTAAATGTTCTTGGTCTTCTTGATTCCGGTGCCTCCTGCTCCGTGCTAGGAAAAGGTGCGCACCGTAGCTTCTTAGATTTAGGGTTTGAACTAGAAAGTGTCAACCCAAATTTTAAAATTACAACTGCAGACAGTTCACATTTGAAATGTCTGGGTTCTATGTCCTTACCCTTAGAATACAACTCTGTTATCAGGGTACTTAAGTTTTATGTTGTACCAGAAATAACTACCTCAATGATATTTGGAGTAGACTTCTGGCAACAATTTCAATTAGGTGATAGATTAATTTCTCAAAAAATTAATATGAATAATTTTAGTGATAGCTGTCCTATTGAATCTTTGTCTCTTCACAGTGGTCTCGAGGATTACAACAACCTGACCGAGGATCAGCGGTGTGTAATGAACGGGATCATTGAAAAATTTGAGTCAATTAATACGGATAAGGTGGGCTTAGGTCGAACTACGCTTGTGCATCATGTCATAGACACGGGTGACAGCAAGCCGATCAAGCAGCGGTATTACCCTCTCTCACCTCTCAAACAGAAGGCTCTGGAGACGGAGTTGGACCGGATGTTGGAGATGGGAGTGGTGTCACCATCACAATCCGCGTGGAACTCACCCGTGGTTATGGTGGAAAAGGCGAACGGTGATCTAAGGCTGTGCTTAGATTCACGTAAGCTTAATGCTGTTTCCAAAAGTGATGCTTATCCCTTACCGTACATCAATCAAATTTTAGACCATCTTAATAATGCTAAATATTTGTCCTCTATTGATTTAAGTGCAGCGTATTGGCAAATCCCGTTCGACTCTGCCCAGTCTGCTGAGAAGACTGCGTTCACGGTGCCGAGGCGGGGTTTGTTCCAGTATAATGTAATGTGTTTTGGTCTTGTCGGAGCTTCAAGTACGATGCAACGACTGATGGACCGCTTATTCGGCCCGGAATTCGACAACAGAGTGTTTTGCTTCCAAGACGACATAATCTGTGTGGCCAACACCTTCGAGGAGCATGTGGATCTCTTAAATAGAATCTATCAGCGACTCAAGGATGCGGGCCTAACGATTAATATGAAGAAATCACACTTTTGTCGAAGTGAATTAAAGTACCTTGGTTACTATGTGGATAGGCATGGACTACGTACTGACCCCGGTAAAGTCGAGGTCATCCTCAACTATCCCACACCTTCTAACTCGAAGGATGTCAAACGTTTCCTAGGTATGGCCGGCTGGTATCGTCGTTTCATTAATAACTTTTCTAAAATTAGTAAACCTCTTTGTAAACTCACCTCTAAAAATGTAAATTTTATTTGGACATCTGAAGCTGAGGAGGCTTTTAACCTTCTCAAGTCAGCTTTGGTCTCTGCTCCTATATTGAAAATGCCTAACTACTCTTTACCGTTCCGTATACTAAGTGACGCGTCAGCTTACTCAGTTGCTGCTGTTCTGACCCAAACACACGATGGTGTGGAACACCCCATCGCCTATTGCAGTCGTTCTCTTAATAAGAACGAGGTGAACTACAGCACAACCGAGCGAGAGCTTCTGGCCGTGATTTTTGCGCTGGAGCAGTTCAGACAGTATGTGGAGGGACAGAAGTGCACTGTTGTCACTGATCATGCCTCACTACTGTGGTTTCACAAGCTCAAAAATCCTACAGGTCGTTTAGCACGTTGGAGTATGCGACTCAGTCAGTTTGACTTCGACATAGAGCACCGTAAGGGAAAAGATCATGTAGTACCTGACGCTCTATCTCGCATAAAGATTGACTCCATCGATGCGAGCTCCACCAATGACCCGTGGTATCTTCACACCATGGAGTGCGTGCGTAGGAACCCAAGGCATTACCCTAACTTTAATATTCGTGAAAATTTGTTATATCGATTTTCTAAAAATAAATATTCTTTGACTTCAGATTTTGATTGGAAGTTAGTGGTACCTCAAGAGGACAGGCTAGCACTCCTCACCAAATACCACGATGACACGCTTAGTGCCCATGGTGGTGTTTGGAAAACACATAAGAGGTTGTCTTTGAATTACTACTGGCCAAAGATGTACAATAGTGTCAAAGACTACGTGGGAAATTGTGAGGTTTGTAAGATGTATAAACCCGTAAACACTTCGCGTCCTGGTCTAATGGGAAGTGCGAAGCGTGTATCTAAACCTTTTGAAGCTATTTCGTGTGATTTACTTGGACCTTTTCCAGTGTCAAGCAACAGAAATATTCATCTGATCGTTGTTTCGGACTACTTTAGCAAGTATGTCATGCTGTGTCCTATAAGGATTGCAACAGGCGCTGCAGTAGCGAGATTCATCGAGAAGAAAGTGTTTCTAGTTCATGGAGTTTGCAAGACTATCTATATTGATAACGGTCCTCAGTATGTGAGCAAGCAATTTAAGGATATGTTAGCTAAATATAATGTTCCAAACGTATACTATAGCCCGCGTTACCACGCTCAAACTAATCAAGCTGAACGAGCGATTCGAAATGTTGTTCAAGCCATCTCATGTTATGTGAAGACTCAGCACAAAAAGTGGGATGAACATCTTGTTGAGCTGCAGTGCGCTCTAAACACTGCAGTAAACGAGGCCACTCGATTCTCTCCCTATTTCTTAGTACACGGTAGGGAATTTATAGGTGATGGAGTTCTATATAGACAGTCTGACATAACCTGTCATCCGGACTTAGTCTCCATTGATGAGCCCTCAGCCTTCGGTGCCAAACTGAAAGAAATGCAACACATTTACGATCAGGTGAGGAAACATTTGATTTCGGCTCACCAGCGTAATGAGAAGTATTATAATTTCAGGAAAAGGCATGTCGAGCTGAAAGTTGGTCAAATTGTTTACAAACGGACTCATTATTTATCTAATAAAGCTAAACATTTTACCTCTAAACTCGCTCCTAAGTTTACTAAGTGTGTAGTGTCTGCTAAACGTTCCTCTTTAGTGTATAGGTTAGCAGATTTGGATGGTAAGGACTTAGGCGAGTATCACATCAAGGACATTTTAAAATACACTGATGAGAATCAATCTGCGGTACCTTCTCTGCCTAGCGTCAGCGCTATTTCATTTCCGTAGCACTGTCGATTTATACTTACTTTACCGCGACTCGATGAAGTATGACCTTGTTGCTGTAGCTTGGGTGTCCTCGTATGGGACATATTATTTGTTAGGTACACCTCATCGAGTTTTCGTTTCTCATCCTCCTCTTCTCTGTAGTTGTGTTGCATATGCGACCATCTGACTATAGCAGTTAAGGAGAGTTTTCTTTCTAGTGGTTTAGGGCATTTAGACTTAAAGTAAAAGAGTCTGTGTCAATATTTGCCTCTAGTTAGTTCTTAGTAGTTCTGTTTTGTACTTTGATCTGTTCTTTTTTTATTCGTTCTATTTTTAACTTGTTAGACTTTTGACTTGTTTTATTCTGTTGTGTATTCCTTGCGTTACTTGTCTGTCCACACAAGTAATACTTTCAAGGGGGGGGATTGTGTAACGCAAAATTGTTAGTGGCGTTAAAATTTGATTTCGGTAAACAATACGTTGTACCTATGACGACATCTGTAGGGTTTGGGGGGAACTTTTCATCGATCACCAATTCGGTATTGATGAATGGTTTCCCAATCTGACAACAGATGTCGCTAGTATGTTTACCTATTTCAAATAGAATTATAATATCGTGATAGGTTAAATTGTTTGTGATATTTTATTCAATCATATAGCTTAATGTCTTTAATTTAAAATTGTCATAATCTAAATTCCTAGTTGCCCAAATTAATTTAGTCACGGCGAGAATGTCTTTGGTTTCGTATTATCTGTGGATCAGTATTTTTTGTTTCGCGATTCGATCAGGTGAACGAATAATTCGTGATATCAGATTCATCTACTAGAATATTCCATGAAAAATGATATAAATACACCCCTCCCGGTGGATGCGAACACCTCTGATAATTACTCTGAAGATTAAGCACGAAACTCTGTTCGTATTTCATTGATTTTTCTGATAAGTTGGAACTCTGAATTATATGTACCTACCTACATATAAATTAAATATCTTAGACTCTGTGCATCTTTCCCGGACTTCTCTGGTAAGATTTCTTAATTTATCTCTCTGTTCTTAGTCTTTATATCTGTGTCTTTCGTTTGCGTCAATGATATACTTAGGTCTTTTTGGTATTCTTGATGCAGGGTCCCAAGGTTTAGCGGACAATATTAGTGACCTATCTACATTGTTGTGATTCCGTTGTTGGAGTCCCTGTTCGGAACAGCTGTCCCTTCGTTTGGCTCGCGGCAGTGCGGGCGGTGGCTAGCAGCAGACCTGCCTACGCAAGCCGACAACCGACGCCAGGGGAACCATCCGAAGAGGAGTGCCAAAAGGTCACGTAATCTTAACTTGTACAATAACTGTAACTTCATATACCCGCTACCTTGAGTTGTAATTACGAGATCAGCTGTGTGCTACGAGGGAGGCGCATAAGCATCTTATATTGTATTTACATTTCTATATCTCTGTGCCTGTGATAATTCTACTGTATGTACAACTGTGTACCCTATTGAATATATGCATGTATAAAATCTTAGTGTTGTTTCATTAAGGGTATCTGGAGCACGCACCCACTATCTCCACTCTGAGATAAAAGGCGCCCAAGAGTCTCTTTCGAAAGCTCTTGCCTGGGTTAGCCGGTGGAGTAGCTGGGGAGTTTCCCAGGTTACAACTTCTTGCAATTCTATTAATTGGCTAGATAGCCAAGTCACTTGTACTAAATGGATTTACATGGATTTGTACTTATTACTTATTATAAATAATTAAGTCTTCATACGATTTAGTATATTGCCAGAAGTATTTTGTAAACTGTGATAATAACATTACTGAATATTAATACAAACAATACTATGTACTTAAACATTTATAAACAAAACGTTAACACCTGATAAAGGTTCTGGCAAATATTTCCAATGGAAATAAAAGTATTTCTAACCGAGTATTATTGATATATATCGTGATGAAATCTGTGAAAACTCGTTTTCGTTTTAAAATAAACTACGAAAATGACAAGTTCTCCGATTCTGGCTCTTACTTGATGTATCAATCAGCCAGGAACAGTATTTTTTTTTAGGTATATACTTACTGATTATATTGCACGACATTATTTCAGCAATAATTCCGACTGCATCCAAAACTTTTTTTATTAAATACCCCGGATCAGCTCTAGTACGTTTTCTCCTCCTCGTGTGATTTATCGAGGATTGTGTGTCATAAAACCTCGTAGGGAAAGGGTCTGAGTCGTCCAATAGCAGGTGAGGTTGGTTTAACATAGATAGATAGATTACATCAATCAATCAATTAGACTGCCAAACCAATTAATCTATGTGCGCCATAGCATTCGATTCACTTTGTGCAGCCAGCCCAGCTACTTTTTTCATGTCGTACGTTCATCTAGCTCGAGGGCCTCTTCCGTTGAGTGATTCGCGACTCGTTTGCTCCATGTGATATATGTGGCCAGCTCTATGTCACTTCATTTATTTATTCAAGCAATATCACTTTAGTCTTTTCTTGAATGACCTCATTACAGATTTTATTTATTTATTTATTTTCAAACTTTAGGCACAGTAAATTGAACAAAGCAGTCCAAAGTCCGCTGTGGATGGGCTATTAAGTCGTGGAGTATCCCTATTGCCAGTCGGGCACTGGACGTCATAACAGGTTGGACGCATGACAGATGTTGTATTGATAACTACCACCAATTTAGAATTTCGTCTTTAATTATACAGATGTTATAAAAACGTATTAAAATTTTTTGAACATGAAATGGAAACTATAAACGTTTGATGTGTGTAGTAAATATTTGGTGGCAAAAATCTCGCCAAACTATGACATGGGCTCGATATCAATGGTATTAAATAAAAAGGCGTAACTGAAATATGAATTTCAGATTTCACTGTTTGCAAAAAATATGTATAGCTGTATAAAACGTGAACATATAAAATGTATAGATAAAATTTTGAAGAGGATGCCAAAAAAATTGTAGATATCCAATAACTTCAGATATTAAGAAAAGTATTTTTCTATTTTATGAAACAAAACATAGGAGGCAAATGGTAAGACCTTTTATGAATTTACAGGATAATATAATTAATTTGAAATACTTACTGTGCTTATAAACAATTTTTTCAATTAATGATATTACATATCAACATCATAATAATTCTCCTAATTATACTGCATTTTGAAACTGTAATCAAATATAATTCAAATTCAAATGATTTGCACAAAATTTGTCTACAAAGGTTTATTATTCTTTATCTTAAATTAAAGTAAAAATAATTTCACTTTAACGAGGTTGTTATTTCAATCATGTTACGTCAGCCACTTCATCATTTCGTATTTCGTAATTACCTACTTCCTTAACAAATCTAAGGAACATAAATCACAAAAAGTAAAAATTAAATTAAAGGCGAAGCTCCTACATTTTTCATTCAATTAACCACTCGACGCTACTTAAATTTAACTTGATAACCACTTTACCCTTTTAATAAAAACTTAATCATCCTTCAAAAAATATTAAGGGTGCAAATTCAGTCATTGTTATTCATTTCCCAATTTTAGCATTTTGCTAATGAATATTGCGAAGCGTCTGTATTAAACACGCTGCGTTACAAGATTTTAATGAACTGATAACCATGATTTTACTGTTTTACCACACATAACATAACTTCGAAAAGTCATTGGTGTGTGCCATGGTAAAACCTGGGATCGAACCCAAGACCTCTTCTCAGCAGTCCATTACCCACACCACTAGGCTACCGCATTTATGATCGCTATGATACCCGGGGTTCGTTGCGTTGTTAAACGGGATTGGAAATGCAAGTGGTTGGAGCCATGAGCGAAAGCTAGTCTTTTTAGTCCATGTCACGTATATTTAGGAAAATGTATGACACCGATTGATTTCCAGTGTAGTAAAATAGTACCACTCCATTCTCTCCTGAAAATTGGGAGCGTTTCCGTGTTGTCAGTGTAGAAGATAAAGCAGGGTTTCATACCATCACACATAGTAGTGCTAAATGGAGCCCTTGGTCTTCCCACTGACAACACAAAACCTCTCTAGTGAACTCTGGGTACCGCCGGGATCATGACACATTCTGTTGCACGTTCCTGGTATATTGTAGGGTTGTCTGTCCTAGTCGAAGTAATCAATTAGTCATGTCTTTATCGGTGTCAATATACCTCTGCCTATTCCCGTCGAAGATTTACAGGCGTGATTACATGTTTTTTTTGTAGAGGAAAGGGGGAGAGTGAGTAGGAAGGAAGAGGTGAAGGTATAAAGGATGTATGTATGTAATTAAAAGAATTAAAGTAGTCTAGTAATAATCTAACCAAACTTTACCCCTGATTTACTTTATTATTACACATCAAATAATGCAAATATTAATATAAGCAAAGCAGTAAGTCTGTAGTAACAAAGAGACAATACTAAACACTTTTGGTCGTGATCACCGAGAATTAATGGATAACGACTTGCGCAAGTTGTAAAAGTCAAGGGAATAGGGTCAGTTCAATATCCTTTTCCCATTAACCTAAACGGTATTGAAGTTTCTTGGGACTCAGCCTATTTTATCCGGAAGAAAAGCGTGACCAAACAATATTAGCTCGGCGACGTTTTGAATACTGCGATATATTTTATCTGATATCAGATATAGTTGAGCGCTGGGCTACATTGCCATTTCTTCTGATATTTCTTCTACTTATGCATTGGTTTCTTATCGATAAACATTGTTTATCTTGTGGAATTTCTTTTGTTAAAACATTTAACCTTATACTGTGACAGATGCGATATGCTATGGTAAAAATTAAATCTAGAGATTATTCACACTTCTCCTAATTAGCATTAATGGTTGAGTATGTTAATTAAATTAAGCATGTAATGGTTACAATTAAAATGGAACTACAGTAGAGTTCAAAGTCATTTACAATCAGAGGGGTGAAAGTTTTGCGGTAGCCTCTATTTACCATTATATCTATATCTATATTTTATTATCTATATTTGTAAACAAAATTTATTTTTTCAAGAGTACACTCCAAAATGTACATTTATAATGAATAACTTCTATACAGTGCCTGGCATGTTTTGAATTTACTTTTTACTCTCGGCTACTTCTTTCTTTTGTTATACCTACGCTATGTATTTTACCCAAATAAAATACCAAGTCAGGTAGATTTGTTATCTTAATTTTGAAGCTACCTTCAAATATTTAAGTTTAATAGTACTACGGTAGCTTATGCTTGTATTAAATACTAATTACGTACTCGCAACCCACAAAAAGTTATGCCCTTAGTGAAAAGGTATCCGATATATTATGTGAATGCGTTTTCATATACCTTACCTAATTTAAAGAATATTTAACCTACTTACTGTTATCATTATCTGTCATGTAAATCTCATCCAAGACAATGATATCTTCAGGTATTATTGCTTGATAAGATGACACATAATCTCGCGATATACATAAAATATATTTGTCAGCGTAGTTGGTATGTGCCTTCACGTTAGACGTTGTTCACTTAATATAATTAAGTAAACATTAATATACGAAGATAAACGTGCCAAAATGTAATCAATCATTGTAGATGTTAGCTTTTAGTGCTTGACAAGTTCTAATAAGGCTAATTGAAATAAATTCTAAGAGGCGTCTCATATTTTGCCACAAAAGATCTTAATTACAACTTAGGATAATATTTCAGAAAGCCTACTACATATTTGCGATGAAAGATGTTTTGGTAATTAATATTGGCGTGTACAAATATGTTAGGAACATTATTTGAAGTAGTAATTGAGGCTCAAGAGTGAACTTAATTCTATTGGTTAACATAGATACGTATACATAAATCACGTTTCTTTTTCATACCACATCATTCCACTTGTTTCGATCCTGGTATACGCAGTTCACTTCTTCTACTTTCATAAAGCATCGGTAACTTAGTGGTTCAGGAGTTAGACTTACGAACGAGAAGTCCAGGGTTTGAATCCTGGCCCTTATACTACGTGACCAGGGACGTGTACATGAACCCACTTCTAACAAAAACCATTGAGCTTAGATGGTGGTGTAGAGGGAATATTAGTAATTTTGTTGTTAATATACTGTTTGATAAAAAAATAATTCTAGTTTTGGTAATTTTTATTAGATATATACTAAAATATTTTGCGTTTTTAACGTTAACAGAAAGTTTAACTGTTTTTAATAAAAAAAAATTTTAATAGTTATATAATTAATTAGGGGTTATAGTTATGTAGTTATAAAAATCAACGTTTTTGTCAAGTTTTGTGGCGGCGCGCGTAATAAACGAATGAGGAAGACGGTTTGCAGGAACGGTTGGCCCAATAAGAACTAGCTCAGCGGACGTCAGTACACACCGTGATCATGGCGCTTGCAACAGCGCCGACATATCGATTACACCATCAACCATCTAACATGGTAAATATTCCATTGATTTTGTAATGGAAATATAAATGATCATGTCAGTATAAAATCACAAATACTTTCGTATAGATCTCTAACCCTTTGATGTTCTTTATAGAAAAGGAATCCACCCGCAACGCAAGTCCTTCATTTGGCCATCAAGGTTATGATAACAATCGAATCGTGAATATTTTTATATTGACACGACTTGTAGCAGGTTTGCAATCAATCGATCACGAATGAATTAATAATCTTAACCTAATGAATAAATCCTTGAGTACTATCTATTATCAGCATAAATATTTGCATAGAGGTCCGTTATAATTAATAATTGAGCACGTTTTAAAGAACTACAAGTACAAAACAGGAAGTAACGTGATTCAGAACATGATTTATGTTAACGGAGGTAGGATATGGCGTTAACCCCCGTTCTAATCGAGCAGTCCAACTGGGGAAGTACCTCCTATATTATCCTACAAAGTTCCTCTTTCGCCTTAAAAATATATGATACATAATTAAAATATATTCGAAACTGTTAATTCAGAATTCTGGTCAAATCAAATAGAGCTTCAATATCCGAAAGTTCCTGTACTGCTAGTACCAAAAAGATAAATATCAAACGCCATTGAGAGGAAAAGGATCGCTATAAATCTGTATTTTCCGGTTAATAAATCAGATACAAATTCATGGATTTATTTGCTTAAATGTCGGTTGTATAGGCTGAGAAGAAGAGGGGGTTTTTCAGATAATAATTATAATTAATACTTTATTTTTTTCGTAAATATAAGTCTATTAATAAACTTTATAAAGTACAAATCTATCGAAATTAGATGTTAATGACCTAGTCTCCGACTAATAGTATAAAATAGACGAACTGCATAGAACTACCACGTAAAGCCGAAAAAAGTAATTCTAAAGTAGAGCCATTTTGCTCGTACTCTTTGTTTTGCCACACACTTCGCTCGAGTGTGAGCGAAATGGTACTACTTGACTATTACTTTAGGTAGCTTTACTCGCTAGTTCTATAATAGGTTCCAAGGTTCTATCTATACTATTGTTTTAGTCTAAGGCATGAGTATTTTACTCATTATGATGACTCATCATCATCTTAAAGGTTTTAGATCTGTTGCATTCGAAGCTTTCACCTCGGAGTCTGAAGTTGCTCATTCCTTCTACTCTATTGTTTTAATTTATACAGAATTATTGATAGCGGCTGTGAACTTTTTGTGAACATCATTCATAAATGAAACTTGGAACACTAAACTATTGAGGGCTGACATAAAGGAGGACAAGGTTACTCATGGTATCTTATTATTTTTTGCAATATATGTCTACACTATGTACAATTTATTATTCAAATGAATTAGCGTGTCTTGACTTCAATATAAATACCAGAAAGATGAACCGGTTTAAGGGGAACACTATACTGAAATACGTACCCTACCAATATAGGACCCTACCAACATCCTTGAAGCTCAAGCTAACCACATTTGGAAGTCGGTGCATCTATTTAATAGAAGACAAGACTCTGGAACATGCTTTTCTCTCAAGGTTTAGAGTTCATATGCCAGTCAGAAGAAAAACCGATAGGTATATCACTGAAAAACAATAAGCAGAGCCAGAGCTCCAAAGATCAAATTTTAAAAGTAACGCAGAATGAGAACGGTTTATTGTAACACAATAGTGAATATGCTTTTTTATACTTTTAAATGAGGGTTCATCACACTTGTCATAAAAAAGCATTCTAATTTTAAATTTGTCCAGTCATCCTATCTATCCTAGATTTCTACTTCTTCGCCATAGGGGAAGCCCAAAATCTTCCACTCTACTTATACTAGATCATCTTTCTAGTAAGGTTACGTTGCTGTTAAACATTTCTGAACAACGAAATTTGTAGGTACTTCTAATGCCAATAAATTGTCCCTCACGGCTAAAACTTCACACCTAGTTTAACACAATTTTGACACGCTTTGATTATTAACTTTACTGTAACTAATTGAAAATTAATTATAAAATCACATCGGGCACGTCTATGTTAACATAAATCACAAACTATTACAAAGTTTGGGTTTGGTCGGAAGTTTATGTGTATGTTATACATTGAAATAGAATTTTTAACGAATAACGAACAAACTGAACGAACAAAAAACAGTGAACTATGGAGCAATTTGAAAATTGTACTAAATAAAAAATTGAGATCAGAAAAAGTATATATCAAGAACAGAGTTGAACCCACAACCAATTACAAGGTGAATATAGTACGGATTACAGTACATCACTACTGGGTTGCTACTGGGATATGTATAGACATTCGAATTTCTCCTAGGTATATGTCTTGAGGCAACACTAGAGACACCTTGCAAACTATCGGATGTAGAGTTATTTACACTGATCATGATGTTTCGATTGCTTTTAGTAGCTTGCATGATTGAATTGAATTTAGTCCAGTAAATGACTGACTCCCAATCTGGTAATGCAGCTTGGGAGTCAGTCATTCACTGGATTAAATTCAATAGAAACCCAAATACAGCAATTCACTGTGAATTTATTTTACCTATTTAGGAGAGCAGTAACTTAACCAACATATTGTGGAAGAATAACCCTATATTTTTAAATGAGCAACATTATTCTACTGCTCTAATCATTGTGGACCCAATATGCTGTAAAGGATATCTACCTATTGAGGTATAGTGACGCAATTCATACGATTCGTGGACGCACGTCGTTGGCCGACAAATATTTACCGAACAATAGTTTTCAATAAATTTTAATTGTTTTCAAAAAGCAAAGCCAACATATTGTAATGACATTTCCATTTATACGAAATGTAGCATTGATTTATAATTTCTATCCTTGTATAGTACATTATAAACACGTTCGTGTGAGCGGTAACTTTATTACCAACTGACTGTTGTCCGCGGCTCCGCCCAAATGGATGTCGATTGTCGCGTTGTACTACTCTACTCGATTCTCTACTTGCCTCTCCTCATCTC
The DNA here is from genome assembly GCA_963691645.1 of Pelosia muscerda. NCBI lineage: Eukaryota > Metazoa > Arthropoda > Insecta > Lepidoptera > Erebidae > Pelosia > Pelosia muscerda. The sequence goes on from OY829105.1 coordinate 7,556,908, forward strand.
TATATCTCTATAATATCCTCTCTATTTCTCCTTGCTGTCGTGACAATGCCAATAGTTAGCGATATTAGCACCAATCTTTAGAAAACTACCGGATCTTTTGAGATTCATGATTATTGCTCAACTCCCTTGGATGGTAGCGTTATGATATATATCCTATGTTACTCCTAGATATTGTAACTTTTTGTAGATGAAAGAATAACTGAAACCGGTTCAATAGTTTCGGAGCCTATTCTTAACAAACAAATAAAAAATAAAATCTTTCCTCTTTTATAATATTAGTGTAGATGTGGATTGACAATTTATAATTACGCATTATTTTCACTAGCCAGAATAGATATATTAGTTATACAAGATTGATATTGATAAAACACTTGTACTTGTCCACTGTATTTATTTTGTATCCAACCGGGCTCGCCTTGCGGCATTCTCAAAGGTTTACATTGACAGTTAACTGTCAATCAGACAAGTACAAGTGTGTTATCAATATCAATCATGTATAACAATAAGTTCCACCAAGTGCCATCAATCAACAGTATAAATAATCAGATATATTAGTTGTAACCGTAATATAATGTTAAAGTACCGAAAGATAAATTACATCGATGTCGTCTTCGCTGATGACAGATCATAAACACGAATCACTTTGCGCTTGGTAAAAAAGCAAACTGCTATCGAAATAGGTCTGTACATATTGGAAATTGCTGTGATTTGTTATCCTTTCACCTTGGTAGGATGCTTAACACTCACATTTTTTTTAAATCATAGCAGCCCATACTTTTTATCAACTTCACACTACCTGCAACGAATTTCAAGTAATGAGAAACGAAATGAGATCCAACGTTCGCTTGACGAGAAATTGTAGGAAGAATTTTATTTTTTGTTGGGTAGCTTAAACGAGTTATTAGGCGGCTAGAAGGCTCGGTAAAATATTCACCAGACAGTTCACAATATTCTAAAGAGTTTTGTTTTTGACCTATTGACTTTTAAAAAATAAATTAATGCAAATTTGTATTTAAAAGCTAAGCTAGCAGGGTGAAATTTTATTATGTTAGTAGCTATGCTTTTATTTACTACTTAACTGAATTTATTATTATAAGGTATATAAAGCTTTTACAAAAGAAACTAAAACAAGGCTTTATCTGGATTAATAGGTTGATTTATTAATATTATGAATGTTATAAAAACGTTGAAGGGCACAAAAAATATTTCATCAAAGAGAATACAACCGAATGCTGAAACCCGTGAAGTCTTTTATCTGAACACCACCATCTACTCGCTCAATTTATTTTATTAATTTTATCAGCTTAGTTAAAATATTCACTACCCGCACACCATTAATCTTTCTGATAATGACCGAATCTTGGTAGCCAAGTCGCGTTAAAGAAAGCGAGAAATTTCAAGAAAAGTATGGATTAACTTTTGATTTGAGTATCTTGGAATGTCAAAAAGTAGAATTTAAATACTATTTTTTTAAATAATCTACATAACGCCACCTAGACCCATGGCAAGCATAGTTTAACTAGCTTGTGTTATGGGTTCTAGAATGCGGATAAATTTAGATTTTTTTTTGTCAATACATACATAATAAAGAATACTAATATGCCAATGCAAATATTCATTTTCATGCATGCAAATATTTGCAATGAGCGGGAATCGAATCCGCACCTCCTATGTGCGGTCGCGTTCACTGTCGCCACGCACACAGATCGTCTCATATTATAAACAGTAATTGAACTGATCTGATCTGAGAGATACATTATGATCTGGAGTAATAATTGGACCCTTATTAACCCTGGATTAGGGTCGTTTGAGCTGAGAACAAGACTCCATGTCGTTGGAGCCGATTGCATCAGCCAGTTTAAAAACTAGGTAGATAATAGAAATTAGATGACAACAACTCATCATCATTCCGGTGCTAATTCCGATCGTATCCGAAGCCGAAGATTCGGAGTCCAGGGTCCACTCACATCGATATTTTTTTTAAAACGACTGACACTTAACATCCATAACTACATTTACGATAAATGTAAATTAAGCAGCTTGAAATCTGAAACAGCAGCGCTGATGCATCATCTCTTAGTCACGTTTTTGCCCTGTCATCGACTTGTGAGGACTCTACAATCGTGTACGGCTTTGGAACATTGCCAACTGTTTATAAATGCAATGTTCCCTAACGAGCTGAATGTTGTATTTTTGCCCAATTTGGATGGGAATATTTTGAAGTCAGTAAAAAAACAATATTGAGTGCTCAAGTGGATATGTATTTAATATTCTGCGGATGAGGATTTTTAAGATTGACATAATATTATAGGTACTTGCTATTTTGGTATACGTTTATGTTCAATGTATAACTTATTATTGGTTGGTATATAGTATCTTGTGATGATTTCTAATTGAAAAAAAAAAACAATTACAGATTCTGACTTATTTACCAACTTCATCTATTTTTAAAGCTATTCATGAACCGTTGGAGAAGTCACAGTTTGGAGTAGATGACATCGCTTACTTTGTACTGCTCAAGTGAGAGGTATAGAGCCCCTCCCTCTGTAGAGTCTTTTTCTCTATAGAGGGAGGGCGAATTTATTCCCAATAACCCTTTGTGGTTGTCAGGATCAGTCGTGGTCCCAGAGATCTCTTTCCTAGAGTGTATCAGATTTACCAGCAGCACAGGCATATAGTTCAAGAAACTATGTTGTTAAACTATCAAGAAATTGTATTGTAATGTGTTCATTAGATTGTAACCTTGGAATAAAAACTTTTTATACTTAGTTTAGTTAGTTTTAAGAGAAAATGCAAATACATACTCGTTAATTTTTTAATGTACTTGTGGGATAATCCAAATGCGCCCATATTTTTATTTTCTCTGCACATCCTCTAGTTAAGCTGTTACTATGTTAATCTCAGCCTCGTAACCCTCACAGTTTTCGTAAAGTAAATTCACTTCACGTATCATTATGTATAATGACAACTATCTTAAAACCATTAAGTCCTGGAATTCCTTACTGGCGCACGTGTTTCCTTCTTCCTGCAGTCCCGGGTCCTTTAAGCGGGGCGTGAAAAAGCATCTAATGAGACCGTCAAGCTGAGCGCCACTATTGTAACACTGTACGTGTTTGCAATGGTGACCCTCTTTCTTGAGACTTTGCCTTCAGCTTAACATCAGCTGAGGTGAACTCAAACTGATGTGCCATAAAAAACACAATATTTGGAGACCAGAGCTCGTTTACTCCTCCCTTCAATTTAAAGATTAACGGGTGACTGTATATGGTGAAATGAAAAACAAACAATTTCGAAAATAAGCAGGTATATGAAGAACCTGGTACCTCATGGACTCGCCGGTCGGTGTAACCTGGTCGAAATGTCAGGCAAATTCAAAGGTATGAGTATACCCATACTATGATCGCGTTTATTCCCGTTAATTGTATATGATGGAACGCCAAAGTTTAAGGGTTAGTGTTCCACCTCGTCTACTTAATGGACATGAAAACTTATAAGTTAGGACAGAGAATTAAGGACTGTTTTTCATTGTGGCATGTGGTATATATTTATTTTCGTTTCCTATTTTTTTTTCACTGAACAATACATTATGTGATCTCATTGGTCCTAATCCGGGTTTACAAAAATCACCGTGAAAAAATCGGGGAACTAAGCCCACCGCTATAAATATTCTGGGTGATGTATTACACTCGTATGTTAAAGTCTGAAATATTATATTACCGGCCGTATAAAGAAATTACCTATTGCAATAAAACAATATTTACCGGACTTACTCGCGATTAATTTCGTATTTTTTCAGCTATGGTCAAGTGCAGACTTCAGGATTCCTGTGATCGAAGCTGCTGAAAAGCAACTGTAACGTCGCGTCGGTCTAACGGTAAAATAATAATATCATAAAAAAATTATAACCTGAATTACATCATTCAATACGTCACCGCTCAATATAACATGATGTATATTATTAAGGCTGACTTACGACCTTATTGTATAATTTGTTTTTATTAATGGAAAGTTTATTTCCCGAACAAACATAGGTAGGTACTTAAAAAGCTTTTTAGCGTACTCCTTGTGAAAAACTGAAAATGCCTGTGTTAGAAGCCTCCAATATCTAACTATATAATATCTATATGACTACAGAGGCTGAAAAATATTACGACAATAATAATTTCGCAAAAATAATTATAGCATCGAAATAGAAAAGCAATATGGACCAAACGTTCTGCAATACCAATGTGTTCGAAATTCGAATGCGAGACACGTAGGCTGTGCTCGGTGCAGCGTTCAACATACAGTTTTTATTTCCGGTCCAATTCCAACTACAAACAAACTTCGCTGCCTCTATTCTTATGTATATTACAAATACGTGCTAACTACAAGAGTTTTTAATATTAAAGTATTCCATGTTTAAAAGTAACAAACAGTTTATTGTACGCAACCAGTAATATTGTAGAAAATATTGTATAACGCACTAATGAGATGTACACATTAACACATTAGTTTATAAAATGTAGGCACACATTGGTAATTTTTTTGTTCATTTTTTCATTCAGTGTTAATTTGATTTTAATTTGATAATAACATTAAAATAACATTATTCACTCTCCATCGTGTTACTAAAACTAAATGAAACAATAAAGAAATATTTAATCGTATTTTTATGCCAATGTGTAGTATATCTGGGTGTAGTAAGTCCGGGTATACTACACATTCCATTCAGAAGCCGAAGACACATACATATGTGTCTTCGGCTTCGGGAGCGTTTCCCTAAATCCCTGTATAAAAACCTTTTGTTTTACCAATATAGAAATAATAAATATTGTTGTTGATGGTGACTTAATACTAGTTTATGTAATAATTTTATCTGATTTATGATATTATAATAAAATTATTACGACATTATTATACGTGGATACGGATATGATTAATACGTTTGCCATTCCGAATTGCATCCGTCACGACTGGTTGGTATAGGAGATCCTATTCATAGAGATCCTGGATTACATTTCGATCCTTTTACTTTCATAAAATTATTTCAGTGTAGTTCAGTAAGAGCATCATCTGAATTACACCTGAGCAAAGTTAGAACACCTGTAAACATTTTTGACAAATTTATTTAGAATTTTAAAAAAATCATTGTTTTATAGATTTTTTCCGGTACCAAATTTCAAAAACATTCGCATGGTTATCACCTGATATCTTAATAACAATAAATTAATGTTAAGCATTTACATGAACATTAAGTGACTATGGAAGAACAACCGTCAAAATAAGGTTGTATAATCTGTAACTTATAATTTCTTAGTGAGATTTTGTATCTTAAAAATATCTTATTTAAGATGTAAATGTGCACCACACTGTTATGATTTCCATTTCAAAGGTCAACTTCAATGTTTTAAGAGTCTAGATTAGAGGATCTCGTATCAACCAGCAGCATAAAATTTTATGCTACCATATTTTCCATGTATCATTTCATGTACTTTCCAAAAACCGAATATCATACTACAAATTGTGTAACAAAAAAAAATACCTTTGCGGCGCGTATTGCGAGCACGTGGCTGAGCCTCCGGTATTTTTCATTTTGAGGTAAATAGACTCCTACTTCAAGATATTTCTTCTAGAATGACTATTATCGCCATTCTATAAGAAATGACTTGAAAATTTCTATCATTATCTTACGTTCAAATACCAATAATACCGGTAAAAATTCCGGTATTTTTCTATCTGGAATTTATGAAGTTATCAAACTTTTCGATCAGGAATCAGTAGTTTGAGAATATATGATCTCATTTACTTTTATCGGCGTAATGAGGTTTGATCATTTAATCGTGATTGGGGTTTGATGAAGTACAAGTATGATTGAATTTTAACATTAGGAAGTTTTTGGTGTATGCAATAAATATGGAAATATGTTTGGTAATCGATTACAGAGTTTCCATGTAGAGATATATATAATTACCAATATTTTACCCTGAAGCCAAAAAATTACAATTATTTTTTTTATTTTATCAAGAACCTTATGTGTGATACCTCTAGTGTTACAAACCACTGTAGCTTGGTACCTTCCATCAAGTGGGCCCTGTACTTGTCTGCCACCAAAGTGGTAAAACGTTAAAACCATTTACGTATTTAATACGGCTACTAAACAAAACAATTTCGTTATTAATGAAGGTAAAATCTAAAACATATATCATATTGTATACAAACAACACAGTTATATTTATAAACCATAAACAGAAGCCTAAAGCATCATAGAAATACATTTAACATCGTTTATATACGTTACTTTTTAATGAGAGTTTGGCATATTATGCAGCAATGTAATCAAGTTAATACAGTTGAATTTCAAAATATTAAAAAGATTTAGGGATAATTGGGCACGTAGTATATATTATATATAATTGCCTACCACAACAAAATACATGTGAAAAGAAGATAATCTATTGTTTTAACAATTCACTTCAAATATGTTATTTGAAAGTAATAAAACGACTATCACCAAGTTTCCGAAAGGCTGATCAACGCTATAATTAACTAATCAACTGTTAAATCTCTTGTCAAGTAGCAATTGGGTTGTTAGAAGCATGATTAAATAGTTTAATTTGATCATCATGTCAGTTAACATAGCAGCTGTCAAATCCACCTGGAGATTCGTATGGCAACCGCTATTTATTTCTTTATTTTTATTCATTCTTTATATTTTACTAGCTGACCCGCGCAACTTCGTCTGCGTCACCCCGTTTTTGCAACATTTTTCATTCCTGCTCCGCACCTGTTTGTTGTAGCATGATGTTATATACATATAAACCTTCCTCTTTAACCATTCTATCTATTAAAACAAACCGCATCAAAATCCGTTGCATAGTTTTGAAGATTTAAGCATACAAAGGGACAAAAAAATAGGGACAGAGAACGCGACTTTATTTTATACGATGTAGTGACTATGTAGTGATATTCTTCTTAAATATAAAATATAAAGAATAATAATAATGCAATACCTATTTTTTTTTTATTATTTTTATTTTATATTTTTTTTTTGTATATTTTATTATTTATTTATATTTTGGCCTGACCATCGTTTCAGAAACCCAATTGACATCCGTGTTAAATTAATAGCAGTGTTAGTTGATCAATGATTTGACGGATCTTTCAGAAACCAGCGGTATGTGTCTTACTTATATATTACTCTTCCCCATATCGTACCTAATATAATAATATTAATAATAGTTGAGCTCTCGATTGCATTTCTTTGAAATCCAGAGGGAGCCAAAGAAAAACTTCATGACCGTCTCGTTTCAACTTTTGCGTTATATTTCATTCTATGGCAAGATAGTTTGTCCTTTCAAATTTCGAAGTTTTAATTAGGCTTTAGCTAGGAGAATTCTCGTAGAAGGTCCTATGGCCACTGGTGCAAACAGCAAGGCCTTGTTCTAGTGGTCTCTACTCAAGCGAGAAAGCAAACGGGAGATGGACGTCCCCTAACAAGATGGACTGAGGGGCGGAGGATCTGAAGCAGTGGTGCGCATTGGGAGAGGCTCATGTCTAACTAACAGTGGACTGCCATAGGCTAATTGAGAATAGAAGTTTATTTGATTATAAAGATAATATTAGAACATAATAAAAAATATAATAATACATAAGAGAACTTTTTCAATTGTAGAGAATGACTATTAGAATATATTTTTGGGGATATTTTTTGTATTCTTATTAATTTTTATCAGAATATTTATTATTTACCATATAACTACCATGTTTGTATGTTTTGTATTAATTTTAGCTGAAAGTTTTTCTACCCAACTATTATAATTATATTAATACTAATAAACTGAATTCAAACAAGACTATAGTGTAAGTTATTTAAAAATTAACCTACACGATGCGTAGATATTCTTATTCTTACTTAGACATCTCTTAACAACAAAAGTACCTATGTTATACACCTGATATTGACATTTCCACCCTTGGAGAGTTATCGTCCTTTGAACTCCTGATTGCCAAAATGGCCGACTTGTTAACAAAGATTACAAAAGCTATGAGAAGATCGATATCAATTGAAATGCTGACTATCAGAACAGTCATTATAGTCACACCCAAAGCACTCATCAACTTTTTTATGCTTTTGATAGTCACCTAGCATTTTCCTCTTGAAAAATGTATAGCAATATAGCACTAATGTTTGAATGAGTGTTTAATAAATTAGTCAGGCCAGAACAAATTTAAATGAAATTTGACAAATGAATCGATTACATTATAACATCCTTGAATTTTGTACTATACCAGACTGAAATTAACATCAACATCCTAATTACTATTGCCGGATAGGTACCTACCATATTTTAAAATTTTTTTCGTACATTTATTGTACAACTTCAGAAACTTGAAGAGACTACTACTTAATAGACTAAAGTCAATGATGTGAATATTAACGAAACTTGTTAAAACATATTTTTGTATTAGAAAAACTCAGTCAGCAACCCTAGCTAGCGAGAACATCACAGTTTTGAAGCGCAGTCTACCGGAAACAGGACGTGCTAGTGACGTTTGCCTGACTACACAATACAGTCACCGCCGTGAAACAACTACAAGCGGTACAATGGCTTCGCATCTTTATAGTGTCTCTATTCAATGTGTTGTGATATACGGTATGTTTTATAGCGAACAACAATACTGTTTTTTCTAGCAACTGCCGTGATAAATAAAGAAACATCTCATCTGATAGTTAAATGGGTAACCAGCAGTTAAAATTTGTTTAACGATCTTGGTCATATTTGAAAACTATTGAGATTTTTAATTGCATTTCTTTAAGTCAAATTGTGATTTCATCCGGCAAAGAACTAAAGTTACCGACTTAATTCTTAAAATAGGAAAGTTGTAGTGATAGTGGGTTGCCCTCATTTGTCGGAGAATCGATGGCCGCTAGAACAAACGAGTCCTAAAATAGAGATCACGAAAAGTATAACGGCGGTAACATCCATCATGTAGGACTGACTAGAAAGGCCTCACGAGGGCCTCCCGTGTCGGCTAACGCAGGTGATTTCCGGGATCCGCAAGAAGCCCACGCCTTAAGGTTATAATGTGAGGATTCAGGGTTGCACTGTTGCACACAATATCAAGTGAACGGCATGGTAAACGCAAGGCGGCTCCTTGTGGTGACCAGAGGGGCGGGAGTTCTCACGCGTTGAGTTTGAGTTGCTCATGGCAATGGTGATGTGACGAGTGAAGGCGACTCGGGCATCACTGAATGATCTGCGTCTTCAATGAGGCTTGGGGTAACAGGTAGAGCCACCTGCCTTACTAGCAAGAGCAGGTCGCGGTGGCAGTGTGATTCGCACTCCTCCCTATCCTGGAAAATATGTGAACACCGTAGCCCCACTTCCGGGAGGGGCTCCCTCCCTGAACTCCTCTCCACTCCCTGGGACAGTAGGCGCGTGAGGGATATGCCTAAAGCTATCTCCAAGGCTCCAAGATAAAGCCATGCGGCTTTAGACGGTTCGAGTCTGACATAACCATCCACGTTGATTTCGGCGGGAGGGTATTCGTAGGGATGGGAACCGTCACGGATATCATCCCGTCCCCGCCATTGATTGATTTGTTTAGTATCGGTGTTATGACAACCACACCGGAAGAACCGTGGCCATTAGCTATTTAGTGTTTCATTAGTATATTACTTTTAATATTATTACTGAGGTCAACTGTCATATCATTAAATGACGTAGGTATAATTTTGTATTCATTCATGCGAATGATGCTCTTTGTAGTCGGTTTTATTTCCATTGCGTATCAATTAAAATTCAAATGTGATTTTTATTGCTCAATTCCCCTATTCGGCCATCAATGAATTTTATACTCAACAAGAGGGAGATCGATTTGTGGTTTGTCTCGTTCGCGATTTTAACGTTTCTGAAGAAGTAGTTACACCTAAGTAGATATTTTATCTAGCACAATAATAAAGTAAAATAGGTAAATAGGTCATGTTGACAGGGCTACACCCAGCGGATTCATTTACAATATTTATTTAGATTATCTCAGTAAAATAAAACTGAAATGGTTGCTAAATTTATAGAGCACTTATGTTATGTACCTACATAATACATTTCGCTTGAATTCAGCATAAATTATAGCCGAACTCTTTGAGTTATTGTTGTTATTCCAAATTGATTTGTAATAAGTACATAACTATGTAAATATATCCCATAACTCATGTTATCCTTATTTTTAGTGGCGACTTTAGGGGCCCTAATGACACTCAAGATCAGTCATTTCCATGATGAAATTCCTATAGGGAAAGGGATTTGAACCTCAATAAAAAATTGGGGTCACCTATGTAAGTTCCAAGAGTTTCCTATCTAGGACGTCTTTGGTGCCAGGTTACACAGGTAAATGTGTAAATACAGTGTGGTTGGTTTCAATGGTTCGAGGTAAACGTTTTAGGCATTGACACCCCAGTCACCCTCTGTTTTCAATAGAAAAGAAAGCTTTGACATTTTTTGTTAGTAAAAATTACACCATTTATTTTATTACATACACAAGTACTCATTATAAACTGTTGTGGCAAGCGTAAAATTGAGAAATTTTTACTAAGAAGAAATGTGCCCGAAACAAGGTAAGTATAATAATAAACCAAAATCAACATACCTAATAAACTTGGAGTGGATAACTGTTGGTACTTCCATACAGCTTTGATTTAATGTTGTTTTGTTCTTATATGGAATCATCGAAGTTCGATCATTTATTACAGAACTTCTATAAACTTACCTGGAGGGCATAATTATTATTATGTAATGTCGATGCTTTATATGTAGGTATATAAAGCAGTTCTGTCAATACAAATATGATTATACATACAGGATTATATTCATATGTCTTTGTCTTCACAGAACCGCTCTACTTAATTTTATAAATGTGTTTGGTAATTAGCGGGTACCAGTTGGATGGAGAACGCCTCTAACCAGTCGAATTGAAGATCAATGGGGAAGGTTCTACAGAATGTTCAGCAGTGGATGTCCAATGACTGAAATGATGATGATGATGATGATGGAATAAGATCCCATGAGTTACGTAGTCCAGGATTTCAAAGTTAGTACCTAAATACGTAATTATAGTGAATCATTGTTTTAATAACGATAACTATATAACTACACTCGTACCTACACTAAATTGCAGCGTTAGTTTTGTAAAATGATATTGTGTAGCAGTATAGTTGCTACGCTTTATGTAAATTCATTAAATTTTGGTTGAAAATACGTTTCAATTTAATTTATATCTGAACACCATGTACATAATTTGTGCAGAAATTGGGAGTCATAATCAAACCTTAGTTACAGTTTTTATGTTAATTTTAATGCATAAATTGCAATTTATTTCATTAATTAGATTTTATTTTCAATCAATTACTGTATTTCAGTCCATTTGTTACTTTAACCGAGTGTACAGTGTGCTACAAAAGTTTCTGGACAATTTGAAAAAAAAATTGCATGAGGTGATGCCACTACACAACTACTAGTCTTAGAAATTACTGGATTTTTTATGTAATTAAGTTTGGCCTACTAATTGCATGAGGTTACTTATTTTCTTATAGAGAAACAAGGCGTCGATAGTTTATTTTATTAACGCTATCTATGTTATTTTTGATTAAACTACACTCAGGATGTCAAAGGATTATCGTTATTAATGTGTCCAGGAAATTTTAAAACACGCTGTACACGCCATTGACTTTGTAAAAAGGAGGAGGGGATTAGATTGTAGCTTGGGGGTGGGGTTGGCGAGGTAACCTCTGACATATCCCTCACGTCCCGGCAGATTATAATATACCTATGACGCTATTGATGTGCCTTATACCTTCACTAATCTCTTGACTGAAGACCGAAGAAGAGAAAAAAAACTATAGAGTACACTATTTCATTAAATCTGTTTTATTTTCTACACGAATACTAGGTTATCTCTGCATTCAAGTTTCAAACCACCATTGATAGCGTAACCAAAAGTGCAAAATAATGTGCTGTGCAGTGCATCTAGATGCTTATCGTCACCCATCTTTCATTTCCGAACGTATGACACGAGGAAATTGCAAACTCTATGTGTTGTCGATAAATTCTACGGTAACATAGGTACATTTTTGACTAGTATCTTTTTGATATGTTGAAAGGTATCACTTTATTTTCTAAACAACACCTCATTCAAAACTTCAATCAATCAAAAATTGGTAATATGGTACATACTTGCCATAAAAATATCTACAGGAGTCAAATGCTATACCCTTATGTCATTCACTCAAGTCACAGTGCAAAACTAGGCAATTTTCTGAAATCTCAACGACTAATACTTTTCTGAAACTTTGTTTAAGATTATTTTATAAGTATACAGAGAACGTTGTTATGATAAGTCATTCAAGGTATATCAAAAAAATAATAAACATAGTTCTCCGCCGCCGCCCGTGGAATTCTGATCTTGTTAATGCAACCAATGTGATCCTAATTTACGTAAGTAGTCTAGTTATTAATTTTTTATACCCCTTAGGTGGCGGATAAGCACGCGGCAACACCGATAACACAATACCTCTCCACTGAGCTCTGGCTACCCTACTCATCGCCGGATAAACAACTACTATTAGCCGCGGTATTCTGTAGGACGGAGGTACTTCCCCAGTCGGACTGTTCAATTAGGACGGGAGATACCGTCATGTCCTACCTTCGTTCATGACTATAATCAATCTTTGTGCCAAATTTCCCATAAATTCATTCAGCTTACCCTCAAGTAATCGAATAACGAACATCAGAATCTTCCTATACTTTCACATTAACAATATTAGTAGGGTTTAGATAATATATATATCTCCTATGTGCATATATGTCCCAAATACCACATAATAAACACCCTTATTCCAGGCCGTATATCCCCGCTGTCACACTGTGAATACTACCATAGTAATTGTAAATAAATTTTGGATTGGATAATGATTTCTATTCCATTCTTTTAATGAAAATTCACTGACTGATTATTTTTAAAACACTCATTGTACAACAAAATTGTTGTTACCTACGAAAATTAAGATTTCACCGGATTATTCACGTAAACAAAATTTCGATTCGCTCGTTCGTTCATATCGACGCGTAATGAAATTGGAATGACGAAATCGTGCAAATGTACACTGAAGCTGTAAGGAAAGGAAATTTTGCTATAATGAAAAATTGTTTAATGATACATCGAAGTATTGCGATATTATTGAGTTTACGAGTGTTTAATATACTTATTATTTTGTTGCCATTACCTACCTATAGATATGCACTTGTTAAAAATATATTAAATGAATGTATGGTTTTTCTTTATTTATGGCACGTCAATTTGACTCCACCTCGCATGATGGTAAGCTGAGGGCAAAGTCGCAGAAAAGAGAGTAACCATTACAAATACGTACAGTGTTACAATGGTGGCGCTAAACTCAAAAAAATGGATGCTAAGTCAACCTGTCCTTTTGGCTATTCAGACTTTATTTTAATAAAAATACAGAAATAACAGGTACCTTGTCATAAAATTCTTATGCTTTTGTTTTTACTATGGCTGTAAATATGTTCCTATAAGAATGAAAATAACATTTTGTTAGTGTTTTTTAAAAACTCGTTATTCAAAATAGATGATAGTTATAAAAATACAGTTAGGGCACACCACATAATGTACCGCGGGTTGTTCCAATCTAACCTTCTAACTTTCAATTATAAATCCGAAGGCACGGTTATTATACAACCACCGCGGTTTTGAATCGTTGAATAGCAATTACTTGGTGAAATTTCATCTTGACTACTCTATAACTGAGCTATTGTATATTAGTTTTCATGATAGAGACTATATTTCAGCAATAGATTTGTTTGTATAAAATTTATGTTACCTCACATAATCACAATATACCTTGCATATTATTGATGCTAAAAAGCTAGGCCTCGCTTGAGAGCGCTCCTGAAGATGCCTCGTGTAGAGGCGAAACATGTTTATAACTCTGCCATAGAAAAAGTAGCGTAGCTGTAGCGGTCCCGAAGATGCCTTGCGTAGAGGCGAAAGAAACACAAGTCAAGGTTTGATACGGAATATTGCACATACCAAATCATATCCCCTCGGGTAAGTTTTCACTTACTTTGAAGGGTGCGGTTTGGCATTTCTTACTATAAGAATTACCTCCCCTTAACATATTTTTAGAAAAAAAAATATAATGTAGATTTTTTGGATTTTGCTCGGTTCGATTGCGGGATGCGGGTAATTTTTCGGGGTCTTTAAGTGCATATTTTTATATTGAAAGTAAGGGAAGGTTTCCGTAGGGAAAATTTCACTTTCTCTTTTCTCTCTTTTAAGTTTCTCGTTTACACCATCAAAAAGTAGAGATTTCTATGAATATAAATGGCTAATAGAATTTTCAGAAAAGCAGATAAATGATAATTTTCAATTGAATATTAAGCTGCTATGTCTCAGTAATGTCTACCAAGCTCTATATCAAAATAAGGTGAAGATACGAATATTTTAAATAAAAAAAACCTGACACTGACTGGACATAAAAATGTAAGTTTTCACCCAATCCACCACGTTGTCCCCTAAGACATATCAGAATTCTGAATGTACATGACGTAGCTCAGTGGTCAGAGCATAAGTCCCGTCTGAGCATTTACTTTTTACAATCTAAATCCGTTTGAACAATATTCAATGTTTTAAAGAAAATCAGTAAGAAATAAAATCTTGGTTATTTAAATTTTGCTTGAGGTTGTATGAAAAAAGTGTAGGTACAAAAGTACTATAACTTACTAATAGAACTTGTAGTTTTGCAAGAAATCGAGATAAACCGTTTATCACTAATTTATCTTTCTTTCAATTTTGTTATATTCTTCCTTTTGTAATAGTTTTTATCCTACTATAAATTCCAGCCACATTTAAATCTGCCATATTTAAACGTGGAGTTCAAATCATATTAATGACAAATGCAAGTGAAGCGTAGGATTTCCATTTCTAGATCGAAATGAATTTTCACAATGTCTGCACTCTGGCAGATATTCAACGTTTAATATTCATGTCTAGCGCTACGGTAGCTTTGCTTCCTTTGCTAGAAATTAGATACCCGTTTCTCAGCAGAAACTTGTGCATTAACCACTACGAATATCAAAGTTTACCTTCAGTATAACGTATGTTCTCTGTTCTAATATTTGTGTGTATTCCCGAATGAGTAACAAATGAAAAAAAAAACTTTTATGTTTACTTTGTATAGGAGCACAAACTAGGAGACGAGTGGCAGTAACCATAAGGGAATTCGACTATACTTTTATAATACTATCGTTAAATACACGCTACCTGCAAAGTTTTTGGACGAAAGTAAATAAAATTTGTACCTCGAATTCAGAAATAGTGTTCAGAAATATCAGTTTTGTAAAGACTTCATACGGCCAATATGTTCATAGGTTTTCTTCGATGATATTTTGATCCCCTGTTAGTTACTTCATATTTGATATGAAGTAATTAACATGGGCCCTTCTTCTTTGAATTTAAGGTGAATTAACACTGTCTGTCTAGTACCGCATTACGCGCCATCATCCGTACTAAAAGCACTTACAAAAGCGTCTTTCAATCTGTAAAACCCGAAAAATTTCATTACAGTAAATAATATTTTCGTTATTTCTATTTAGGTTAGTAAAAAAATATGAATAAAGGTTTACCGCTTTTAAAATAGATTTAATCATAATTCAAATACACCCACTGTGAATATGATTTCAAATTAGGTGTCACAGTAAATATTAAATTTCATTTGAGGCAGTTTCTAAGGTAGATTTTTTTTTCAGTTCTAGTCCATTTTTGTGTCCAGTTTGTGACAATACCTTCCCTAAGAACTGGGCTGTCATGTCGATTTCAAATCAAACAGGTTTCAGAGTCTATTAATAATAGATCATAGTTCCTATCTGTGTTCAATATATTTCTATCAATTTTAATATCTATTCAGGTGATTCCTTCATACTTCTGAAGTAATATAAATATTTCATGCACCAAAGCTTTGTCCATGTCACAGGCAATATAAACAAATTCTTAAGTTAAACTTTTAAAGATTAGATTCAACTAATTTAAAGGAGTAATAGACGTACCACAAAAGTTAAATTGCTCAAGTTTGGCTTACGGAATTCAATAGCTCCTTTTACCGCTTTTCTTATTATACAATTTTTATAATTGTTCGAAGACATTATTTTTCAAAAAGGCTGAAGTAGTATTTTAAATTTATATTTATTTTAGGAAAAATAAATGCACGGAGTAGCCAAGCACACTATCCACACCCATAAAAAACCTATCATAATTATAATGGCAATAAGTAACGTCACAGCAAAATGATAGGGCCTGAGGCGTGAGTGGCCTATGTCGTAAATTACTTTGAAACATATTTACATAGGTGATAGCATGCCGTAATTCTTCTGTTTTATTTTTTAGAATTCCGCACCCAAAGTGTAAAAACGCTGCAAGTATGCCTAACACAGCGCCGCATCGTTACATATTCGAAATATCGATGCCACACTGAAATATCGACTATGTTACAAAAATTATTTAACATAACATATAACATAAACTCACGCCTTTATCCCTGACGGGGTAGGCAGATGTTCTAGCACCCACATTTCGCCAGTTTATGTTTAGGTCCCAATGTAATAGGTGGTGAGCCTATTGCCATTAACCGGGCACTTATAAACTTGTGATGAATACACACATAACTTTAAAAAGCATCGAAAAGTCATTGGTTTGTGCCCTGGTAAATTTGGGATCGAACTCGAAACCTCGTTTTAGCAGTCCAATACCCATACCACTAGGCTACCGCTATTATTTAAATAGATGAATAAAAAATTCACAACGTTTCAAGGGGGGTCAGATACGTACGGAACCCTTTGTGTGCTAGTTTGGCTAGCACTTGGCCGGGTTTTAAATTGAGTGCTCCATTATGACTCGTGGGGCCTGAGTTATATCGCAGTCCTAGGATGTATTTTTGCAGTGTGCAATAAAATGCAATTATCCTTAATACAGACGCATTTATCTTTATTTTTTATACCAACAATTTATTATATACCTACATACAAACATTTAGTTTGTACCTATACTGAATAACGTAATGTCAGTATGAGCCAAAGAACTAATCGTCTATAGCCAAGCAGAATTATGTTTGTCCAGAATAAATAAATATGGACACGATGGGGTAGTTCTTTATACATTCTCTTAGAATTCGCTTAGAAAAATAGCACAGAATTTTTAAATATGCTAAGTACGTTATCAATAACCACAATACTTATTATATTATACAATCCGGTGCGCTTGTAGACAAAAATATAAATTTACAATACAAGTAATAATAAAAAATAGAATAATTTTATAACTACAAAATGTAATGCGATCATCGTTACGTCCGCGTCATCTCTAAAATGTCCTCTCCTTAGGCTACTTCATAAGCTGTGATAATGGTAGATATCTCCATAATCATAACGGCGGCAGTTGAATTTGTAAAACTCATTTCTTTAATCGTCTTTTAGAATGATTCAGGAAGCAATAAGCATTAGGAAATTGCTACTTAAATATATTTTAACAACAGTTTGCAGTTGTGTAAAGCAATGTTTGAATACCAACTTTTAAACTATTAGACCTCGCTATCAGGATTTTTGGGGAGCCTGTTTTGAGCCTTAGCCTTAGCCTTAACCAAAAGATTGTAGGGTCAGACGACAGTCGCTCTTATAAAAGCAGCTAAGATAAACCAAGAGTAGACCTATAGCACCAATAGTGACGAAGGTAGGACACGACGGTATCTCCTGTCCGAAATGAGCTGTCCAACAAGTACCTCCGCCCTACAGAAGACCGCGGTCATAATAACCATCGTGTTGTGTTCCCGCCGGTAAGTAGGGTAGCCAGAGCTCACTATACCCCTCCTTCCCCTCCCCTTCCTAGCCTCCCCACCCCTTCCCAGTTCTCCCCCTTTCCCTTCAGGGTGGGCAGCACGTGTGTGACGCCTCTGGTGTTGCAAACGTCCATAGGCCACGGTGACCGCTTCCCATCAGGTGGGCCGTGTGCATGTCTGCCACCTAAGTGGTACAAAAAAAAATAAAAAAAAAAATAACCAAGATAAACTTAGAGTAGACCCCTAGCTCCAAGGCTAAATTCTGGATGCAACTAAGACTATCGGTCTAACTAGATTTTACATTGATTTTCACACTGAAACTGATCTCAATAACCTCTACTATAACTTTTAACATTTCATTTTTAACTTCACATGACATTTTTTCAGTAAAACTCCCAATTTAAACCCGGCAGAGCTAATAAGTACACTTCCATTATAAAAGTTCATTTGGGTGTACGTGAATTTATCGCCGTTAGTAAAATATGGAGTAAAGTGTACATGTCTGTCAGTGACGGGAACAAACATGGGCGGGTCCCAATGCCTGGTAACGCCACCTCGAATAATGGATGCCAATGACTTCTGCTCCATTGTAACGCTCGTGACGTATTCATATTGTACCATTCTCATTCGCGTTTTAGAAATGGATGCAAAATAAAAATTCTCATAAAATAACAAATGTGTTATACATAAGCTGTTAAAGTAGAGACGGCAAATGGTAGCCACACACATTACCATAGGTTTGCGTTTGCCTAAATATATTGTAATGGATATTTGTGAAAACAGTATTCGGCTTGCACATTAATCATTAGTATTATGTATTGGCCTTTTGACAAATAAAAACAATTTTGCATTAATCCTAAGCGTATCCTGGTGTTATAGTAGAAACTAAGTGTAGGAGTCGCTTAGATTTCACTCCCAGTAATGTATCTCAAGGTTTCTAATATGTATCGCTTCGTAACATAACTATTTACATACTATTGTGTACGTAAGCTAATTGATGTACATAAATACGCAGAAATATGATCAGATATTAATACTTACGTTTATATATGAAGTCAATTTTTGCATATAATATGCAAAGATTACGATTGAATCTGTATTCCATTTTCTTCGTGAAATGCATAGAAATGTTATGTAGGTACAAATAAAACAAGTGAAATGTTTATAGTCTGTTTAATTGCTTTTTAACTATTTTTATTAGTATAAAAGTATCCATACTATTCTTAGCAATATGAAAGTAATTCTGTCTGTATGTCTGTTTGTTACGCTTTGACGCCTAAACACTGAATCGATTTTGATGAAACTGGATACAGAGATGGATTAGAGCTTGATGACAGATATAGACTATGTTTTATTTAAAAATAAGGGTTGGGTTGGGGAAATAGAAGATAAAAGTAGTCATTTTAAAAACATCCTGATGAAATTGCTTGGGTACGCTGTCAATATTATTATTATTACAGTAAAGAAGACATACAAAGACGAGGACGGAAGGAGGGAAAGAAGAAGTGAAATGGGAAGAAGAGGAGGAGTGGAAGAGGGTAGAGGATGGGGATTGGAATGTGATGAGACAGAGGACGGAAAGCGGCGAAAAATAGAAGAAGAAGTATAAAGGCGAGTAAAGAAAGGAGTGTAGAAGCATGGTGTGAGGAGCGGTGAGAAGAGAGGTGAATAGCGAGTCAAATCTTAATAGAGAATGAAATTGAATAGAGAGTGAGTCAAATTTAGAGTTGGATAGGGTCAAGTAGAGAGTATAAAGAGAGAGAGAGAGAAAGCACGCGAGAGGAGAGGTGAGGTGAGAGTCGAATAAAGCGCTAAAATTTACTCTACGATAACGGATATCCATACAGGCGGCGGCGCCGCGGGCATCAGTTAATAATAATATAGTTAGTTAACTTATACAAATATAATTTCTTTTAACAAGAACCATTCCAATATACTACGGTTTCAATATTTATATATTGAAGAGATGTTTTTAAACCGAATCCAAAGTTTACCTATATTTTAATAGCCCCAAGGCGATAGCCAAAAACCTCTTCGTGGTCCAAATATTGATTCAACGCACCGATGAATGATTTATTTGGGTACTAGGGCTCTTTCGCTCAACAAAAATTCCACGATTACCTTGCCGATGTTTTCAGGTTAAACTTTTTATTTGAATTGTGGTTTTGTGGCCTCACAACTTTGTATTTCTATTTAATAATTCTGAATCACGCTGCATAGTATGTACAGGAAATGTTTATGAAGAATATACCTCATGGAAAGACTTCGTACTTACCTCGTACTGGTAAACCGCACTATGACCGCCGCGAGATGGACGGACAACATAGTCAAAGTAGCGGTACCCGTTGAATGCAGCCGGTCAGATTGGAGGTCGATGGGGGAAACCTTTCTTTAGTAGTGGGTGTCCTCTGGGTGATTTAATGATAATGATGATGATTATACCCTATGAATGCGGAAAGTGGAGTATCAAAAGCAAATGTGTACATTGGAAGCGGCTTATGTTTGTACTGTTATAGGCTAATTAGTTGATTGATTTTTTTTATATTATCACGCCTATATCCCCGAACCCACATTTCGCCAGTTTATATTTAGGTCCCAAAGTAATAGGTGGCGAGCCTATTGACATTAACCGGGCACTTATAAACCTGCGATAAATACACACATAACCTCGAAAAGCATTGAAAAGTCACTGGTGTGTGCCATGGTAAAACCTGGGATCGAACCTGAGACTTGGTCTCAGCAGTCCATTACCCATACCACTAGGCTACCGCGGCACTGGTTGATTGATACCCAAAAATTATACTGTATTAGCTCCTGGTGGCGTAAAAAATAGCCACGCCCACGTTATACCGTTTGAACCCATCATACCACCGGCCTTATAAGTCCAAAATCATACTGGGTGTCATAGAGAATGACTAAAGAATATGACAGTTCTTCACCGATCAGGAAATATACAGCCAATGTTAAAGTGCCAGCTTATTACATGGGACTGATATTTAAATCATAGTAGGCGCGATGAATGTGGTGGTTACCTTTTCCTACCTCTTCGGAGAATCTCCCGAAGAGATAGGAAAAGGCGTGAATATTTGAACGCGCTGTTGGTTAAAACGTCAAAATATTTGTCTGCCAAAATGTTCGGCAAAACATGTGTACATTTAACGTAGGACAGGTTACAATACGACCTGTTTTATTGTGGTGCCCCCGGAAGCGACGACGGGCGGGCGTATTTGTTACATTTGCGAGTAAATCCTGTCACGAGTCACGACCCTATTATTTGTTTGTTATTACATCGCGTTGTTTAAAATAATACTGTTACTCACTAAAGGTTTTGGGTGCATGTGCCTAAAACCATGGTGTAATGCCTTGTTATGTGGAAAAGTAATAAAACATGTTTAATTTATTACTTTATGTATCATTCAGAACATGCATGCATACCTTGCTTGCTTGCTTTGAACTGGACAATTATTGTTTACCAGAAAAATACACACACATTAATTTTCCCGCTGGGTTCGACCGAGCCCACAAATACCACATGTACTCTCAAATCTAATAAAATGAATTTTAAAATAAGAATCATTTTTTTTTATTAAATATGAAAACACAGACCAATGTTTATTCAAAAGATCTTAATATATAAGCAACATACTTACTACCCACCAACTAATTACATATTGTAACGAAATATGCTAAACAATTACATTCATAGTTTTCTGTAAATAGATCTATCTAACGAGCTAGTACGACCTTAACTATGTTCATAAATATACATGAACAGTTATTTGTTATTGCTAACGGAGATTTATTCCTAAAGGCTGATATCGTAGACATACAACAGTATTGGTTCTTTCTCATTGACTTACAAAACAAGTGTTGATAGTCTCGAATCCCGTTTTCGTATCACGTACAAAGTTTACTTTTTTTCTATCTTCTTTGTTGAATTCAATTACCAGTTACAGACATTGGCGGGGTAAACGCTTTCTCTGAAATGGATGACTTAGTTTCCTTTCTTATTTCAAGTTCATAAAAGCTTCAACAAATGTTTCCTTTATCGGGATTTATGGCTTGATAATTTGTTTGGATCACAGCTTTGTATTTGTTCATGTGGATATATATTTAAGATTTTGAAGAACTATATATAATATGTAGGTATATTCTTTTTTTTCTATGGTCACAAATGTGTTTTATTGTGTAACGCTGACATTGCGAAAATATATCAGGAGATATGAAATTACTTTTTTTTGCTACCTAATTACATTTGAAATGTATTTATAGTTAAGCATTTAATTAAAATGTAATACCTAAGATATAATTAATTATGACAAAATGCTGTTGTAAAATTCTAAATTATTCCAATGATACTCAAGCTTTGAAATGAGCTGTTGACTTAACTTCTATTCAAGTAAATTGTTATATCACGACTAAAGAAAAAAACAAAAAAGCCCATCGACTTTCTTGTTGAAGTCTTCTCAGGCCGGGGCCACGCTTTGAGCCAGTGCACGGTGATTCATTTGTTAAACTAACCATTAACATATTTTTTCATTTTTCAGATTTGTAAGTTTTCTTCAATTTGAATTTGATCAATAAATTTATTACTTAAATGAATATCAAAAATACGTGTTGCTACAACCTACATACAGCAACACGCGTGAGATAGTGGATTTTTTTAATAAATTTTACGTAAAAAAATATGTTTATGCGCGATGGAACTACTAAACGGATTTCGATGCAGTTTTTGTTTTAATTCGGAAGGGTTTGGTCCAACTTAAAATTTTACGTTTGTTTATCGGCTAAGTAGAACCAGAGTTATGTTATGCGTCCCTGGCAGTATTTTACCGTCTCTACCATAGTGAATGTTCTGATGAGCTCTTCCAATTAATCCCACCCTCCCCTTTCCTACACAGGACAACACGTGCAGGGCTTAGATGTCACTCGCATACGGTACAGAATATTCCATCAAGAACCAAGCGTTTCGGTGAGTCTTTTCTCTGCCGCACCATTAAGTCTTGGAATTCCTTACCGGCGTACGTGTTTCCTTCTTCTTACAGTCCCGGGTCCTTTAAGCGGGACGTGGAAAGCATCTGATGAGGCCGTCAAGCTGAGCGCCACCATTGTAGCACTGAACGTGTTTGCAATGGTGACCCTCTTTCATGAGACTTTGCCTTCAACTTAACATCAGGCGAGGTGAAGTCAAATTGACGTGCCATAAATAATAAAAAAAAAAATGATTAGTAGAATTTAAGTTGCACAGTGTGCTTAGGTGGCGATAATCTACAGTCACGCTGGCGGAGCATAGGCTAGTTTTTAATAAATTGCTTAAGAAACACTTACAATACGTAATAAAAACTAGTCTAATCTTTAGCAAATAGTCCACTGCTTTTCAAAACAGCCCTTTTTGGATATAGTGATTATTTTTGGTCTACTTTAAACCAGGTTTATGTAATCTAATTACAAAGTTTCGTTTAAGAAGCATAGTAGAGCAGAAAAGCACTTAATTTTCAAGTTTGTTGTCTTCTATATTCCTAAATTTTATAATGGCTTTTTCCGTGAAGTTTCGTATTTGTATTTTACTTTGTACTTTAAAATCTATTAAGAGGTAGATGCTTAACTTCATATATACAGGGTGAATTTTTACAAGGGCTCGAATGGTCAAATCCGAAACTATAAGGAATAAAGAAAAATACTCATAGGAGTCACGAGTCTGATTTTAGTGAAGTTTTAACCCTCATCATCAGATTTTTTAAAGTCCGAGCCGAGCTGCAAGTGGAAGCCTTTTGAAAAAAAAAATAACTTTTCGAAAAATTAATAGGTACACCGTTTATTATTATCGCAAAGCCTTTCCATTAAATTTGCCATACATCATTATATATGGCAAATTTAATGGAAAGGCTTAAGTAGTTGTTGCTGACCGCCGTTATGACTTTCATCTTGCGCTATGACATTTTACACTTCTAACCTGGAGCATAAGTTCCGCTCTTGCGACTCTACTCATGCCTGGCGAATTAAGGCAAGCACATTAGGTGAGGCAGAATAACTCCGAGCCCTTGGGAGAATCTGGATCCGTGGTGTCACCATTCACCATCAGTTTTTCTTGAAAAGGAATATGATGTAATTATATCATAAAATAATAGCTACTCTTATTTTTATATTTACTCTTAATTTGCCTGAATTAAATACTACTGTTCAACAAAATCAAACATGTGATTTCTGAACTCTGTACACAATTACACAGACCAACATTAGGTTTATGTGTAATTTCATGTCTGTTAAAATACTAACGAACCGTGAAATAAATTACAAAGTAAACTCTCATTTACAAGATAATTTATACCATTCGAAAGTTTGTATGAGCCGTAACGAAGCTTGTGTTAAAACCATACGAAATCAAATACATACATATTTAAATCCCAGTTTTACTGAGTTATTTGAGTTACTGAATATGTATTATAATTTAGGGTGTGAAACCAATTAATAATTAAATCCACGATAGTGAATCAACGGTTGAGGATCTACCTACTATTTATAGTATCATCATCAGCCTTGCGTTAATCCTGGTCGCATTCTAAGCTGTCACTTCGTAATCCGGGGACCACGTGTTTCCAGTCTAACTGCGTCGCTTCTAAACTTCGATTTTCTCTGTGAAGCGACTGCCATCTGGCCTCCACAATCTATAAGTATAGGCGATATCGAAGTACCTACTGCAGTTAGTCCAGTTGTTGGACTGTTTAGGGCTCCGACTTTATATGACAGCCGGTACTTAACGTACTCTCCTAAGCACAACCAGAGTAATGCTAATATGCTAAAATAATTGCAAGGAGGGGTATTGAATCCGCACCTCCTGCGTAGCAGTAGCGTTCACTACCGCCACGCCACAGAGGCTGTCTAATAGTGTTATTGTATGTTATATTGTTTACTTATAAAATATTATTACGTTCTAAATTCTTCATTACTCTATTTTTTACTTATATCTCCGACACCTATTAAATATTTACATGTCTAAATATATTCAAAACAAAAGATCTGAAGCAAACTTATCTTATCTTTGGCAAAATCAAGTTTCTTCTAAAGATTTTCTTTTACCGAACATAATAATAGGCTTACTAACAAGGTTAAAAGTGTACAGTGGCGTATACCTTGAAATACGATGCTATATCCTTCCTGCCATCTTTAATGCTTTTACGATCAGGTGCTCCGTTTATTACGCCACAATATCTTGTGAAATTAAAACACACATCTTATGAAAATCATTTAATATGAGTTTCGCAAAATTATAACATGGCTACCTAAATGTCATTTGATAAAAAAATGTAAAAACAGTGTAAAACAAAGTATACGATTTCTTCCTTTTAGCAGCAGCAGTTATTTACCTTCAATTTCGTATTAGGACAAAATAAATTTCAATATGTCGCCCCAATATGTTACTAAAACGTAACTTAACGACCTGCCAAATAAGTGACTTTGTTTTCTATCTGATTATTCTAACACTCTCCTTTTATTGGCTTTAGTCTGATAATACTTTCCTCATTAGCATATATAATATTCCCGTTTGCTTCAATAGCAACACCGTAAACATCATCTAGAGTCGTTAGATTATCTATTTGATGGTTTTGGTCATTGATATAATAAAGTCCAGTTGGTGTTGAAAAGTAAATATTCCCGTTAACATCAGCTGTTATTCCATTTACTGTATAGTCACCAATATTCAAAGCTTTGCTTGTAACTTTATTGTAAATGAAGAGTCCAGAAGAATTTGCATATACGTAACTGCCGTCATTTTTAACGGCTAAGACCATAACTCCATCTTTTAATTCAGGAATCTGTTCGACTTCAGAATTTTTATATAGGTAGGCTTTTTCATCTGGGTATGTAGTAAAATAGAGTCCATCCTTGAAAAACATTTGCCAGACCTTTATATCTGATTTTATGTTTAAGTTTGTACAAGATTTTGTATCATAGTTAAACCTACAGATACCATTTTCACTACCCATGTAGACTGTGTGAGATTTACCATCAATTGCACTTGCAAAGCCACCATTAATTCCATCAACTAGTCCATAGTCATTTGTTTGTAAATTAAGATACGCAATTTTGAATTTCTCTATTGATTCTGTCGTATAACTAAAGAACAATGTATTTTTGTCGTAATCTATAGCCAATTGATATGGCATATGAACTCCCTGTTTTAAAATTTCTTGCTCGTATACAACGGTATCTTTACATGTTGGTTTTGTTTTGATTATATTAGCTTCAACGAAAGCAAATAATATCACGAAAATCAAGTTCTTCATCTGAAAATAATTAATATGAGTTAGTTCAATAGCTAAATTCAAAATTGAAGTGAAAAATTATATAATGGATTAAAATAAATAGTTA
Source organism: Pelosia muscerda (assembly GCA_963691645.1). NCBI lineage: Eukaryota > Metazoa > Arthropoda > Insecta > Lepidoptera > Erebidae > Pelosia > Pelosia muscerda. The sequence goes on from OY829105.1 coordinate 7,583,159, forward strand.
TCTCAAAAGTATAATTTAAAAATGTGTCATAAGTCATACATATTAAAAAAATACTACTTTATAGTTCCGTTATTAAGGTGAACTTTAAAATTATTCATTTCATACTTTTATACATTAAAATGCTTCTCAATTTGTCGACGCATAAAGGTCCCTGTCATCCCTGTCATCCGATTGAGATAAAACTTGTTTACGAACAAAGTGTCTAATATTTTTCAATTTAATGTGTTGAATAGAATTTACTTACGCGAAGAGAATCAAAACTAATTATTTTTCTGAAGGACTTCTATTAAGACACTAAAATTAAGTTTAATTTTTTCTCGAATTTCTAGTAGTCGAAACTATTCAGATTTTATTTTTTCATCAAACAAGAAATATTTAATCAGTAAATATTATGATTACCGTTTTTAGTAAAGATTGAGTTAAAAATACTGGTTAGTGGATACCTACTGGAAAAATACAAATAAAACACGTACCTTGTTATTCAAAGTTATACAGTAGTTACTACTAACACGTTTAAAGCAATACTGACAATTTTATTGATCCGTTGTAAGTAATACCGGCTGCTCAATGATAGTAGAGGTTTAAAACCTAGTTATCTGTAATGACCGTTCCTAAGAATGTATGAGTAATTAGCTAAATACATGAGTAATAGTGAAGTCCGGTGACTTCATTAGGTGACTTGTTTTCTATGAAAAGTAAATAGTAGACACAAATTAATTATTAATTTTACTTTTTAGTGTAGTAATGTGTAGATACATTATATATAGTTTATTTGATTCGAACTCAAGGGTAAGTTTTACCCAAAAAGGGGAAGTCAGACTACACACTCACATTTCAACAGTCATATAGCCCTCGTCACTGGTCACTGTATCTACTATACAATATATAAATACTCATTTTACGTTCCATTTATCATTTTCATATAGTAAAATATAAGATAATATTTCATTCCCTAACATAAATATTAGACTCAAATATTATTTTTTGCATAAAACCTGAAACAGTATTTTTATTTTTTTATAAGGAGCCCATCCAGTTGTTTTTCTGAAGGAAGGCAATACTCGTTTCATAAAGTATATTGCCCACATTGCCCAATCTGAAGGCGTAAAGGTTCAGATCGGGCAATGTAAGCGATACACTTTGTGAAACGAATGTTCTCAAAAGCTTACGTTAATCCTTAACTATGCATATCATGGTGTCACATAGCGCACTGAAGCTAACATGTGTGCATGATTAAATTTAATATGGTGGTTCAAAAAGTGTGTACCTACCTTGGGACAACCAGCATATCGTGTTCCTAAAGGAACAGGATTTTATATAAGAAAATGTAAACAACCCGATTTAGCGCATTAATTAATTATATGCTATGCTCATGAATCCTTGCGTAGCAATAGTTGATGGATGAGCAAATATTTAATGAGATACGTTCACTATACGGAATTAACCGTCAATTTAGTTGAATCATCATTTTACTGAACTGTAACTCAGAGTAACCGGATTGTACGAATTAGAAGTGTTAGAAGAATAATACATATTCTTCATTATACAACTTCTTCAATTTCATAACAACTGCCGTAGTTTATTCTAGTGTTGCTAGGGATCTTATAATACTCGTAGGTACTGGATGGTAGGAAGTTAAGGTGAAGTCTAGGTACCGCCATTTTAATCGGATTTTATTAGAATTTGTCATAATATCGTAACATCATATGTAGCACTTCTTCTTGGTAGGCCTTAGTCGATAAATCCTATTTTTTGTTGCATAAATGAAATCACCATTTTCCGCAATAGCCATTCCATAAATATCTCCCAGATCAGCCAATTCTTCAATTTTGTCATTGATGTAATAAATTTTATTAATTGTCGAAAAATATAGATTATTATTAGCATCAGTTGTAAATCCAGTGATCGTGTAATTACCCAAGTGTAACACCTTTCCGCTAGTTTGGTTACAAGAATATAGACCAGTATCATTTGAAAAAACAAAAATTCCATTTTTTTTAATAGCTAACATTCGCACTTTGCTTTGATTATCAAATACTATCTCTTCAATGTTTTCGTCTTTATATAGAAATCCGCCTTTTTCTGGATAAGTTGTAAAATATAATCCATCACTATAAAACATTTGCCATATAGTGCTATCTATCACATCCAAATTTGTTGCAGTATTTGAATCTTCATTAAGTCTAAAAATACCATTTTTTCCTCCTATATAGACATCTCTATTTATGTTATTAACAGCAGTTGAAAAACCATCTTCAACTCCTCTAATATAACCTAAGTACTTCGTTTTTAAATTCAAGTAAGCGAGCTCAAATAATATTTTTATATGTCCATCAGGATCTACGTGTCTTCCAGTGTAACTAAAAAATAGTGTATTGCTACTATAATCTATACTTAATTGATAAGGGACATTAACATCTCTAGTTAAGAGTTGCTTTTCATACAATTTTCCACGAATTAATATGCAACTTGACCGTAACCTCATTTCATGAGATTTGCCAGAAGCAAATATAATTAAGAGAAGAAAAAACTTCATCTGAAAAAGAAATATAGGTACTTAGAACATTTTCGGACTTGCTGCGTACGAGCATTGTGCATTAACGCTGCGTACATGGGGTCCAAGTGCTCGTTTTCTATACAAAGTCTTGGTAAAGCGGCTAATCGACGCTACGCTAGACCAGAAGGCTGTTTTTTATCTTGCACAAATAATAAAGAATGGTATCAGACGTGGCAATGCTGCCTGCCTTCTGTGAACGTTATTGGTCGCTGAGGATGCTGAGTAATTTCACGACGAATTATAGTCGGTCTTTTGAGCGCTCCAATTTACCGACGTGTTAACGTGATCTCCGAGGCACGACCAGACCATTGCAAATAGTCATATTTATCAAATAAGTAGTCAAATAAATAGTATCGCAAATAAAACAATGCGATACTATTTATTTGCGTATATTATTATTCGTTCACCATTTACATAAATGATAGTAAATATAAAAATAATAACACAAACTCGGTCTTACTTCTCTCAGTTGTACAAGAATTCAAATTATTCGTACAATAAGTATCATTAATAGTCAACACTTTCCAATTATGATTGTGCAAGTCTGATACTAGTATAATCACATACAAAAATAAAACTCTACAGTATATGAAAGAAAATAATTGAGTAAATTAAAGAGCGATAATTCATATTCATTGCGCAACTATAAAAATTGTGGCAATGCAATGTTAACGCGAAGAATTTTTAATCTTGAGATTGTGGGTTGAATACAACAATTTAGATTGTTTTTCTTGAAAATTGCACATGCCATCAAAAAATTCTAAACATATTGTTAGCCACCTCAATTATATCAAGTTTAAATAGAATAAATACAGACTTCATTATGTAACCGGTTTTCAAAACATTTAACAAACAGTGAATCTATCACAACAAATATATACCCTAGTCGAAGGGTACATTTTTGTTTGTAACCTTCGAAGAATTTGACTGTATTATTAAAAGTGCACAATATTTTACGAGATCCGATATTTATATCTGGCGTGAACCAATGATGGATGAGAAAATAGTTGATTTTAAAGATACTTCTATTTTTTTGCAACAACTGTTTTGATCCATGAATATAGAGATGTTAAATGAAAGAGGACACAGGATTTGCTTTTTTTCTTCTCTATTTGAAATAATAAAGCTTTACTTACTTTTTTAATGAAATAGAAAAAAGCAGAGATAGCAAAAGAAGCTACATAAAAATACTTAAGTAGTAAATAAGTCTGGAAATACTTCATTTAAAGTTATAGCTCATATAGATTCAGTGTTTGAAGATAATGAAGCGTCCAAGAACGGTGGCACAAATCGACTACGCGCGATAATGTAGTAATTTATGGCGCCATATTTCACCCGGTGTGCCTCCGTGGGACCCTTGTGATGACTTTTACAGAATTCGACAAAGAACAATAAAATTCTGTATTGTAAAACTGTTATTAAATGCACGTAAAAATAACATATTTGCATCTGAATTACATATTTTCTGGTTCAAAAGACAACGAAATAAAAAGGATCATTTAAAAAAAATCATATTAGGTATTTGTTTCTGAAGCAACGATTATACAAAAGATGTTATAGTAATAATAAAACAAACTATGTTCCGCCAAAGGCCTGTGCAAAGTCATACGAAATAATGAAGTTAATCGTAATTCACAATTAAAAATATATAAAAAATTGATAAACACGTACTGCAAAATTCTGTATACGGACGCCATTTCCCGTTGTATTCAAAGCTTATCTATGGATCCTGCCTTCAGATTTTTGGAACGCTTGCTATGTTACTCGTGAACATAAGGAAAGCCTACGTTAGCTTAGATAGTGCAGATGACCTACGTTAGCCTAGCAAGTGACTAAACTTGTAGGTTGGGAAAAGTAATATCTTGGCAGCATCCAACAAAAAATACACATTTAAAATCATAATCGATTGCTGCAAGAATTTTAACTGTTAGTATTATATAATATAAAAGTACAAATACTCCCTCAAAATAAGTTTTATTCGCAATTGCCAATATGTAACTACTATTCAAACTGAACCGCTATCAAACAAAACATGATGTATTGTTTCAAACAAAACACAAATCATCGGAAAATTTCTTTATAGGCAAATACGTATTCTGTATTGTCTCATCTATCATTTTTTGACAACTTATGGGTGTATTGCTGCTTGAGCAGTGGAGTAACAAATTGTCTATAAATCAATTCTAGTATTAGGTACAAGTACAATCTCAGTTCGGTGCAGAATGATTATACAATACATTGACTTTAGAACGAAAACAAGTGTGTTCTTATTTCGAGTAAATAGTCAAGTGTAAATAGATAATACAGTGAAATAACGAATACATTTTTTTACTGTATTACATATACAGTAAAATAACGATAACAATTTTTGAAAAAAAAAGTAATTTGATACTTTTTACTCTACTTAAAGATTTTCTTATTCAATGCAAATAAATAAAATTGAAGTATCTGTTACTACTGTGAACTGGTGTGACCACGAGTCTGCAGGGGAAATAACAACAACAGTAGTATAATAAATACATAATCATTGTTTATTTGTTCTTTGCAGCTCATTTCCAAAGTGACTGCATTGATTTTGATGTAATGCTTACTGGCACGATAACTGTGGGCAACGAGAGAGAGAGAGAGACTAATTCTTAACATTTTTATGCCTTTAATTTGCTCAATATTTCATTACTCACTGTCATACACTTTATTTTTAATCACATATGATACCTATTGTAATAACTCCGTAATAATATAGGTTATCTGGACAGTTCACATGACCTATGTAGGTTACTGCACTGCTCAACTTATCTTAATATCGCATGAACACAACGCTAACATGTTGTATGGGCAGATTTCATCAAGGGCAAGGCAGATCAATACAATTACAATTAACCACATGAGTCATAATCATAAACATGAGGTTATTCAAGAAAAATAGATTTATATAGAGCTCTAGCTAGATGTACGGGTGATCTGAAAAGGATAATGCGAGAGCCGATTGGAAAACGCCTATGTTCAGCACTGAATTGCGAAACTCTTGGTACTTACTCATGTATTAACAGCTTTTGACACCTGTAACTACACTATTACTTTGTATACTTAAGGATGTATCACTAGAAAGTAATAAGTTAGAATACATATTCCCAACCAACGACCATAATATCAAAATATAATATTATCTTAAATCTTAATTCTTTCTACATCCATAACTTGTACTTCTAAGTCCAAGATCCGTTTTGTCACTTCTTTTACGGGCGTGGCTGCAATTTCACCTCCCAAACCAAATAGGAGAACCTACACTAAAGCATCGTCATCCAATCAGTAAATATATTGAGCTGTAGGTAAAGTTAAGTTGAGGGGTAAAGATATAGCCCACTGGCAATTCCCCTTTTTTATAATTTCCACAAAAATACCTACTATTAAAGCATTGTTTAACCAATATTGTGATGAACGTACAATCTGCAAAGGAGGTAATTCACCACTTCATACAAGAGGTGTATATTTAAATATTTTACTGCATACAATAGAACCCGTATACACATTATCTGAGTTCCAACAAAACAACAACATATTTCTACAAGAGGAACAAACTAGAGCGAGATGAAAATCAATGTTTCCAGTAAATCGGAGGCACGTCAACTGTGTCGATTTTCTAGAATAGCAGTCAATACAACGGTAGAATTTAAACATATATATTTGAAGTAAATGTTGGCTTGAAAGTTAAGTTTTATTTCCTCTGAATCGTTCTTCGATTTCACAAACATGACAGACCATTTTTCACAGTGAACAGAGGTATTTCCCTGAGATATTTATATCTAACGGTAAACACTCCTTGAGCGTTTATTTCGTTTCATTAATTTATTCGACTGGACCTTTGTTACATTCAAATCTTTATATATATATAAATATATATAAATATTCCTTTTTTATCCTTTGTCAATTGTCTTAAAACAGTGCGGGTGAATCAAAATTTCGGTTTTTTAGAATACCGACTACTTCTCTACAAAGTATTTATCTTCTTCATCTAAGTGCCAATAACACCAATACCACCCGCACTTTTTTTTCTCGTGTGAAAATCCCCACGGATACCCGCCGCCGAAGACAGTGAGGGTGGTTATGTCGGACTCGAACCGACCTAAACCGTACGGCCGACTTGGGCCACCAGTTGCCGAGGGTGAGGTGACCTCTGGCATATCCTTCACGTCCCGGCTGACCCTTGGGTCTGGATGGGAAGGTCCTGTCGGGTGTGGGACTACGACAGGTGGCTACACTCTGTGACCTCCAACGCCCGACTCGCCTACGTTCGTCGCGGACTGTGGGGGCCCGAAATCTCCTCCGGATCCGCTCCGCCGTCTCCTTCTCGAGTATTACTTGTTCGCTAAGAGAAGCAGCAGCAGCCCAAGCACCACCCGCACCTGCAACCAAACATACGACAATTTTTGAGGCCTATTAAGACACAATTAATTTACAATTCAATAACATTAGGTATACGTTGAAGATGGTAACCTCCTTAACTGATTTATGAATAAAAATAGAATCTGTGAAAGAAAAATAATATATGCTGAAAAGAGTACGTGCCACGGTATAGCAATTTATTTTACAAGTTAAAAACCTTTTCATTACAGTCTCATTGAGAACCAAGGCTCGAATAATAATAACGTGACATGAATACTCCTCCACAATCCGCAGGTCATGCTAATGAGTGACAAAAGCATTGCCACCAAAAACCTCTAATGATAACAAATTATTATTCCATTAATTCTAATTTACCTTCATTACTTTGGAAAAAAAGGAGACATTAATTTGGATATAATGATTAATATTTCCATATGTTTTATAGGCTCGCGTTGGACCACTATCATCTCACCAGTTGGTTATTGATGATGTGTGGAAGGTAACCTATTCACTCTACCCTTGAAAACTTTCAAATTATAACTATCTGGAAACATAGATTCAAGAAGAGCGATCTGCACTGTGACTGTACCCCATTATGAACGTATCACAGAATCACTTGGTACATAATATGAGTGGCATGGCCACTATGTTCAACATGGTCTCTGGTTTTTACAAACTGTCACATAAAAGGCATAAGAAAGCTGCAACTCTTATACAGTACGTAAAGGAATGATTTAGCCAAATTATTGGTGAACGCATATCATAATTATTCAAATAAATATAATGATAACTCAGGGATAATCATGTTAATGCCCTAAGTCTTCTTGAAAGGGGTAACAATGTGTTCAAGTACAAAGTAAACCGGGTAATTAAACAAAAGAACGAGTCGTATTCATAAATAACCTTTTGGACAAGTAAATTGTCAAAGCAAAATTAAAAACTTAAAGGAGACCAAAATAAATAACTTAAAAATTAATCTGCAAGTCTCTAGACAAAATAAGACGAGCGAACCGAGTGCTTAGGGACTTTTTATTGATTTTTACTTTTATGCGACATAGGTATTAACTTAATTTGAGGAAAAGCGTTCAATTCATTTTACATAATGTTATAGAGCTATTTCGTCTAAAAATGGCGTTGCTTTAAAGCAAACTGCTCATACTGGAAGTATTGCATTTCAAAACAGCTACATGTTTACCAGAATAAAATATGCATTGTAAACGAATGTGAACATCTCAAGAAAATAACCGTGCGTGTTGGACAAAAGCTTTTAGAGAGCTGGCTGCAATGCATACATATTGGAGTTAGGAACCCAACACACGAGTGTCGTGTTCCACGAACTTTATGGAAATATGACCTTTCTCAACACTATAGTTAGTTATATATTAGAAATAGTTAGTTATATATTATATATTAGAAAAAATACTAAAGTCGTTAGAAAAGATTCCAAGATAGTATAGTAGTATACAAGAATTCAGAGAACATTTTATCGTAGATAAATAAAATAAACATCGCAATTTCTGGAACTTGGTATGTACATTTTATACTAGGCTCTTTAAATAAATAAATTATTTCTTAGTTCGAATACCAAGGTAGTCGTGAGTCTCAACAATTTTAAAAGTGTAAAACCCCTGTAGCATTTAGAATAGAATACACGAGACCGAGTACATTTTCATGAATCACATTTAAATGACACTCTCAGGTGATGAATGCGTGACACTTCACCCTTGCGCCTGTTGAAATATTTATTTCTTTGACGTCGTATTCTAATGTTTATGTAACGCTCCCAAAAACATGTAACTTTGTGAAGAGAAAGAATGTCAATACTTCCTTTGAAGGCTAAATTAAATTAAAAATGAGTAAGCATTTCTACTGTTCTAAGAAAAAGGGTTGTGTAGCTTTCTCACTTTTCATACATCTAAGTACCACTCAATTGAAGCGAGGTTCTTTGAACACGGCTGCATAAAGAAATAGTGCTGAGAGGGTTCTTTTTTATTTTCGCTCTGACAAGGATTGTGGTAAAGAGAGACTAGGTATTTTATAGTTTGTACAGTTGTAACTGTTTTAAATTGCATTCAACACTAATATACAAAATTAAGCTGATTCCCGCGATTTCACCCACGTGGAAAGTTAATTTCGTTCCCACAACCATTTCCTTCGGATGAAAAGTCTATGTGTTATTTCAGATCCCACATCTATCTTATATATCGTGGCGGTGGTAAACGCGACTGTTAGGCAGGAGGCACGGGTTCGAACCCCGCTCAGTGCAAATATTTGTATGCATGAATATGGCTATTCAACTACTGCTCTGGTCGTACCGCGGAGAGCACGTTAAGCCGTTGATCCCTTTGATATCTCCAATTTGGTTGTGGAGGTTCTATGGCAGTTACTTCACGGAAAATATCGAAGTTCAGCCACATCTTAGACTAGAAAGCCGACCCCAACTGAATTAGGAATAGATTCAGAGAATGTTGATCTATCCCTGTACCAAATTTCAATCAAATAATATATTCAATTCCTAGAGCGTAATTGAGTAACAAACATTCACACATTTTCGCATACTTTCACATTTATTGAATTAGTAGGATTGGGATTGTTTGAAATTACTCCTATTGTTTACTCAGAGGTGAGAAAAAGGATCAGTGAACTAAGTTAAAGAAAATCTTTGCTCAAAGATTTGCGGAGTAGTTTTCGTCGAGATTCAATAACATACGATTGTAAGTTTGTTTTCACTTCAAGTTTATTTGTCTTGTCGTCGACTATTTGCCATGCGAGTAAACAATTCCGTGGTAGTCTAATGGTTGAAGTATCGGATTTGCAACTCAATATAATAGCAACATAAACAATATCATCTAGCACGATGTAGAGAAATTTGTACATTAACTAATATGTTTCACTTCACCAAGGCTTTTCAAGTAAACCTACAACTGCAAATCCCGTTTCATCAATTTAAATACAGTATCTACTAAACTAAACAAAAACGTAGTAATAAATTTAAATAGCAATAAATATAGATCAAGGAAATAGGCAGTGGTTTACTCACAAAATCGATTACAAAAACGTTTCCAATAATTAAGTGAGGGTAGAATGGAAGAATAACTGACAGGAAAGCGACACGCTTAAAATGTGATTCAGTGTTTGAGGATATATCGTTTTTTTTTAATTACACGTACCTACGTATTTTTTTGGATTGTTTACCTATTACGTGATTTATATTTCAACACTTGATTTGCTTCGTATATTTTTAAATGAACCCCCTTGGGAAATATGACCTTTTGTATCCATGGTGATTTTATTACGGAAATCACCTGTATTTTAAGGGTTATTATCTATCCTGTTAGTTCGGGACAAGATTTACAGCATTATGGATAACATTAGTCTCATTAAATAAACTATAGGGTAGGCAGCACGTGTGTGACGCACCTGGTGTTGCAAACGTCCATTGGCCATGGTGACCGCTTCCCATCAGGTGAGCCGTATGCTTGTCTGCCACCTAAGTGGTATAAAAAAACTACTGCTGAGTAGTTCAATAGATCAAAAACATTTTTTTGTCATAATGTCATACGATTTCTTTTTATAAAAGACAAAGGAACAACTTATAAAAAACTGTTTAATTAGCCGTAGCCGCGGTAGCCTAATGGTAATATTCTGCTGAGACGAAGTCCCGGGTTCGATCCCAGGTTTACAATGACACACACCAATGACTTTTCAATGCTTTTCGAAGCTATGTGTGTATTTATCGCAGGTTTATAAATGCCCGGTAAATGGCAACAGGCTTGCCACCTATTACATTGGGACCTAAACATAAACTGGCGGTGTGGGTGCTAGCATCTCTGACTACCCCTTCGGGGATATAGGCGTGAGTTTATGATATGTTATGTAATTAGCCATAAATGTAGACAATCGCTCGGAGACATTATAAATCTTATTAGCTCTTGAAATATACCTATTGGCACGTATCTTGGACCTATTCGCGAGACAAACAAGGTCCTGGTGCTTGCGGATTGTTTTGATATAATCTTTGTTTGGTGGTTTTGAGCTCGTCCACAGTTGTAGCACCCCGTGCAATCCGCAAAAGATAGCCCAGAAACGCGTAACGTACTGTAACGTCGTCGCGTACCGTTACTAGCTTAGTGATTAATTAGTCAGCCTTATGTTCAAATCCTGGCCATTACACTGTCGACGTGAGCCCACTCCTAACTTAGGCCATAACTTGGCTAGAGGGGTTAGAAGGAATGTTAGTAATTTTGGGTGCTTATATTCTTATTAAAAAAAACGTATTTTGACCACATTTTGGGTGTACAACTCATGCCCAAATTTATGAAGATGTAAATAATTGCCGTTTGTTTATTTCAGTATTGTTGCTTTATTATCCAATTTAGTAACCTGTAACTCCCCTCTTATTTTGAATGTGCTCAGGTTGAACTTATCTCCAGATCTGGCAATCAATTCTACCGAAATTGGCTATTCATCCTCATATAACCGTGAGTTATTGTTGGACGCACGCTTGTTGGATAAAAATCTTTATTTAGGTACATCTGCAAGGTATACAATAGTCCACAATGGCAAATTTCACCTGAAAACGTTATTGGAACGTTACAAGGGAAACCATCTCAAATGTGATAAAGGATTAGTTTATTCGTTTTAAACTACAATTAATTTTGGAATTCTAAATTTAAATTACAATATGGAAGGCAGTTTGATTATACCTATTAGAAAGTAATTAAGTATTTAATATAAAATGTTACATTAACATAATTTTTTTTCTAATTATAAACGGGTGCTTTTGTTTCATCATAGTATAAATAGGAGCTAGTGATTATACAAAAGTAATTAAATAATTAAGAAAATATATTGCAAGTGTATAGCCCCCTGTTATTGCAAACGTCCATAGGCCACCACTATTCATCAGGTTTCCGTGAGCTTGTCTACCACCTAAATTGAAAAAAAAAGGTAATTAGTGATACAACAATCAAATAACATAGAACTCCAGTGGTACTGTTTGTCTTCGGAACAAAAGTAATGATAGGTATTGTATCTTTTTAGTGTCTGACAAGTTGAGCCCATTACTAGGTTAATGTTTCTTTTTAGGGTTCTCAAATGGAAAAAATGACCCCTTATGGGATCACTTTGTTGTTCGACTCTCTGAGGAAAAGGGTCTTGAAAAATAGACGGACTTTTTCTCAGGAAGATGTTGAGTTATCAGGGTAAAATTGATATCTAGGTACTTGTGAGCGGTGAAAAAGTGAAGCTTCTAAATCAACTAAATAAAATTATAAAATTAATATTAGTGAACAATTAGCTTAACTGGCTTGTTTTGTGGGTTTTAAAATGTGTATTTTTACCCTTATTAGGTACTACTACATTACTATCGTCTGATACTCTCCAATTAGTAATTGGTAGTGCTTGTGCGGCTAAATACGTAAAACATTTTATGCCTTAATTATATCAGAATTTATGAACTAGGCACTTCACCTATTTGAAATTAGATATGACCGCGAACATACGAGGCTAAAACATGACGAAACTTTGCAGTCAGAAAATGTACAGTGATGTAGAAGAACCGAAACAGTTCAAATAATTTCCATGTCTTGAAGAGGACTCTACTAGTAGTCAGATGAAGTCTTTGGTTAGTTGGCACCCTGAATAGTGTGATGGCTTGTTCAAGTATAAAAATTCGATATCACAACGGTTTGTGGAGGTCTGAACTGTGATATTTTCTGTGAATCGAACTTTTGTATTAAGATCACTACCTATAGATTATTACTTTTATAATTATTTGTTTATCATAATACACAATCATAAAATACTATCTGTTGCCTGCGACTTTGCATGCGTGGACTTATAATCCCGTTGCCTGATATAGGCTAGGTATACTCAGAGGTAAGTAATGCGACTTTCTATTGATGAAAGAATTTTCAAAATTGTTCAGTAGATCCATAGATTACCCCCTACAAAGGTCACAAACTAAGATATTAAACCTGTTTATAATAATAGTACAGATACAAGTAGTATAGTATAGTAGAGTATAGTAAATATATACTATATTTTGAAACGATTTAATTTATAACTAAGTACGCTAAAAATCTCAAGAAAAAACAGAGAACTTAAAGAAATAATGTTGGAAAAAATTAACGAGCAATCAGAAGAGGCGGCTGCTGTCGGCCATTACTCGGAATAAGCTTGTAGATCTCTTACTTTTCTTAATGAGTAAACATTCTGAGAATTTCCAAAGCTTCAGCCATTTCTATTACTATATTCTGTTTGAAAGTTTTATAACTGTTTTCCCGCACGAAAATGTAAAGTCGTAAAATTTGGTATATTCCTACAAACATAATAATGTAACATTCACATACTATTTATACCTGTTATACATTGTTATAATTAAAATGTACTATGCTATACATGAAAGTAAAAATAACCAACCCTTCTAAAAGAACTTATACTGGGTGGCGCAAAAGTACTGGCACTAAAGAAAATACCTTTATTTTTTTTATATGACATTTTCTGTCATTCTGTTGTTGAAAATTGTGTAGTGAACAAATGTAAAATACACTGAAAATAAACATGGACCGTTTTACTCCCCAAGAACGTGGAATAATTGTGTCAATGTTCTTACGGAATAATTCATCAGTGATAAGAACACAACGTGAATTTCGTCGACGATTTCCCCACCGTCCGGCACCGATTGGTCGCACAATTCGACGCTTTGCCACACGCCTTGAAGCAACTGGCTCAACATTGGATAGACCTAAGTCTGGGAGACCAAGAACAGGCCGTTCAGCTGAAAATATCGATGCTGTGCGCGAAGATGTGGAAGAGTGTCCAGAAACATCAACGAGGCGACGTGCCACGCAATTGGGCATTTCCAGACGGACCCTGCAGCGTATTTTGGTGAAAGACTTAAAGATGTTCCCGTATAAAACTCAAATGACTCATCAGCTGCTGCCTGCTGACCACCGAGCTCGTCTAGATTACTGCCAGCGCGTCATAAACCTCAACCTTGAAGAGGATGATTTTCTTTCAAAATTGGTTATGAGTGACGAAGCGCATTTCCATCTGTCAGGGCATGTCAATAAGCAGAATACTCGGTTCTGGGGCACTGATAATCCGCGCATTGTTCAAGAAACACCTCTACACCCACTAAAAGTTACTGTATGGTGTGGCATCTGTGTTGACAGAGTGATCGGACCCTATTTTTTCGAAGACGCTGGAGGCAATGCGATAACTGTCACTGGAGAACGCTACAGATCCATGTTACGTGAGTTTTTGATACCCAGTTTGGACGAATTGGGGCTGGAGCACATCTGGTTTCAACAAGACGGCGCTACGGCACACACAGCGCGCGACACTATGGACTTAGTGAGGGACGCTTTTCCAGGCCGAGTTATCTCTCGTTTTGGCGATTTGCCTTGGCCTGCAAGATCACCCGATCTGACCAACCCAGATTTCTTTCTTTGGGGTTTTTTGAAATCTCATGTGTATGTGAACAAGCCACAGACTCTCGCAGCTCTAAAAGAAAACATTCGTCAAGAAATAACGAACATATCGCAGGAAGTGTTACGGCAAGTTATGCAAAATGTCATAAATAGGGCTCAAATGTGTATCAACTCTGGAGGTCACCATTTAAAAGACATCATCTTTAAATCCTAATGGTACGAAATTTAATGGTACAAATATACATTTAAAAAAACCTAAGTCTAGTTTTCTAATTTACAAAAAATGTTATAGCCGAACCAAATAGGGTCTTTACTTTTGCGCCACCCAGTATTATACGGATTTGGTAAAAGTGAATGCATTGCCAAATTTCACCATTTTCTGTATTTGCATCCACGTGTCACCCCTTTAAGATCTGATGCCCATTATCAGGTACTATTTTTTGGGTTTTGATGCAAGGTTTGAGATAATGGACAAGGCTATTTTTTATTTTTTTTTATACCACTTGGAGGCGTCACACATGTGCTGCCTACCCTCTAGAAACCTTGTAATGCCCTTCTTGAAGAACCCCATATTGTAGTCGCTTGGGAAAACCACGGCAGGGAGTTCATTCAGTTCATTCCACAGCTCGAGCGTGCGCGGGATGAAACTCCTTTCATACCGCACAGTGTGCACCGTTTCCAGTCGTAGTGTGTGAGGATAATTATGGCGAGCGGTGCGATGATAGGTAGTATGTGAGAAGTAGGTGTGGGCATCATGTCAAACAATTCTTCTGAACACAAGCCATTATACAGGCGGTAGAATACACACAGTGAGGCGAGGCATAATAATGCAAGAGGATATAAAATAGCCCTGTCCTTTGTCTCCTTAATGATACTCACGGGTTGAAAAACATTGTCCGTGGCTAATCAATTTTAATCACGTCAATCCGTTAATAACCCCTGCCTGAAGTGCCTGAATTCAAAACTGAAAGCATTTTTTTTTCCTTCAGTATTAGTGTTATTTTAAGATCTACAAAGTTTTATAAGACTTTCATCAACGCTATCTTGGTAAGAAGGAAGTAATATAAGTTTAAGTAATCTTTGAACCCATTTTCTTCAATATTTTAATTTATTTTTTCATCTTCAATGTTTAAATAGGTTCAAAAGCCCTCCTGATCATATTACCTAAAAATCAAATTAACTACGAAGCAGGAGTGACTAATTTTTAATTTGTCTATGAAGCAAAATGCCTAAATTGTTAAAATACTTGTTTTCAGAATGACGTTAAAGTAAAAAGACTAATCTGTAGGAAGACTATAACCTGAAATGACTATGATATAAAATGACTAAAAAGTAAAATTACTACTATTTAGGCATTTTGCTTCATAGACAAATTAAAAAATTGTCAGTCGTGCTCTTGCCCGCTTTATAATACGGTCATTTTTCCTATGTGATATGAAAAGGCATTATAATAGTGACTGCGACCGTTTGCAGCTGTAGCTATATTCATCACATCACAACATAATGTGCTAAACGGTTACTTGGGGAGGTACCTACTTAAATATTTATTGTAACATCTACTAATAAGAGAACGTGTGTATTTATTTCATTTTATTTATTTCTAATTTATGTTGTTTTACTAATTAAATCGAACTAAATAATCATTTTATTTTAGGTATAAAGGAAAACTTACAGCTAATCAATATGAAAAAGTTAAGAATACATAGGCAAAGGATTATGTTCTTATTTATTATAGACTATCATTAAATATACGTTTTTTCAACCAGCGCACTTTGCTTAATAGTTGTAAGGGCATTATGATGCCTTCATTTAACTTATTTAATTGTTCATGATATCTTTTATTAAATAAAACATCTGCTTTATTCCTGTTATTATTGTCGAATAAATAACTTTTTAAGCGACGCGCTTGCCACAATGCCTCTTTTTGTAATTTAACTAAAAATTGTATTAAAGTAGAATTCGGTGGGACACGAGCGTTCAGTCGTCGATGCCACCCTTCCAGACCATTGTTAGTCCTGTGTGTCTCTCCAGCACAGCTTAACATGGTAGGCAATAATTTTTTCCATTGCCTTTCAAAATATTGTTGGAAGCGTGCCATTTCTTCGCTTTCCGTAGAACTTTCCAATATCGCTGTCCATCCCTCCATTATGCGTGATTTCGGTAGAAGAGGTAGGTTTGCTACGTTAATTGTAGTAATTCGTCCTTCAGCTGTCCCGGTTAGACCAATATTTTTTGCATTCTTTTTAACAGCTTTACTGTAATGATAGTAACACCCGGTTACAGACACGTTCGGAAAAACTAGTTTCATAGCTTGATATTGTGCAGGTTCAAAGTCGCATTTATACTTGTTAATTGTTATTTTGAAATGTTCTTTTATGAGATTGAAAAGTCTTTCGTACGTATTAGTAGACTTGTCGGGAAGAAGGGCATAAATATATGGCACAATGTTTACTGTCTCATCATCACTGAACATATCTATGTGTATGGTAAATAACTGTTTGAATGGTTCTGGCACCCTTCTTTCTGTGCCATCACCAAAAAACTGAGATTTATTAGCTAAATTGCAAATCATCTTTTGAGCAATTGGTGTGCAGAATAACAATATTTTGTTGTTGTCATCTCCATTATCACAAACTAAAAAATTTTGGGCTATCATATCAGGTACTTCAACTTCATTTAAATATTTAAACTCGGTTTTTGTACTCTTTAAAAATTTTCTTCTACATCTAAGTAAGGTGTCTTTCTTTGCTTTAAAAACAGGTAATAGATTATCTTCATCGTCAGATTGAGAAAGGTTTCCAGTAAAGACTTCTTCAAATATCTGCTGCACCGGAACAAAATTTTTAACAACTTTCCTTTTGCATTTCTCCATTAAAAAAGAGACTTTATTCCGCGACGGATCCGGTGAACACACATGAGTTGTCGCACGCATAATAGTATTATTTTCTTGATTTGTTTTCAACGACGCATAACAATATTTTCTATTACAGCACCTCCATAGCCTAGTTCCGTCAGCGTTAATTTTATTTAAAGTATACCTAAATCCCTTACACAACAATAACTGCCCCCCTTTTTGATTAAGAATGATCTCGAAAGCGTCCATTTGAAAAGATCTTTGAACATGAAAACTATCCAAAGGAAAACCAGGAAATAATTAGATATTATAAGTATTTCTAAGTTGACACTGTCACTGCATTTTATCTAAATAAGACACTTGAGAGTCAAGTGGCCAGTAATTTTACAATAGGTAGGTAAACGTATATAGTCAAAGGAGTTTTAATAGATATTATTTTAGGCATTTTGCTTTGTAGACCCCTTGCTCCTTAGGCACGTTTAGGCATAATTAATTTTAGACAATCTGCTTAGTGTACTTTTTGCTTCATGGGCATCATAATCATGAGGCAAATTACTGTTATGGCATACTGATTTTTAGGTAGTTTGATTTATAGGGATTTAGCTTTTAAGACATGACATGTAGGCATTTTGCTTCGTAGTTAATTTGATTTTTAGGTAATATGATCAGGAGGGTTCCAATTGGCGAACAAAGTTGAGTGAGATATATATCAGGACCCTGAGTTTACTAATTTTTAACAATTGTCAAACTACTGAGATTATAAAAACACTGTCTTTGAATATTCGGGTGTTAAGCACATAACCATTAAGTTCAAAATTAAACGAGTTCATTACATCGTTTCCTAAAGGACATTGGCTTCCTATGATTGACAATTAGTAGAATTGGGGCCCAGCTCATCTCAGCAGAGATGAAGGAACACGTGTGCTTACAGAAAATTTCAGGACTTAATGGTGCGACATTGACAATAGTCGCCGTAACGCTTTGTTCTTGATGGAATTGACTGTATTTGGTGATATCTAAGTCCTACACGCTTTATCCACCAGTTGGAAGAGCTCGTCAGAACACTCGTGAATCTTGCTATTATTATTTACGCTTATTTAATGGTAAACTATATACTATGAAGTATATAGTATCTTTCAAACATTATAAGCATTGTATACACAGTATGAATATACACTTTAACATTTTCTCTGCAACGTATATATCACAAAGATAACCTTGTAATTAAACCCCCCACTTAATAAATATTCGCACCACGTCAGCTTATTGTTGTCGCCGGGTTATAATGCTTTTATTTTCCACAAAACCATGGCTCGAGCGTATTTCTGAAACCCAACTGTGTGTAATAAAATGAAAAATATGAACACTTGCCCTAGGTAAATGGATTGTTATTTTATACTAGATGTTAATTCAGATACAATTTAAATTATACAGTGCAAACTAAAATCTTCGTGGTGAAATAAATCAAATATGATGAAATAAAGCTTTCAAATGTTTGACCATCATAATATTTCACTGACAAATTGTAAATAAATATAGGGATGATAAAAAATACAAAAAGTGTTCGCTAACAAGTTTTATACTTTCATCATTTATGCTATCCGCGGGTTATGCAGTCGTGAAACTGACAAGGAATTTAATATGTAATCACAATCACTTTGGCACTTTTCTAGCGAACTCTAGTTCCACAAGCTGGCACATTTGTGCCATCT
Organism: Pelosia muscerda; assembly: GCA_963691645.1. Taxonomy (NCBI): domain Eukaryota; kingdom Metazoa; phylum Arthropoda; class Insecta; order Lepidoptera; family Erebidae; genus Pelosia; species Pelosia muscerda. The sequence goes on from OY829105.1 coordinate 7,602,101, forward strand.
ACATAATTGTATTAGTCTGAGTTGAAAGTCACGTAGCCAGTGCATACAATATTATATAATAAAATGTTATTTGGGTACATACCGACCATGACCACCATTTGATCCCTTACTTTGTACTTTTAGTACTTTTACTTACTTAGTACTTTTAGAACACTTATTTAGAAAGCTTCAAAAAACGAAAACGGGATCTAAAGAATGAAAAATAGTTAAGTTGCAGATTTTAGAAAAAGTGTGCGTAAGTTTTTTGTTAATTAATTTAAAACAAATGAATCATCATCGTTGACCTCGCGCTTATCCCGATCGCGTCAATTTTTTCAATCTAATTGCGTTGTAGTCGTTCGATGTTTTCCGTGAAGCAACTGCCATCTGGTTTCCACAACCTGTAAGTATAGGCGATATCGAAGTACCGCAGTTTGTCCAGTTGTTGACTTTTTAGGGCTTCATCTACCCGTAATGATTGTAAAATAGATGTTCGTATGCCAACCGACGGCTTCACGTGCTATCCAAGGCAACAATGTAAAGGCTCCATGCTACCCTCTTTTTGCACAAAGGATTGGCATTGCATGTTACCCGCCGAAATTGATGGGGAGGAGTTTTTAGACGCCTATATTCTCCTTTTCTTTTAATTCTGTAAATATTGCAGAATATTTAGTTTAATATAATTTGAATAAAGCTTTCAGTAATAATAAACTAAAATGTTATGCAAATTACAAATCATTTGAACTAAATGAGAACCGAACTCGCGCCTCCTGCGTAGCTGTCACGTCGCGCACCACAGAACTGTCCAAATAAAAGAATATGTAGGGGAAAGTGGGGGGAAATCGGATAGCGGGTGAAACCAGATAGTTACTATCTTTGCTTTAACTATCCGGTGTCTCCCTACCTTCTCCTATGTCAGCTGTTTCCATTGCTGACATAAAGCACCTTAATTGATAGCATCATGCTATCATCATATAGAATTGGCATTGATTTTCAGCAGATGAATCTGAAACTAAGTCAAGATGTAGTACAACACTCGAGTCGCAGAATTATATAGAGAACTTCGAACAATGCGCGATCAAGTAACGACTATTAGAATCGCTCACGGATGCGAAATTTTGAATCACAATAACGTGAAACCCGAGTACACACGTGTGGAATAAACAATTCTATATGAGCTTAACTTCTGTAACCTTATTATTATGTGAACACTCGTGTTACAAAGGTAAGAAAGATTCACAAAGTTACTGTTACTGAATAATGTGTATAGTGTATAGTTTTTCTCTACTTAATCGCCGCGACTGAGCAAAGCAAGGTTTGAACTTGTATGTAAATGCGGTTATCAGGTTCTGTATGCGCGTCCGGTGTGTATATACTACGACGGGCTTTATACCCCTAGTTCAATCTCTCGCAGCTCGAGCAGCGCTGCTCCGATTCAGAGGGAGATATGGAACTATACATTTTATATAGCTCCATCCGTGTCCCTCTGAATAGCAGCTTTACTTACTCTCTGGACACGATCGCTTAAAGTACATTATGGTAGCGACACATATTATTCAGTAATTGGGCAAAGTGAAGCAAAGAATGATTCATTTATCTATACTATTAAAACTTTATGTTTGTCCGCAATGATGGGCGCAAAAACTACTGAAAGGATTTCGATACGGTTTTTGTTTATTTGAAGGGGTTTGGTCCAACTTAAAATCTTACGTTTGTGTGATTGCAATCGGTAAAGTCGAACCAGTTTTGATTAGTAATATAGAATTTAAGTTGCACAGATGGGGTTTAGATCGCGATAACCTACGGCCACACGGGCGATGCCGCGGGCATAGGCTAGTTACAAATAAGCTTGTTTAATAATTCCTACATACATAGTGTCTACTTTGAATTGCACGAGTTCGTCGGTGTGTTCGCCGAGTTGCATCTCCTAGATGTCCGCGGTTCGCTCTCCTCTGAATTAGGTACAACATTGTCAAAATGTCTACTACTATTATACCTACATAGTTGTAACATACAATTAAAATATAATAGGTATACAATACATACTCCCTTACTGCAAAAGTATATGTAGGTTTGATTTCCAAAGGATTCGTTCAGCATTATTATTTAAATAAACTGTTTAAAGCGGGCTTGCTTAGCATCTGAATGCTACCACTAAATGGCAATATTAGAGGAAAGAAAAGGAGCTCATTACAGCGCATTTGAATTTATAATAGACTCCGTTAGTAGAAAGCTGAAGCGACTCGAAAATCCCTGTGAGCCACCATTTTTGAACAGACTACAGTCTATAGAATACAATCAAAATTTGCCAATTCAGTAGTCTGTCTCAGCTATAAATCAACTACCGTTTTCTTTGCCAAACACTTTTACTTTGATTTTGTTTATTGTCGATGCGAAGTTGGCGCTCTTCAAGATTTTTTAAGACTAAATGGTTTTTCGAAGACGTTTTCATATTTCCGATAATACCCTAAAAAAACCTGAGCTCTTTCGAGGTAGAAAATATTTGAAACGGCTTAAATTTATACAAACATCTTACAGAGCTGTATTGGATGGTTTTTATAGAAAGGTTGCTATCAGTTTTGTTTACAGGAAATCAAACCTAAATAAATAAGGTTCGCTCACATTGGACAAATAAATTCTTTCTTGGGAATTTCGATTATAAAGATCCCAGTAAATCATTTTCGTCTGATGTACATTAGGGGAAAATTATTTACCAGAGACAAAAATAATATTATTTTGTGAAACGCATAAAGGGTTAATAATATTACTATTGCACAATTTATGTCTACTCTTAAGGCAATGAATCATGAAAACATAGTATTTTAGATTTCCACTAGTATTACAAATATAAATACGTGTCAATGAAAAGAGTATTTACAAATGGCCTTAAACATGAAACAATAATACTTGATTTTTACTGTTAAACACTAGACAGTTGGTAGCTAGCATCGAATGTTCATCAACGTCGGCTGGCTAATCCACTTATCCAGCGGAGTCCAGTAGTTTGGCCACTGACAACGAAAATGTGGCCAACATCCGTTACTCGTACATAAATTTTGGTCACGTCCCTAACGTGGCTACAATACAATTTCGCTTGAATGTGTTGCCGCCGTCCAAGGCTTGTCAGATTAACGATTTTTTGTTTTACAATAGTGATGTTTGAAAATGATACGATTTCGCTTTAAAGTTTTTCTTTCCTGTCACAAAATAGGTCACTAAGCAAGGAATCTTTTCTGACTGAATTAATTTTTCTAAATTGACTTGTTTGATATTCGTCTTATAGTGCGTTTACATACTTGGCAGGACTCGACAAGTATCCGCAAACACAAACGTGTAAACGCGTTGTTTGACTTTGCTAGCATTTCGTGGGCTTGTGTGTGTTTATTACCAATCCGAATCAGTGCTGATTTCTGAAGAAGTAAGAATATGTGTAGGGAAGCTTGTGGCAAGCGCTGGAAAATTTCATGATTGCTGCCATCATGATTTAACCAAACAAGAAACGGATTTCAAAAACTCTTTTCTAGCTAAATATTATCTTGCAATAACATTGCCATTTCTAGCATTTAGCGAGTCATACTGAGTACACACTGTTTATTCATGGCAACTGCCCCAATATCAACTACTCCTATAAAATATGTCAATTCCAATGCGGTAGTCTAACAACTTCAACGTCTTCGTCTGCCATGCTTGCCTGAGCGTAACACACTTGAAAGCAAAAAATTGTTTATAATTTTGCTTCTAATCAATACCTCTACCGAACCTCCGCCAAATATTTAAAATCATTTGAAATTTCATACTCAACATTACAGTATGGAAATACGAAATATCATGTTTATTTTACATTCAATACACAATTTAATATTTAATAATAACTAGCTAGCTAGTTATTAACATTAGATAATGCATAGGTGTTCCTCTACTAAAATCGTTTTACCGTTATAACTGACCTGATCTATGTATCTGCTATTCAGGAGGCGGCTTTGGAATCTCTTCTGTTACATGATGATAATGTGCATTGATCCTTATGTAGTTTATCAGCATTCATTAAGCTCAATATATTTTCTACTAATTTAAGATTAAGTAAGGACTTCAAGTTTATTCACAAACTTTCAAACGTTCTACAATCTTACGAAGAAAATAAAGGAAGCTATTGTCAATTAAGTTGTAAATATACATCACTATTGGATAGTTTTCATAAAGTACAGAAAAAACAGTTCTGAACTTATTACTGTATTCACCAAGATCCATCTAATCCGTCGTTGCTTTTAAATCACCCCAACATCAAAATAACACAAATGTTTTTGAAGTTTATATTGAATTTAAAACTTTGAAAATTATCTTTTTGATCTCAATCCCATCCCAAAATACAGACAAACATTTTTTCTTAGTAAAGACTTTGGGGGCGATGAATATTTTGAGGGAGATAATAATGTAAATTAAATAAATGAAAAGTTTTTTAAGAAAACAATTGAATCTTTTTCTGTGCTAAAATGGTAGATAGGTACATGGTGACCTTCTGTAAAGCAATTTTTTTTCTACATAGTCGAGAATTACTATAGTAGATACAGTATAGTAGATATTCAGTAACTCGAACAACGTAATATTTCAGATTATCCTAAGATTGCGTGATTATTAAATAAAAATATTTTTATTGCCAGGAATATTATGAGAAATCAATATGGGAAATAATGGGATATATAGTCCTAGTCAATTAGTAGGTATCTATAATTAAAAAAATGCATAACGTTTAACATTTTGACTTAGTTGAAATAATACTACTAAATAAATTATTTACTAAGGAATATAAGAAATGTTGGCTGCTCACAAGTCAAAGAAACGTGCTGCGCAGAAAGGAATAGTGTGCAAAACTGTTCCAGATAACTAAAATGCTCAAAGTTTTGGTGGCTAGTAAGAAGTTATAAAGATCGTTCAAAAGACGTTTGGCACTAAGGAAGTTTGTGATATTATCAGTATACCGCACCGTGAAATAAAGCGCTCAAAAGCATCTATAGATGTCTCTGTACTGATATCAGAATAGCACACTGCCCTGCCTTATATAAGAGGGTATGAAAAGAGGTCAATTTTATACATTTATACGTTTACATTTCCTAGATATAGTTACTTTTATGACATGAACGTAATCCCGTATTAGTAAGCGCTTTAGTTTCCAAAATTAGCACGGGCGTTTCACTCGAGGGCGAGCATTTTATTTAGCATTACATGAGTAGATACTACTGTTGAATTACATTAAACAGTCGCGTAATCCTATTAAGTAGTCTTACCTTTAGTTAATAGTAGCAACTAATTAGCAATTAAAGTGATTATCGTTAGAGTCAACGGGATATTTATAATTCTGGTGATGGTAATAATCAATTTAAAATAATCTAACAATATTTTCACGTCGTGGGATACAAGGTAGCCTAGTGGTTTCGATAATGGATTTCTGAGACGAGGTCTTGGGTTCGATCCCAGGGTTTACCATGGTATACACCTATGACTTTTCGATGCTGTTCAAAGTTATGTGCGTATTTATCGCAGGTTAATAAGTGCCCGGTTGATGGCAATAGGCTCGCCACCTATTACTTTGAGACCTAAAACATAAACTGGCGGAATGTGAGTGCTAGCACCTCTGCCTACCTCTTCGGGGATATAGGCGTGAGTTTATGTTATGTTACAATGTAACTGTAAGTTACAAGATAGCAACATTAGGTATTGTGCACAGTGACTTGATATTAAGAGTGATCTAGAATAAGTAAACCTTTACCATTACGGTGTCTTTATAAATATTATGGAACTGTTGACCTACAGCTAGCTGATATGATGATAAAAATTATTATATGAGATCGAGGTGTTATGAACAAACGGTGAGCTTAACACAAAGTTGAGTTCTCTTCCAACAAACCTGGTAGTACACAGAGGAATTTGAATGTATAGAGAGTTACCTGAAATTGTAATTGTAACTGAAATTGTATTGTATAAAGGTATGCAAAAGGTACTTGATATACATTATACATACATACATATTATAGTCGTATTTATTTGACCCAGCGGCAGCGGTTCGTCTTTCCTCTGCCGCACCATTAAGTCTTGGAATTCCTCACTAACGCGCGTATTTCCTTCTTCCTACAGTTCCGGGTCTCTTAAGCGGGGCGTGAAAAAGCATCTGATGAGGCCGTCATGCTGAGCGCCGCTGTAGGTGTTTGTAATGGTAACCCTCTTTCTTGAGACTTTGCCTTCAGCTTAACATCAGGCGACGTGAGGTCAAAATGACGTCCCATAAATAAAAAATAAAAATCTAATGCTTTTTTAATATACTTACCATGTCTGGTCGTCAAATTTCAAGTTCCATGTATTAAAAATATTTACCACGTAATTGAACTCTTAAACTCATAAATTTAGTACCTAAATTGAATCAGGGTATGTCTTACGTAGAAAGCATACTTTAATATATTAACCATACTTGTTAATTTGCCCGTAGTCCTACTTTACGAAGCACTTGAGTTTAAATCATGGAAATAATTTAGAGGGGAGTTGTGATATCTCAGCGTAAATTATTGGAGACCGACCTGTGATGAAGATGTTCCACTAGGGTTAATAGCTCGTCGTGCCACAACAACGCCGGCTTGGCGTTTAAAGGAATTTATATTCAAGCTATATCAACTACGTCACAATTTCACCCTTTACTAGCAAATGTTACTTTGAGATGTAGGTTTAAAGAACAGGAATAGCTATGGTTTATGTTTGATTAGTTGTTATAGTTGACTTTTACAGGTATAACGTGATAAGTGTTGTACTGCTGTTTGTTCCCAGAAGTAATAGGTTATAACCTGAGTCTACTTTTTATGTGTGTAAAATTCCCACGGATACCGCCTCCACTAAAACCGGTGGAAGTAATTATGTCGGACTCGAACAGACTAAAACGCACGCCTTGGGTCTTTGATTTCTGAAAGTGAGATAATACAAGACACATTTCTCACACCCCGCAGACCCAGGGATATCTTTTTGAGATGACCCACTTCACCTAATATGATCCTAAGTGTACTTGTAATTAGTCGATCATCTATTTATCTTTACCGCCATTACTACTGACCCCTGGAATGAGGATTGTATTCGCTTACGCTACAAACCACTATCTACCCTATTCTAACGACCTCGTACTTCAGCTACCACAGAAGTTGAATAGGTAAAAGGAAACCTTTAATTCTGTGTGGAGCTACAATTTACTACCCTATTTTTTTTCTCTGTCTCTTGTTCTGAATGACGAGAAAGCCACTATAATGGATATAAAAAAAAATATAGGTGTATTTTTGATTTACATCATAGGTTACGTTCATCTAAATTTATAACCTATAATCTCGAATAAAATCATTATTCTTCTACCCTAGAAACACATTAGGTACCTACGCCTACGCATAATATTGACTTGTTCTTCATATAGGTCGACGTGTGCTGAATAGTAAGCAAAGAGATTGATCGAGCAATTCTGTAGGTGTATATGGCTCCGGCCATTGTTCTTATTCGCAGATTACTTTATTCATTTGTTTATACAGTATTATGGAACGTAGGACGCCCGGTAGCCAGATGGACTGACGAACTGAAAAGGCGGCGGGGGAGGCAGTGGCGGACATTGCGCGAGGCCTATGTCCAGCAGAAGACTGCAATAGTATAATACATTTTAATAATACATAATTTCTCTGTCTCTTGTTCTGAATGACGAGAAAGCCACTATAATGGATATAAAAAAAAATATAGGTGTATTTTTGATTTACATCATAGGTTACGTTCATCTAAATTTATAACCTATAATCTCGAATAAAATCATTATTCTTCTACCCTAGAAACACATTAGGTACCTACGCCTACGCATAATATTGACTTGCTCTTCATATAGGTCGACGTGTGCTGAATAGTAAGCAAAGAGATTGATCGAGCAATTCTGTAGGTGTATATGGCTCCGGCCATTGTTCTTATTCGCAGATTACTTTATTCATTTGTTTATACAGTATTATGGAACGTAGGACGCCCGGTAGCCAGATGGACTGACGAACTGAAAAGGCGGCGGGGGAGGCAGTGGCGGACATTGCGCGAGGCCTATGTCCAGCAGAAGACTGCAATAGTATAATACATTTTAATAATACATAACATAAACTCACGCCTATATCCCCGAAGGGGTAGGCAGAGGTGCTAGCACCCACATTTCACCGGTTTAAAATAATATAATATAGTGTAATTAAGTCGAACTGCAATACCAATATCCTTATAGGATCGTAATATTTTAGCCAAATACCTGACTAGCGTGGGAGGCGAATGTGCTGTTTATTAATGTAAATTACTGACCCACTAAAATAACTCAAAGAAACGATTGTTAATAGAAATAAGGCGAAGTATATATTCAATGTCAACAAAGGCTACAAAACTAGTAAATCATTTATTTACCTTTAGCTTACATGGTTGTCATTACCGCGGCGTTATTTCAAGGTGAGATGAAAATAATATAATTTGCTTTTACTTGTTTATTTTTACGTTCAAGTTGTTTGACGTGAAAGGAGGTTTTATATTGTGAGGCAAACAATAAAGAGCAGTCGCTAGCCTTTTGTTCCTTTCTACCGGGCTTCACTTGCACTGTTTGTGTTTTTATTTCTTTATTCAAAAAATATACCTACCAGTTTCTTTGGTGGAAAATTGTTGCGTGGAATAGGGAAAAAGTTCACAAACAAAAATAAATTTATTAGTAAAAATTGCTTCATAATTTGTAACCATAACTTCTTTTATGGAAATATTATGAAATCTATAAGTACCTCATAAAGTTGTAAATTGTTTGAGTTTGTAACATTGAATATATTTTAAAAATTCGTGGTTTATGTTGAATTAATTATTCGGAACACGAAAAAAATCCTTTTTGGAAGTCTCATACGAGTACAACTTACTTTTTTTCAATGAACACAAAAATTATAGACTGTATAATGAAGTGTTTTTATATTTGCTAAGGTTTTATTTTTTATTTTATTGCAGCCACAGGATCTGCACTATGTTTGAATGGGACTGATTAAACAGAATTGGTAATACGCCTAAAAGTCGCAATAGCTGAAATCTTCAATAGACAGAGCAGTGAACATCACTTAGTGTAGGTACATGAAAAATACATCAATCAATCAAATAGCTTATCGCAGTTCACTACTGGACAGAGGTTTACTCAGCCAATGTTGGAATATTTTGGCCTATTGTTTTCACGCTGAACAGATGGCTTGGTACAGGGTTTTATCTCAAGTTTTCCTTTTCTGATGGTGATGTAGTCTACGTTTTCCGTTAGTAGCCGCTTACGATTCGCATGATTGAGGGTGGTGAGTATACTTTCTCAGTCACTGTTATACGTATTTCTGTGACTGCTCACATCATTCTCACTCAATCTTTGATAGACTTAAGTCACCAAAAGGGATAACGAAGATTGGACATGACGGTATCTCCCGTTGTAACTGAGCAGGTCGGTGGGGAAGTAACTCCACCTTACAGAATAACACGGCTAATAAATAATCTTGTCTTGTGTTTCTGGCGGTGAGTAGGGTAGTCAGAGCTCACTGTATAGGTTTGGTATTGTCAGTGGGAAGACCGAGAAACTTTGCTTTGTCTCTGCCGCACGCGTGTGACGCCTCTGGTGTTACAAATGTCTATAGCCCACGGTAACCATCATCAGATACGCCGTGTGCTTGTCTGCTACCTAAGTGCTAAAAAAAGGAAATTGAGAAAAAATAGGTACAGGTATTTTTAGTAATAATTTTCGGTACTATTTATACATACTCGATCGTATATGAGTAATGACATCCTTTGTTAAAAAATTAAGCTTTTTATACGTATAAAAATAGTCAATTTTCTGAGAGCACGGATTTCTTGTGGCAACCCGCATGTAAGCGGCTTAAAGTGTCGTAAATCTCCAATCCTGACTTACTCTCAGCGAGTGAAGTCGCAAAAACATAACATTGAGGGTTCAACAGTTTACTTTTAATAGTTGTTTATAAGATTTTATATTCAATATTTGATAGGAAATGATATCAAAAGAAAATTTACAAGCGGACTTGTAAATTCACGTTCTAGAACCCTTTTACGTAATAGTTGATTTAAAAGGGTAAACACTACATAATACATAGCACTACTAAATTCAACAAAGGTGGATAACTGAAGATGAGCCGTCCGTCACTGTCAGACGGTTTATCCGCATATCCGAGTTCGCTGCACAAATTCGAGTTTTGTATCCAATTCAATTGGGTTTGCATTTTTAATTTTAGATTATAAATATTAAAGAAGCGTAGTGTAATCTCAAAAATTAAGTTGCGTATCTGACCTTTTTTTCTCTTTGCTTGACTTGCTAAGATATGTTATACAATGTAACTTTATTTTGAATAGCAATTACCTATTGTTTCCACAGCTGCATGTTAATGCGAAGTTGAAGATTTTATGACTGAATCTGTTTACAAATAAATAATTATTAGGTACGTTAGTTTACAACAAAAAAAACTTATTTATGGATTGTCGAAACGTGGACGTTCACAGAGTTGAGTAGACCAATAAATTAAAAGTTAGGTACTACTAGAGTTTTCAATGAAGGTAATCCATGTCGGATTAGATTATTTATACTGTTGATTGATGGCACTTGGTGGAACTTATTGTTATACATGATTGATAACATACTTTTTCGTACCTAACCGGTTTTCCTACATAGAGTCGGTATTGTTTATGTAGTTCTCGTTGAAGTAAAAAGAACAAAGCATTATAAAATTGCTTTTGAATGTAAATATTTTTCATTTTATAGCCATTGTTTTACCAAATGGTTTAGTCTAGACCTAAACTAATTATTATTCTTTTAAAAATGTATACAAAATCCAATTTGAAACACTCGTAATTGGTCTGGTAAAAAATCAAGAAGAGCTTTTTTTTAATTGTACCTTTTTTACCATTTTACATTTACTGCACAGATATTAACTACAAAAACGTTTTTTTCTGTTTGTCGATTACTTTTGAAAGCGTAGTCTATTTTCTAAATTTTAAATTTCAACTATGGGTAAGTGGTTTTGTGTAGGCCTTCGAAGCAATAACATCAACAACAAAAATAAGTGGTCAATAGCATCACATACGTGGTCGAAGAAATAAACAGATGAATATATTACTATGATCTAAACAGTAAGTCATAGCCTTTTCGATATATATAAGAAATGTTGAAGTGATTTTAAGGTCCATGAACGCATATAAAATTTCTCATGGGGTAACCCTAGCTCCTAATGGGATACGATAAATATTTAAATTTAATATCAATTTATTTTTGTATTTTACGCTGTCACATGTTCTGACATAATATTGATTTATATTTAAATATATTGTACACAGATTTTATAGAGAAAGACGATAAATCATATTTCATGTCTCGGTGCCTGATGTTAGTGTTGACTTTTCGTAGTATTTAACAGTTTTTAAGTATTAAAATTATCACATTTTTACGCGGTTCTAGAAATAATATATATAATGTCTGTTTGAAACTCAATAAATTCTCCTGTATAAGTTAGGCTGAATTGCAAATAGAACTGCTCTCTAACAGCCTACTGCTACTTTGCGAAATGGTGTACTATTTTGGGGTAATGCCACAGATATTAACAACGCATTCATAGCTCAAAAGAAATGTGTACGAGCCATCTGTAGGTTGTCTCAATATCCGAACCCTGCCATCTCTCAATATCTATAAATTAAACATGTTTGTAAAGACTAATATGCACTTATTCAAGCGCGTACAGATTCAACATCGCTCAGATAATTTGCATTTGGTGTCATCAAAAACGACTTTCTTACATAAGAGTGTCTATGTGATGGCACTAAAGCTTTACAATAAGTGACCAGAAGATACAAAGAAGTGTATAAATGTTCTTGAATTTAAGGCTAAACTTACCAAATTATTATGAACTAAAGTGTATTACTCTGTGAATGAGTACCTAAAAGAAAATTTTTAACTTTTTATAAAACTTTGTAATAAAAACTTAAACTTAAACTGTGTTATACCTAACTCTACATAATTACATTCTGACCTAATTACATAACGTATTTGAATTTGTCATGTACATGTTCATAGGTAAGTACATTCTGTGTGAATAAATTCATTCCAATTTAACACAACACAATAAGCTTCGAAATATGGCTATAAAGAACATACTCACTTCGGCCCATCAACAGATAACATTATTGCAACGGTGGGGATTCGAGTATGAAGTAATTCATCATCCTTTGTAACAATGCACAGTATCCTTTATGTTAAGATAAAGACAAATAGCCCTCACATCACACGGTCCCTTAACTTCGGGGTTTCGGTTTGAACCCCTACGATTTACAACCCTGTACTGAAAGTCAATAATTGCCCCATTTCTTGGACCGTTAAGGTTCAATTAACGTGCCCTATGGAGCGCAGAATGAAATATAAAAATGAAACCATCACAGCCAGTCGTAAATTCAGCACATAAGTATTTTATGTTTGGAGTTCCATTAGACTTAACGGAGGTGAGAATATTGAAGATGTTTATGAAGTCTGCTCTAGGTTAAAAGAATTCATTATTTCAAAAATATATATTTATAGCTACGTTCAGTATCCTATTAATTATTGGTTATGTAATAAATGTCCATCATTTTCAATTCATTATATTCATCATGTCCTACCTCCGGCCTCCGTTTGTTCACCGTGGTACCATTCGACTGTGTCGTTGATGGTACTGTGGTAAATTTTATTTGCAGTGGTACAGATTTTTTAATTTCCCGTTTTTTAAATGACTTGGTGGATTACTAGTACATAGAGAAATTGGATTAAGTGGACTTTTGTACTTTATGATATCAGTTTCGCCTGATGCTTCAAGCATGTTAATAGTTTCACTGCATAATATAAGGCTTGCTATTGGGTGAATGTCAGGCGTTTTAAGAATTACTGTATGCTGTTTGTGAATATTTGCTAAACGTTCACAGTCAGATGTAACTACTTTTAACATAATTTAACATATCCCTTATTTTTACTTAGCCTGCTTTATTCGGTTGTATTAATTTCGTTGGTATTTTAAGTTATTCCACGGTGCCGTGAACCTTTCTTATAATTCCGTAATGCTAGTAGTATATACAAAAATAATAATCATCTCCATTATATTACAGTATGAAAAACCATTATTTTTTTCGTAACATTTTTAATATTAGTAACAATCTACATTTAAGCCCTAATTAAAACTTATAACATCGATCTTCCTAATAAAATTTCTAAAATAATATAACCTCTTTTAGTAGAAAGGTGAAATTGGCTACAAAAAATCTTTAATTTGATTACGAGATTAAGTTTTCTGATGAAAAAACTTTTAAGCGAGGAGATTTGGAAATAAAAAATCATTTTATGAAATCTTGTTCATCCTGTAAAAGCATTCATAAAAATATTTAATGAGCTTTTGATGAAAAGCATTCATTTTATTTTATCAGTGTAATGGAGGCATATATATAAGCAAAATTATAAAAATCACAATGATAGATCAAATCAATTCAAATCAAATCAAAAATCATTTATTCTATATAGATTGAACGGCACTTACAAAACGTCAATATCAACAATATTTTATAAATTAGTGAGCAAATGGACCAGCACCGGTTCGAAACGCGGCCCCGCAAGACTTTTCTTTTTTTTGGTCTATTTACAATCACTACCTTAGTCTACGCCCCGGTGACCGCTTCCCATCCGCTGGGCCGTTGCTTGTCTGCCACCTAAGTGGTATAAAAAAAGGGATTTTACTAAATTTCAATTCCATTAAATTGATTTATATACAGTGTGTGCAACTAATACAAAGCGTATAACTGATTTTTTTTTCTTTGTGTTTTCTTTCCTAACCTAATGTGTACAAGTCAGACAGAATCAATACTTTTATATTACTATGTTAAATGCTCTGTAAAAAGCTCAGACATCAAAAGACATAATGAAAAATTCACAAATACAAATGGTCTACATTTAACAGATAGAAAGATCCGTGTCTACAGTGCCTTTATATAAGTCGGGCGCACAATTATTGAGATTTACACCAACTCACCTTATTGAGTTTGTACAGCGCTTCCTTTAGTGAAAGATGACCAGATTAATTAGTTGAATCTCTTTGAACTGAGCTATTCTCTGAACGATAGTGGTGTTCAGAATTAAATGTGATAACAGTTAGTTTGCCTCTGTTGGTATTACCATTGAATGTTTGTGTCAGTTGCTTCGCTAAGTTATTTGTATGTGAAGCTCTTTGTAGCCTGTGTTAGTTTACAAACAAATACCCATAGTTTAAAATTACATATATAAGTTATCTTTGTCGCTTATATTTATTTTACTGAGAAAATGGGCTGTAACCTTTAAGCTATACGTGACGCTACAATTTTTCCTATTAGATAGGCGATACCATTATGGTATTACCTATCGGCTGGCAATATCAGCTATTTTAATAAACAGGTTACATGTATCTTTATTCGTACCGTGATGCTTTAAGCACTGGGCACATTTAACCACCCTTCATATTCGTAGTAATTAATTAGGTACCTTCATAACGAATACGTTCCAGTAGATTGGGTTGCCGATCAAAATCAAATTGGTCTGTTTGTATTATACGTCTAAACAGTAAGTTGTATGGAGACTATGAAACTGTAAATAGTTTCTTAATTTCCACACATATGTAACATCCTTACGACGTCACAATAGTGTCAAAAACTATTAGTAGTTGTTCGTAAAAACGTATAATATTAGGATACTCAGTATACTATTAGTAGTTTAGGTAGTATAAAATATGGCGAAGATATGACGTTAAACTCCTTGGATACTACATCCATTCGTTCTTGATTGAAAGATGACTTGATCAAGCGCACGGGCCAGGTCAAGTAGCTAGAATCAGTACTCCACTCAACTGCTGACATCGTTTAGACCAAGTGGCGTGAGAAAACTGAGTTACTGGGGTCTGTTGACAGTTAGTCTGAATGGGCAGGTCTATAAAACTATCATTAGATATGTCTTCTTACGTGACTACGAAGCATGGCTTGTGCATGGAGTTGCATATCGTGGGTATAGCTTAATTTTATCTAGAGAGCACTATGTAGAAGGTTCAAAACAATATTTTTTTGAATTTAGTACAATAAAAATACATATAATACAGAAATACTCAAAACGCTCGCAATATCCTATGTAGTAAAAGAGGAATTTAAGCTTATAACTCTGGGTGATGTGTACTGGAAAATAACCGGCAGTTTGAACGGCGTTAATGTGAAGACTGAAAATATCATAAAAGAAAGCAATTTTTCACTCAAGCGACGTCGTCGTAAATCCGCGAGAGTTCGTCTAAATTAAGTGCGCGCCTTTGTTGTTCTCATCAGAGACTATAGGAAGTGTTTGGATATCTCAGCTACCTTTAATGTCTTGGAATGTATCCATGCTAATTGAAATATATAAAAAAAAATTAGTACCTAACCTTAATTACTAGGTAGTATTCATTACTTTTGCATGAGTTCACAAAAATATAGATGAAATTTCTAGGTTTGGTTTCCTAGGTCTTTGATTTCATCATTTCAGCCATAGGACGTCCACTGCTGAACATAGGCCTCCCCCATCGACCTCCAATCCGACCGGTTGGAGGCGGTCTGCATTCGACCGTTACTATGACAATATCATCCGTCCATCTCCCGGGTCCTTTAAGCGGGTCGATAAAAAGCATTTGATGGGCCATCAAGCTGAGCACCACCATTGTAACAACGTACGTGTTTTCAATGGTGACCACCTTTCCTGAGACTTTGTCTTCAGCTTACCATTGGATAAGGTGAAGTCAAATTGATGTGCCCTAAATAAAAAAAAACTATAAATGTAAATATTCTAAATATAATATTCTATATTCTATATTCAATATTCTAAAGAGGACAGATTTGTTTTTTGTTGTTTTTTTTGTAACGAATAGGCTTCAAAACTACTGGACCGATTTAAATAATTCTTTCACGTATAAAAAGCTACAATATATAGCAGTAACATAGGCTATATATCATCACGCTACCAACCAAGGGGCAGAGTAATAATCATAAATTTCAATAGATCCGCTAGATTTCTATACATTGGCGCTAGGTAATATCGTTAAATATTTCCGTTGTCAAGACAGCAAGGAGAATTAGTATAGAGAGGCAAGTAGAGAGCCGAGTAGAGTCGTACAACGCGATAATCGACAGCCACACGGGTGGAGCCGCGGGCAACAGCTAGTTTATATTATAATTTTTATTTAATACACTTAATCATCGAGACGGAAAGCTACAAAGCTCGTGAAAACCATTTTGCAAGAAAAAACATCTTAAATCTTTGACCCTCGAATTAAGACCCTAAAGTAAGATGGAGTCTTTGATTCATTCAACTCCATTAACAGGCCCAGAGAAGCTATTTCAGAAACTTATTTGTAATAATCTGCAAGTCAAATTGATCTGGAAGTGGTGGTATGTTAATAAATTTATATTACTCGTTGCTCAAGGTTTTTGACAATGTTTTATGATTCTCATATGTAACCATTTTAAGGCCAATATTTATACATTTCTGGTTGTAGTATTATCCTATAATATATGCACTGTGTCCAGTTGCTTATTTTTTTTTTTTGACAGTTTAACCATTTTGGTTGTGGTGACGCTCTCGCACGTTACCGATTCGATTCGAAATAATTATTATCGATTTTATTTGAGAGCAACTTTCAATCGATGTAATGCACCGATAATTAAGCATTCATGTACTTATTAAGTTTTTGAAATTATATATGAAATGAATATACGATAAATCAACGGCATTATATTATTTATGTAATATAGAAATAATAGAAACTACAAGCGTATTGTAAACAGTTTATTACTAGGAAACTTAAACTGAATGTAAACTATGCTTTAAACTTATTAACTATATAAGCGTTTTAAAATTAAAATTCACCGATTTGAAGACCATTTTTTGATTTATCTTATTTCAAAACATATTTTGTAGTCTGTGTCTGTTTGTTAAAAACAGGGAACTTGACTAAGTGGGCGTACCTACTTCATTGACAAGTAGTTAATAAAGTGAGCTATTACTGTACTACTTTAATCCGAAAATAAAAACAGTAATTCATAATTATAGCTGTCAAGAAGAAGATAAACGAATAAACAGAGTGTAGTTTATTAGGTATACTTACCTATTTATTATACTACATGTGTTGAGCACCTATGTGCCTACAGTCCTAAAATATGAAACACCTTGATCCCTACTGCGTAGGCAAGAATTATATTCCGCCATGCTTCTATCCGCTTCCCTACACTCGTATGAACGAATATAACATCACATCATCTCGCCCAGTATCACGAGAATAACAGCAGCAGCAAAAGAACTAAGTGTATCGTCACCAATAACAACAAGTTATTTATATTAATTAAAGATAAAAATATATTTAAAATTAAAAAAACTAAAATAAAAATAAAATAAAAAAAGCCAAATTAGTTCGAGAGCACTTATTAAAACCAATGTAATTACCTATGCAATTAAAAATATAATAAATAAAATAGTACTTAACAAATTTTATAGTCCTGTTCCCACAGTCAAACCGTGGAAACGGTTTTGTGGGGCCATGTGTAACATTAACTTTTTATATAATTTTATTTAATAAAGATACATATATACATACATACATATAAGTATCTAATTCTTATGCCGACCTCACATCGCAATTCACAACCCACACTAATATATTGCAGATTTAAAAAGATGCCTTGTTGTTATTTTTCGTATTTACCTACTACGAATCTGTGCCTGTATCGAATAAAACTCAGACAGATCCGTTAAGCCGTTTGAACGTGCTTGAACAACAAAATTCAAAATTCAAAAACCATTTCTGGCAAAGACCGCTAAACGAAACTTATAAAACGTCAATATATTTTCATAAAGTTTCACAGTTATCATATTAGTGGGATATCATGGCGAATATTGCAATCGATTTTAGAGGCAAAGTGTTGGCCAAGTTATTAACTCACAAATTCACAGTAGGATCAAAGTTCTAACCAGAAATTCGAATTTATTGTATATCTTTGAAGAACTTCGCGTAATCGTATTAAAATACTGGTTCTTGCACAATTGTTTCAATTGATTGCAAATGTATTTTAACTTAAAATTTTAGAATCAGGCTTAAAGTTAGAGAGTTATCAAGAGGTCGCCTTCGATAAAACATTCGAGAGTACCTAATGCTAATCAAATCTAAGATGTTTTAATAATGGTCAAGATTGCCCGCAACTGGCGTTCATGTATGAAAACAATTATAATTACTATGAATGTTAAGACTAGAAAGTCTTATGGTAGGATCTTAGCCAGTAGAAGCAAGTGACCGACGTCAATAAACTAGTAGGTAATAGCTCAAAGCACTAAAAAATAAGTTAACCTTACACGTACTACATTTTATACTTATTTCGGTCGGTAGCCAATGCTGGCAAAAGTGTAATGTAAATACACATTTAATTTTATATTGAGTACTTTGGCAATGAGAACTCCTATTATTCTATAATGAAAAAGTCATATGTACTTACACGTGGTGATTCAATAAGCGCTTTAGGTTACCTTAACACCGGTACAAAGGTTTGTAATCAGAAGAATTATTCCACATGATGCCCACACCTTCTTTCTATCATTGCATCGCTCGCCACAGGCAGGGAGTTCATCCTCACATATTACGACCACACACTGTGCAGTATGAAAGAAATTATTTCATCCCGCGCACGCTCATGCTGTAGAATGAAACTCCCTGCCGTGGTTTTCCGAAGCGACTACAATATGGGGATCTTCAAAATGGGTGTGAGAAGGTTACTACAGGGTTGGCAGCACAAATGTGACGCCTCTGGTATTGCAAACGTCCGTAGGTCACGGTGATCACTTTCCATTACGTGGAGCTGTGTGCTTATCTGCCTGCCACCTATGTGGTATAAAATATATTTTTATTTCCATTCTCGCCTCTGAGTTATATGGATATATAAATGACCTGTATAATATATTAATAGTAAAAGTATTACGTTTTTACTTAGAAACACAAACAACCTCATGATACCGTCCAGAATCATAACAATAATCCTTTTGCGCCCCCGGGGAGACATACAGATAAATACATTATTAGCTGAGATTACATTACACTACATGAATAAGATTCCCAGCTTGTATTTCTACGATCTGTAGGTACCTACCTTGCTTGTGTCAAATTAATATTTTCCTTGACAGTTTTATTAGATTTTACATTTTTACATAAAAGATCCATACCTAATAAAATAAATGCAAAGTAACTCTGTCTATCTGTTAAAAGGTTTTTTTTTCAGTGAATCATCATTTTCATATTTTTTTACCATGAGAAAAGATATTAGCTATATTTGGACCGGATATCTCATATTATATCAATACATACAGGGTATCTGACATCCCTACAGATGAATCCATAAAATATTAAGAATGTTGATTAAGTACTTCTTCTTATTATAGAAAATATATTATTGTGTATCTGAGCGTTCATATCTAAACCACTGAACAGAAATAGTTTATATATATATTATAGTTTATAGCTTTTCAGAGCTTACTGCATGACTTTTTACACGTGCAGTCTCTGGGCTAACTACACTCAAAGGGCGTACGGAGCCCTCCGGGTCCAATACAATAACGCATTCAGGAGGTTGATGGGACTGCCCTGGCGCTGCAGCGCGTCAGCCATGTTTGCGCAGGCGCGAGTAGACTGCTTCTATACCACGATGCGGAAGCGTGCCGCCTCACTCGTGTGCAGGGTCAGGGCGAGTTCCAACTCCCTCCTGAAGATGATTGCTGACCGGGTAGATTGTCCGTACATAAACCATTGTTGCAATCTACACCGTCCACTACTAACCCATAAAAGAAAATATTAATATTAATGTACCTACTAACAATATGTATAAGATATGAGTGTATGTATGACATGTACAATATACTTGAAATAAATGATAAATAAATAAATAAATAAAAATAGTTTGGAAAAGCCTATACCTAATAATCTTTAATACTCCCAAAGCCGTTAATTATTAGTGCTTTTGCGGCTAAGCACGTAAATAATATCCTTGCGATTTACATTGCAGAGCAAGGAATCGGATAATTTTTTTTCCAAATTTATTTAGCTGCTACATTTTCGGTTAGAAATTTATTTTCGGCATACCCATTTTCTTTCAAAGCTACATCTTGGTGGCAGTTCATCCAATATTACGTGGCACCAAAAATCATAGTTGGCGAAATGTGGGTATTTAATACACCTCTGCCTCCCCCTTTAGGGATGACGAGGTTGAACATATGTATATAATATCACTACGACATTACAGAATGTTTTTCAATAGGTAATGGTAAAAAAACACTTTATGTCAGCACTACCTTAGTGCTACAATTTTTTATTCAAATAACACGGTAATCAAATAAAAATCAAATAAGCAAGCAGTAAGAGCTAAATAAAATAAACTAATTTAACGAAAACAAGTACGAGTGGTGTTAGCAAGGCGGGGTGGGGAGCGGGGAGGCGCGCTCTCCCTCCAGTACCATAATGCGCAAAGCATGTTACTTGTCTCTGAGTTAAAACCTAAGATTTATAAAATAGTAATACATGCCAGTCAAAAGTCAAAGGTCGAAATATATGATAAACATAGAATTATTTAAGTTTATACCTTAAGACTTCACTATTATTATACAATTGTACAAATAGTAGACACTCGCGGCTTCCCCGTGCGTAACTTCGATCCCATTCCCGCAATTCATGGGACCTATTCATTCATTCTTAGAATAATAAGTAGGTAACCTTTATGTTATTCTAGACTCTAATTTTCATTTGCAGCACGGCAATTTGAGTTCCCCTCGCCTGATTGTAAGCTGAAGGTAAAGTCTCAATAAAGAGGGTCACAATTCAAACAACTTCAGAAACTAAACATAATATTAGTAGGATAGGATTAATATTTAAGTACCCATTATATAAACAAGTAATTGGGACTTTATTTTTACTTAAAGTATTATATTGTAGAAAATTGTATTGGCGTCGGAACTATAGGTGTGTAGCAAACATCAGTTCGATCAGCCAACAGAAAGGGGTTAAATTTCAATTACTAGTTAGACCCAACAAGCAGGTCTAGCTAAATGAAACCATTTCAAACGTCCAAACACCGTTTTAATCAATTTATAGAGTTAAAAAACCATTCAATAGAATGTAATGGATTTTTTAACCATTAGTATGCAAACTGTTTCAAATCGAGCCCCGACGGGAATGCTGAAACGATGTTACAATTATATTTTTAAACATTATCAAAAATAATGTTCAAAAAATGATTGTAACTCCCACCTTCACCCCAAGAGACGTGGCTCTGCGGTTAGAGCATAGCATCTGCAAGAGAAAGATCGTGGGTTCGGGTAGGTACTGTCAGAGCATTCACTTTTTCCATCTAAGTTCCATTCGATAAACGGGCTCAAAACCACTTGTATTAAACAGACAATATAATATGTATAGCAATCCAAATTATTACGAGTTGTACGAAACTAAATTGTGTTAGGAAAGTAGTACCTAATCGGTAGAGTCATCAATGTCAGCAATCAACCAGAATTCGAATCTGGTACCCACTGGTGCCTCTTGATCGTAAGGTCACTCACTATGCTAAAGAGTTTGATATTCGAATGCGAAATTTCATAATTTGAAAATGGGAAAAGAACTACTAAAACAATGAATTAGTCCGAAATAAACTTCGAAAGAATCAAATTCAATACCTAGTTTTAAAAATTCTTTTGCTCGTTATAGTTTAACATAATAGTAGTTTATACTGTTCATACGAGTAGTTCGACTACAGTCTTTAACAATACAAAATGGAAATTTAATAAAAACGGCTCACCCGGAGCAACGACATGTCGCTAGAAATTTACATTCGTAGCAGTAGCAATTGGAATTAGTAGTCGGTAGCATACAGACAGGCAGGTTTTAATTCCACTACTAAAGTTACTTGACGTTGCGACTACGAAAATTGTACAAATTTTTATTCGCAACCAAATACTTTACCTACTTTTTTGAGAGATTTTGTTTGTCAGATAAATTATAAAACTCATTTGAATCCCCTTCTATATTATGTTATAACGGCCGTGGAACGAATGAAAATTTTGAATTTAGCTTCAAACATCACGGAGAACGCCCTTGATGAGAGAGAGATGAAAACAGAGCAAAATCGAATCTTTTCTTGCACGTGTGTTTGATCACAGCCATGATATCCGAAATCCTCAAGTGGAGTTACACGTAACAGCTAGGTTAAATACCTATATTTTGGCGATTACCATCGACGTGATGCCGACGCCTACTTTCTATCATCGTACCTCTCGCTACTGGCAAGGACTTCATTCTCACATATTAGGATCGGAAACGGCACGCACTATGCTGCATGAAAGGAACTTCATCCTGCGAGGCACAAGCTGGGAAATGAACTTCCTGCTGGGGTTTTTCCAAGCGACTAAAATATGGGGTTCTTCAAAAAGGGCATTAAAAATTTCTACAGGATCATCAGCATGACTGTAACGCCTTTGTTCGTTTCAAACGTCCATTGGCCACGGAAATTTCCACCAAGGGGCCGTGTAAACGTCTGCCATCTAAGTGGTATAAAAAAAAAATACCAAATTTCCATTTTATACCTAACAAATCTATTTATACCTACCTCGCTCTAAGTACACCTGCTATCACGTAAACAATCACGAAAATTATCTTAATGCCGCTCGTTACGATACTCACAACGCATATCATACAAATCAACGAAACTCCGTAATAAATCGCTTGCGCATTCAGTCGGGGGCAACCAATGCCCGGTGGTGGATGTAAGTAACTAAGTGTTTATTTTAATTTAATAATAAACAGTTTCTCCAGTGGTTTGTTGACAAAACGTGTTATAAATAAATACAAGGATAGAAAGGTTTGTAAATTTTATTACTATTATTTATTTAAGTTTTTTTAATATGGGTATGTCTTTTAAACTTTTGCGTATTATTTGTAATTATGTTTACAGCAATTAAAGTGGTTATGGTATAAGAATGCACATAGAGCACAAGCTCATTATTATAAAACTGTCGTAGGTTTATAATGCTGTGTTTTTATGTTGTACCAGTTTAGAAATAATGTAGTAGCTATATCTACACGATAATTATGATAAAAACTGGTCCGATAAGTTATGCGGCAATTATCAGTAAATGTGAAGTAATATGAAAACAGAAAATGCATACATTCACGCCTGTATATGCACTGACGTATAAGCAGAAGTGTCATACGTTTAGATGCGTTTTGTCAGTTTTATTTCGGTTTCCACATAATTGATAGGCGAATTATATTGCAGGCCTACAGATTTAGAAAATATTATAGAGACAGTAGTATCATTTAGTAATAAGGGTTACTTAAATATAACTCAGACAATTTTTTACCAGGAAGTATGAGTCTTATTATTAATTCACAACCAACGCTCTCCATGACCTTTTTAGTACTGTTCTTGGTCGAAAGTCCAGTATGAATGAATGAAATTGGTTAAAATAAAATTACATTAATTTCTGATAAATTAAACAATAGTCAATTGTTTCTGAAATTAGTGTGAAAATATAAGTTTTAACTAAGTCGTATTACCTTATTCACTAGACGTACTTTAGCTAGTTCCCTGTGTGTTCTTCTTCTGTCGAATCGACGGCATTTCCACTGCTAAATTCTGTATTCCCAGTGAGCTGCCATCTGTACTACGTTTTCGGGTATGGCATCCGATCCAGGGTCCGAGTTATTATCCGGGAGGTCTCATTTAGTGCTATATCCACTAACCCAGCATGATCAGAATGCCCTCATACGGTACACGCGTATTCACCCGCAGAATAGCACTGATCTAACCTTGTTGTACACAGCGATCTTTTTCTTCTACATGAGAGTATAGTCAATAGGCTTTTAGGCTCACATGTGACCCAAATAATATTACAAAACCGGCAGTACCGTAATTTAAAAATTATATACTTCGCTATCATGCTTCATGTACTATTCGATTACATAAATATCAAAGTCATTACTTGCGTAACAATTTACTTTCTTAAATAATAAATTGCAAGCAAAATTGTAATTTTTATTGATTGATTTGATTGATTGCAATTTTTATTTGTTATAATCAATAAAAATTGCAATCAAAATGAATTAACCGAACTTTCTGTCTAAATTCCAGTTACTTAACCTACTTTGTTGTTTAGGAGAAATCGTGAAACATAATAACGCATAACTAATGACCGACTGATTTCTATAATATTAGCGATATAAGACAATTTTTTAGAAGAGATTGCTAAAAGTAAATCCATCAGTGTAAGTACTATATCCTAACAATTTTCTAAAATAACTGCCAGTAAAACCCTCAACTAAATTGATCTAGTCACTTCGGAGATAGCGAAACAAAACAACGAACGAAGAGAAGGACAGACAGATAATACATTTCTGAAATATTTATTATTTTACTATTACAATCATCTTAAAAATTCACTAAACTCTCTCAAACTGACCATTCACGTAACAAGAATTATTGGAGAAACAAAAACCAATTATTTACAAAGATAAAGTTTTGAGCTGATCAAAAGCTAACCAGATGTTAGCTGAGAGCTGTGCAATGTGCATCATTGTGATAACTATGGATTCTATTCATTAGTCAAACCTCTCAACGCCGAGTCTGTTCAGAGACTCTTGAATATTTATCTTGCTCTAGTATGACGTGTAAACCCAGGCTTGTTTGTATCTGAAGCTGAACAAATTTAAGACTCTGTGAACAATAGCAGTGTCCATGAACCCTGCATAAATTGATACACACCGCTTAACATGACGACAGCAGAAATACGATGTTATATGATAGGGCTATGCTAGCGTGACCAAATGGTATGGCCACGAGTTTGTAGCTAATTTCAGAGATATAGTTATAAAAGCATTAGTGACTAATTACATAATAATGTCGTTATGATGTTGTACACCAAACTTAAAATAAATGATTTGAAAAATTAATTTAAAAGAAAAAATTGTTGGTTTGACCTACCTATAGGTATTCTATTTATGGAAACACTAGTGGCAGTTGCACAAAATGACGTTATGTTCAAAAGGATAATTCAGTCATATGAAAAGAGAGTATTTTATATGATAATGCGCTCTATTTTTAAGAAATAAATCCTCCTTAATGAAAATGATCTAATTTTAATTATATTCCAACAAGTTACAATGCTGATACCAAATAGGTATATAAAAGGTATGTAATAAATTAGCCCAATGTTTGCGCAATGTAGCATAGCGCAGCGTGGACTATAAAGCACTTGTTAGCAGCGGCTCATATGTCACACTCGCAATCATGCTGCTACAACCTATAAAGACGAATCCACACCAGTGAAGTTAAAAAGTGTAATGTCTCGAATGACCCCAATAGAAACAAAGCTTTTATGCAGCGGTGTTAAAGTGCATTCTGACGGGTATAACACGAAGTCATGTAACATTACTATGCTCACTTCGCATTCGTACGGTAAGTACGGGAAATAAATGAACAACGAGGCTCTCGTACATAGATTTGGACTAAGGATTCAGTCAATTCAGTATGTATTTCATCATCGTTCTTTCTTCTTTAATCAAACTACAGGTCTACAATATCGCCAGTGGTTTGTGGAGTGGCAGTCATTTGAAGAGACTGAATAAATAAATTAACCAGCCTATCGGAGTCCACTCCTGAACATAGTCCTCTCCCAATATGCTCCATACCCCTGCTGCAAAGTGACACACTTCACAGTTTCGTAGTAAGGTTAAGAGCCGACCTAAATTGAATTCGGAAAAGGCTCAAAGAATGCAGCTAGAAACACTTGTGTCAACGTTTGTTAACGGTAATGGTGATTTCTTCTTTGTAATTACATTTACAAAATTAAATGTCACTCGAATCGATTTATTTTGCTAGTGGTACATTATTACCTCCTATGATTGACTACTGACACTGTACATATCAAATTACATTAATGAATGGCATAATCCCGGTAACATGTAACACGTAACACGTATGGGATGATAAATTACAGACAAATTATGGACGTCTAGAATTAATTTATAACGGTGTTGATTGGTTTTCTAACGAACATATTGGTTGAACGTGCATCAAAATTTACATCAGTTTAACTCGTTTCATTGTTTTCCTGTTTTATAATTAATAAAATTAAGTTTAATAATTTGTATAAACTTGAAACTATTTGATTAAAATCAGCAATAATGTCTGAAATATTCAGTTTATTGGTTAAGGAATTTGACTTCAGATCTACAGATACTGGGTTTGAAATCTGGCCTTTATACCTACTATTGATGAGAACCACTCCTAACAAATTCAATTTAGTTTAGCTTAAGGAAAAAACAGAAATACTGGTAATTTCCGTCTGTATTTTTCCAAATCTGATTTCTATTTTTAGAATGGGCAAAGAGCACCTATCAGTATGAAAGTTGTTCTACTTGTATCTTGTCAGAAGAAAATTAATCAGCAGGGTTTGTAAACATTCAAGTCATCATTGGGGTCGGCTTTCCAGTCTAACTGTGATGCGGCTAAATTTCGACATTTTACGTGAAGCGACTGCTATCTGACCTCCACAACGAATGGTCCAATGACCAATGGCGATATCGAAGTTCCAAGTTTGACTGGTTGGACTTTTGAGGGCTCCAACTACCCGTAACGACTGCCATAGATGTTTGTATGGCAACCGGGACCGACGGCTTAACGTGCTCTCCGAGGCACGACCAGACCAGTGCAAACAGCCATATTCATGCATACAACATTTTGCACTGAGCGGGGATCGAATCGCCCGAGGCTGTTTATAAACATTCAAGTATATTAAGGAAATCTCTTAGAAATTAGTTTTAGCACAAAGTTAGTCATACACCACTTAAAGCTAGAAACCAAATATAACTTCGAACTTTCTTAGTTTGGCTGACGTTGGAACTCTGTCGCTTCCACCTTCAGTCTATTTTTAACAATGATATTACATATAATTTTAAGGTCACTTGGCAGTAAAAAAAATAGTACTTGTACCTATTGTATTTTTTTCAATTTAATTGACTGCGGTTTTATGTAAGGAAAAATACGAGTGTTAGCAAAAAACTGCCATATCTTTGTGCTTTGTAAAAAGTAGGTACCTATGGAACCTTTTTATTCCAGATGGAATAAATTTACATCTCAACCCTTGTTTTGAGTGGATGGGATTAACCGAAAGAGCTCTTCAAAGTGGTTACAGCAATTTATTACTACGAAAGAAGCCACGGCTCCACTTATCTACTGGAGATGAAGGGTTTCAGTGAGATCAACGACCACTAAGTTAACGTTGTCGATCACTTTGAAAATGTTACTTCATTACAAGTAAACCTAAACTTTTAATACTAAATATGCAGGCATTCAGTGCTGCGTTATACTTTACTAATATTTACTACCAATAGGAGTAAAAAAAAAATTATGGTTATCAATATAAAATTACAGTATATTACGGAGTAGCTACATTGTTTTTTTTATAATATCATGCCTATATCCCCGAAGGGGTAGGCAGAGGTGCTAGCACCCACATTTCGCCATTTTATGTTTAGGTCCCAATGTAATAGGTGGCGAGCCTATTGCCATTAACCGGGCACTTATGAACCTGCGATAAACCCATAACTTCGAAAAGCATCGCAGTCATTGGTGTGTGCCATGGTACACCTGGGATCGACCCCGAGACTTCGTCTCAGCAGTCCATTACCAATACCACTAGGCTACCACGGCTGCTAGCACACTGATTGGTTTATATTATATTAATATAGATTATGTCGTGAATACATAGATCATAGATTAAAGGTCCTTTTTTGCAGTACTTACATCAATTATTTGAATGAAGTATTTCTTCTAAAAATGTGAAATTCATTTATAAGAATGACATAGACACAACGCATAGAACTAACTACTCTACTAAGTACTAGGTATAGTATTACTAGGTATAGTATTACTAGGTATAGTATTACTTTTCACGCGCTAGTTACATGAATTCCGTGGATATTTTATTGTTTAAGTCTGAGCAGAATTGTTTGTTATTATTTATTTTTTTATTTAAAAAATTGCACACACAGAAAAACAATACTTAAATATTGAATGTTGACAAGTAGGTGCAATGGCACTGCTTATTTATCCAAGAAATTGCTCCTACTAGACCAGCGAGAGGAGATCGTGGAAAACAAGAAAACAGGTTTAAATGTGTGTATGGTAACTAGAGAGAAGAATTGGACACACATATATGATTTTCTTTTTTTTTCCTAGGTTTATGTCTCTTACCGGCGTTTAAACAAATTTTTGGTTGAAATTTGCTTAACAACCACTCAGCATTATATAAAATGTGATAAAATGCTTAAGATTAGAAGTAAATCAATAATACGTATTGAATGATATGAACTGATAGAAATTTCTTATCTTTTGGATTAAAGAATTTTCTTATTTGTGTAAATTAAATGTGCATAATTCCGATAAAAATATGCTGTATGTTCTGTAAAGTATATCTACAAAGTAATTATTTTGTTTAAAACACAATAATATAAATAATTAATTAACTTAAAACCAACTTAAGTGCAATTAAGCACTAACCACTTATTAGATTTGTGTCTAAAAAAGTGAAAACTGAACACGTCGATACAATTTTTATAATTCACAAGGCATTTTTAGATACATAATTGATAGCTAATTCTTAGTTGCAATGAGTTTTAAGTAAATTGTTAGTTAAAATTTTATTGTAAATTTTATTACTTTCCTGACTTTTCCTAACAAAAACAAAAATTCGAACAACAACGTTTTTCAGCAAAACATGTTATTTAGTGTAGTGCGTGACTGTTTATTTCTGAAACAAATGAAAATAAAATAAAAGGTACATTATCTCCTCGTAACTTCAAATATATCAGATTCAAGCTAGAATCATCAACAGCATAGTACTTACGATTAACCTACAGGTCAATAGCCTTGAGCTACAAACTATTTATCATAAATTTCACGGTTATTTAAATATAGAAGACTGATTCGTCGAACTAGATTGATATATATTTTATGTTTGTTAACAGGGAAAATCCAAGATGGCTCCAAATACAGACAGGCGACAAGTAAGCTTCCCTCAGTTGCCGTACCCAGCACTTAGGGATGTTATGCCAAAATCAGGGCAATACTGGCTGAAGGGAAAGCGTATGCAAGATGGTGCTGAAGGACTGTGGAGGATACACGACAGTCTATACGACTTAAGTGATTTTATTAGTGCACATCCTGGTGGAGAAGAATGGCTGATCGCTACTAAGGTATGTTGTTAACTCCTGCTGGGTTACCAATTAGTACATGATAAAGTTACGGTAAAACAGATAAAATAGTACAACATTAGATTACTAATATTCCAAAAAATCTTGGGGATATTCAGAACAGAAGGTAAAAACATAATCGTAAAATAATTTAGCTAAATAATTCAGCTTCTCAAAACCAGCTAATCCTAATTAATTCTCAGTAACTGATTTATTTACTTCATATTTATCAAAAGACCATTATAAAAGCATAGACAGATACACATAGACAAATTTTATTAGCTTCTCACACGTCAAAAAAAGTACATTTTATATACAAGTATATAAGTATAAGTACATATTAGTTATACTTAATAGGTACTTAGGTATTACATAAAGGAATTTAAACCACATTCGCTAGTTTCCAGTTTTAATAGCAGTTATCAATGAACGCAACACTGTCTCGGTCTCTAGCTTACCACATTGTATCGCTTATACAACCCATCAAGGAAAACCACAAGTATCGGTGGAAATTACTTAGAATGAATATAATTGCTCGTTGTCGCCGTGCAGATAGCCCATTTAGGATCTAAGTTTCTGTAGAAACATTTACTTTTAAAATAAATAATATTGCTCCGTCTGTATTAATCCGTCTGATACTCTTCAAGACGTTAATTGGTAGTGCTTGTGCGACTAAGCACGTAATCAATTTCCTTGCGATTTATACCGCATAGCAAAGAATCGGGTCAACTTTTTTTTTAATTTTATTTAGCTGCTACAGTTTTGTTTAGGTATTTATTTTCGGCATACCCATATGATTTTTTTTAAGTTCAAACGAGTCGTCGAATTAAAAAAATACACGTCAACACATTTAAAACCAACCTCTTTCAATCTTCACTTAGCCAGTAATTTCCACTCGGGTACGTCACGGTCGCACGCACTTAAGTCTCGCTTACATAAATCTGATTCCAAGAAAATACCTACATATTAGACAGAGTTTTTTTTTTGAAGCCGCGGTAGCCTAGTAGTATGGGTAATGGACTGCTGAGACGAGGTCTCGAGTTCGATCCCAGGTTTACCATGGAACACACCAATGACTTTTCGATGCTTTTCGAAGTTATGTGTGTATTTATCGCAGGTTTATAAGTGCCTCGGAGAGCACGTTAAGCCGTCGGTCCCGGTTGCCATACAAACATCTATGGCAGTCGTTACGGGTAGTTGGAGCCCTCAAAAGTCCAACCAGCCTAACTTGGAACTTCGATATCGCCATTGGTCATTAGACCATTGGTTGTGGAGGTCAGATGGCAGTCGCTTCACGGAAAATATCGAAGTTCAGCCGCATCACAGTTAGACTGGAAAGCCGACCCGAACTGAGTTGGGATAAAGGATCAGGGAATGATGATTAGACAGAGTTTTCCATTTTTAAATTGACTTAGATGGCAATTGTAAACATTAAGTTTTTTTATTATTGAATACAAATAAAAGCGCTATTGCAGTGCCTAAAGGTAGCCATTGACGATACGAGAGATTTGGTTTGGATGTATGGATTTCAATACGTTTGGAAATTCAAAGCTGAATGACGTCCATTTCATTGGCGTACATTCACCTATCACATTCATGAAACAATTTTGGAAGACGTCCACTCCATTTGGTTCCGTTGGACATATCGTCAATGGCTATCTTAAGTACGTTCTTAGTATTTTAGTATAAGTTCGGCGTGCGTTTTAGTTGGTTCCAGTCCGACATAATCTTCCCATCTGGTTCCACCAGAGAGGGGGAGTATCGGTGGGGACTTTATACACGATTTAAAACATGTCCAAGTTATATTCTGAGATTGCTATTCCATACTGCTCGAATATTCAATAACGACTCTATGTGAGGATGAAACTGGCAATATTTCACTGCGACTTATTTTTCATAAGCTAGGAAGTCCTGTATGATTAGCTGTTAAGTTATTATGGACCAGACGCAGGTAAAGAGAATTACTCATTAGTAAGAGAGGAAGATTAGTAACCACAAAATACAACCTATTAGTAACAATTAGATTCAATTTTTATATACAATCGGTGCCAAAATTGATACCAAAATACGATAGTAGACCACGATATTTGGGATCGGACCCGTGCTTCACCTAGGCTCCCCCCCCACCTAGGTGATATTTATTAATTGACTAGGATGACACAAAGTTTGAAAATTTTACATCAAAATCATGAAATACTAAAATTCCATGCAACTCGTACCAACGACAAAACCATTTGACGTTATACGGATAATACGTTTAATACGAATAAACTTATATGTATCTTTTTATAACACGAATGTTACCCTTCGGGTCGATTCTCATTACCCAAAGTGGAAGCTTACAAGGAATATTGACCTCTACTTACACAAAATAATATTATATGTATGCTAGAAAAAGGAAATAGACGCGCACTTTCTAGACCTTTCATATAGGGGCGTACGTGATGCGTCTTCGAGTGGACTGAGTTGATTAGCTTAGATTTTTATCAAAATATAGTAGTAATTTTATATAGGTAATACGCCTTACATGTGACTTAAAGAGGGCGAGAAACCAAACGGGAAGTCGTTTTCTCATTTTTTTTTATGGTACGTCAATTTGACTTCACTTCGCCTGATGTTTAGCTGAGGGTAAGTTTCATGAAAGAGGGTCACCATTGCAAACACGTTTTCTTTCGGCTTTTTCTTAGTTACCCTAAAAATTGACCTCCATTGAATGGGAAAAAGCACCGAAGACGGTTTATGCTTATATCTAATTGAATTGCTTACATAAAAAGCAGTTGAAGTTGTATTAAATATCAAATTTTTGGCCGCTATTTCCATACTTACCATGCACACGTCCTTAAACCAGGGTAACCACTTTTTATTAGGTGTGCCGTGTGTTTGTCTGCCCACCGAAGTGGTGTAAAAAACAAAGGATGTACCTATTAAATGTGCTCCAGACATGAGCATTGATATAAATTTCCAGTAGAGTGTACACATTCCCATATTTTCACGAAACGGCACGCGTTTCTTGAAAATACGGGCATGAACACGAAATTAATTAATTACCTACGGATTTAATTAATTATATTAGTTTACGGAAATAAGAAATATAAGGGAAAAAATAACCGCGATAGCCTAGTGGTATGGGTGGTGGACTGCTGAGACGAGGTCTCGGGTTCGATCCCAGGTTTACCATGGCACACACCAATGACTACGATGCTTTTCGAAGTTATGTGTGTATTTATCGCAGGTTTATAAGTGCCCGGTTGATGGCAATAGGCTCGCCCCCTATTACATTGGGACCTAAATATACACTGGCGAAATGTGGGTGCTAGCACCTCTGCCTACCCCTTCAAGGATATAGGCGTGATAGTATAAAAAAAAAAAAAAAAAAAAAATATAAGATTCCGTGAGATTTCAGTCTATGGTAAGTATACATGACGTCAAGGGACCCAGACGCACACAGTGTATATCATCGATTGTATGCGTGTGCACACTGCCTCGTCACTAGTTGCTAATGAAACTACAGTTAAACACGATGACACAGACACTCGACAGGAATGTCGACACTCACTGGTGCAAAGTAAAGCACTTTTCTTTAAGTTTCTTCTGCAACTATGTGTCGTGGCAGTGTTCATACGCAAATATTCCAAGGATGTCCAGTGTCTGAGGTTGTCGTGAATACTTACTTACTACTTAAATAGAAAAATGTTTTGCTTTACGCTTGTGTCAACATTTCTGCCGAGTGTCAGATACTGTCAGATACCATGACATGAATCGTGATACACTTATAAAGTGTGTGTAGTTTATAGCTTTGTGCACGGTTGACAATAAGTAGGCGTTTAGTCGCATAATGCGATATTAGATAATAGTATTGGATTTCAGGGTCACTGGCATTGTATCAGTTTCGATACCTAGCTTAATTCCGTGACTTGTCAATTGAAGGTTATAACACAAAATCCTTTGCTAGACAACACTTCGACACGATATTTTACTCAAAGCTAACCAAAGGGGGAAAACACTATGTCTTATTTCCTCATACATAAAAATAATGCATAATAATATAATTTAAGTAACAATTAATCTATATGTATGTATAAAATGTGTTGCTAAGCTCAAAACTCAAAATTAGAATAATTAGCTATTTTTTTAAAATTCATTCCTTCAACTCAGGAAGGTTTTTATGAGCTACAGCTAGTTCAGTAATGATTAACAAAGGGAACGTAGTAAGCCTTCCCGAAGAGCGAAATCTATGCTCGAGCACACTCCTTGAGTAGCAGCGTGTTCAACTAAGGGAAGTCTAAACAATGAGAGCCATCAATATATATGCCAGCAATACTAATAACAGTGGTGGTCGTCAGATTGATAGCGTCGTTATATGTTTTTCACACATCACTTAAAAAAGCATACGGTTTCGGAGGAAGACAGAATTAGGTGCGTTGATAAATAATATACAGTTCAACGTCTTCACTCTACGGCAAAGGAATGACTTTCTGACCTTTTATTTTTATATATGTTTTTAATAACATTTTAACACGTTTACCTAGATACAAAAGAATCTTTGTACCTACTCGGTTTTGGAGCACTTACCTTGTCAGGAATGCCACAATGACAATCATGTATTTTTATTAACATGGGACAGTTTTATTCAATTTGCATAAATAACATGACTTTATACAACAATTTCAGGTACCTATTTTAATAAATAAAATCTAGATAGGTACTGAAATCATTCCATTGCGTTACAGTATTGTTATGTCTTAAAATTTATTTAAACAAAACTGTTTTAAACGTTGACAAAAAAAGTTAGAGATTCTGTTTTTAATAGATATAAGACTTTTACGTGCCGGTTATTTCATAGTCATATTTCATAGTTTCAACGGGGAATGTTTGAGTGGAACCTACAAAACCATTAAAGAAATATTTAATTTTATACATCCAAACATAAATATTTACCATCTCTTTTGTCCCCAGGGTACAGATATAACCGAAGCATTTGAAACACATCACCTAAAAGGCATGGCCGAAGTTTTACTACCAAAGTACTTCGTAGGAACAGCAAAAACACCCAGAAATCATTCGTTCACATTCAAAGAAGATGGTTTCTATAAGACCTTAAAATTGAAGGTCATGGCACATCTGAATGACATTCCAAAAGATTTAAAAAAGAAAAGTGACTTCATCTCTGATTCCTTACTTCTGTGTTTGTTTGTTCTAAGCACTGTTTGCTCCTGGACTTGGACTCAAAGTTACGTGTTCGGTGCCTGTCTAACAATTTTAAATAGTTTGGTTTTAAGTTCCTTAACAATTTGTGCTCATAATTATTTCCATCGGAACGATAATTGGAGAATGTATTTGTTCAACTTTAGCGGAATGTCTTACAGGTAAGTTATAGTCGTATATTTATATTACTTTTTATCCAAATAAGGGCGCCAGCCAGTGTGGGTAATGTTCTACGAGCGTATGTTTGTATGTGTTTGTCTTTGTTATACTCTACATGTCGGACGGATGAATTTCAATTCAATGACTGGCGTCTCAAATTAAAGGCCTTTATATCCCAAGTAGGTACATAAAAAGTAAACAAAAACTATACGTGCCGGTGGAGTTTTGGCGCCAAAATATGCGTTGACCAAAAAAAACTTAAAAAATATATAACCTAGGAGTCTGGTCGAAAATAATAAATATAAATTTTATTAATTAGTTTTATATTATTAGTATTTTATTAATTAATTAGTTAGTCTATAATAAATAACGAAGGAATGTAGAAGTAGTACACTACCCACATACTGTATGTAGATATTATATATTATACTATAGGTAGAGCCATACAATAGTTTAAGATTAGACTATGTGAAAAGACACATAGGTAGATAATGTATGATTTAGATTGACATGGTCATTTACATTTATCGTTAAATATATCGGGATATCGGGATGTATCCCGAAAAATTTAACAGTGAATAAATAGATAATGTTTGATTGCGATCTTGGACATCCAGACGGGCGGAACTGCGGGCAACAGCTAGTAGGAGTAATGAAACATATTAAGCCAGTAGTTTTTTATTAAAAAAATATATTATACATGATTAAAAAAATATAAATTAAACATTTATTTAGACTTATTATGTT
Organism: Pelosia muscerda; assembly: GCA_963691645.1. Classification (NCBI taxonomy): domain Eukaryota; kingdom Metazoa; phylum Arthropoda; class Insecta; order Lepidoptera; family Erebidae; genus Pelosia; species Pelosia muscerda. The sequence goes on from OY829105.1 coordinate 7,637,557, forward strand.
TATTAATTTTATAGCTAAACAGGCATTCAACAACAGAAAGTATTATTTCATTATTAATAAGAAAACGATTCATCAAAACTTATATTTGGAGCATTGCTCTCTATGGATGTGAAACGTGGATTATGACACAGAGGGATAGAGATAGGCTAGAGGCGTTCGAAATGTGGTGCTGGAGAAGGATGGAGGGGATAAGCTGGACGGAAAGGATGACAAACGTAGAGGTACTAAACAAGGTACAGGAGAGAAGGTCTATATTGGAAATTATCGAAAACAGAAGAGGAAAGATGATGGGGCACCTGATGAGACACGACTTGTTTCTAACAAAGATCTTAGAAGGGAAAGTAGAAGCAAAGAGAGGAAGAGGTAGGCCAAGAGGAACTTTTATGGCACAAATAAAGGAAAAGATACAAGTTGTGTCGTATCAGGAGGTCAAGGGCTTGGCGGGAGACAGAGAGGAGTGGCGATTACTCCACCGACAAGAGCATAGCTCTTAAGTTTAGAGAGAGATGTTTAATTACTTCTACATGACACATAGAGATACACTTTACCTACCCTGCTTTTTCCTTATAATATAGAAACTGAGTCAGATGAGTCAGATAAGAAGCGGCACTTTCGTATATTTTGTATGAGAACATCTTGAAGCGCAGATCCCATAATTGCCCTACAAGCCTGTATTCTGACTTTTCTGTATAATTGACACCTACAGCAAAATTCACATTTCAAGTAAGAATATGATAAACTTTATTACAAGCTTAGCCCAAGCTTCGGTTATTAGACTCTGAAGATCGACGTTATTACTTCGGCGTCCTATTCCGAATTTCTGCAAGTTCATACTAATAATATACTTTAGTACTGTAGACGCAGTACCAAAGGCTAAGTGAACGAGAAAGTTTGACCGCTCAATACGGATATCGTGGCTGAAAGGATGACTCACACAACACCGTGTCAGTGTCAGTATCAACACTATGTCAGTAGTACCATTGGTGGGTCCCATTGATACTATTTTTTTTATCGTGCGCAAAATCCCCACGGATACCACCTCCGCCAAACCCGGTGGAGGTGAATATGACGAACTAGAACCGACCAAAACGCACGCCGTCCATGGGTCCTTGATTGCCGGAGGTCAGATCCGCTCCGCCTCCTCCTTATCGAGCATTATTTGCTCCCAGATGTAGGCGGCGGCTGCACAAGCAGTCGCGCATCGTACCATCGCCGTGAGCAAGGCGGCGAGCGAGACAACTCCCACCTCTAGGGCTGCCACTAGGACCCGCCTTGGCGTCATCCACGCCGGGCACTCGGTCAGCGTGTGCAGCCCTGAGTCCTCACTCCCCAATTGATAGTACTACTGATACATTAATACGTCACTAGTGCTATCATGTTTAGCAAAAATACATATACGAGAGACACACACACAAACTTCCTTAAGTTTCTTTGATGGAATTATAAGGGTAAATAGTCTCAGTAGTCCGTCAAAGGAACTACTAAATGAACTACTGCATTACAAGTGACCATACAAAATACTATGTAATAGTTAGTTGACCACGACCAGCAAAGCGCGGGCGACTCTCGACTTGAACCCGGTACGGTCTAGCCTGAGTCATCCTTTATAAACCACCTCGATACACCTATTGATGAAAACAAACAATATCGATATTGCCTTATTATAAAAGTGACCGTAACCTTTATTTTTTAAGGTAAACAAGGAAAACAGAAGGCCTATCAAAAATTGTATTATAAGGCCTAAACATTGAATCCGGCACGAAACACGAACGAAAAACGTTTTACTTTATTTACCATGGAGTTGGGTAGAATTTCTTTTGCAAGGGTTTAAGCTGAATGAAGTGACACATTAGGCCTTCAGGCACGATTTCGAAATAAATACGTTACTTAATACCACAGTCCAAAACTTTCGTACTTTCACACTCATACTTTCATTACAATGATACCCTTTGCTATGAATTCTTTTCGCAATATTTAAAAAAAAAGTTTGGTTCAAAAATGCTACTAAATATTTTCATAAAGGTGGAGTAACAGTGGCATGGTACGTTTAAATTTAAGGACTGTAACATAGCTTAAGTATTTTAGTTAGCATTTCTGCGGTAAAGTTAGCTCTATGTGGAGATACCATACTGTAACAGTGAACTATTTTGTACCTTTTGGTGCTTTTACAGGAACAGGAATCCGGGAGTGTCAACTCCTGTGTGACTAACTTCAATTGACTTTAATTAAAAACTTTTTAACTTTTTTTTGATACAATTTCGTTTAGTGAGTAGATATTAAATTCGAGGTAAATGAAACATTCGAGGCAAGCACAAGAATTGTAAAATAAGTATTGTGTTTAGACTCAGTAGTATATATTTTAATACCTTCAATATACAGACCCAATTTGCAATTGAATAAAGTACCGATATGCTACGTATATGTTCATTATGTCTTAAACCTCTTAGTCTATTTACATACAATAGACCAAAATAATTATAATTATGCATGAGACTTCTCACATTAAAAATTTCCAAGTATACATAAACATTACTCGGAACCGTGTCACAATATTCTTTCAATGTATCGAATATCAAACCGCTTCACAGCACGATGTATACAATTACAGTACGTGTTTGTATTTCAACATTATTGGATAGAAGGCAGTACTTGTAAGATTACTGTTTCCGCATTAAATAGGATTTTTTCAATGTAACATTATACTGATTAAATATTATTACAATTTAACATAAATTTAAATTGTAATTTTGGTTCAAATAATGAATTAATATCATATTTAGTTATTTCATAACATCATCATATTTAATTATAGGTTAGATATATATGAGTATGTAACTCAGTGTTCGTAATTGTTTATTTGTTTCTAGCTATTTTTATTGATCCTTCTCTGATTATTCAACCTTTCAAGTAAAATTTATGCACTAGTTTCCAACCAATACCATTGCTTTTCCATTATTTCAATTGTATTATACTTACTGGTGCCTGCGGTTCAGGTAGATATCGGTTATCGCGACTTTTTGTCATATCTCCGATTTTACTTAACCACGCGAGATCAAACACAAGGCAGATTCTGAATCAAAATGTGAGATTTAAATTCTGCCTTATCACTACCTCTCTTGGTTTCTAATAAAAAAAATCGCATCAAAATCCATTCAGTTTACTTTTTCCTTTTTGCGTCAAAAAGAAACAAACAACAATTCCATAAAAATAATTGCTATTCGGAAACGTTCAGAGTTATAACGTAATTAAAGTATCATAGTATCCTCAATGTATAATCTTGTTATAAGTTTCTATCGTATATACACTCAATTATAAAAACATTATTGATATTTTTTTTTTATTTGTTTAGAGTAAGTATAGAAAATTTAAAATATTACAGTAACTACGTTTACACCATTACTGACACTACGTTTATTTCTATTATTAATAAACGTAGCGTCATGAGGTCAAGGGCTACCAGCACATCAAGTACCAAAGTAGTGATTGCAGACCTGTCTTACTTATAACATGATATGATATTGGGGTCGATTCTGCTGTATATTTCCACTAAGCGAAACTAAAATACCTATCTATAATTTATGTCAATTTATGTCAATTTATGTCAATTTAGTTGTTGTTTTATGTAAAAAATATATATTTATTATGTTATAAATTTAAACGTGTTACTAATGCTAAATGAAACAATAACTTCATAAAAAAGCATCAACTCATGGCGCTATTTTTTTATAATGATTTGTTTTAAATTCTATTATCATTTCAAACTTTACTGATACGATGGAGAGTAATTATTACTAATTAAACGGCATAGAAATCCAAAAAAAGAAGAAAAAGGTGAAAAAATTGCCAAATCGTAATTTCTTTTATGCCAATATTTAGTATTACCATGTGTCTTTTCCGAGTAGATACTACCATGTCTTTGGTTTCCCTCATGGAAAACAAAAAATAAGCGGAAGCATGTAGTCGGTGCACGCGTGTCATTGGTTGGCGTATTTACGCATTGAAGGATAAATTCGGCAATATGAACCTTTTTGATAAGAAAACGTCCAAACTTTTTCGTAAATATTCAAACTTGTTCAATTCATAATAGGAAACGCCATACATACTTTTTATCTATAGCAAAGTAATCGCTATTTTGAACGGATAAAAAGGTGATGCAAAAATAGTTTGTTACTACTACCTTAAAAAAAGAAGATGTGTGTTTTCATTTAGTAGTACGTATGACTTGAGCCAATAAGGCATTAAAGGTTGTATATATTTAGGTACGACCAATCAAAGCAATTATTCACTAGTAATGCACGGATTATTAACGGTTATGTGTGTGAGTTTGGCGACATCGATTACGCTGCTGAAACTATTGCGTCGCACTTCTACCAGTTTTTTTCTGTTCTGTGGTTTCCCTAACACTGTGCGAACACATGAAAAGAATTACGCAATTTGCGGCAGTCATTCGGAAGTTATGCGTTTGGGGGGTTTCATTTTTTATTTATATAGATTATCTTTGTAATGAAATTAACTATTAAATATAATTATTATGTTTCTTACAGTGAATGGCGCATTACCCATGCGATGTCTCATCACCTTTATACGAACACCGCAAATGATATCGAAATCTCCATGTTGGAACCCTTCCTTCTATTTTTGCCATATAAGGATAAGCCTATATGGGCTCAAATGGCTGCTTTTTACTTCCCTGTCATATTTTCAGTGTCATTATTCCAAATGATGGCACAAGAGTAAGTATGGTTTCTTTATTTTTCGCTTTAAAATCATAATACATATGAACATATTGGTCTTGTCCATCCCGTTTACAATTTTTCATAGAAATAGTGATAGTTAAGTAAAAATATGCACGTACGGAATCCCCATACACGTTCAAGTATAACTACGCTGGGCGGAGGTACTATCCGTGGGGATCTAGCGCACGATAAAATAAAAAACAAAAAGCAAAAAGGCTTGTGCAAATTTACGTTAGTAATATCAATTAAAACACCATATTATAAATTTTAGAACAGAGGTTTATAACATTACTACAGAATCTATTTTCTAATATAGAACGGACTGCAAAAGAGAAATTTTCAACTTTGAAAAGGTGTTGATTCAGGCCTGTCGCATTCTATAGAAGCCATTTGTGCTTGGGTCCGTAACAAACAACTTTTGCTCCATGAATGGTATTCAACATAATATTTTACTTAAGTAGCTGGAAAGTTAGCCAAATAATGGCCAAATTTTAACACAATCATAGACACACCGAACTAAAGTTGTTGAAATTATCCTGTTAACACATTTGACTGTACGAGGAAAGTTTAATTGGGTATAACGTTTGCTTTAAGCCAGATAGGTTCGGATTTAATCAAACCCAAATATTTGAATAAACTAAGGTTGCTGAAAACCAAAACCCTTAAAATTCATAATAGACCCCATCTCACATCATCTCAAAGCATACTATTTGATGTGGAAAGTTGCGTACCTATTCATCCCACCCCGAAAGAAAGGTTGCCCATTGAAGTAGCGCTGGCCTGCTTCTGTTAGGGTGACAGGCGGCCGGGCGGCTTCTGTGTGAAATTCGTTCTATTTTTTTTGCAGTTTTTGGTTACGATATAATGATAAAGAAGCATTTCACATAGCACAATGACCATAACCCCGACTCATGTCTAAGCTGTAATAATTTAGATTTAAATGCCAGTTAATAGTGGGCTAAGCTATGGGCGATCATTCTGAACAGTGGAATGGAATATCTGTTCGATTACTCTATCTATAACCTTTAATCGTTGGTATAGGATACCTATCAATTAGCCTATTGCAGTCCACTACTGGACATGGGCTTCTTACAATATGTGCCATTGCTTGAGAACCTTCGCCTAGAGTACTGTAGAGCACCTAATAGATAAGTATCTAGTGAAAATAGCAGTAGCAAAGTATTATTTTAAAGAGCCACAAATCGTACTAGGTAAACCTGCTCCGTTTGAAAACTGTATCCTAAGTCTTACGCTATGTCCTAAAAATATATTTATTTTAATAAAAATAACCCATAGTATGACTATTTCAGGCTTATTCTTTCTTTTTACAAGCATGAAGGCAAATCTCTTAGCTGGAAGAATTGCATACCTTTCACTTTACCTATATGGATGTATCTGACAGGAGGGCTGTCGCTGCCATATACGATACTACTCTGGTTGGTGACCATGGTACCAGCTAGCTTTTTCTTTGTTATATTTGGGCTGACAGCAGGACACCACAGTCACAGGAATTTCTTCGAAGGAGACATCGCTAGGTAAGCAGATGCTATTTATTTTTCCATTCATGAAATTCAAATATACTCTGTAAAAAATCACTTCAAGATACATCCTTCTTCTTCTTCTTCTTCTTCTTCTTGGAGTTACTGGCTCGGGTAAATGCGGTTTTATTAGGATTCATTTACGACGACCTATCTATTTCCCTGAAGAAATCGTGTGCTATTTCGGATTCTACTCGTACCTAAGCCATGTTAGCGAAATTCCATCAAAATTTGTTCAGGCGTTCGGTCGTGTTGGAATAACCAACATACATTTATACAAACTGTGGCCACACTAAATAAATGAAACGTATTTATTTAGTATCCATAACATTATCCGATAATATGTAGTGGGTACTTTAAAGGGGTCCAAGGAGAAGTGAAATGAAATTCGAATCATTTTAATCATTTACCCTATTCCTTTAAAATCTTGAATGGCCTTTATAATAATATAAATGACTCATAATAATTACTGACAGTAAATAATACTCATAAAGTCAATACCACCGCAATCTCAACCTTGATATTGAAATATACCATTTTCCTACCTAGTTCATTGTCATAATATAAGTTAAACTCTAATGTAACCGCGCTAATTCATACGGTAATTTAATTTAAGCAGTAATTTAATGTCATAATTACTGTGGTAAATACACGGACTAGTAAGACAGTGTGGCCGTAAGATTAACCTTATATATTTATTCTCTTCACAGTTAACCGTAGATTTAAAGTGACCTCTTTTTTCTTGCAAGGTCTACTACAATATTTTATTTTAAAAAATTTAACGCTGTGTATGTTCAATGTTATATCCGAAAGTTTTAAGGTCTAGGTTGAAAATGAGAGTATTGGTTAATCAGTTTTAGTTACGCTTGTTTTTCGTCCGCGAGTGATTACCGTCTGAGCTATTAGAAGAAAACTTGCTGTAGATTAAAATTTGCATTAGAAACTTGCTCATCAATGGTGAGGCAAATTAGGTGAGGCCGTTTCGAATATCATGATGGGGGAAATCTAAAAATATAAATGTTATTATACGCCTCAAAAATAACGATCTTTTAATTTTATAAAAAAAATATCAAGAAGCTTTATTTCATTTACTATAATTGCAATTTCGAATACTAGAAGGTCAACAGAAATTGTGAAAAAAAATTGCTAGGAAAAATGTTCCATGCATGTCATTGAACTGATTATAAATTCAAGTGGGTAGCTATAGGTTGAATTTGTGTAGGTTTGGCTGGGCAAATATGTAATGACACAATGTGTGGACTAAACTTCACACAAAGCTGTATAGTATATATCGTCGTGCGCATTGTACACAAACACCAGCAATTTAACTGACTTCTAAACCACTGTAGATAATGCATCTGCAGTGGCTAACTATTAAGCCAGTAAGCACTGCAACATAAATTGGAATAACTGGGTAACTTTAAATATAGATCTACTTACATTAATTTTAAACTCTCTGTAAGTGGTGGTGGTAGTTAAGTTAGCAATGTGTACATTTGATAATATGTTCACAGAATTAGTGGGTTCTGTTGGAGCATTCATTTTTCCAGTTTAAATCATTTTGAATAGTTTGCACACTAACTATTTTGTAATTTCATTACATTGGCAGTATTTTCTTATAGAATAATGAAATCCACACACCCGACCAAGTCACTGTGGACCAAGTGATTAGATGTGATTTAAAAGTCTCATCAAATAAAATTTCAACGATATCAAACCCAAATTAAATAATTATCTTTTTCACTGTTCTGATATACGAAACATCCAAACATCATCACAAACGTTAAAATTACTGATATTTAAAATCGTTACAAAATATTTACCATATTAGTAACATTCAAAAAACGTACTGTGATTAAGTATGAAGTAAAACAGAACAGAAGGTAAATAAAATTGTAAATTAATATTGTTTTCCTACAAACACATTGTTCAAACATGCAACTTATTTTCACTACAAAACAAACTTCAAGAGAGTACTGACGTCGCTTAATTACAAACGTCGTTCATCGGAAATTAACGGATTGTGGGACACAAATACTATCTCACTGGGCACGCAAAGTTCGACTACAAGTTTTGGTTTAAATACCGATACAAGATCTTGACTTGCCGTCTATATTTTTAGAGGATTTTCAATAAGTAATCCTGCAATGAATGCTTTTGACATTTATCTTTTATCCCCTGAATTAATGATGATCGCTGATTGTGACACCTTATTAACTTCCAGCAAGGGACGCCGTTGGCCGCTTGGGTGATCTGACTTTTTGCGTTGGCCCTTTCACCCAGTTCCCCTTTTCAACCCCGGGTGGTGGCTATGGGGAGGTCCAGCAATTTCGTCCCGTCAATCGTACATGTTTCTTTGCAGAATTTTACGATATGTTCCACATTCAGATCCTCGAGGTCTTCTATGTCTAGGGTGTTCGTGCCCATATATTTTCCCTTCTTATCATTACGTGCATGGGGCACTTGGCAAGCAGATGGAGGCTGGTATCCTCATCATCCATGTACTATGGGCGTTTTGAGTCTGTTTTCACATCTACATATATTGAGTCGGCAATATCCAGTTATCACTGCTATGACAAAACACATTCATCTTCTGGAGAGTTTCATCAGTTGGCTTATTCTTCTCACACATAACACCTTACTGTTTATGTTAATGTATGTTATATAGGCACTTTATTTTCAGAAGTATAAGTTTATTTGACGTTCATACTTCAAGGACACGAGAAATGTTTAAGACGACCTTTGTTTATGCAAATTAAGCCGTGTGAAAATATACTAAAATAAATGACATCGGCAAACAGTAGACGTGATCAAAAGTCAAGCAAAATATAAAAATAATGAAGCCTGAAATTTCGCAGTTAAAATTATTATTTTAGAAACTTTTTGTAATAGGTATAGATAAATTTCGGTTTCAGAAATATGTTTAATTGTTTATTATGTTTTAGTCTCAGTATGATAATACCACTTCTCTGTATGACATATTCTTTTAAAGATTGTTTAAAATCTAAAGCAAGAGACATTCAAGCAGTTTGAAGTGGATAAGTGGTAGTTTAAAAACATATGGTTTAAGAGTCAACCAGCTCATGTGTGACCATCCGATGGCTGTACCACATTAAAAAAGTTAACGACCTGTAAGATCATATTTGTGCTGATATCATAGTTATATATTGTATGTTTGAATATGGTAACCTTATATTTTTTTATAATCATACCCGTGTATGGAACGTTATAGGTATATAGTGGAACCTAAAAAACGTACTGATGATACAACAATGTTGATTTTAATTTTGACAGTTTAAAAGATCAGTAGGTTTTAGTAAACACGGAACTTTTGCGTCAATCTTCTTAGAATTTTAATTATTTGGTTTTCTAACTAATTATATTAGTATAATTAGGTAGAATATATATCGTTTGTCGTTTGGGATTAGATGTAAGAAGGTTATCAAACGACAAACACTAGCCAAAATGAGAAACGTCACTGGATATTCAGAACTTTTACCTTTACGTTGAAGTTTTTTTACCTATAAACACAGTCTTACACGCATTGCTTGGAGCACAAAATCATAGGATTTTACACCTGCTTAAGTAGACGCTTAAAAGACTCTCGCCTATAAATGCAGGGATGTTAGACTTTGGAAGATGGGCTATCTTTACACATTTGCAAAAGTTTTAATGGTCCTTGAAAACTCTGAAGTCCTTAGATTACAGATAGCACGCCTTAAGATACTATACATGGCTACCGTTGATGTGAGAATAATATTGTTGGTAAGGTGCATCCACCTGTACCTATCTTACAGAAAAGCCACTGCCCAACACACGATAACCTGCCTGTAGTACTAGCATGAACTCCTATCGAATTCGTAATGTAAAAGTTTCGAGAGAACGGAGCATTGTGGTAGTCTGCCTCTTGTGAACCTGTGTGTGTTTAGCCCGGCAATCGCAATGTTCCGTTCTGTGGATACCTTTATATTACGAATTCGATAGTATTTCGTGCTAAGGCTACAGATCTTATGCAGAATAGTTTATATAATCAGAGCTCGTTGCACAAAAATCTATCGAATTCGACCTGTAAAAGTATCGGTCGGATCGGTCGGATTTTAACATAATATACTGTCCACAAACCAAATGCACAACCGGTACGATTTTTCTTCTTCTACGAAAGAAAATGGCGTATTTGTGAGGCGATTTTCGCATACGTGTTTGCGCCGCCTATACCAGTGCTATGATCATCATTTTCCTTTTCGTCATGGGGTGATTAGATCCTGTAAAATCGCCATCCTTTAACAAATGATCTGGAAATTTATATCATTATTTTACGGTCTAAATCACAATCCTCCGTTTTCTCGATACCTTTTCATTGTGAATTCGATAGCTTTTTGTGTTACGGACACAGTTTAGAGCGCACATACGTAACTAGTACATTGAAATTATTTTGGCAGCGGTATGGGAAAGAATGAAAGGGGAAGAAAGGAATATACTTCTGGTCATCTGTATTATTGGCAACTGATTATTAACTGCGTTTTACAAACATTCTAACAATTTTTAGCGCGTTTACAGTATCAACAGGATCAAATATAATTTATGGTGGATTTTTTGGTTTGTAATAATTTAAACAATTATCGTGAATAATTGCAGATACGCAATAGTTAATGGATTATTAAAAATATCATTTTTGATTTTGTTATTATATTACTTTTAATTATGAAAGATTTTCTGCGACTATAGAAAACAGCTTTAGTTACTGTATAATAGGTAATTAATTACCGCAAAATAACTGTCCTGGCAAATCAAATCAAAACATGTAGTCTAAATAATAGGTATTTGAAGTAAAATACCTCGCTTTAAAAAAACTAATGTTTGCAAGTTCACTGTATTTTCTCTCCTAAACGTTCTTGAAGTGTAAGCATATATTGTAAGTGTCTTGTCCAAGGAAACTAAATTTTAGGCTGGCATTCCTTTTCCCTGTGGGAAGTCCATTCCTTAATATAAAGTTTCCGATCCCCTGGATCTCTGAGGTCAATCGTTATCAGTTAAATAAAATTACCCGCTGACCCGTGGATCTTTAATGAGTTAACCCACCGGGACTACGGGTCAATGCTGGATTACAAAATTAAAATTTAAGTAGATTTGAATTTTGGCCGAATTTGACCTTAAGTTAGGTTTTATGATTAAAGGCTCAGTTCAATCCCAAAATAAAGGTTATAAATTAAAAGTATTAATTAACAATATAATTAACTAATAATACAGACTCGAAGTACAAGATAAACGGAACGCTTAGAACTAACTTGTGAAGAATTTCGCTTGTTATAATGCGAAGCGTGCGGTGTCATTATTAATTTAGTATTGCTGATTTATAACCTACTAATTTAGTATTACTTAAAGCGGTTTCACTCGCTAGCTCTATGTGTTTCCCCTATTATATTGTTTTACTGTGAGGTCAGCACTTGTAGTTGTAATTAAAATTTTACAATGTAGTACTGGATTGTTTATTTTTCCTTTTGTTTTCGTGAATTTGAATACATACCTGTGGTTTTGTGGTCTTTACACTTACATGCTTATTACTATTTTAATGATTGTGTGTCTGTAAAATGTAATGTACTAGTTGTAGGTAGTATAATAAAGTCTCAACATTGCTGTAAACACAATTATTATTCATAAAACCAAAATAAAAAGAATAAACCAGGTTTGCAGCTATATCCTTTATAAAATTATAAGGTCATGTGCAATGGCAACAGATTTTTACTTCCTTATTTATTAAAAGACATACGTATTTTATTTCATGCAAGATTATTATGCTTTCACTATCGCCCTGCCAATTTCAGGGACAATTTACATTATTACGTTAAATATACTGGTATTTAAACATACGCGATTGTATGTTTTACTGACGAATTAATGGAATATGTGATTTCAGCATAAACTGTATAAATTTAATTAATTAAAGTTTAAATTGAATAATTCAAGTTCAAGTTGAATATACCTACGTTCCTTTTTAAATATACGTTTGTAAAACGCATTTTAACTTGACTACACCTCTTCTCAAAGAATCTCTTTCATTGTCGAGGTACTCGAGGTTTTACTTTGCACTTGTGAAATACTGTACATATAAATTCTTAGAGTAAGAAGTATTTTTTTTTGCTTTGAGGAGTGCGATTTGGCATACCTTAATATAACAATTAGTAGTATTTTATTATTTCTATCGTTGTTCAACCGTGGGTGAGTTGCGGATACCATAATATATTTTCCTATATTAGATTTGTGCCACGTAACGCCTACTTCAACATGTGTTCTTAAACCTATTATATTTTTCTTGTTATGATTTGTAAAAGGGAACCGCCTGCTATAAAACCTGTTTCGTTCTTTTCAGCAGAAATTTTTTTTTTTTATTTTCTATATATACAATTAGGTATATATAATAACTAGACAATGCCAGTGGCTCCGCCCGCGTGGCTGTCGGTTATCGCAACCTAAGCGCCATCTGCGCAACTTAAATTCTAGTATATTACTAATCATAACTCTGGTTCTCCTTAACCGATTGCAATCGAACAAACTTAAGATTTTAAGTTGGACCAAACCCCTTCAAACAAAAAAAAACCGCATCGAAACCCGTTTAGTAGTTTTTGCGTCCATCGCGGACAAACAAAATTTTTTAGAAAGATATCTAGTATATAAAATTTTCATGTCACAATGTTAGTTACCTACCGTACGCCTCCGAAACGGGTTTACCGATTTTTACCAAATTTTATATGCGTATTCAGTAGGTCTGAGAATTGGCTACTATCTATTTTCCGTACCCCTAATTGATAAGGTCACCTTTAAATTTTTTTAGAAATTAGTAATAATTTATGAGGCAATACAACGTTTGCCGGGTCAGCTAGTAATAGTATAGATATAAACATATAATTCATCGGTTTTCAGCTCTAAATGATTGTTTTCTGTTTTCAGAGACGAGAACCTTGACTGGGGTCTGCACCAACTCGATGTAATTGTTGAAAGAATTGATTACGCTGGTAACCACTTCAAATCGATAACGCGATTCGGTGACCATGCTCTCCATCACCTTTTCCCTACACTAGACCATGCCGAGTTAAAGTACTTGTATCCTATTCTTTTTGAACATTGTGAAAAATTTGCGTCGCAGCTTAGAATGAACACATTTTATGAATCTATAATAAGTATGTCTAAGCAATTAGTCAGAAAACGTCCTAATAACTTCCGAGAGGGGAAAATTGTGACATAAAATATTCATAAAAAGGCCCGAATTGCAAATAATAATGACAGTTTTATATGGGCATATTTCAAATTGTAATTTGTGATACTTTGCCTTCTACTGAATGACATCACAAAATATAATCAAATCATTATTATTCTTATTACGGCCATAATAGAAATAACAGTGAAAGTGAAATAAAATCAAACAAAATAAGGGTACTGATTGATATTTCAGGACTGAATATTTTGCTCAAGTATGTTAAAAAATTCATATTTTTGCAACTAGACTAAGATAAAATAATATGGTTTATTTTTGTAGACGGAATTTTCTTTCAAACCTACAGCGACTCAATACGTAATTTTGTACATTATAACTAAAAGTAAAGCTAATTAGTTTTCCTTAACTATTACATAAAGAATAACTCAGCTTGAGAATATAATATATATACAGCTTCCATTTATATAAACAACTAGCTGTTGCCAGCGGCTCCGCCCGCGTGGACTTCTGATCCCGTTCCCGCTGCTCCATAAAAACCTTCTGTAGAGTTTAAAGAACAAACAAAAAAAAGAATTATTCGAATTGGTCCAGCCGTCTTCGAGTTATGCGCTTACCAACATATTTCGCGATTCATTTTTATATTTATAGACTATACTTCCGTTATGTTAATTAGTTTCTAATGAAATTATTTTTGTTGTGATGAGGGTAAAATAAGACGATGATGTGTGATTATCGTCTTATACATGACATGACGAGAACCACAGAATAGGTTTGAATTGCCTATACTTTTTTAGGTAAAGGCTATTTAATTTAACCTTTTCTGTGATTTTCACGTTGTTGAGGAGCCTCGGCGCTCCCCTTAAAGTACAAAGTATGTCTAAGCTAAAATGACGTGCCTCACCACATCTTTTACGCACATACCTAATTATATTATCGTGTTCATGAAACAATTGACGTTTACACGATTTTAACACAGATTGATATGAATGTGTGGAAGGCGTCATCTCAGTTTAGACAAGCTATATTATCTGTATCGTACCTGTAGTAATTCTCTCCCATGTGAATTAAGCTTCATTATTTATTCTTTAAAAAGTACATAGTTAGGAATATACAAGTACCATGGTATCTATAACAATCGAAAAACTTTGATAGTATATGATGTACTTAGCGTAAGTGACCTGTAAACTCTTACATCGGTGACGTAAATAGTTTTATCTTTCATACACATCTTTATGAAGATTGGAATGCTGTGAGGTGTTAGCCAAAGAAACATTTTCATGTACTAAAATTTTTCGCATGTTGTTCAGCGAGGTTTATTTATATTTCTTAAGATAAATACTACAGAGTTACATTCCTTGTTGATTTAAGTCCAATATATGTATGAATTTAGTTTACTAAAGTATAGTTTTTGTTTGGATGGAACGATTCGATAGAAATTAATATACCCTTTTCATTCATCTATATTTGTAAGGTTTATATCTTCTCTTCAAAATGAACATAAGTATACCTATCTAAGGGTGGTTTCCATTATTAAATCGATCGGGATATTTACCATGTTTGTTGATTTCAAAAACAACGAGCCACAGAAATCGGCTATCGCACAACATCTATTGGAGGAAGGGACGAATCACTGGATTGAGTTGCATAACCCACAGATTCTGTCGACTGAACGCCACTATATACCCAGAATGGTGAAGGAGGCTATTGAAATAAAAAAGCACAAAAACTTCAACCGGGAAGATGGTTTTCAACTGGCGAGTGTCTGGCACCCGGTGATTCGTAAGTTCACAAAACCCAAACAAACGCCATCTCCAAAACCCGTGCGAGCCGATACAGTGAGTGTTGTGTGTCGTGATCGAGTGCAATGCGAGAACGCGGACAGTGGTAGCGGCGACGCGCGTAGTAAACGAGTAAGAAAGAGGGTAGACCGATACGGTTGGCCTCAATAACAACTAGCTCGGCGGTCATCAGTACACCGTGATCATGGCGCTTGCAACAGCGCCGAAATATCGGTTACGCGAAGAAATCAACAAACATGGTAAATATCCCGATCGATTTAATAATGAATTCGTAAATGACCATGTCAATCTAAAATCATACATAAGGGTGGTTTACACTTGTCAAATATCTTTGTCCAAATTTAAATTCTATTTTTATGTAAATGTCAATAATATTTGACCAAATATCGGTGTTGCCAATAAATTTGATGAATTCGTCCAATTTCTTTGATCAAATGTACATTGGACAAAAATATTTGATAAGTGTAATACCACCTAAGATAACTAAATGATAAGTTGACATAAAAGAAGGTAATATTCTTAATTACTTACAAATTAGTCATTAACTGAACAAAAAAAGCAAAAATGCGTATTATTCATTCCTGATAAAAAATGACAAACAATAGATCATGTTAATGTTTTTATTTACTTCTAAAATATATGGTTAGGTAATATGAATGAAGACGGGCATATCTGTGATATAATGGCAAGCGTGTTATGAAAATTATGAACAGTAAAATCAATGATTCCGTGATTTGACGAAAATAATAATTAAAAAAGAATTTAAAAAATAGGATCTAGGATTGTCACTATAAAAAGATTTTTAAAGTAATTAGTATCAAATTCAAATCGCCATAAAATGGTTGTATTCAAGACGTGACTTCATGATTCAATGGTTAGAGCAATGCCCCTATAAGGAAAAGATCGCGGGTTTGATTCCCATCGGAGCATTCACTTTTTCCGGTCTAAATTTCCAGGGTAGTCACTGTTAAATGCATGCTGTATTATTTCAAATATAAAACAATTTAGCACGATATTGAAGAGAAAATTCGGACTCTTTCAGTTATCGCATCTTATCGTATCGAATGTTGGTTTTGCTAGTAAATAATTTGTTTGAAATTTAGTATGTGATAATGGTATTCGAACAAATTCGCGTGAAGGCATATTTTTAGAATTATATATCTATTGTTGTAATCTTATAGCTTATTTTTAATATTAAGACTTTACATACTGGCTGTGGTAATTAAATAAACAAATTATATTTAAATTTGAATTTTTTTACAAATCGACTTGCTTATTTAGTATCTATATTAGACAGTATCAGAAACCAAAAACAGGAAATCAATGCCTTTTGCTTTAATCCCCTATCGTTCAGAAGAAGATTTTTATGGACTTGGTTATGATTTATAAAATCACGAGTGATACATCTAGTATGTTGACATAAGTTACATGATTTTCACACATAATTATGTCAGAATGGGACTTCATCGTGAACTATAAGTAAATGAGCTATAAGTTCCTTGTCCATGGGCGAGTCCTTTCGAGACCATGGACGTAACTCACGTCAGAAACGTCAGGGTTAAAGACTAAAAGATGGTGCGCGTTTTAGTAGGTTCAAGTCCAATTTTTCGCACGAGAAAAAGGGTTTCCAACATCTTCATGTTGGAGTCCTGTTCTGCCATAATTATGATACTTCTATCAAAGCCGCTAACCCGTAAATGGTCTAACCAATCATTAACTGTAACGTTAAAAACATTCTTCACTCTACAGAATTATCTACTACACAACAAACAAGGAAAAAACAGCTCTTTTAAATAGCAAAGAATGAACAAATAGAATTAATTGACATTTCACTGTAAATCAGTTATGCGAATTCAAATTGTGGGAAGTGGAGATAAAGATTGGTTCGCTAAAGCAGAATCTAACGTCAAATTAATTTCAATTGGAAAGTAGCGGTAGCGGGCAGAGTAGCCCTTCAGACAATTAACGAATAAAGAGAGGGTAGACTGGCAACCCTGCCGTTAGTACATAATCGTATCTACATTTTTAATTTGATTAAAAAAATGTATACCTAACGTAAATTAGCTGTGTAGCGATTTAAGTTGTTGTATAAACTTTTAGTATATTATTTACGATAAGTTAATGAAGTAGACGTTACGTAGTGAACATCCACTACAAGAAAATATATTAAAGGAGGGGAACCAACTAATCACGTACGGTTTAACAATCCCAACGATAGTAATAGCAAAATATCACTAATTGTTATAACAAGTAATGACAAACCGCACCCCTAAGAAGGTACTTTATTAATAATGATTACATAAAAGTTGCTGGAAAACTAACAATGTGTTTCTATTCTAAAAATCAACGGAATATTTGCCATAAAACCAACAAACATGGTAAATATCCCGTTGACTTTTTTGTAATAGAAATATGAAGGACCATGCCAATCCAAAAATCATAACAATACATTGGAAAATAACAAATAATTGTGTCTTTCGTAATTTCCCGGTTATTATTTGAGACTTCCATGAATATATACACGGCCAAGGAGACAGCTTACCTTATAATAAGTATACAACAACCTTCACATGCAAATGTGTATACTTATCTCGTTGGCCATGTGTAGGTATATGTATAACCATACATTATTCCACGACATAGTTAAACGTTAATAAAAAATTAAAGTAACAATGTTACGAACGAGACTCTTGGGTAGGCTTTCCTCTCAGTTTTGGGAGGTCATAAGTAGTCACTGATCCAATAGTCGACACACCAATAAAAAACGAAGAACTACTAGAAACGAAATATTAGAATGATGAACGGAGAATGTAATGGATTTCCGCCATATAACGCCTTCTTCAATATCTTATCCCTCCTCTACTCCCGTTTTAATTGCTTTGAAGAGTGCAGTTTGGCATTCCTTTCTCTGACAATTAATAATATTTTGCTATTGCAAACCCAATCTACACCTCCCCATTATAAACAAACCCAATTTGTTAAACCTTCTATATATTTTCTTTAAACGAAGAAGAAATCTGTTCCAGAACGATAACGACGAGTATAGAAGACGTAAACATAGAAATAATTCATAAACGTTTATCAAATGCAGTCACTATAATTCTAGCACCTCTTAGGTAAAGTATGTGGTTGAAGTTCATGTGGCACAAGTACGAGTGTCTCGGTAACTCTCGGCTCGAGACCGCGACACCGCAACCACCTGCTTCCCTCTACATTTATTAGACAATTAACTCTTGCCTAATTGCCTAATTGTTCTGTATTATTAAATATTAGGTAGTTTAAAATTAGCAATATAGCTTTCGTTATTTCAAAATTTTTCGTCTAAAACTAACGTGTATGTTTATGTTTTATGGGGAAATGTTTTATTCTATAGGGTCATAAGTGTCCATGTGATCTCCACAAGTATCCCGCCAGAGCCTTAGTCTTCATTGCGTCCTAAACTTGCACTTTGGTAAGGGTTCACTCTTCTACTCTTTCTTCTAATTTGGCGTATGTTGCCTCATACAGTAGTGACTCATCTGGACCCCAATTCTTGGAGAAAAACTACATGTGCATAAATGGCTTAGTGCAGCCCACCTATATTTATAATGCGAATACCGAATACCCCTCGACAGAGCCATTTGGCGAGGTTATGTCGGACTCGAACCGACTGAAACGCACGCCATCTTTGGGTTCTTAGTTGCCGCGGAGACCATCAAATCCTAGCCCCCGGGTATGGGGAGGCGCATTATGCGTCGCTACCGCGGCCTGCTTCTGCTAGTGTGACAGGCGCCCACCCGTCAACCCTAGGCTCGCGCTCATGGAGGATGGAGGTCATCCTGTGACCTCTGACGTCCGTAATGGAGCCCAGCTGACGAAACTGATCATTGGACGGTCCTCACAAACCATCAAGAATACAAAAATACATATCTATCTCTGAACATATTGCTCTGGTTGATGAAAAATACCTAGGAAGTAGTCCTTCTGTAGTTTAGATAAATACAGTACTCCATTGCTTTCACTAAGTTTCAAGCCGGAGCGACATTTGAACACTATCTCTCCGTCAGTGTCAAAAGAGTGATTCTAAAAGTTCCAAAGACACATCCGTCTAATTTGTGGTTGAAACGGAAATAAATAGACTACAATGGTTTCCTTTTAAAAGTTAATACGAGAGCAAATTGAATTTACCTTTGATACAAAGTAAGACATATATTTATGTTTCCGTTTCTTAATTTTTTATAAATTCATATACCCTTGGGAGTAGGCAGAGGTGAAATAACACCCACATTTCACCAACCAAACTAAACCTTTAAAGGTTAACTTCACACACAATACATTTTAGTCTGTAAAGTTTCTATTCTCAAAATGGTAGTACATCTGTCGCCAAATATATCGGTTATTGTACGCAGTTTACAACACCACACTAACGAACGAACCAATTTTAAATAAGTAACTTTAAACGTGACCGAACTGCCACATAAAATGACATAATTGCTAGTTAAAACCGTTTCGAGTGTGAAATTCGCTAATGAACGTGACCTGTCAACGGCTTGTTCAATGGGCAATAATTGGAGTAATCACCACGTCGCGAGAAAGCTAATTACAAACATACATACGAGTAAAAATCCACGCGATTAATGCATTTTTATATAATTAGTTGTTGCTTATAGATTCCCTGGAGAGCAACTATTTGAGAGAGAAGAAAGAAAGAAAGAAAACTTATTAGTCGTGAGCACAGTCTAACGCATATCTAATGGCAATAATAATAATACAACTAAATAAAGTGGAAGAACACAGAAACAAATAATAGTTCAGCCAGTAAACGCAGAGAACGTTCGAGAACTCGATACAGTTTACTTTATTTGTTGCCACCACTGCTTTAGCAGGTGACACGTCGACTCAAACGTCATCAAATGATGTGTTATGATGTATATAGTGTACATGTACGTTGCAAAATGGCTACAAGTATATTATTATCCTCAGTGTTACCCACCAAAGAACAATATTTAGCCAAATTAAATGATAGAGTAGGCATTTTGTCCCTATAAAATGTTTAAGCTATCTTATCTAATAAAAAGAAAAGAAAAACCACAGTCAATCATAATTATATAGTGTAATATTATGGAATATATCAGTTGACGAAAAAACTACTTTTAAAACACTACTCGTGACATCTATCTGTAGAGGACTCGAAACCTTTTCGTAAATCTATGTACAAATTTTAAACTATGTAAGTACTATTACTAGTTTTTGGGTTTGTACAAACAAAACTTTAAAAATATCAGAACAACAAAACGGGATCAGAATACCATGGGAACGTTCCAAAGCTAGTTATTGTTAATCAGAGGTCAGTAGGCATAATTTTCCAACATCATATGCTGTCTTTTAATTTTACTGCATGGTTTATAAACCTTACCTACTTGGTATATTCAACAGCGACAGTGAGTAATGAAAAGACAACATTTCAGAGATTATTATTTTTACGACCACTGAGTAAATAGTCTTCTTCCATTACTTTACCATAACATTTTATAAAAGAATGATGTAGCTAATTACATATACCAACCTACAGTTCACAAAAGCAATTGTGAAAATTACTTATTATGAATCCTATGGCGAATATTCCAGTTATTCAAGTGTAGGTAATTAAGTCTTTACTCAGGTCTTCACTCATTAGCTACATATTTAGTCAATAAAAAAGAAATAGGTAGGTACACAATGTCATTGTAAATATTTTTTAAAACTCAGTTCGTTAACTATTTGTTATCGTTAAAAAGAATAACTATTATTACAATATGAACGTGACATAAATCTCAACTGTTCATCCGATCCGATCAAAACGATTTTGCGCACGATAAAAAAATGTAAACATAATTATAAACTAACGTAATAACTACGCTACGAGCCCTAAAAACGTCTAACAATTGATGTGAAACCGCACCCCTCAAAGCGTGTAACAAGACATCTTACCCGAAAAGAGGACAGAACAACATCACTTCTCGGGTAAGAAGTCTTTTACATGCTTTGAGGGGTGCCGTTTGCCATTCCTTTCTATGACAATTGGTAATAGTTTGCTATTGTTATCGTTGGAATTGTTAAACCATGCGGATGAGTCGTGCGCCCTCTCCCTCCCCAAATATATCATCATTGTGTTGTAGAAGTCAGAGAGGAGGGAGAGTCAGGCAGTTACTTCACAGAAAATAACGAAGTCCAGCCAACTTGGAGTTACGCTACAAAATGCGGACCTCGGACTCCGAAGTGAAAACTACGGGTGCAGCCAGGATCGAACCGAGATCAAGTATTAATGAAACATAGGTTCATCATTATGACTCTGAGCAGGTAGGTAAGAATAGGATTCAAATTCAACTTATGCCAAGATATTCTTACCTGAGATTCTTACTTGCTTTTTAGTGAAGAAATGGCTTGTAGCAACTACTTTTTTTGGGTTCACTAGAAGCTACCTATTACAGTATGAGTAAGGTGTGTCCTATCGTAGAAGAATGAAAATCAAACATAGATGTGCTGCTACTGCTTAATACTTATTATTTCAGTTCACTTCATATACCTCGCTTAGTTAACAGAGGCTACGAAAGAATACGAGTTGGGATTTTTAGTCATTCAATCTCTTCAAACAACTAGCAATTCGTATAAACAATGACTAACGAATTTACCACATGTCTGGAGTGGGGGAGTACTGGCCATCATTCCAAGTGCGGTTTTGGCCAAACATTTTAGTGAAAATAAAAAAAAACTAATTATAAAAATAAATATTCATATGTATGATAATAATATTATGAACTTAATAAATACTTTTCTTACAATGGTTATTTTAACTTTTTTAAAGATAATAATTTCTCGGTTACATTAAAACAGGATTCAGACATGTTTTCAGACTGCATCAGTTACAGAGAAAAGTCCGGAGAGCTGTCTAGAAAACACATTTCATATTAAAACGCCTGTAAAATAACTTTGAACAATAAACTAGAGGACATCCTTGCTATAAGTAATTTTTAAGTACGGGCACACATTTCAACTTTCGTTTCGTCTCTAAAACCCTTTTACATAAAATGGGGAAAGGAATCTTCTTCACACATAAAATTAAAGTAATACCCGGTAAAGTTGAAACGGGTTTCTGTGCCCTCATTACCGTGTCTCGTAATTTTCGCTCGCTAATACAGCATAACCCTGACAAATCACCTGTTATGGCGCACAAAAGGAATTCCTTTAGACAACTATAAATTCTGATATACTGAGACGGAATATAGTGAATATTTAAAACACAAAATGATTATACTTTAGGAGTAATTTCTTTCTACCATCCTGGATCGATTTAACGCGGGCGTGAGAGAGCGTCCATCGAGGCCGTCATGCTACGAACCATTTTAACATTTAAAATAAGGTAAAAACTTGCCTGATTCTGTATACTATGTATGTATGTGTATATATGATGCTGTACATATCGTACAGCCTCTTACTATATGGCGGGGTGAAATCTAATATAAAGGATGAAAAGAAGTAATGGGTGTGGGTTTGGGAATAATTTTATTGAGTGCGAGCGACTGTCAATAAAAAGCACCTTACGTCAAACATTACTGGTATTTTTATTAACTGCTTGTACTACTTGTAAGATAATATTTTCGATTGGAACCAGCAACCTAAAAATTTCAAGTGAATGCTATGCTATTACGCCCCTGCCGTTTTAAATAAGACATGGCGGTATCGTCCGTCCTAATTGAGCAGTCCGTCTGGGAAAGTACCACCACCCTGCAGAATACCACGGCTAATAATAACCCTGTGTTGAGCCAGGGTAGGCCTGAGTGATTAGGGTAGCCAGAGCAAACTAGAGAGGTTTTGTGTAGTCAGTAGGAAGATCGACAAACCCTGCCTGGTGTTCTGCACTGACAGCTCAGAAACTCTATTAACCTACAACCCTCCTTCTTCATGCGTGTGTCCTAGCGCATTCAT
The DNA here is from genome assembly GCA_963691645.1 of Pelosia muscerda. Lineage (NCBI taxonomy): Eukaryota > Metazoa > Arthropoda > Insecta > Lepidoptera > Erebidae > Pelosia > Pelosia muscerda. The sequence continues at coordinate 7,660,784 of OY829105.1, forward strand.
GTGCCTTATCATCCGGCAAATAAGGTAAGTAATGATCAAACATTTTGATCCGAGACACCATTTCTTATGTATCGCAGACAATTAGGATGTCCCTAATTATTTGCGATGCACAAACAATACGATACGATCTGCGATGGACCAATAATTCCAGCAATTCCTCGCAGTCCAGTAATGCTCTTCTCGTGTCTGGGTTGTCAAGTGTGAAAATTCAAGTAATTACTTATTAAGTAAATCCTACTATCATGTAGATGAGAATTTTAATATTGTAGTAGAACAATATCAAAATTCTTCAAAAAATTTTAGGCGTTGCATTTAGGTACAGCGAACTTACTCGTAGTTTACAAATATTCTTAAAAGACAACTTATGTTTCCATTCTCTATATTACAAAATGAACTATAAAAACTTTATACCCGCCTGGAATCTACTAGAATATGATAATATTTAACCTAAGAGATAAATATTCATAACCTTAAATTTTGCACTTCGAACCTCTACGTTCTACACGTTCCAGTTGGAATATCAAATAGATTTGGGTTCTATAGTGCACATATTTACCATTTTGAATACCTACAATGTAAAATTGTTACAGCTTTGAACATTCTATTGCTTGCATTTATATGGAGATATGGTTGAAAAGTTTAGTGAATAATATCAATAAAAATAGAAAGCACATCTGAGTGTAAAATCGTTCAGTAGCTACGCGTGTTTGTAAACTCCATTGGTTTATAAAATTCGTAAAATATATAAATAACGAACAATCATTGGGTTCGTATTTATATTTTTGGAAACCAAGGGAATATTGTTATGTAGTTAATCCTTTGTTACCTTGTTATCGTTGAATATAATTTCAGCCTCAAATATTATTTCCTTTAGTTTTTGTCATTATGGCTTACTGTTAAATAGGCAGTAATATTTGATAATGCAATATAATGACATGTAATGATAATGCATTGCAAATCTCTAATTTTAACAAATAATAATAATGAAATTATTATTATACTTTTTTAACCAATTAGTTAAAATAAAAATTACCTACTTATGTACATAGTAATCCATACGAATATGGAATTTCGATATTGTGGTAGGGTGGGTGGATGTCTAAATGTTTTTGGTACTTGGGTGCGATAAATACAGTTGTTACAGACCTACAATTGGACGTTACGCTACGTTCATCCTGAACGGATTGCTAATGGACAGAGCTGTCTATCACTATATTAGTGGACCTAAAGACGATAGTTATAATATTATGTACTCTCTCTGTAAAATGTGGTTTACCTAAAAAGTTAAAAGTACCTAGGTACTATGAACGGAATCTACTCAAAGAGCAAACTGCGTTACAGTAAGTTTCATAAACCTTGGGTGATTTAAAGCAGATCGTACCCACTGTACTTTTTATACAAGTTTTAAAACAATAACTTGAATACAGTAGCTTTATTTCATGAAAACTCTATAAAAATATAAACCGCGCTATGCAACTGAAATAAATTCGGTGCGTAGTTAAGCTTATCACACCACACAGAGTACGAAATAGTGTAGATATCACGGCTATAAAGTGTGCGGTTTCGTTTTCTTAAGATAGCTAGAGGGGAGACTTAAGTTTATGGTTAGTTAAGGCTCCCCTCTAGCTATCGTAAGGATAGAATTATCTCTGAAGTGTTTCATGCAGGACAACCCAATTAAGGGGCTAAAAGAGTTTATGTAGACCGAAGGAGGACATAATTTATTAGCTATCATCGAATTTATCATTTTGTTGATAGAATGAATTATAGGGTCAGAAAGACTTCAAGCCCGCACAGCCCGCGATGAGCGCGACCCAGAAAGGTACTAGGTATGTCACCCTAGCATAAATAGGCATAATGATATTATAAATACAGATTTGTTTGTTAGTGACCATTGCAGACAACACACAAGAGAGTCTTTCTCTCGGCTGTAGCTACGTTTTGTGTTAAATAACTGTTTCAGTGGATAACAAAAGTAAAATATCGCCACCATCTTATCTCATCATCAGGCGGGGAAAAATCATATAGACATGTCCTAACAAAAACGAACATTACTTTCTGACTGTACCTAAAACCAAAGAAATACATAGTTGGAAACCAAGATTGCCGCGTGGCAGTAATTCGAAAATGTTCCACCTATTTAAAATTTGGATTGGAATAAAACTAGCTATTTATAACGGATTCTATCGCAATAGAATCTGCTAAAATAAGTTTAACATTCGCGTAAACTTTCTACAATACGAGCGAATATAGAATCGTAAGTACAGTGAGATACAAAAGTTCCTGAACACCTTAAGATCTATAATCCTTTGACAGCCTAAGTGTAATTTAACCATAGTAACATACCTACTCGTAGATAACGCCTAGTAAAATAAAATATCGATGTCTTGTTTCTTAAAAAAAAATATAGGTACTCTTGCAAGTAGTATCCTAAACTTAATTATATTAATAAGCAGTTCCATTATCCCATAGCTGCTAAGAGTAGTAGTTGTGTAGTGACATCACTTCACATAATTTTTTTCGAACTGTTAAGGTACTTTTGTAGCCCACTGTACGTTTACAAATGGATGTAATGTACAAGTCGTGCATATTTTCTTTTCATGTAAAGGAAGAGGAGAAATTCGTTTGCGGAACCGGGGAAGCAGGAACTTGCGGCAAATCGTCACTCTCGGGGTCGGGAAATGTCTGCAATTTGCCGGATACTTTTAATATTATATTTTTTATACATAGAATATTCACAATACCTAAGACTAGCAAATATTACATTGAGCAAAATAAGTCTTCAATACATTGTTTAGATGTTTATGCCAAAGGAAATTTAAAGTAAATCCTTCGCCTATATGAGCCTTTCCAACCAATCACACAAATTATTCCGGGAATAAAAAGCACCCAGTGTGCATCTCAGTCCTAATATTGAACCGTTTATTAGTAAAGGAGCTTTAAAAAATGCAGTCAAACTAACTTTCGCATCTATACTAGGTGTTGCTCGCAATTTCAAATTATAAAAAAATATACTGGTTCCGATTCCGCAACCCACAGGAATTTATTCGAGAATATCAATCCACTGCTGAACATAAGTTTCTCCCAACATTGGGTGACTTTTACCTACTGCTTCCAGGCTGGCTAAACGTGTTGGTTTTATATCGAGATTTATTCGAGAATATCTCAGGGGATAAAATTCTTAAGTGCTATAGCAGGATAATCTATCCCTGTTTTATACTTAATTCAGAACCATTAGACCGTATTAGATTCATAAATTCCATTCACTCTCACAAACTTACACATCTATAATATTAGTAGGATCACTTAGGATTATGCAGCGGATTAATCACGCACGTGAGCTCATGCGACCAAAGAATTCAGTCAAATTGCGATTTAAATGCCTATATGTATTGTGTTTTCGAAACTTGGAAAATTGTATTAACATCTAATTTGAGAACACGATAACTATGAGTGATTATGAAGGTTTGATAACATCATGAAAACGTTTTATTTAAACAAAACATTCCGAATGTAATTTGGGTTCTTTATCAAAATCTAATTGTAATCACACGTTTTAGAGACGCGGCAACAGTTTTGAAGGCAATACGTTAGCAATAAAATAAGGCGCGGGTTCCATTCCCGAGTGCAAATATTTGTATGAATGAATTTGCACTGGTCTGGTCGTGCCTTGGAGAGCTGGTTGAGCCGTCAGTCCCAGTTGTCATACGAACATCTATAACAATTACGGGTAGTTGGAGCCCTCAAAAGTCCGATTATCCTAGCTACAGAACTTCGATATCACCAATTTGGTTGTGGAGGTCCGATGGTAGTCGCTTCACGGAAAATATCGAAGTTCCGTCGCATCTTAGTTAGACTAGAAAGCCGATCTCAACTGAGTTGGGAATAGGCTCAGAGAATGATGATGAAAATGACGTTACTAATAAAATAATAGTAATATTTATTTTATTCAGATGTTTTGTGCTTCTAAATTGACAAACCGGCAAACTAGCTACCGGTTTCCATACACCCTTGAACCACCAGACCACAATAATACCAAAAAAATATGTTATATGAAATGCTGTTACTGTTGACAATATATATTGGATACCCTACTCAAAACGGCCATCTTCGGCGTGATTTCCTGAAGGATAGAGGTACTAAACCAATATAAAAAATGAGCTGCAGGTATGTGTGTTTTGTAGATTAAGTAAATACTTACCTACATACCCTTCCAAGCCTCAGAGAATACATCACCTGTCTTACCATAAAATATTGTTTGTTTTGTTAACAATTTATTGTAAATGGCGGTTGCATTCGTATGCAGTGAGAATATTTACATCAAGTATGATTTACACTCACACAATAGTCTTCATCATCATTATCATCATACTTACGTTAAACCCGGTAGCATGCGTAGCTGTTACCTTGGAGTCCAGAGTTCGCTTATTCCAGTCAAACTGATGGAATTGTTAGGGCTCCAACTGCTCATAATGACTGCCATTGATGTCTCTATGACAACTGGGACCTGGGTCCCTTATTACATGGGACCTGACATATAGCTATTATATGCGATACATATAGATATACCTTTGTAAAAACTATTGGGTAAACAGATTATTTAGATGAGAAATGACGGACTATTCACATCCACCAAACCCCGGTAGGAGAGAAAAATCTAAGAAATTCTGACTTAAAATCAAAGGGCAAGCGTATGAATAGTCTCACAATCGGGAATACTTTGCAGTGTATAGAAAAGAAAGTAGAGAAGCTGATTCCAGGCCCTAAGGTTTAAATTTTGTGTGCAAATTATCATGCCTGTATGTTTAAATGGTTATGATTTAGTAACAAATTACTTAGAATTATGATACAACTGATTTGTGTTAATTAACCCTCCAAGATTTCAGCTAGTCCAAGACCCTCCAAGTGGTTTGCAAGGCAATACACCTGTTGGTATAAAGAGTCTAGATCTTACCTAGGCTTTTTATTTGAAGTTTCGAGGTGAACTATTAAAAAGGGCGGACCCCGAACTCCATAGTGCAAGCTTCAAATATAACCAAGATTTGTACCTACTGGAATCAAGAAAAATGAAAAGAAAATTCAATAATTTATTAAAGACGCTGAAAATACAAAAAATAATGTACCTACTAACAGGATTTTCTGTTATAATGGCCAACATTGTCACAGGTGCTAAATTTATAACAGCGCGCGAGTAAAGACCCCCATGAGGTATAAATTACGGCGACTGTATCGCCATAATTCACATCTCAATTAATTTTATGAGCCACTATGGATTATTCTCTACGTAAGACATTGGCTCGGCAGATTCCTGAATTATTATAATTTTCATGACACTAAAATGTATATATATATACATATATACATATATATATGTATCTATATCTATACTAATATTATAAAGAGGAAAGATTTGTACCTATTTATGTATGTTTGTATGTTTGTAATGAATAGGCTCAAAAAGTACTGTGCCGATTTAAACAATTCTTTCACCTCTAAAAGGCTACAATATCTAGGAGTAACATAGGCTTTATATCATCACGCTACCATACAAGGGAGCGGAGTAATAATCATAAATCTCAATTGATCCGGTAAATTTCTATACATTGACGCTAATATCGCTAACAATTTCCGTTGTCATGACAGCAAGGAAAAGTAGTATTGAGAGGCAAGTAGTGAATCGAGTAGAGTCGTACAACGCGATAATCGACATCCACGCGGGCGGAGCCGCGGGCAACAGCTAGTATTCTATTAAAATATAGTGGTTTGGATTTCCGTAAACAAAATATAAGCGTATGAATTTGTACTAATATGTGTGATTGCTTACCATTTTAGAAATATATGCCGAGTCTACATTTACCTAACATTTTACCGTGACCGTTTCTGAAGTGCGTGTCAGTCTCGTATTCAGCTATGTGATAGCTAAGCTTACATGAAACCATTAATCGACTAGTGGCCGTGTCAGCACAACTCTAGTTTGTGTGCCCACATGCCACAATTTATTACGTCCACGCTCACCGACATTTTTTGATACCACGATGTTTGGTTTGCAGTTCATGTTACAAATCTGGACGCACCTTGACGCCATATTTTTTTACTTACCCGCAGCCCCATTCATGTAGAATTTGAATGCCGCAGCACTTAACTACAATAAATATACAAGACAAGAATATACAAGATAACAAACACAAGAAATAAAGAATAACCCAATGTGATGCAGCCGTTTAGAAGTTATACGCGTTCACACGATTGCATATGGAGAGTGTTCATACACAAAGCTTATAGGTACTCTGAAAACGATCACATACTTGTACTTATTCACGTCAAATCATTATGTAAACAGCCGTAACACCCAACTCTTCACTTCACAATTCGCAGTCGCACTTACGAGTAAGATCAAAGAACTAACGAGCCCGTCAAGGTATGTTATATCATTATGTACACATAGAAAATGTTAACTAACAAACAAATACCTTTCCATTAAATTTCTTTGCTCCTAAGTGCTTTCAAACAAATGTTTACTTCTTTAGTGAAAGTGATGAATTGTAAATGGAAAGACATTATGATCATAATTTGAACGATTTCATTGTTTCAACACATTATTCTCCGCCTGCTTCCAAGGCCTACCTTCATGAAAATAAAACTAAATAGGTATAAAATGAAGTATTTTATCATAATCTACCAGTCTTCAAGAAAAGTTTAGCTATGCAATTAACTTCGTAAAGCCAGGCGTGCATCCAAGGGCTCTTTGCACGTAAACACTGTAATAATTAGACATGTAACGACGGTGCACGTTTCATGTAAACTTATTTAACATAAAGCTGGGCAGCGCCGGTAGCATAGTGGTTAGGAGTCTCTTTACGATGAAGAGGTCCCGGGTTCGAATTCTGGCCATAAGACTTTCGACGAGAACCCAGTCCTAACACAAGCCATTATGCTTAGCTAAAGAAGTTAGAGAGAATATTAGTAATTTAAAAATATAAAAAAAAAGATTTTGTAACCCATGTTTGTTTAAACGTGTTACATCTGAACGCATTTTCACAATTATGGCATTGTAGCAGTTAGTGACCCAATTTGATTAAGTTTTATGTAACAGTTCAGGTCAATGGTATGATAATGATGATGAAAGATCTGAATATCATTTATAATCGTCTTCTCCCATCGTCACCAATCACCTGCTAAAATGATATTAAAAGATAGATGATAGATGTTAAAAGTTGGACTAGTCTAACTACAGAATTCCTATATCGGCAATTGTTTGTGGAGATCATATTATATGTTACTTCATGTAAAATATCGTAGTCTCTCTTATCTTAGTGAGACTAGAAAACTAACCTCAACAGAGCTAAGAAAAGGCTCAAAAAATGACTGATACAATATTGTAATGTTTAATTTAATATTGAGAAATCCTTCAGATAGCTAAAATAAAAAACACAAACACACGCTTGATATTATACTTTGTAAGCCCACAGAATCAAAAACCATAAAGAACGAGTATTCTGAACGCAATTTAGCTAGATAAACGACTTGCAAAGTGAAATGAGAAAAAATAATGGCAAGGTATATACAATTATCCCTTTTCATTGCGAGTCGCGACGTGTTTAGGCGTAATAGCAGCTCTCGACCCCTCAATGGATATAAATCTCCAATAGCGGGTGGGTATCTTTGCATTACCTTCGTGGGACCACTCTGTTACGTAAGTACTTTAAAAAGCGCAGTTTTCGATACGTAAGTAATAAATATACTAAGGTTTTGGAATTAAAGACTTCTATTTTATGTTCTATACCGGTTGATTTTATAGTGGTTTTGGAAAAAAAGATTTTGGCCACAATTTCGATAGTAAAATCGTAAGGAATTCCTAATATGGCGAAAAACCTTTTTTTTACACTTCCCATACATTTTTCTGTTCTACAGGTGAACAGAAAAATGTCATTATTGCCATACATGAAGTAATTTTTTTTTTCTGTCAAAATTAAAACTTCCAGTCGATTTTGCTACCAAAACTGTGTGTGAAACAAAATATTCTTTTTCCAAAACCACTATAAAATCACCGTGTATACATTATTTTTAAAGAGGAGCAAAGGGTACGTAGAACGAATCACACTTACATTGTCGACTCAAGTTTTAACGACCTTATTTACTTTTACGTACAGTCAAAGGAGGTGCTTGAGAATGTAACTAAATTCTACGGTATTTGTTACGGGTAGTTATGAATCCTAAAAAGTCCAACAATCTATGTAGTCTAATTCGATATCGCCAATGCGTTGTGAAGTTAAAATGGCAGTCGCTTCCGGAAAACATCATAACATTATTCAAGCTATTGACACCTACACCTGGATTATTGCCTTTTATATTGAATACCGTACGATGCAACACCAAATGTTATGAGACTTGAGACGACTTTTTGATTAGTAAAATGAGGGTGTATACGAGTACCTATTTTATGTATATACATGAGAGATACTCATTCGGAGTCATACTCAAAGATATAATTCTATAGCAAAAACGTCATAAGTGTTCTCTGAAATGTCTCAACTTCAGGTTGAATGATCGTCTTCTGTCGAATCGGCATTTCCTAAATTCTGTATTCCCAGTGTACTGCCACCTGAATTGCATCTTCGAAGGCGCTCATAAGATCCTCCAGTGTGCAGGCATTTGGACATGCAGCACACTCTAACAGCCATGGTCTGAGGAGCAACTCCGCACTCATACCACAGGTCCGCATCCTCCGAGAAGCCCTATTGAATATTGATACACTCGTATTTCTGACTACAGCTTTGATCTACTTAAGTCACGTAGACCACGTTGGTAAGTAAAGCAACTCTTGATACGCCTAAAGCATGAACTTATTATACTGCTCTAGGCACACTTTTTAATCATCAGACCCTACTTCTAATTAGCTACTCAGTAGTTCTATAACGCTTATATATGTGAGCATGATGTAACCAGACTTGACTCCATTAAGTTTTGTATGTCAAAATCTATATTTTATTGCAATAAATTGCACAAACAAAAACAAAAATTATCGACTCAACGCGGTGCAGCGGCGCCTAACTGTCTGCAACTATATTTGAATTGAATATGTGAAAGTTCTAGCTTTTATTAAGAATATGTAGATACGAATATTACTGCTAAATAATAATCATTACAGAATAAAATCGCAGAGCAACAAACTTGTTCCACTATGATAATATCATGTCCGTTGCTGACATAACGAACGTGTTTCATAAACTCAATAATAAATTTGACTTTCAACTCAAAGCTTAGGGTTATTTACTTCTTCTCTTCATTTAGATGTTGTCTTATACGACTTTTATGGTACTTATTGGGATTCTGACCCATCTGATATAATTATTTAAGATTAAGCCAGAACCTCATCCGTCAATAAACAGCAGTATACTGGGTGGCAAGTGGTATTGGCTTGACCTTGAGGGTTTCGGTGTGGTTTGCGTTTGACGATTCCAAGAGTCTCTTAAAATTTTGTATCACTTTAACATTACTTATGTTTCTATATATTTAACTATTGTAATGGTTTTGTTACACTCGCTATAAGGGATGTTACGATGTTTCCATTCATAAAGGAACATAACAAGTAGAACCTGGTAGATGTGCGTGGATATTTTTTTATAATTCTGTATTATAACAAAATATCCACGTACATTGTAACATTAAACCTTATTTTCAGGTTTGCACGTACAGTTTGATCAAGAAAGAAATTTATCACATCGTGCGGAAAGGACAATGGACTGTCGTATTGTTTTATGAACTATGTTCAACGTTTACGTTTGTAGATAAATAAATGGAGAACTGAGGTAGAAACTGAAACTTCATTATTCAAGTGTTTGTATTTTCTCAATAAACGTTACATTAACGTTTTATAGGTAGGTAGTTAGTAAATATGAAAGTTTATAAAGATGTTTGGGTACTTGTTACTCAATCATGCTCAACGGATTGAACTTTAAGATGGCAGAATCGCCGCGGGCACTAAAATCAGCTAGTACATAATATTTCTAATTTTAAATTAGCGGTACAGTCATTGGTATCTTTCATTAATGAATATTATCGTCTAAAAACGTATAAGAAAAATGTTCTCTCTCTCTCTCTCTCTCTCACTCACAAAATTTTCCTGGTAGAGAACTCTTGTAGAGTTAAGCTTGCCTTTGTACATGAATTTATTTTATAAAACTTTGCAATGTATTTTCATGATTATTTTTTTGTAGGTACAATAAAGGATTAGGAATAAGAAAAATTTACATTCTGCAGAAAATTCACAAAAAAAACAGTCGTTTTGACGTGATTGAGTAACAAACATCCAGCCAGTAATTCATCCATCCTCTCAATCTTTCTCATTCATAATATTTGGTAAGATTGTAAAGATGATTACAACTACCGAAGATTTAAATTTAGAACAAACTTTATCATATTTTCCGTTTCACTTTGATCAGACAATGGAGGTAATGTTGAATGCAGGAAATATCAAAATTCTCTAGTTACGTAGGTACAAGTACGTGGTACGGAAAATTGGACTCAAGAGAAATTTACTAATAAACGCTCAACCACGGTGGAATGTAAATTGTAATCTGTGAAGTAATTGAGGTCTTTAATATAATCATACATTAACATGAATTTCAAATTATTAATGTAACTACTAACTGCACCCATGTGGAATTCCTTCAATAAAAGAGCCTGTAGGGTATATAACAAAATCTATCTCTATAACAAATTTCATCCAAATTCGTTAAATGTTTGTGTTTTATGTCAAACATAATCTTATAAAAGTGTGAACCAATAGTATGTGTACTACGTTTAATTCGTATATCTATGTGTGCCACATTTAATGCCAATATGTGTGCCAAATTGTGAGGGATATGCCAAAGGCTACCTCACCTGACTGACGATCTGACTAACTGATGGCCCAAGACGGCTGTCGTGTGGTTTTGGTCGGTTCGAGTCTGAACGTGGTTACGCTCGCTGACTTTGACGGGGAGTATCCGTGAGGATCTCCGTACGGGAAAAAAATGTGTGCAAGTTTGATTACAATATGTGCAGCCATTTTCGAATAATTTTGGAACAGAATTATGCTGTGGGTTTTCATGTTGTAGGTACCAACTTTCACAATATTCTAACAATATTTGATTGTTAGAATATGTACAAAAATCAATGCTTGTTCGTATTTTATGCGCCACCAAACAATTTTAATAGACCGTAGCATGCAATTGCGTTTTACGATTCTTTTTACGAAGTTATTCTGTGCGAAGTCGGGGCCTGTTAGCTAGTCAGTATAAATAAAAATAAATCGCCAAATTGCATGTACGACATAACTTCCAAATGACTATACCAAATTGGATAATTCTTTTTTTTCTAGTTCGATGTTGCCAGGACACGGTCTGTCAATCAATTAACCTATCGCAGTCCATTGCTGGACACAGGCTTCTCCCAATGTTGTAGTCGGATTGGTATAAGGTATTGTTTCAAGTTTTCTTTCTCTCGCGTTGATATCGTTTGCATATTTTTCCGTTTATCGCTTCATACGACACCCTTCGGACAGATACTCAATTTAAAAAAAGCAAACAGGCAATTGCATGAGTGGGAATACCTTTCTGTTGCGTTAGTTCATTATACGGTAGTTTTCTACCCACTATACCATGGTAAGTCCCACCCTATCCTTTCCTATATAGGACAACGCGCGCAGGACTTATATATCACCCACATACGGTACAAACAATTTCATCAAGAATTAAGCAGTTCGGCGACAGTTTTCTATATCGCACCATTAAGTCCTGGAATTCACTGCCAGCACACGTGTTTCCTTCATACTAGATTAATTCTCGGGTCCTTTAAACGGGGTGTGAAAATGCAACTGTCGAGGCCGTCAGGGTGAGGGGCGTCGCTACAGTAACAGCACCTGTAACGGCGGCCTCCATTTTTTGGACTGTATCTTTGCTCGCCATCAGGCAAGGTGCAGTCAATTTGATGACCAAAGATTTTTGTAGGGCGCGTCAATTTGACTTCACCCCCTTGATGGTAAGCTGAAACTAAATCCCAGGAAAGAGGATCACCATTACAATGGCATCACCTAGAGTGTTACAATGGTGGCGCTCAGCTTGACTGTCTCATCAGATGCTTTTTCAGACCCAGCTTAAAGAACCCGGGACTGTAGGAAGAAGGAAACATAGAATTCCAAGACTTTATGGTGCGGTATTATTAAGGGTTTATTGCTATTATCTAATTGTCTGTATGAAATACAAACAATAAGAACAACCTACCGCTTGAGTAAATTCTGGGAGATAATAATATATTATAATCATCTATATTGCATCTCTTGAATTTCTTTTCTGTAAATTTTTGAGGCAGGTAATTTACACCAATCCCTTGCGGAGCTTTTATAGCCAAACCAATTAGTGTAAATCACCATACGATTATCGGTTTTACTTTATGTATCCATTTATTCCAAATTGTAATACCTCGAGACTTAATAATTATTACGTACGGTTCACTTTAGAAGTTTAAAACATGAATTTAGGACCATACAAATATTTTTAGAATTATTTATCATGTTGTTGAATTCAATTTAGCACCTACCTCACAATCGTGACGGTAGGACCTCACATGAATTAATGACTGAGAAGGCGTTTAGTATGTCTCAGTTGTTTCTCCTACCTGCTCAGTTAGTTGAACCCCAGTGGTACTACTTCTAGGGCTATTTATACACTGGCAGAGTGCGCTTCCTACAGCAGCATGATTAAAGTAGCAACCTGAAACATAGTAAACAATACGTTCTCAATTGCCCGTTGCCCGTATAATTTATGAATGTCATTTATAGATTTATGACAGCAATGTATTCTATGTTTCCACCCTATATCTAGATTTTATAACAATCAAAAATATTATCAATATCACTGTTTTGAGAAATATATTGCCATCATAATTATTAATATTACAAATGTGATACTAACCAACATAATGTTTCCTTACGAGGTTAACCGTAATGTAACACAAGATAAAATTTGCTTACGGCGTGTAGCAAACTAATCTATCAAACTCGGTGGCGCGTGAGGGATAATATGTCAATGTATGCGACTCAGGCGACAGTTTACCTATATGTGTTTTGGCTTAACCACCTAGAACGCATAATGTAGTTTCGAATTTTTCTTACTTTTGAAAATAAGATAATTTCTTACATGGATCAGAAATAGAGAGGAGGGACGATAGGAAATTGTCGATACAGATTAATGAGGCGAGGGTAAATGGGCAACTCGATAAGGGTTGACCTAAATGTAGGTGTGTCAAACAAATCGAGGACCTTTTGAGTAAAAGCCAGCCCATCTAGACAAGTGGAAATTCGTCGTTTTCTAGAATGGAATAGAATAAAATTAACAATGTATGGGTCAATCCGTGTTGTGACAGGCGTGAACGAATGTCATACCGATACATTGAATACTCTTTTCTATTCCCTTTTAAGAATCGACGACCAAAGAATTGATTGTCTAAGGGGTTCCGGACTGTTGGTTCCACTGCTAAGTTCCACTAAGGGGTCAAATAGGATTCTGAAATACTCATGGACCAATTTATCCACTACCTAAATGTGCCCATGAGTATTTCAAATTCCAGTTGGACCCCTTAGTGGAACTTAGTAGTGGAACTGACTTTTAGTTAGTTAGTTTAGTAGTGGGTTGGCTTTTAGTAGTGTAATAGTACCTACTATTTGTGAGCATGTATGGAAATATTGTTGCTTATTGATGCCACTTGGTGGAACTAATTGTTATACATTATATTGATAACACAGTTGTACTTCTCCACGGTATTTAAATATTGTTGAGATCTTTAGGGTCTAAGCCATCTGATATGAGCGAGGGTCTGGCGCTAGTTTTCATACGCGAACTCAGAAAGCATTTGCGCCTGTAACATGATTTAACAAGTGATAGCTACTCGTATATTAATGTGATTAGGATTAAAAGTCGGTTGAAGATGAATCAGATGACATTTTACAAGTAATAGGTACAATGTATTGATGAATTTTATTGCACAACTTGATTGTATATATTCTGTAATTGTCTTATAATGTGAGGTGCTCATCATCACCTAAGACATTTAAATTGTAAATAGCCGTGGCCAAGCACATCACACATATTTTTACAATAGAGGTAAGTAAACACACACGAAATATGATAATTAAGTATTAGAAACTACCGGACTGTGTGAGTGTGACTAATTCGACTTTCACGTAAACAATTATATCGCCATAAAATATAAGTAAGTATATATAATCCGTGCATAATATGTCAATAATCAGTACTCCAGTAAACATCAATTTTCATTTCTCTTATAATAAGCCTACTTCTTTACATACCAATAAAAGCTTTCATCACTTTTAATAGAACCAAGAAAGTAATTTGAAGATACTTTCATCTGATTTAGTACCTGTAGTCATCTGTAATCTGTTTATTATGCGTATTATCGTAGTTGTTAGGCTATCGTCTGTAAAAGAGTGTATTTAAGTATTAAATCATGACAAAATCATACAGTGAATACTTTAGAAAGTGTATAATTTCAGACAGATCTGTAACATTAATATCGCTCTTTATTGACCGTAGTGGTAGCAGTAACAAGTGTAACTTCTGTGTGTGTCTTCAGTTTAACTTTTAAACTATCGCGACGTGTACTCATAGTGTTTATGAATTTCGGGACTTCACGCGATATATTTTTTTTTTTTTTGAACACTTACTTTTGTCGACGTTTCGGGTGCGTTGCAGCACCCGTGGTCACGACTTGACTGGCCTGGGAGCGTCGCGCGGTGTGCAGGAAACATTTTTTGTCTGCCTTTGTTTGACAAAAGTAAGTGTTCAAAAATATATCGCGTGAAGTCCCGAAATTCATAAACACTATGTGTCTTCAGTTACTAAACAAAAATTTTATGTTGAACAAAACAAGCATGAGTTTTAAGAAGGTATTATTTCTTGTCAAAGCACTCATTAGGGATTAGATAATACTAACAAAGCCTATAACAATCGACTGTTCGTGTCGTGGGAGAGTATGAGCAACTAACTATAACAGTAACTATGGTTTTAGTGACAAAGAGGAGGATTTTTTGATATAATTTTAACAATAATCTACCAAAGAAAAATGTAACAAATAATACTATTTATACTGTTGATTGATGGCACTTGGTGGAATTTGTTGTTACACATATTGAGAACTCACTTGTACTTTTCCACAGTATTTTTATTTTTTAATAGACCTGACCGGTTTGGCCTTACGGCATCCTCAAAGGTTTACGATGACATACAAGCCTATTCCCTTATAAACATTGCGGCAGACAGCGGAAAATACTGTGGAAAAGTACAAGTGAGTTCTCAATATGTGTAAGAAATAATATTCAACGTTCAATAAACATGGATTTTGAACAAATTACTGACATAGCTTCAACAGTGGTAGTTATTGTAAATGAAAAGATTCGATTATCTAGAACTAGCTGATCCGCGCAACTTGGTCTGCGTCAACCCGTTTTTGCAACATTTTTCACTTCTGCTCCGCACCAGTTGGTTATAACATGATGTTAGATACATATAAACCTTATTCTTCAATCACTATATCTATTAAAAAAATCGCATCAAAATCCGTCACGTAGTTTTAAAAATTTAACGGAGGTCCCGGGTCTGCCGGGGTGCGAGGGATATGTTGACTACTATTTCACCTCCAGCAACTAAATACCCAAAGACGGCGTGCGATTTAGTCGGTTCAAGTCCGACATAACCTCCCCAACCGACTCCGGCGGGCGAGGTATCCGTGGGCATATTTAGCACGATAAAAAAGGGAAATTCGTGATCTCTGCCTACCCCTATGGAAAACTGGCGTGATATTATGTATGTATGTATCTATGTAGGTACTTATAAATGACGCCACCCAGTACTATGACTTTGTTAAATGTTACGTCGACTAGTTTTCAATTGTTACATAGTATTGTTTCCTTAATCAAATAATTCACACACATTGTCTTATAGGTAGGTATATCAATTATTTATATTTTATGTTCCGTGATTATACTTAGATAACATAACATAACATAACATAACATAACATAACATAAACTCATGCCTACATCCCCGAAGGGGTAGACAGAGGTGCTAGCACCCACATTACGAAAGTTTATGTTTTTAGGTCCACTAACCGGGCACTTATAAACCTGCGATAAATACACACATAACTTCAAAAAGCATCTAAAAGTCATAGGTGTGTGCCATGGTAAAATCTGAGATCGAACCTGAGACCTCGTCTCAGCAGTCAATGGACTAAGTGGTCAATGGACTGGGTAATGACCCATACCACTAAACTACCGCGGATATTATACTTAGATGTAATATTGAAAACAAATTTTAGACAACAATGTTTATCTATGGTACTCGACTGTGTTTTAGGTACTCAGCGACTAAAGGCTATTATGTACTCTGTTCTTTGTTGGATAGAACAACGTCAAAGACAAACATTGTGATACTAAGTGGGTATTGTATCTGTATTTGATAGATAAATAAATGCTTCCTTGAAAATTAGGCTTTACACAGAATTAAATTAAAGTTAAACATAAACACAATTATTGACAGAATGTCTGCCACTTCGAATATCCAAGATGTGCCGAAAGTGTAGTCAAAGTATTTGCCTTGTAAGGGACTGATCGTGCATTCAAGGCCGATCTTGGATTTTGACTTTTCTGGTTTGAATGTATAGGAAGAGTTAATATAATTCTTGCTTTAAATTTTTATACATAGAGTTGCGACCAAGTAGACGTGTTATGATCTAGTTTAGAGGATTAGACGATTGTATTCTGCAAATGAATTGCAGAAATCTGCAAAGTAAATTATTTAAAAAATTAGAGAAACATTCCTAAAGTACGCTTACTTATAACTTATTTAAAGCTCTTGCTTGTCACTTTACATTTACGAAGACTTGACACCTTCAAATTCATAATCAATTTCAAAAAGTAGCCAGCACATATCGAGATTCTGCCTTATCGGATTTATAATAAACTCATTCATTGTAGATTACCTCAAAATAAAGCCAATTTATTTATGATGAAATTTCACTACATCGCAGTTACAATGTGATTGGTTGAAAATAAATAGAATTATTTGATGCGATACGAATAAAATGCAATTCACAGCTTAATACGAGGCAATTATTTTTATCACCGTTATATTACATTTTCAGTTTTTTTAACATAGTACAGCGGTATTCTCAGCTTAACTGCGTCGCGGCTGAACTTCGATATTTTCCGTAAAGCGACTGCTATCTGGCCTCCACAATCTTTAGGTATAGGCGCTATCGAAGTGGGTACTGTTATTAGACCAGTTGTTGGACTTGTTAGGGTTCCAACAGCTTACTACTTACCGACAGCTTAATGTAATTCTCCGAGGCACAACCAAACCAATGCAAATAGTCATATTCATGCATATAAATATTTTCTCTGAGCGGGTATCAAACCCGCAATGACTAAAATATTAAGTTTCCCTTTAACTCGTTGCATGTGATGCCTAACTAGTAATAATTATATTCCTCACAGCTATCACCTCCGCTTATGTTAACGAAATATTGCCGCGTAACTCCGAAGTGTGAATACATTTACATTGTAATGTCTTTTGGCGATAAATTCGTTGGTGACTTCTCACTGAATCGCTCGGGATACCCGCGCTGGGAACGTGTTGCTCTAAAAGATTATTTTGTTAGAACTGACTTGAGCGAAGTAATATTTATCATTTATCTGTTCTGTCAGTAGATTATACCACTTATACTAGTTATTTTGTATGCATAAGTTAATTGTGCAATTAGCATAATAATGTATATGCATTTTCTAAATTTCTCGTAAAACAAATTTTGAAGAGAAACTAAAATATGCCGCAATATTTATAGTATATCTCATCAGGGTCAACTCACATCGAGACGCGAAGCATTTAGCAGGTTATGTAAATACGTTAATACCTATGCATCACAATATTACTACATAAAAAGGTACACATTTCAATTAGACATTTTGTTTTGTCCATTAATGCGAATAAATATATGCGAAATAATAAATAAATGCGAATATGAACTCTTGGATGCCAAGTCTACCAGTGACGTTCTGCCAGTAGACGAAGCGCACAGCTGCAAATGAAATGAGCAAGGTGTAATGCGAACACACTCGTTCCTTCAAACATCTTGTCAAAGGAATCTATTTCGATTCACACACAGTACACTGCTGAACCGAGTTATACCATATGTAATATATTTGACAAATAGAATAGAGCATCACAACGCAGCGTCAGTATATCGACAAATAGAACGTTACTAAATGTACCTATTTGTTAAATAATTAAGGTCGAAGATATATCTTACGAATTGTGAATTTTCGTTGGTCATAGTATTAGACATGAACTAAATCACTGGATACTTTAGCGTGGATCATCGTACTTAGAAGACTGATTACACTAAATAAGGTCAGGATTATCCACAACCTTGAACGATGTCCGGGATTTACACGAACGAAGAACAGTTACAAATTGAAACAGTTCTTTCACACTCAAATGCTAATACGAGAATTCGACGCTCTTTTTCTCACAATAATAAATGAAGTGACTTTCTTCACGAAATTAGATACAGTAGAACATAAGTACAGATAACATTTTCGGCTATTATTTTGTAGAATAGTGTGGCTCCTGGGTCTTGGACCCTTTGGATAAGTAAGAACCAATTTATCGTAAATATCTGAAGCGGTGGGCGTTAATTCACAACTGCCTATCTCGGAGAGAAATAGGCGTTATAGCATATATATGTATGTATCTTTGCTATCATTTGCCAGTCCTTCCCTGATATCAATAAACCAACGTTTTTTTGACCTGCCTTCTCGTCTTTTTCATTTTGGTCCCTTCTATCGCGCAGTTCTGATTGTCCATTTACTTACAGCTTGTTACATAATCAGCTCGTTGCCATTTACGTTTTAGCATTTGCGTGAGCCATGATAGTATCTATTAATCATTATTTTCAAAGACGTATTGCCCATACTTCAAATCACAAATACGATAATAATTATGGGACGCACGCAACTCATATGTACGAGATAGTACCAAGTAGGGTGTTATCATAACACGTCAGAAAACCCTCGCTTAATTAATTACGTCCAAAACAGAGTTTATATTCCCGAACAAAGTAAACAAAGGCTATGTACTTTTCTTCCCGTGGCCGGCGGATACCGCCATTGATCGCTTGCTTTTGACCCAAATATATTAAACTCTGTAAAGGGGCTAATCGTCTGGACGATGGCCACATATAGGAGTAAAAGTATTAAACATATTATGTAGTAGTAGTAATTAATTTAGAAGTACATAATTAAAACTATTCAGCTCAGTGGTCGGTTCTTTAAAACTAATTTAATTATTAAAAGTAAATTATAAATATTAAACATAGAATGTAGTGTAACTCTTTTGAAGGTACACCAATTAAATTATTCAGGATTATTTAGTTAATTTGGTGGAAATTCAAAGATACTGTTAGTGCTTAAGTGTCCTTAAGGGGTTGGAGAGGTGAACTGTGCGGTGGTCGCTTTTATAGAACTAATCAAACCCAATCATGAAAAGGTGAATTATAAATTAAATTAAACATAGAATGTAGTGTAGGTAATTAATTTGTAAGTAAATCATTTATATTATTCAGGACAAGGGTTATTAAGTTTGATTTTCTACTTAAAATCAAACATACTGTTACTACTTAAGTGGTCCTCAAGGGGCCGAAGGGTTGGACTTGCTTCCATAAAAGCTAGTAAACCGAATTATGATAAAGTGCTCCATAATAGTAGCATGTTCATCCTACTGTTACTTACCTACTAAAATTTACAGTACCAATACAAGTTTACATTAAAAATGTTGGTAAATCGATCGTCTCATTTACAATAGTGGTTAAGAAATAAATATGTTGCACACTGTTATATATTATTGAAAAGCGCAGAAGACAGGCACCTAGTTTCCCAGGAAAGAAAGTAGAATTCCGCGGCTTTGGCGCAACATGCGCCTCCCCATACCTTGTGGGCTAGACGCGGACACCGTGGTCCCTAAACCCGGAGGGGGTCATTTCAAAAGAGCTGGCCGCGGATCTGCTGGGGTACGAGAGATATGTTGGTTACTATCTTACCTCAGAAAACTAAGGACCCAGAGACGGCGTGTATTTTAGTCGGTTCGAGTCCGACATGACCTCCATAACCGGCTCTCTTTGGTAGAGGGGGTATATGTAGGATTATTTCATACAGAATAGAAAAAACTAGTAGAAATGCGACTTGACAGCTTGCACACCTCCACTGTTTATGAAATTAACGTTTCGTGCTGATACGGTAATAACAGGATTCGACAGAAGAAGAAGCAATAAATTCTGAACAGCTACTATAGATGTTCACACCATGGCATCTAGATAACAGACCTAAAAAGTTCTTAATTTGAAACCCGGGTAGTATGATGTAATTAAGGGCCTGAGCCAATCAAATGGTAAAATTAAAAATGGTCCGGACATGTTCTAACTCGTTAATTAACAAATTTTGTTGGAAAACATCCCTTTTCACACAAGTAAAACATGTTTGTGTACCACTTAATAAACATTTTAAAACAGGACGTCCCTGTTGGCATGATCTAAATTAAGTATTTATTGTAGAGGAGCTAAGGAGCTGAGCCCTTGTATATAATCAGAGTATTTCGTCAAATTGTTGATGTTACAGAGAAAATCATAATTTACCTTGTTTCGGTAGAGGCTGTATGAACCAATTTCCCATTACTTCCGTATGGACCTAAACTTATATGGTGGTACACCATAAAAGTTTATTGCGTAAGACTTATAAAGATTATACTACTTTATTTTTTAAGTGTCTCATAGTCAAAACTTTCGAAAAACATCTTATATAGAATAATAATACTCTTGTACTTAATACAAGACGATCCAAAAGTTTATAATGAAGTTCACAAAAGTGAAATGACTTGCCAATTTTAAAAGTGCCATTTGCTTCCACGATCAAAATATGATCATGAAATCATTATAGTATCTATCTATGAAATATTAATATCGAAGTAAAATGTGAGTACAATTCTAAACTTTGTGGTAACAAGTAAACAAGTAGAGCAAAATAAACATATTTTACGTCGTTCTAGTTTCCGGACGGTTTTACTTTTTCGAACTACATACTCATAAAATAGAACATTAGCATGAAACGAAAAGTTAGGGACATGACCACACCGCTGCATCGTCTGCCTTGGATGTCAATACAGAGACTCGTGGATATCAATTGACTATTGATCTTTATTTTTTTATACTACTTAAGTGGCAGACAGCCTTGGAAAGTGGTTACCGTGGACTATGGACGTTTGCAACACCTAACTAGGGGTGTCACATTTATGCTGCCGACCGTATAGAAAAAATGGGGAAGGGTAAGGGGGAATGGGAGAAGGTTAAGAAAGTCTCTGTTCTGTTAGTGTAGAAGATATAAAGAGGTTTCTCGGTCTTCCCACTGACAACACAAAACCTCTCCAGTAAGCTCTGGCTATCCTACTCACCGCCGAAACACAACCCAAGGTTATTATTAGCCGCGGTTTTCTGTAATGCGGAGGTAATTCCCCAGTCGCACTGCTCAATTAGGATACCGATGTCCTCTTTAGTTTTTATTTTTTGCATTTGTTTCCTAAATTAACTGTTCATAAAAATCTTTGCTGGAAAAAAAAACAACAAACCTGAGTTTTACATTTTTATTAACCTTCATACGGGCTAAGTGGAAGGGTTTTTTACACACGGATATGACATTCCCGTAAGTTATGGTGATCGGTTTCAATGTGACGTCATGCTACGCTTTTTTAGATAATATCGACCGCCCGCAGCTTTTGTTATGCCTTTGTTGATGTAATGTTAGGATAGTTATAATATGTTTTTAGTAATCTTAAAACCCTGTAGTCATTGAATAAGAAACTAGCAATAAAGTAAATGATAATGTGTTATGAGAAGTTTATTGTTCTTTGAGATATTTTCGACAATTTTGTATCTACCCCCATTCATAATGGCATAAAAAATAGCTATAGAGTAAAAAAGGCGATACTATAGGTGAGGAATATTAGGTTACCTAAAATAAAATTTACATTAGCTGACTATCACAAGTAGATTTTATTGCTTAGTAAAATAAATTAATGCTATACTATAACTGTACAAGATTATATGACTTTGCTCATTTTATTAGATTGCAATAGTTTTTATCAAAGAAAAGCCCTACGTATCATTTATACAAACCTGGTATAATATCACAATCTAACATGCCATATTACCTTAAAGAAAAAGTAGAGAGGGAAGAAGAAAGCTTTTCAGGATGGATCTAGGGGGCACATATTATCATTTTACTAAAAGGTCACGAGTTCAAGTTACGTCCTGAATATTGACATTTCGGTTTTAAACTAAAACCGTCTCTTTGATTCAGGACTCAAAGGTTTGTAGAATATCTCCGAGAATTTAGATCTTGTAAATTTCTTTTGTGTACAATCTCTACGAAGCAACGACGCGTGGCGAAGGAAATGAGAATTCGTTTTTTATCTAAAATGGGTGTAATGTTCAAGTTTACATGTAAATTTTAGTGTTCTGTAAACGGTTTTAGAAGGTTCTCTCAAAAGAAAATTGGAAGTAACAGTCATGTACTCTTTAAAGGATCACCTTTCAGGATAATGGAAATCCATAGAGATAATCTGTTAAGTGCTATTAATTTTCAGGGGTGAGTTAGCGTTACGTGAAGAATAAGTTAAACGCATCACTAGTTGTAATGCAATTTGCTTATTTTTAGTTATGGAAATCTAGTGTCATCGTCTCACAAAAATTGAACACAAAAGAAGACGAAAATACTGTTTAAGAGAACTTAACGTCCATATGC
Source organism: Pelosia muscerda (assembly GCA_963691645.1). NCBI lineage: Eukaryota > Metazoa > Arthropoda > Insecta > Lepidoptera > Erebidae > Pelosia > Pelosia muscerda. Next base: position 7,683,687 of record OY829105.1, read on the forward strand.
AATATTAGCCAGGATTGGAATGGGTGACCATTCTTAACATGTGTTAAGTTGACGATAGTTTTATAGTAACATTCGTTACAGTTAGTTGAAACCCTGAAAAGTTCAAAACGGTCCAGCGACAGAACTTGGATATTGCCAGAGGTTATATGGCAAGACTGTCGCTCCAAAGAGAATATCAAAATACAGTCACTTCGTACTTAGACTTAAATCTGACTTCAAGAGTTGAAAACAGGCGCGGTATCTCATGATATTGTAAATATGGTATAATACTCATACTTAGCACTCAATGTAAACATGGAGATCTCTACGGAAATAGCTTACGAGTTTCTTTTACCGTAATACATAACATTCCAGTTTAGCTATGTTTCGGTCTCATCATTAAAAAAACGTGTATTGCTTATGTAACGCCTATTTCCCTCTTAAGGTTTTAATTACCCAATTGACATCGTTGCTCACGATAAATTTTGACCAAACCTGTATACCTGTGTAATCTAGTAATAGTAAATTAATAATAATAGTATATCTTTCTAGGATAGTTACATAGTTGCTGTTGTAATATTGGCAATCTCTTTGTTGATTATCCCCTTGATCTTGCGCTTGCGCTTGTCTTGACTAAGTTTAAATTAAAATTTGAGTATAATTTTCATATAATTTTTCGAAATATTTGAGCTCTATATGTATCTATTTGTTTTAAGTGCGGCAAAAGATAAAATTATTATTGTTTTACATTAATTGACATGTTGAATAATTATGCATCAATTTATTACTGCTAACATTAAATCCGTTTGGTTGAAATATTATTTTTTCTGTTATATAATTGATTTAAATAGAACAAATAATTTATTATGACAAATTTTAACAAAGACTTAATGTGATAGATTTTAATCCACTTACTCCACTAACGCATTTTAATAGATATTATGATCGTTAAGTAATTTATTCAAAGGAACTCACTGATAAAACTATTACCAAATAAAATACTGTCAATAATATTTCAAAAATGCGGTTGACTCCAACATCAATGACAGTATCCTTGTTCTGTGACTGGTTGGCCTCAATGCATGACGTCACTATGCATGCCTGAGCGTTGGGGAAAGTACATTACTAACCTATTGTAACAATAATGTTCTACTTAACTTTACTTTTCTTGTACACTGTTCTTTGGAGAAGCTATAGAGCCATTAGTCATTTTTAGACAATATACAAAATATCACAATGGAGACGATGATGGCGCAATAGCCAAAATGTTGCCAGGTAGACCACTACGGGATATTAATCGCCATACGCCTGTGGTAGTGTGATGTATATGAGGATATACCCATAAAGGTATACCTACTGATCGAAGTGTGTGCCCACATCTAGGGCCCTATTTCTACTGAACATGATTGAATTTTGAACTTTACAGATACGCTGTTATAGCCTAAAATTAAATGGCATCGCGTAGAGTTGATGTAATGGTGTATTGAACTTTTGTCATATAATTTGGGACTTTAATTGTAATTGACAAAGACGAAAATTCAATGGCAGTTTTTGTAAGCTCGATGGTTTCATTTGACAATGGTTAAGAGTTAATAGAACCGAGTCTTGTGTCTGTTATAGAAAGAAAAAGGACTGGATTTCTTGCAAAAATAATACCTGAACCTTGGACTGCCTGTGACTGGTGGATTGGTAAAACTTTTGTTTTCTTTAAGTAAAGAACAGTACCTAAGATTTATAAAATCCAAGATTACTGTTGATTGACAGCACTTATTCTTATACATTATTGATAACACAGTTGTACATCTCCACTGTATTTATTATTGTACCTAACCGGTTTCACCTTTCGGCATTCTCAAAGATTTACATTGCCGTTTGATAGTATACACAGAATAAATGATTTTGAATTTTGAGATTTAATTAAATTTCTGACTTGTATTCGATTCAATGTTTTGGGCGTCCAATACTAATTCAATTTGTCGGTGATACAAACGCAATCATTGATCCTGACATTCATCAGCATCGCTTATAGACTGTGTTATAAAACCACATGGATAAATACAGTTTATGAATAGTAAACAAATTTCACCGCGTCTTCATATTTTTGACATGTCATATCAGCAATCAATTATTATTTGTCTTGCAATGAAATTTTAAAACCATTACGAGTGCAACTGCCTCTCTCTCGCTCTCAAAATCATTGTCCTAAGATGGATAGCATATTGCAGAATTTCGAATGATCATGACGTGGTTCCGTAGCTCAATGGTCAGAGCATTTCACCTTTAAGGGAATGGTCGTAGATTCAAGTCCCGAAGCATTCATTTTTTCGATCTAAAACGGTTTATCTTGCACTTTTTAATTGGTAGATAATAACCTTCAAAATTGTACGGAAAACACAATGTAGGTATCTGTTTAATGAATGAATTTTCTTTCTTTCTTTGCCACCTTCATTCGGTTGCAACATAAACAAACGCAAAATAATCTTGTGTAAGAACCTAATTGTTCTACAATTCACAAGATATGTCTACCATTAATTGTTTTGTAAATATAATTCTCGTAAACTCACACTAAACGTAATAAATACCCCTCGATTGTTATATTGTCTCGTTCCCCTCATGACTCAAACATAATTCTCGGAAATATGAATATTAACAATACAAATTACGATTCAGCAAGTTTACTGTAATGAGCACTTAAGAATAGTAACTCTTCGACGATTTCTTATCTGGTCTTTAAGAATTCAGATACTTGCAGAAATATATTTCGATAAGCACGGTTAATGGTCGCTCGACTAGCTTTCAACAATACAGAAAATTACAAACTACTTGCAAAAGTTTGTATTATTGTTAGTAAATAAAGCCAGCTAAATAGGCAAATATATGGCCTACACTACATGACTTCGTTTACCTACTGCGGCTGAGGTTCTGGCATAGACTTTCCTCTCCTAGTTTCAACCACTTTACACCTGTTTTCTTTAAGACACAGGTGTAAATTGCAAAACTTGCAATTGTCTTTTTACTGCCGGATTCATATGTTACGAAGGAGAAAATAAATTTGATTAGGTATCAATCGCACCTGAAAAATACCACTAGGTACATTACTTCACTAAATCTAAATAATTATCTTAATATTACGATTATTTTTTACCTTCTTCTTTAATCTCGGTTTCAGAGTTCTACTGCAATTATACTCTGAATCAAATCAAACTAATCATGAAGATTATTATGTAATAGATACATTAACATTACTGTATCTTAGAAATATTGAAGCTTTGCAAAATAATCTTATTTTAATGTATCCTAAAGTTTAGTCAGAACCAGGAACGAACTCGTAGCTATGTAGCGTTGTCTTTCGCGTTAACTTGCATATTAAATATGTAGCCCAGCCCACCTGTATTATAGTAGTAGTGTATTTAAGTTGTCATAGTGCAACAGTGTGCGACTGGAATTGGGGCAGCGTTGTAGTTCATAACTCATTTATACCAATAAATAATATTAAATTGCTTGTTTGTAATGTTAAGATGGCAGTTTTTAACAATTATTGAGCATAACACAAACCAAATAGTAATACAGATTATAGACAAAAGTTTAAATTGAGTCTATATTCTGTTTACATGTGTGTTCCGGCGACTCTCCGTATAGTATATACGGTGTAAATTAGACAACATTTATTTTGGACGAAGATTTAGAGATCCGTGCAAAAATACATTTTAAATCATCATCACCATCATGGTCACGTTTTTTTTCTGATTGCATCCGAGGTTAAGGTGACCTCGAAACTCAGGGACCTTCCACCATGTCCTCCCCTTTATCGTTCTTCTTAATCGTCATCGTTCATTGTAGTGACGCCACCCTCCACGACGTCAAACCAAGACTGCTTGGGCTCACCCCCCTTACCGGGTCACAGTGGAATCGTTATTGCCAAACCTTTATTTGGTGCATATTCATATAACATGACCGCACCACCGAAGGTGAGTCTATTGAATTTCATCGGCGATGTCACGAACACGCGATCTTTACTCGTGACTCCGCATATTTACCGCAGTGTTTCATAGCCGTGACACGCAGCTCCTGCTTATGTACAAAGAGTCAAGCCTAGTGATAGTTGTATAGACCCGCCCCTTCAACCTAACTACCAGTTTAGGGTCGCATTTAACACCCGTCATTTCCTGCCACTTGACCCACGCCGCGATAAAGCGAGTCTTGAAGTCAAAGTCGATGTCAGTAGTCAGGTGAAGCAAGATTATTTTGTTTTATTTGATAAGGCGAGGTGAAGTTATACCTATAGATATTCACTTTTCAAATGATTTATTTACTAAGTATTTTATTTATTATAAATTATAATATTTTTTGACAAATGTAGGTACATAATTATTGTAAAACTTTGACATTCATAAGTGCTCTTTATGTGTCTAAACTGAATAAACGAAATTGATTCTTCGATTATTTGATTCACTACATAACAATTTACAACACTCCATGTTATTATAAAATTTCATTTATCAATTTGCATGAATTCCAATTTATACTGAAATTGACAAGAATTCCTTATGCCAACATATTTTCATTTTATTTTAGATTATTGTAAATACTTTGTGATAAAATTTCTACTTTACCCTTATCGGCTATTTCATTGAAACGTTCTTTTTCCGGCCGTCCAACCCTTCCAATCGACCTATTTATACCTTTCCAAGTATTTCAATTTCACCGGACTTTAGTTATTTATAATATATATTCTAATCGACAAACACCTTTTGAAGGTGAATCATTTGTTTTCAAGAGTTGTTGAACATCAAATTTAAATTTTGATTCATTCTATTACGTGTGAAATTTCTTGCTTGAAGCTCAAATTGTGCCTACATTGTGTTTTGCTTTGTCGTTTCGATATTATATACAGTCGTTTCGTGTAAGTATCTATTGTAGAAATACTTAAAGAACATATAGGTACACTGATATAAACCCTAGCTCCCATCCCAACTACTAAAGTATACGTACCTACTTGACGCTAAAATTGAAAAACCTTACAAAATTACAGACCTGATGGTCGAACAAACTTCTAAACACAAAATATTCTACAGGCGGTTAACACAGTTCTTAACGTTTAGGATAACATAATATTTATATTTTGTATTTGGCTCGACATAATCGTTGCTATGTTCGATGAGTTTATGTTTAGTTAAGTTTTGACATGTATTCTTTTTATTAAGCAAATAAAAATTTTGTAACCTAGATGAATACAAAGATGTTCTAAGCAACCGGTACACGAACAACTAGCTGAAATAAACCAAATTTGTCAACGTGAAAATTACAATAACATCCAAAATAAACACACCAGTTATTTCAATATTAGTCTGTTGAACTACGTCGATGGCCGACGAACGCACACATGCGCACTAAAGTAGCGGTGTGTACGTAAGCACCGTAGTCTCATTCTTAGCTGCGTACGCGCTCGTCGTCTCAAAGAAAGCCTTAGTGCTGACTTGGCGGCCGTCGCGACCGCACCGGCCTGCCGACCATGTGGCAGACTTTGTGACTCAAGTGAAGTGAATTGTGTACAAGCACAGTGCCCGTGCGTTAACCCCAACCCCTGATAGTGCCTAACCGGATTTTTAGTTGGAACGCCCCGCGGCGTGAAAAAGGTGGGTTATTCTTCCCTTGGTTATCTAGTATTTCAGTATCAGTGAGGCAGTCGGGTGTTAATTTAAGGTAATGTGAAAGTTGTGACGATCGATCGCCGAGTTCGAGGAGTCAGCGTTGTTGACACACTTTTGATTCAGGTGTGGTGGCCGGCAGGTGGGCGCGTCCGCTCTGTGTTAGTAATACGTGTCTGACCAAAATTCCGATCTCAAGAGACCGCTTTCGGTTAAGCAACTTTCTTCTGGTAGATGCTTTTAACTTTGAAGTTTAAGAGGTCTATTATGAGTTGAAACGATACATTTAATGCTAAAATTATGACTGAAATATGGTATAGCGTTTATAAAAGCTTGAAATTGTGATATCAAATCGAAGACATCAACGCGCACCGTTGAGCTTTATCTAGAGATCTCGGCCACGTTCTACGTATTTTGTTTGAAATCTTTATCTTGCATATAATTTGAAACTTCATGATCACGAGCTGGAACGTTTCATCTTTAAATATTTATGTATTCATTAATTTATTTTTTAAATACAATTGCTTTCAAAAATACATCATTGCAATTTGCAGTTAATATAAAAATCATTACTTAGTATCAATTTTAGTGATAGTATCACATCAAGCATTTTTAAAGTTACTAGAAACTATTTTCTTTTAATCATTAAATAAAAAAGACAGAGATGTAACTGCATGAGGCCACACCCAAAAGAAGATTTCTGTTGAGAAATTCGAATGACTATAATATAAATAAGAAGGCAAGGTAAACGGGGACACAGTCAAGATTTATTGTTAAATTGAGTCAGTGACGAGCTTGAACCGGTCCCGCTCTCCCCCTCCGCCCCCCTCGGCGGTCTCGTACGCGATGCGCCTGACTGCATCCCTCGCATCTCCATTTCATAAATATGATTGACCTCTTAAGAGCAGGGTAATTACATGCAGTTTATAAAGGGAAATTTATGCAGGTTACCATCTTGAAATGTTCGAATATAAAATCGTACCTCAATATCATGCTTACATTCATATTCCTACCAGATATTTTAATATAACATAGTCAACATAATTTTATGCTTTTAAAACCAACAGTCAGGATTATAAATTTAAATCCAAAAAAAAAATGATATCTGAGGTGGTACTTGAATTCACAACCAGTATTTTTCTTCTCTAATCAATTGAGGTACTGGAATTTCGACGTAATTTATTGCACAGTCAGTGAAATGTACAATCAGTCTCTGTCGAATATCCAGGCAGTGTTCTACTCGTATGCAGCGCGGGACTGCCTGGGTGCGAGGTATTTATGTTCACTACTATCTCACCTTCGGCAACTGGAAACCCAAAGTTGGCGTGCGTTTTAGTCGGTTCGAGTTCGACATAACCTCTCTCATCGACTCCGGTGGGATTAGGATCCGTGGAGATTTCGCGCATGGGGAAAAAAAGGACTAGTTCTATCCAAGTAGTAGAAATTATATTTAGATTTAATTTCACAATTTTAATCTCAGATCTGTCATGGTTGCATCCAAAGCTTGTGCGCCCGAAGTCCGCTCTCCTACTCCCTAACCCCAAGGGAAAAGCGTGCGTCATAGCCTCATCTAGCTTATTTGCTGGTTTGCTCATGTTCCCGAAATTTAGTTTGACGTCATACACTTTGAAATTAGAATTAATTTGTTCAATATTTAATTTATTAGAAATCCAAGACAGGTTTACGTAAGTAATTTAACAATTAAAATATATATTTCTCTTCATAAAATTTTAATTAGTTAATATTTTTATTTATATACTTAGCTTATACCACGAAGTCAAGTGGCTCAGCCAGAGATAATGAATTTTTAATGTTACTTAATTACAGACATTTACTATGTACTTTCGTAAAATTTCGATTGCATTATGGTTAGTTGGCATCCGGGTATAACCTTTAAAATTAATTAGTTAAGCGGTTTGATGTTTAGTGTAAATTGTTGACTCAAATCTTATTTGATATTGTAGGATGTTTGCGCAAGTATTATGAGATAGTAAGATAACAACATTTTGCTGAGACGCAATCTAAACATTGTGGAAAATTAATAATAAAATAGTACAAGAAAAATCGCGACAGTATCTATCAAAAATATTTTTATTTCAACGATGAAATCATAATTCTTAAATTAGCACTAGTGTATAAAAATCTGTGGATTATTATGTACTAGTAAAATATTTTTAAAAGTATTAGCAACCGAAATTGTTAATATTCCTTCCAACCCATTCAGTTGAGCTCCATGGTTTGTGTTAGGAGTGGGTTCATTTAGGTAGCGTTATTACAGTGTGGCAATTTTTGGAGGCTCAAAGATTCATATTTCATACAATTTTTGTAGTGACCTAACAGATTTGTTATGAATCTCATACTTTACGAGTGATTCCAAATTTTCTTCATAAATTTATTAAAATAAGTTATCTTCTCCGAATATGAATGTGTATAACATTGTTAATGACACACAATATGTAATCGTTCGGAGTTAAGACAGCTCTACAAAACATGTCCAAGAGTTTGAAGGAGTTTTCAGTTCAATAATTAAAACCACAATACCTTTCTATTATTATTATTCTCTCTTTCAAAGATTTTAGTACGATTTAAGATAAATATTTTTTTTCAACTGCTGTTATGACATTTTCATTATAAATAATGGCATTATTCACGAAAACAATCGACTACCGGATGGTATTCAACACTCATACAATACAGGTCGCAAACAATAGATCTATCTCTTTTCAATTCAAAATCTTTCTCGAAAGAACTTGAATGATAACTACGATACTTATCTCTGTGAGATCGCAGGTTTTAAGACCAACAGATAATCTATTTCTATTTTTGTATTATTCTGTCAAATATGCCTGCGCATTTTGTGCGAAATGACCGATTTTAAAACTAAATTTTACTATACTCGATTTGTACACACCGAATTTATTAGTTTGCGAATCTAATCTAGAAAAAATGAGATGGTGATACTGATGATTCACACACATTTAAGAAAATGGTACAGTCGCGCATAATATAAGAGTGCAATATTAAATATAAATAAAGGAAACCATATATAAAAATCAAAATATTATTGCAAGTTCTTAGGCATACTATTCCAAGGTCAGTGAAGGGTGCTAATATACGAAGCACGTAGGTATCGTGTGTAACTTTTCCCGTATTGTGCTTATTAAGGCCTTAAAACTATTACTATTAATGCTTCATCAAACTACATTGTATGTCGTTAAACACAGCATTATGTTATTTTGTTTACGATTTGTAGATTGAATATTATTATCCACCAAAGGTATTTTTTGCCAAACAATTATTGCAAATAACATTGACCTTCCGCGTCAAATAGGAAGTATATTAATACATACGCGTACGTTATTATCATATTCTCCTCAAATAAACTGAGTAATATTTCTCGAGTTTACTCATTCACATTCACACAACATATTTTATTAGGTAAACCAAATTAATTATAACGAGAAATATTCAATCCTGTATCAATTTTACTACTAAATTAGGTTTGTGCTGTCGATAGGGTGTTGCTTCGCTCTGTTGAATAAATCATTTTGTGAGTGGGTGAAATTCGACGAATCGATCGACCCAAAGGCGATATTCACAAACATATCCCTTTATAACATGGAAATTTTCATTCCATATATGAATTTAGAATTACTGAATAGCAAGTTCACGAATCTTAATAAATAAGATTTTTCAAGTGGGTCATCAGTTCATCACTTATCAAGAATTATAAAAAAAATACACCATATTATCTAGAATTGTACTTTCAATTTTTTTTCTTGAAAGTTATGAGCGCCAGATTCCCACTATTGTGACTCCTATATAACAAGATCACACAACAGTGATCCAAAAAAAAACATCGAGCATAATATTCTAAAAAATAGGATCAGTGTTAGCAGGTAAAGTCATCACTGATTTACGGCTACAGATATCAGACGTTGACTGTTTGATTGTTTGACTACATAACATCTGAATAAGCAAAAACATATTAAAGCTTCCTAGATGCGGTAAGAACAGCAACAATGATGAGGAACTTGTCGAAACCAGAAATGCTTATAATGATACGTTACTAGACAAACTGAAATCCCACGTATATAAAAACCCGCATATTTCATCTCGCAATTATATACAAAGAGAGCATTCAAATGAAGGTAAAAAAGGACCGCAGGAGGTCATTGAGGGCAAATACGTTTGATCATCGCTCAACAAGCCAAATAAAAGGTTTAGATCGTGTAGTCAAAGATGTGGTTTTATTATTATTCACTTTAAGAGATCGTAAGAAGTTCGTTTTGTATAAGAACTACCTACTACTCTTTGAGGTCCGTACGAGAATATTTATTTAAAACCCTTTTACATACTTCCTTATTAGCATAGCAAACTCAGTTTTGATTAAGTTATTTCATACTTCTTGATTCAAAAATATTGAAATTAAAAATTGGATCTTTTCTGAAATAAAGGTTGCCTTTTGTATGCTAATGTTAAAATTACTGTCAAAACTATTACTATTACCGTATCATACTTTCTCAAATAGATTACTATAAATATTTTATTAAAAGTAAAACTCATACTAATTTCATTCAATAGCAGCCGATCATTCAATTCCAATCATATGATGCTCTCATTGATTAAACACCCATACCTGTAATTACATTACTAGATACGTGTGAGGTGAAAGTGATTTGTATCTATCTACGCCCAAAAATAGTTTGATTTTCACAATCCACGCTAGATAGCGACCCGTATGGAAAGTGTTTGCATTCCTACAAAACTATACAGAAACAGTAGAAATTATGCGACTGTTGCAAAATATGCACGAGTGAAAATATTTTCGAGGTAAAACTTTTGTCAGATTTTTAATTCAGTTTTTTATTCATAATTTCAATGCTATTCACGTTGCTGTATTTTTATACTAATGGCAACCAAGTATATTTGGAGTGGCACAGAATTAAAGCGTTGGGTTTGGAGGTGAAAGCTTGAATGCATACAGGATTCCACAGTCTCTACCTATCCTAACCTGTGTGATGATATTAATATTGGGCCCACTTAATGAAATATTATTTTATCATTCGAAAGGAAGAGAAGGTGAAATAAGTATTTACCTTAAATATTATAAAGGAAAATATTATCAAAAATATGCAATTATCTAAAATCATCATCCAGTAGTCAGTAGGAAATTATATATAGATACATAAACTAACTTAATATATGCTTCCTAAACCAATCGTAACCAGTTTGATTCTACATTGCTGCTTCGGCCCTGTTCTCTAAGCTATTTAGCACACCAGCGTAGCAACAAACGGGTTTGAATTTTTACCTTTCAACCAACTATTTATACCTGGTCTTGCAACACATCTCGGAACAAGTTTCCAATTTGCCAGTAATAAGACAAATATATTATAAATTGAGTATAACCTTCCCGTACACACTTCAAACCAGTGCACCCCTTTTATTAATAAATATGACTGTATTTTATTAGTATTTTGCCTTATAAATTCGTTAACATCTTATGATTATCCTCCTCTCCTTTAGACCATTAGTGTAATTCATTATAACAACTTGTCCATCGGTGATATTCTTCTCATTTCTTAGAAATTATTTTCAAATGGTGAATGTTTTTTTTAAATAAATAATTACAGTAGTTCCGAAGGTTACCACAGGCATACAAACAAACTCAATAGTGCAGTCTCTCTGTATAATATAAGTAAAAATATTTGAGTAAAGGTAGTAATGCCTTGTCTTTCTCACGAAGTAATAGAGCCCTCAAATTACCCAATAGTTTTCTTATATAACTGAGGCGTACCGCAAGGCATCTGGAGTGGTGAGCCGACCACTGCGCAGCGCAACGGTTACCAGTCCGTTAGTGCTAAGGGGGTCATACGCGTCGTAGTCGCGTGCGCACACTTTCAACACAGCGTTAGTTACTATTCGACCTGGAATATTTCACTATTAAAAAGGAGACACGTAGCAGCATTTTATTCTATTAAAATCGATTAGTCAAAGTCTAGATGCATTTGAAAAAGATGATATTTGCAATCCGAAGAATCGTTTAGAAATTTTTCGAAGGTAATTACGTTACGATGATATAAAGGCTATATAGGTACATATAAAATGAATGAAAGATAAAAATATCAAATAACATGCTTTAAAGTTCTCAGGTGTTAAGGTGAAAGTTTGGAGACATAATATTGGAAATTGATGGGTCTAGAAATTTGTTAGTAACAATTAGAGAAACGAACTTATAAGCAAACAGTCATACTGGATACAAAGAAACATGCTTTATAATTTTTTAGACATTTTACATAAAAACATGTAGGTAGATAAAACGAAATAGTTGCAAGGTTTGACTCATACAAACAAACTTACTGACGATTATACAAAAGCTTGTAAAAATATTATAATAACATTTTTATCGGTTTTTTTTATACACAATTACATTTCCTTGCTACAGAATCAAAATTATCTGTTGCGATTATAAGGTCCTGTGGCGCAACGGATAACGCGTCTGACTACGGATCAGAAGATTCCAGGTTCGAATCCTGGCAGGATCGAAAGTGTTCTTTTTTTATTTATGAAGATTCAAGATTGTTTTCATTATTTTTTTAAAAAATTTTCATCAATTTTAATAGAATAGTTGCCTTTATTTCTTGTTTCTTTGTTATCTTTACCATCAAGAGTGCATACAAATTGTCGGCTCAAACCAATACCAAAGACTTTCTTCAGGGAGGCAGTTTTTTATATTCTGCGATAAATCCTGTTCGATATTCCGTCACTGGCGCCGCACTGTGGGAAGTTATTTCGAACTCGAACCGACTAGACACACGCCGTCTTCGGATCTTCCGTTACCGGAGGTGAGATAACATGAAACATTTTCATTTATCTCTCGTATTCCGGCCGACCCAAAGCCATCTCCTCCGAGGTGGCTTCTTTCAGGTGTAAGGACCACGGTGTCCATATTATGAGGAGGCGTCCCACCATCCGTTTATCGATAAATGATCTACGTTTTAGAACTCGTTTACAACAAACTAGATAGGTATGTACCCAAAATACCAAGCTTACGTAATCCCTTGAATATAAAATTAGATCTGATTTGAATGGCAAGCGCTTAACATTCCTTCACGTAAGTTATCCTTGGTAATACAAAGTCACTGGTGGTAGAAATTTCATGGCACAAATTTGTCATAAATTTCGACCGGGTGGGTACCACCGTGCACATGTGCGGAAAACCCTCCATAGTAATCCAACCTCGGCTGGATTGCGTTCAGGGGTCAGCAAGTGCATAGCCGGGCAGAGGTGGTGGTAGTCGCAGCATTAGTGGGACCAGTGGGTCTTGGCGTAGTCTGGTGGGAATGGCACGGGGCGACCCGCCGAGCAGGGAGACCCGTAGAAACGGTGGTGCCGCTGGCCGCCCGCGGCATAGTACAGGGGCCCAACTGGGGCTAACCACCCTGGGAGGCTGCCTCACCAGGTCGCGCATAATCCCGATATGGTTCGTCGTGCCGGTTGGTGACCGGACGGGACCCCGGCGGCCATATTCGGGGGGGTACGGGGGCCCTTCCGTTCGGCGCATCGGCTCTCACCATGCCTCACAATCACAGATAAAACCAATCTCCCACGCTTTGTCACGCGGTGCTGCGACGACAATCACCTCTTTTTTCACGCCTTCTCTTACCCTCTACCATGGCAGTGCATATTAGAGATTATGGCAACACAGCGGCTCTTCATTGTCCCACTAGCTCGCTTTTTGAGGTGGAGTCCACTAACATCTGTGGGCTCCATGCAAACCTCAACGCCGTCCACCAACATCTTGAGACGGCGAAACCAGCCATGCTCTTTCTGACGGAGACACAAATATGACGATGCCTGATATTCGTATCAGGCAACGCGATGTCCGAGCAGTACTGCAGTCACTCGATGTCCGGAAAGCCAGTGGACCGGATGGTATACCAGCGGTGGTTCTTCAAAAATGTGCAGCGGAGTTGTCTCCAATACTCACGCGGCTGTACCGACTTTCCTACATTTCGGGTACAGTGCCGACGGCGTGGAAGGAGGCGAATGTACAGCCGATTCCCAAAAAGGGAGATCGCTCAGACCCAGCCAACTATCGGCCCATAGCCGTCACCTCAGTGCTGTGCAAGGTCTTCGAGCACCTTATCAACACACAGCTCATGCGTCACCTAGAGGATCACTCCCTAATTAATGACCGACAATATGGTTTCAGGCCGAAACGGTCAACGGGTGATCTTCTGGCGTATGTTACCCATCTTTGGGGTGAGGCTATGGACAAGCATGGCGAGTCACTGGCTATTAGCCTAGACATCGCCAAAGCGTTCGATAGAGTCTGGCACAAATCGCTTCTTTCCAAACTACCAGCCTTCGGTCTGCCTCTTAGACTGTGCAATTGGGTTGCTAGCTTCCTGCAGGGGCGCCGTATTCGCGTTCTCTGTGATGGACGAGCATCGGAGTTCCTGCAGGTAAATGCTGGTGTGCCGCAGGGGTCCGTCTTATCACCCACTCTCTTTCTTCTGCATATCAATGACATGCTGTCCACCGGCAGCATCCACTGCTATGCAGACGATAGCACTGTACACGGGAGCTACCACGGACATTCTGCGGCCAAGCAGTCCGATATAGCGGAAAAGAGGCGACTTCTTGTCACTGGGCTTGACCGGATCCTCAATCACGTTTCCCAATGGGGATCTGAGAACCTGGTCGAGTTCAATGCCAAGAAGACGCAGGCATGCGCGTTCACAGCAAAGACATCTCCTTTCCTTCCTCCTCCCACTCTTCAGAGCACACCACTGCCATTACAGGATAACCTCAATATACTCGGTATGGACGTGCGCTGCAAACTGAACAACAAGAACTATATCGAGAGCATCATCAAAACAGCTTCGCGTAAACTCGGAGTTCTGAACAGAGTGAGACGTTTTTTCACGCCGGAGCAGCGGTGTCTTCTTTATAAGACACAAATTCGCTCCTGCGTGGAATACTGCTCGCATCTCTGGGATGGCTCCGCAAAGTACTTATTAGATGCTCTCGACAGGTTGCAGCGACGTGCGGTCCGCATTATTGGGAGTCCTGAGGTCACAAAGTCCCTCGAGCCTTTGCAGATGCGTAGAGATGTTGCGTCCTTGGCAGTATTTTACCGTCTCTACCATGGTGAATGTTCTGATGAGCTCTTCCAACTAATCCCACCCTCCCCTTTCCTACACAGGACAACGCGTGCAGGGCTTAGGTGTCACTCGCATACGGTACAGAATATTCCATCAAGAACCAAGCGGTTCGGTGAATCTTTTCTCTGCCGTACCATTAAGTCCTGGAATTCCTTGCCGGCGCACGTGTTTCCTTCTTCCTACAGTCCCGGGTCCTTTAAGCGGGGCGTGAAAAAGCATCTGATGAGGCCGTCAAGCTGAGCGCCACCATTGTAGCACTGAACGTGTTTGCAATGGTGACCCTCTTTCATGGGACTTTGCCTTCAGCTTAACATCAGGCGAGGTGAAGTCAAATTGACGTGCCATAAATAAATAAAAAAAAAAAAAAAAAAAAAGTCAAATATATTCCTATCTTTAACAGCCTTGCATTGCTAACTTACATTCTCGTTTCTGTACCCAGTTTTTCAAAGGGACCTCGCCTTCAAACTGATGCATAAAAGTTTTTGACGAATGAGGCTCTGGTGAGCATAGTTTCCTTAAAACTCAACTACCAAATTAAGGAAAAGAGATTTTAGATGCAGTTTTTAAAGCTGCAGGGGTTAGCTCTCTAAAGAAGAAAAAATAATTAAATTAAATGCACTACTATACCTACTATGTTTATTACCTATATTTACTATGTTTCCCATGCTTATCACGGGATATTTTGGGACACGGGAGCATTGTGATTGGCAGTCTGCCTCTTGTGAATCTGCGTGCGTGTGCAGCCCGCCAATCGCAATGCTCCGTTCTATCGATACCCATACATTACGAATTCGATAGTATTTCGTGCTAAGGCTACTGTTTCAATACGGTGACATTACGACGATTGCCATTGGTCTACATACAATCTTGTTAATTTGCATTCAGTCATGTCGCTTTCAAATGACATTATTTAAGAAGCCTCGAGGCATTTCAGTGTAACGGTCGACTGACCTGTTGCTGGCCCGTTGTGCGATACTCGGTTAGATTAGCTATTCAGTCCGCTGATTGCATTAGTCTCTCATCTAGTCATTAATAAAGAACAGGTATAAAATCCTGTAGAGAAGCAACGTTTAAGTTACGGTAGTCTTTCTATTTATTTCCTTTGAATCAAATAGTTTCGCTACAAGAAAATTCAATTAAACATGAAAAAGAAGCGATTTTTTTTATAATACGTTTTTTGTGAGACGACATTAACTTAAATTACTATTAATAGATGCTTGCAACACACTAACTTTTTAGTTTTTTTCAGTTAACGACTCTCTCCCCTCTTAGGATATACATACATATGTATGAAATAGAATAGGTATGAAATAGTAATAGACAGGTACCTGAAAATTTGTACTACTGGACGTATTCTTCAGAACTTCGTGATTGTACAACCTTCAAATACCAATAAATACCTTAGTGCACTAGTTTCACATATCACCTTGAACAATATCATAACATTTTTTATCGAACTCGCAATAAATATTCCTACAAATGTCGTTAAAGTAGAACAAATATACGTAACTATTTATCGTCAGTGCTAATAAAAGTTTTGCTTGTTTCAATTGTGTTGTATTTATGAAGGGACGTTGGATAAATCGGGTAAATACTGACCGATCGTGCGCTTCATGGCACCAAAGAGATTAGAACCTTACCATATTTACCGCGATGTCGACAGCTTTAGGTTACTAATGACCTCGTTAAAGATATTAGTTCTGAACGTGAGGAATATGTGACTATTCGATGTAGAAGACTAGTAATAAAGAATTTCTAGTCAATTGTCACACTGAATTGAATACCGAAGACCCATGATAGACCCATATAATATGTATGTTAGATGTAGTTCTTCCTACTACTTCGGGGGCCATGTGAAAAAAGATATAAAAAAGTAACTATACAGGTCACGAGCTGGGGTATTAAAAATAAATGGTAATTTTAGATCGTTTTATTTTATTTGATCGGTCATCATTGGTTTTTTAAGTGCGAAACCAGTTTGGTCGCAAAGACTGCATACCTACGTTACAAGGAAGCGTTCCTGCCAGCAGATGGTATTATTGGTCCTATAAATAAATGGTTAAGTTAGGGTTGCCAAGATTTCTGATGCGATACAAGTAGGTACTATTGGTTAAAATTGTCTAAACCCCTTGTGATTAAATAAATCACTAATAGCCACTATTTCACAATTAGGTATCTGAAATAAAATTATTTTGCCTTTTTGCATTGTAGTCCATTGCTGAACATAGGCCTCTCTCGATGTGTGGATGGATCAGGTGCAATAGCGCATAAGGCCTATGTCCAGCGTGAATTGAAAAATAAAAAGCAAAATAATTTTACTTCAGATACCTACTTGCGAAATAGTGACAGTCAAAATATATTTAAGTATCAATTTCTCCTGTAAAAAGCCGTTTCCTTGTAGTAGAACCGCTGGCTGTAGCAATCTGCAATGCCAAACCTGCCTAACAAATTCCCTGTCGTAGACTAAATTAAATAGAACTATCAGCAAAAATACTATGAATTTTATAGCAACTTTAATGAACATATTGGTTTACTACAGTTCTCAAGTTCTGATATTCGGCATATAGCCGAATGTTGCAAAATATACTAAATATTGCTTCCCAATAAAACATTGATACGATATCTATATATAATATTAAATCATCATTAAATAATAAAAAAATATGTGCCTAGTTAGTAGTTGACAGCAATTTTATATAATCATCTTCCATAATTCTAATATATTACGTAATTAAACTCACAGCCAAACCTGTTTTATTTTAGGGAGCTATGGAAAGCTATACATATAAAAAGTTTGTCGACCCTATTTCAGTCTCCCTTCACAATGTGACCTTGTGTGGTCACAAGGCCTGCTGTCGCTTGCCTCGCTGGAATGCGAACATAATGCGAGTGTGTTGACGAACCTTAAGACAATTCCGTGATGGAATACGTTTGTCCTACTGCTAGTAAAAGGCTGTTAGTGTTTTAAACTAGTACAGTCCTTATAAAAGCCCTTTACAGGATTCAGATGACTTTTACTTGGATGTAGAGAAGAATTTTAAATAGTCGTATCTGTTACAAGCTTATCGTTAGTTTACATACTCACCTACTCAAGAATTATAAACTGTTTGATGCTTTGCCTGCTATGGTACTCATTCATTAAAATTATATAATCTGATAATCCTTTTGTTATTTTTGACGAAACAAAACTATCCCACTATGCAAAATTGAACATTGAAACCATCTTTGTCTGAATCTACTTAGCCCATCAAAATAGATTTTCTGCCAATCAGATAACATATTTATACTAATTTCCTTTTTTGACTTGATCACTCTAATACTTTGACTTTCTTCCTATCGCTTAATAAGGATTATCAAACTTAATAGCCCATATAACGAAATTGTAGATACTACACCATCTTGAGTAGTATATACTAATATAACCATAACAACTAATCCTTCATTATGATATTAGAATCATAAACTAATGTATTTACTGAAGCAGTCGGCCTCCAGGGCAATTTTGAACGTTGCTAAATAACCGGTTCCATAGGAATTGAAATAAAGCCTGCTCTTAATTGAGAACGATAAATTACACGTGGCGTAATCGACAATTTGTACGATTACTTTATTATTAAGCTTAGAACTGACATAGATTTCGTCTTGTTATTGACATAGGTTTTAATGCTTGCACCAGAGCCTCTCTCGTCGTTTAGCAGGTGTTTTGGTTTAACAGACCAAAGAAGCGAAGTTTGCCTGGCCTCAAGGGTATTTGTAATTGCTTTTTATAGAAGGGTGTTTATATCTAAGTATGACATTAAATTGTGTTTTAAAAAATGTGATTACTTTGGGTCTAGATGGCCGGTCGTAATATTATCTAGAAGTATTAATTTTTATATCTCAAAGGTTAGTAAAATTTACATTTGATAGAAAATATATTTCGCGTAAAGATAATATCAACACCATGATCAAAACAAAAAGATTGATTGACAGAGTTAATAAAAAAATGTAGTACAAAGTAAAACCACGAAACAAGAGTCTATCATATAATATCTTTACAAATAATCTCATCATAAAGATGATTTTGCTCTTGAATAAAGTTATTTTTGTGAATGTTTAGTCGATTTCCAAGAAAATAAAGATTCAGTACCTATAACATTCTGTACAATTTATTTTACGACAAAACGGATTAACATTCAGAAAGTATGATAAGTATAAATGTAGGTACTCTTTAACATGTTTGATATCTAACTCAGGATGATATTACATATAAAGTTATTCTACGTCATGTCCGCACTATCAAGTTGGATTTACAACGTCTGAATGTCGATATTAACAATATACTATCTTTTATTGTGATTACAGACTAGCGTATTTGCCTATACGTTCATTTTAGCTTAGTCACACGTTTGGTAAGTTATGATGCTGGCGTGTTCGTTCGAAATAATGGGTCTTAGTGGGTTATTTAATCATTTTAACTAATGTATGAGACTTACATGCCTTGCTTTTGCGAGAAGCTTTGTACCAAAGGCCGTATATTCTCATATTCTCTTAAAAACGAGATTATACGCGCTGAAAATACGCCAGTCTGTAACTGCATTTAGGGTGCTTCTGGCAACAGACGGCGCGGCGCGCCAGCCCGTGTTACTATTTCATGATATTAGTTATCCTTTTAATATGAACATAATGGAAGATGAAGATTTTGATAAAGTAGATAAATACTTTGATGTACTGAGATGCACAAGTAAATTATGCAAGTAGATTCGTTTCTAGACGGATTTTTTATTGCATACATGGTGGGTACATAATGAGTTGCATAAAACATGCATAGAAATAGTAAAAACCTAACTAGCTACAGATCACTGAGGCATGAATTATACAGAAAATGCATGAAGCGTACCTAAGGTAAGAATGAAGTAAAACCTTATGTATTTTTTATACTTTATACCTTCTTGGTACCTTTTCTGTATTCTTAACTAAGAATGCCTTTAATATTATAACCAAGATAGAATACCTGTTCCAATGTCAGGTATAATAAAAGTACCGTTTCTCACAATATCGACGGCCAACAATGCTTCCGGTCAAAATAATCAAAGACAGCGCTTGCAACTTGTGGTGGTACGGTTACCTATTGCAAAATTTGAATCGTGAAATCAAATTCATACACCTACCTTGTCAAATTGTTGATCAACTGCCGACAAAAGTAGATCACTGTCGATATTATCTATTATGTCGACATGGAGAAATGAACCTTTAGAAAACATTAATTATAATATTATCTATTTAAATTATGTACATTACTAAAGAAGTTGATGCAAATATTATTTAACAAATCAATGTCATTGTGAAATCCTCGAAATTAAACACCAAACTTCAACCACAAAAGGACTGTAATATCTCCTCATATACGTATAGTTGTAGCATAGTTGTAGTGAGATGCGTTTTACGACATAAGTTCCAGTTCTGTGCTATTAATATTACTTACTAATGAATAATATAAATTTAATGGTTCTTTGCAAACTTCATGAATATTATCCTCATCTCTCTTTACAGCTGATGTCTATAAAAGATTACTAATGACGATGAGGCCAATAATTGTTCAATTCCTATAAATGTACTATGCGTTAAATGTACTACATGTTTATTATGTATATACCTAGCACTTCGTATTTTTCTTATAATCGGTATTGGAAATTTATTCAATACTTTGTCTGTTTCTTTTGTGAAGTGACGATATTATTCACACTGCGTTCCAGCAAATGATCATAGTATTGTAGTTGCAATTTCAATAATTACTAAATACATTATTCTATAATAATATGTTTTTGACAGGATTGTTCAGCATAATCAACACTCAATGCATGAAACTAGTTAGAGATAGAACCTATTCTAAAATCGTAAATTAAGTTCATGCTCAAATTCACTACAACATTCCTAACACAGATTAAGTCTAATGTAATAATAATGAACTTATCGTTCAGTTATCTAAATGCATGCTCAGTATAAAAATTTAGGTCACTTTGTTACCTTGCATATTAAAAGCGTGCAATCAATATATTGGAATTATTCTATTGCGTCTACTCACGTAATATTTCATGCTAGTGATTTCATATTAAGGAAATTGCTGGCAACAGAGTACACGCTCTAACTAATTCCCAGTGTTTGAGACTGGGTTTTAAACATAATAAATATTCTCACGTAGCACTGTCAACAGCCATCTATGTAGAATACGTGACTATTAACAGACATACGTGTTATTCAAAAGAAATATCTTTATTCTAAGCTAAACCTCTATAAAATCACAATTGGCAATTTTTCAATGTTTGTTTATGCGACATAATTTTGAACTATGTACCTAGATGTTTATGTTACAGATGTATTGAGAGAATCTGACTTCGAAATATAGTCACATTATTTAATTTAAATACGAGTAGAATGTGGTCGAGGAAATCTATACTCTATTTTGAAATTGGAATATATTATTTAGTTCTATATTACCCAAGCGTAAGCCAGATTGTCTAAGTGTTTCAGGACTCCGTTCAGAATACACGAGCGGTTAAACAATGTTATGTAATTAAAGTTCGTTGTAAGTTTTAAATAGTTTTATACAAACCGTTGACTCTACAGCCAAATCTTTTCTAAGCCGTTCAAATCCAAGATTGAAGTCATAAAGATGCTTATTATTCTATAGGCGTCTCACGGCCACTTCCAGAATAATAAATGTTAACACTACACAGCCATTCGCCAAAGAAACTGACGATATCACCGCAGCACTTTCGAACACCATCGGAATATAAAAGTGGCAAGTACAGGTAATAGTTATATCTAGATATACTAAAAGTTTGTAATGGGACCAAAGTTATGTTGCCGACCCCGATATGGTGGCTATTAGATTTAGAAATCAGGCAATCGTTCCTCGAAATAAGATATTGCATTGAACATTAATATTATATTGATGACAGTTTTTATGACTCATACATTGTAATACAAATGTAATCTGCTATAAAGTACATTAATTATAATTATTGTAAATGAAAGGGATATTGATGACGTACGGTTATCTGGTGAGGTAAAAAATAACGTATTTCACTACATTAACTAATACATTATTAAATACTAATTATGTAAGTAGGAACAATACCTATGTTAAAAACATAATATAAACCGATGTATGTATACAAAAAAAGATAACTGAAAATAAATAATGCGTCTTGCAAGTCACACACATATCATGCCTATTTTGGAAGCGTTCCCATATACTGGCAGCATTGTCACGTTGTATGGCAATGCTAATTCTTTGTCCTAGAAAGAAGCCAGCCAGGTCATGAGAAGCGTCGACCACACGCTTTGCAATTTTTCTGAAGAGGTTGCGGGTACTCGGAGCCCATGATCCTAACATTTCGACAACAAACCGCACAAATAATCTCAACTCGCAAAAAAATCGCAACTCTACCAATTTTTCATGTCATGAATGTTACAATGTCCGAAATACCTCGCGGGTCGCTACCCACATCAGTAGTGTATTTGCTTTCCCAACCCAATATATCCTAGCAACCATTTTTACCAACTGTCATTAACATTGTATATTTAATAAGTAATAGGTATTGTCCCTGAATTTATTTGCTTCCTGGTAGCAAATAGTCACGCACGAGAGTTGCTTGACGTCTCAAACCAGTAGTTTTCATATAGCGTATACACTTAACGTTACAAAATACATAAATGTCGTGTCGAGGCATATCTATCGACATTTTTCTCGGACTTGTACCAATAAACAATTTAACTAAGGTCTTTGTGAAATTTTAAAAAGTGACATAGAATTGTTTCAATACAATTTGCCAGCAGCGGTAGAGCTCACCCGGACTGTAGGAGTTTATCTCACCGCACTGTCCACCAAAACTAAGGTTGTCACGAATGATTTCTTTAAATATTCTTAACTGTTATCTGCTATCGTAAAAATAACCATAACTGTCAATATCTTCTATAACTTATTATATACATGTAATATCTATACATCTCTTAATATTTATCCTTTTGTTTTATGACGAAATGCTTAAGTACGCCGCCGCATATTTTTACTTAATTTAACTTAACTCTAAATGTAACTTAACCTTAACGTTATTGTCATAATAAGTAATTACAACATACTCTTATATAATTATATTAGTATCTACTATTACTACACTATTTATATAACTTTGAATTTAAATAAAAGTCTATATTCTAATGAAAAAACAAATCGTTATTTAACTAGATCATAGTAAAAATATAGGTGAAGTCATTTATATTACCATTGGCAACTGCTATTAATACAGAATTTCTGATTACAAATTGTACACGAAAGTAAACCACTGCAATAATTGCACCAGAGATAAAGAAATTTAATTAAACTTTGGTATTATTTAGTCTCTACTGTTGCCGTTCAAGAGGAGTATTCACTTAATTTATTTTGAAAAAAGAACAGTAACACTGAACGTAATGCGGAAGTAGATACATTGCAGCGTAGACAAATGAAAACGTATTTCCTAGATTTTGCGAACACTCCAACGTCAAGACCGAACGGTGCCAATATCAATGTACTACACCAAAATTGGCACGATTATTAATAAAACGTGTGTGTACTTACTTATTTTTTTATATGGCTCACTCCTTGAATATTTGCCAGTATCAAGTAAATTTGATATATTATATAAATATTAGAAATATTTCGTAGCGGTTTCGTAATTTAGTCACAGTCAGCGTTAATTGTGGTAAAGTCCGTCATAGTTAAGTCAAAGTCCTAGGCTACACCAGTAAAGTAGTTAAGACTTTACTAGACTATTAAATTTTGGAACCAACACGAATAACCACAATTCATAGTATTGTCTCACTTTCATAATATTGTGCGTGTTTTCCAAGAGAGAGAAGATGAACTATTTTTAAAATAAAAGCTCGAATTATTACCAATTTTATAAAATGAAATACTACCGCAATATGACGCCCTTCTGTTTTCACGTCAAAACTCCACCTATGAACTTTACACATTTTTGGCGCAATGTCAAAGCGTGCAAATGTGTTTTATTATCTTTGAATTGTACGCATTTGACACTTGCAGTAGCTTCGGGAAGACGGTGTGTGCGGGCATCGTAAAAATTGACAGTCATAATTATTACCTATTGAGGTAAACTAAAACTAAAATATGCTATCTTTTAAGTTAACTCAATAAGACAAAGAATAAGATAGATTGAGGACATTTCCGCAATTTAATACTTTTCAAAAAATACTGGGAACTATTTAACCCAATAAGAACTTGTCAATATGAACCAGTAGTTCCTGAGATTATTGCGTTCAACCAAAAATTAAACAGACTCAGCTTCATAGTATTAGTAAAAGAGTCAACCCTAGAATAGTTGGCAACGGTAAACAGAGGCTGGCTGCACCTTAGCGACATGAATGCGTCTCCAGTGACATCTTTAAACTCTTCCACTCCCATCAAAGGCATTGTACTTTTACATTACGAAACTAGCGCTAACTTTTCCTTTGCCGTAGTTGCTGCATTTCAGCAAATTCGTTTTTTCTCTTTACGTAGTTAGCTGAAACCACAGCTTTGAAATATTCTTTCAGAAGTAAATTTTAGAATTTTTAAATAGTTAATTAGTTTAATGCACATAAATAATTTTTAGGGTTTTGCTGGTTGCATAAAAATTTTACACTTCAAAACCCGAAAGCCGATTTCCTCAACTATCTTTTGTTGTAGCCTATCTTTTGTTGTTTACTGGAGGACTCTAAGCGTCAATCAGCATTCGTACTGCTAGTTAGATTGGCTTGACCTCCGAAGATCTTGGTTAAACCTCATACATTTGGTTACAGTAATGAAGTGGTTAATCATAAAATCAGATAGCATTACTATTGAAATAGAAAATGTACCCCTCAATTTACTCTTGAAGAACACTAACACAAATTACAATACTGTTATAACTTTTGTAGCATTAGGATATGTATTAATAATAGCATGGTCAGGTGTTTGTTCAACGTCCGCGGCGTATAAAGAGCTGCTGGAGACACTGGAACGAGACCCATGGGGGCGGCCTTACCTTATGGTAAGAAACAAGCTGCGCCCCCGGGCCCCACCGCTGACTCAGTGTCTCCAGCCGGAGCTGCTCGGAGGAGTTGTTGGCTCCCTGTTCCCACAACAAGCGGTGGAATATACTCCGCCGCGGATGACTCCGCCACCTCGATCGCTAACGGCACCCAGCGTGGATGACGACGACGTGCCTGAGGTCGCTTGGGTAGAACTAGAGCTGGCGGTGCGCAGGCTTAAGGCCAAGAACACCGCCCCAGGACCTGACGGCATTCCAGGCCGAGCGTGGGTCCTAGCTCTAGGCGATGACAACGCTCTCGAGCCTCGACTGCGAGGGCTTCTCAGCGCATGTTTGGAGCGGGGCCAGTTTCCGAAACTATGGAAGACGGGGAAACTGGTTCTCATCCGAAAGGCGGGGCGTCCGGCGGACTCGCCATCCGCCTACCGGCCCATAGTGTTGCTCGACGAGGTGTGCAAACTCTTTGAAAGAGTTATCGCGAAGCGCCTCGTCGAGCACCTTTCCAGAGTGGGGCCAGACTTGGCGGATGGCCAATATGGCTTTCGCCAAAGGCGCTCCACGGTGGATGCCATCATGCGCGTGAGAAGCCTGGCGGGGGATGCGGTTGCTCGGGGCGAGGTAATGTTGGCGGTGTCCCTGGACATCGCCAACGCGTTCAACACCTTGTCCTGGAGTTGCATTAGAGAGGCGCTCGTGTATCACGAAGTGCCTCTCTACCTTCGCCGCATAGTCGGGGCGTACTTGACAGAGAGAGCTGTCATCTACCCAACCGCGACCGGCCTCGGTCGGCGAGAGATGTCGTGCGGTGTTCCGCAGGGTTCGGTCCTGGGGCCACTCCTGTGGAACATCGGATACGACTGGGCGCTTCGCGGTGAACTTGAGGGTGGTGCCGCCGTCACGTGTTACGCGGATGACACATTAGTGACGGCGTGCGGCGTTACACACCGCGAGGCGAACCTGAAGGCCACGACCGCGGTTGCCCAAGTCGTGGAACGGATCCGGCGGCTGGGTCTCGAGGTGGCTTTGCATAAAACCGAGGCCATGTACTTTCATGGCCCCCGGCGCGCGCCACCAGAGGGATCCAGTCTCACAGTGGGGGACATCTCCATCGGCATCAAGCCTCAGATGAAGTATCTGGGGCTCGTGCTCGACGGCCGGTGGGACTTCGGGGAGCATCTCCGAAGTTTGGCCCCCAAATTGAAGGGCACAGCTAATGCTCTGGCACGGCTGCTGCCCAACATGAGGGGGCCGGATGACTCCTGCAGGAGACTCTACGCGGGAATCGTGCGGTCCATGGCCCTATATGGGTGCCCAATATGGGCGGAGACCCTGAAGGCTAGACATGTGCAGAAGCTGCACGCCCCGCAGCGCACAATGGCCATCAGGGTCATCAGGGGGTACCGCACGATATCTTTCGACGCGGCGAGTCTCCTAGCCGGATCGATACCATGGATCCTGGATGCGAGAGCCCTTTCGGTGCTTTATCGGTATCGAAAGGAGGCGCGGGAGCGGGGACATGAACCCGAGCCTGGTGAGCTCCGGGCCGTGAAGTCCCAGCTCCACAGGGACATGGTAGCTGAGTGGAATCGACGACTTGGGCAACCACGCGCAGGGCACGCTGTAGTAGCGGCGGTAAGACCCATCATGGAGGACTGGCTAGAGAGGCCACACGGTAGCCTCTCATACCGGCTGACGCAGGTGATCACCGGGCACGGGTGCTTTGGGGATTACCTGCTACGGATTCAGAAGGAGCCAACGTCCGAGTGCCATCACTGTGATGCGAGCGAGGACTCGGGTCTCCACACGCTGACCGGGTGTCCGGCGTGGGAGACGCCGAGGCGGGTCCTAGTGGCGGCCCTAGGAGTGCGGATTCTCTCGCTCACCGCATTGATCACGGCGATGGTACGGTGCGCGAACGCTTGGGCTGCCGGCGCCTCCTTCTGCGAGCAAGTAATGCTCGAGAAGGAGACGGCGGAACGAGTTCGGAGAAGACTCCGGACCCGCACAGCCCGCGACGAGCGGAGGCGACTCGGACGTCGGAGGTCGCAGAATGACCTCCGTCCTCCATGAGCGCGGGCCTGAGGGTGACGGGTGGAGCCGCCTGTCACCCTAGCAGAAGCAGGCCGCGGCGGTGGCGCTTAGCGCGCCTCCCCATACCCGGGGACTGGACGGGGACACCGTGGTCCCTACACCCGACGGGGGTCATCTTGAAAGAGACGGCCCCGGGTCTGCCGGGGTGCGAGAGATATGTTGACTACTATCTCACCTCCGGCAACTAAAGACCCAAAGACGGCGTGCGTTTTGGTCGGTTCGAGTCCGACATAACCTCTCCAACCGCCCTCGGCGGAGAATTATCGGGCGGGTATCCGTGGGGATTTTTCGCACGAAAAAAAAAAAAAAAAAAAAAAAAGGTGTTTGTTCAACGTGATTCACATATTCACTGCATACAAAATAATATTAAAATTGAATTAAACTTGTGAAACTAAAATAGAAATATACACGTCACAATAAAATAAAACAAAAATAGACATGTCAAACAAATAAAATAAAACTAGGCATGTCAAAAAGAGTACATTACATCGCGACATTCACTGTAGACGATGCCATTTAATCTTATTTTTTTGTAATGTCAGTGTTTTGAGAAATGGTTGATGTGACAAAACTCCTAGCGGTTATAGTTCCCAGCCCAAAGGGGAAACAACCGTAGACGAAAAAGGGTAGATTGATCAAGATGTTAATGTTATTTGGTCAACGCATGAAGGCGCATGTAGTACGTGTCAAGCGACCTCAGTTGTAAAACAAAACACGTATTGTATTAACTGTTGATACAGAGTGACGACGACAACGGAAGGTTTGTATGCAAGGTCGGACACGTAGCCTGTCAGCAAATTTGTAGGGCGTTTATAGCTTACTGCAGAAAAACGCTACCTAATGAGGAAATCTGTTCAATATTATAAATGCGAAAATAACTCCTTCTGTCTGTTTTTTTTTTATACTACGTAGGTGGCAGACAAGCACACGGCCCACCTGATGGAAAGCGGCCACCGTGGCCTATGAACGTGTGCAGCACTAAGGGTTTGGAAGGCGCGCTGCCCACCCTGAAGGGAGCTGGGAAGGGGTGGGGAGAATAGGAAGGCGAGGGGAAGGAGGGGTATAGTGAGCTCTGGCTACCCTACTTACCGGCGGGAACACAACACGATGGTTATTATGACCGCGGTCTTCTGTAGGGCGGAGGTACTTCCCCAGTTGGACAGCTCATTTCGGACGGGAGATACCGTCGTGTCCTACCTCCGTGCTTTCTTGCCTAAATCACTGAACAGATCTTGATGAATTTGGAACCGGGGTAGAATAAACTTTGCGAAAGGACATAAGACATATTTGGTCGCGATAAGCAACATCCACGCGGGCGGAGTCGCGGGTAACGGCCCTTTAAAAACCATCAACAACAAAATTACCAAAAAAGAACCTTCACCTCCTAGAATTCATTATTATTTTATATTAATTGGTGGCACCACAGGATACTTTTTTATAAATCACTTCCTTAAGTGTGTGATTCACAACTTTTCAATCATTCACAAGACCCAATATTAGCGAAAAAACATTATATTTGCAAATTTTATCAATGCCATTAGCCATCCGCTAAATTCAATACATCGTTATTAGATGACGTAATTCTCAGACACGATCAGTGCCGAACCTTGAACTTTTCGCCTCCCAAGCGGTTAGGTCGTTACGAAACTCCTTTTGAATAATTCTAAATGCTTATTTTATACTAAGTATTCACATATTTAAGAATCTGATGGAAGAGCTTTCAATATAACTTTCTGTCAACCTTGAACTCAAAGAGTAGGTATCTATATGTTGCCAAAAGAAATATTATTGGGCATTATTAATTCTTACTACTTACTTTAAATCATTTATGCGCTTTTATATTTATTAATAAAAGATCGTCATAGATGTTTAGGTTTTTATATCTTTCCACTACCTAAGTGGAAAGATACCTGGCAGACCTGATGGAAAGTGGTTACCGTGCCCTATGGACATTTGCAACACCAGGGGGGCGCCACATTCGTGCTTCCGACCATATAGAGAATAGAGGGGGGAGGGGAAAGTAGAAGGGGAAAGGGGAAGGAGAAAAAGAAGGAAGGTTAAGAGAGAAGGCTAGGAGTCTCTGATGTCAGTGCAGAAGACAAAGAAGGGTTTCTCGGTCTTCCCGTTGATAACACAAAACCTCTCTAGTGAGCTCTGGCTACCCTGCTCCTTATCGTATATTTATAGACAATCCGCGGTTGCATTCAAAACTTGTTCTTCGAAGTACAGATTCCGTTATCCCACACTTCAATTAAGAATTCTAGAAGATAAGAAGACAAGGGAAACCTATAATATTCCATAACAAGATTGTAACTTGTTATGACCTGATTAATCAAAATGTGTAAACAAAATCATGTACCATGCGACAAAGCAGACCGGAGGGTCATTTCGAAGCAGATAATCTTCCTGCCAACAAACAGATTTACAGAACTGATAAGCGGCAGCTAACGACATTATGCTAGTTAATTGCTTTTGGCAACACAGACATGCATAAAATCACACTGTTGCCAAGCCGTTCCCTTAGTCCCTAACCCGAATCCATAAAATTAAAAAATGGTGTATTTAGGTACGACAATTTACATCTTAACCTCTAATTATTTTAATTCATTAAAATCTTTTGCATAATGAACTTGCTCTAAAACATGTGCTTTTTAGCAATTACTCCAAGGTTTAGTTCTCATTTAGGTTTTGAACCAATAATTAAAATGTTAAGTTTTCCTGATCATTAATTAGGTCAGAAATCAAGGGCCATTATGAAAAGTTCATCGACTTTAGCAAAGAAACTATATGATTTGAACATTTGGGCACTATTGGACTCAGTTTCTCCAATTTAGATTAAAAAAAAGGTTTAAAAAAACCTCTACATCAACATTATAGTACTACTTGCTGTTTTAAAATCTTCTTTTAAAACGTCATATGGGCGCTATAGTCTTAAAAATTGTAGTGAAAACATCAGGCATAATTCTGCCATCTCGTTAGCTGCATTCAACGACCCATGGTGCTCGTTGCTTCCGACTACGGACACTACTGTCTTTTTGTGTCGCTCATTCGAATTTTTTTTTATTTCTTTCAAATTTGTGTGCACTCGATTGAGATAGAAATTCTTGGTGAAATAGGTGTTTTATATTGATGTGTTCAAAAATGTTACATCATTTTTTTTAATTCAATTGCACATTCAACGTAAATAATAAAATTAAGTTACCGTTGTAGAAAACTTGATAGCCTGTGATTCAGTGTGTGTTGTAGTCTGGCTTAGATGCAGATATTCTTAGGTCTATACTATATTATATCCGTAGTCCTGAATCTGTGTATGACCATCTTTTCTCATCACTAGTTATAAATCTAAATTAATAACTGAGTATATTTATGGAATACGGGCTTTTTTAATTTATTTTTCTTATGTAAGGGCCTTAGTCTTGGTTGAAATATACTTATTATTGTAATTGTTTTGAAACCAAACGGCGACCATGCCTATTTCACAAAGTACAAAGTATGAACATAAATAATAGTAATAAACTACTAACTCTCAAATAATTATATTCAAAGTGAGGCAGAATGTACCTATGTATGTGTGTGTAACAACCTCCTTTTACGAATAAAATACATTAAGTATACCTAGTGAGGTATAACTTATTTAAAATAGGGAGGTATAACGTTTTATATATAAACGATGATGCATCGGTAAAACCTAACTATAACCAGAAAACAGTAAAGGGGATTAATTCATCACTTAGATTACATTCCAACACTATATTCATCATACTTAGTGGTAAAGAAAGAGAAACGTTTAGCCATTAAAATATTTCAGCTGTCTTGGAATTACCGAACTCTAAATTCTTCAAATAAGTAATCCAGTCGTTTTTGGTAGCGACCATTTAAAACCGGATGGCCTTGTGTGCTAAAGCGGTATCCTCGTGATTTGCCGTTTGCAACGGACTAACTTCTGGTTTGGACTTATTTAGTTAAAAACCACAGTTTTTACTTCAAACATTGTCTTAATTAATACGGTATTCACTAAGAATTGGTGACATTGCTCCTAGGCCAACTATAACAGTTATATGGCATATTTTAAAGATTAATTAACCCAAAAAATACATTACAATATGATAATTAGTGTTAAAATTAGCAATTAACACGTATATTTAAAATGATAGATAATCAAGTAATGTAACTACAACAATTACATCGCAAGGGCAACATAAATAATACAAACCCAAAATATAGTTTTTGCTATAACTTTAGCAAAAACCTACGTAATACATGTAATATTCAAAAGAATGCGATGACTCAACACCGGCATATAAAAAACCAACCTTTGTAAAATATGTCATGCCTACCTGCGTAAATAAGAGGTCAGAACTTCAAAAATGTACCTTAAAATACGTTCTTGAGCCGGAACCAGCGATTATAACAAAAGCTCTCTTTGTGGACTAGGATGTTCAGGTAAAGACATTTTATAAAAGAAACTTGTATCTATAGAGAATGTTGTACACGGTAATTATAACGCATAGCTATCCATTATCCTTTTCGGCGAATCCAGCATTTATTTGGTCACCGTTTACATCAACACTTGATTTATATTCAAACTACACTCGCTTGCGATACAAACTGGTTTGTTTTCTGACTCAGCGGACAGTTTCTTTTAAAATGTCATAGGTTTTTGAATTCAAGTTTCACGTATTCAAAAAACTTGGATTTTATTTTAACTTCTTCTGTTTTTCGTAATACGACGTCTTTCGTGATAATTGTATGAATTGTATGCTGTAATTTGGTTGCAAATGTAGAATGAAATAAATAAATATTCTAGATCGATCTACATGATGCCACCTAGACCCATAATAAGCATGACTTCACTAACTCGTGTTACAGGTTCTGGAATGCGGATATACTTACATACTTAGATACAATTATTTTTTGTAAATACATACACATCACAGAAACACTCAGACTAAGGTAGATAGACATATACACGGAACAAATTTGCACTGAGCGGGAATCGAAGTGTGAATATGGTTCATCAAGATAGATGACAATCAGAATTATGCCAAAATTATTCTTGTTACTTTTGGTACTAAGATAGATTATTGTAACCTATGACGATAAAATTTAATACAGTCAATATTTCTTCACTTTCTGTTAGAATACTCTCCATTTTACCCGCTGACTGTACCGAAATAATTACAACAATCGTCAATGTTCACTGGTTGTCTAAATTCGTTTCGCTAATTTTACTTAAACAAGTTTGTTTTGTTTTGTTCTTCAACTTGTACTAGGTATTAGTTATACTGAACTCTAGAGAGTGTTTGATGAAAGCTTTTAGAGCCGAAATGTTTTGTTTCAGTTTAGTGGGATTTCTAATTTTCGACACTGATCTTTCGGTATAAGGAGTGTGTTATACGAGTACCTACATAATATACTCGTAAGTGGTCATTGATTTTTACAAAACATCAATAGGTACTCCTCTCTATACCTAAATTCATAATTGTCGAACATATCTGTCAAGATATATTATATACAGTTATGATTATTAGTGGTTCAGATGTGTATGTAATGATGGGGTACATACTAGCTATATATTTAAATCATAAAACAAACCAGTCTTACGTACAGTTATTTTCATATAAAAACCTCTGCTTTGCATGTACACAGCTCGTCCGTTAATGTTACACACAGACGTCCCGGCTCATCCAACTTCTTTTTATATTTATTAGTAGATACTGACCTTCTAAGTGAACTAACTGAAGTTGGAAGGTAGACTAAATACGATTAAAAAATTATCAATCAATCATACTTATTATTTTAATTACAAATAGTCAATCTCAATGCTTTAAATTATGCATTGCATCAGCTATTTCAAAATTGTAATGGAGAACGCAAGATCAGGTTTGATTTACCAGAAATGTCATACAAAATGTTGTCGTAACTTACACCTTATATCGTCAATTCTGAGTAATTTCGTGGGTGGATTTGAAAATTGCTGAAATTCTTAAGAAATAATTGCAAATTCAAACAAATCTGTTTTATAAAACAAATATCTAGTATCTACCTACTTGATGTTAACAGTTGCCGTGACCTACAGCAACCTATTTCCGATATTAATACTTACTTATAGGCTATATTCAAATTCTGTGCCAAATGTCATTCAGATTCGTCCAGATTCTTTCAGATTTGATTGAGTATCACACGTTGATTCATCCATTTAATCAAACTTTAGTATGTATCCATAGTAAGATGTGGGTAGTAATTGTTATTTTAAAAGCTCAACATTTATGTTATGTTAAAAAGCATAATCTTTTAAAAATTCTAATATACTCGTATATTATTATGTTAAATAGTTGCATGTTCAGTCAACGAGCGTTTGTTGAACTTAGCGTCAATCCATTCACCGGTTTGAGCAAATGCCCGTTACCAAAACAACTGACGCGGAAGAGAGGGATTCTAACCCATTAGGTGTAACATACGACGTTTGCGTACACCGCATCCGAACATTCTGCACAGAGATAATATAAAAATAAGAATAGTCGAAAAACTTACCAATTTGATTATGTATCAGACTTAAGACTCTTGACCAGCAAATATAGCGCAAATATTTGTGTTTAATTATTTGTTATAACTGGATACATTTTTCTATAAAATTAATAAAAACGAATGAATACATCCACTGCAGGCAGGAAACAGCGTATCTGGTGGTACTTAGCTTGATGGCCTCATCAGACTATTTTCACGTAACGTTTAAAGGACACAGGATTGTATGAAGATGGAAACATTTAGTATTACAACCCAAACTGCTAGTTCAATATTTGTAAATGGATACCCGTATTATTAGAAAATCTATCCAGTATGTCACAAATACCTATAATATTCAATACAGAGAGTTTAACACCCTAATAACCGACCAAACATAAGAATTTTACAAACATAACCTGCAGCTTAACCTAACCTTCAGCTATCGGAAACCAATTGATTGCTTTGCTAAATTCGATCGCTATCCAATTTGAAAACAATCAAACTGATAAAATTGTAACTAAGTGATAAAATACACATCAGGTTCATAGACATAGACAGTTTTGTGGATCAAGTTTGAAGAAATTACAGAAAGTAAAGAAAATAAAATTCACCATGTACGAGAATTTGATTACTAAAACTAAGCGGCATTCGTCGTTCCAGTCTAACCTGTTCTTGACGAAACGAGTGAAGAAATTCTTCGTTTCTAGTTTAAGCAAGATCCGCCAGATTACATTCATATTTTAACGATCAGTGTTATTAGCATTCGACACCTGTTGTTAATTATCCGGAACGGTTTCATAACGTAAGCTTCAGGAATCAATACTGCTACGTCAGCCTCGTGGCATAAGTTGGTGCTTATATTAACTGTAGACCATCGCGAGATCTTGGGCTCAACTGCAGGGCCGAGTTAGTTGTTATTGAATTTTTCTGTAAGAACATAAGAGATAGTACATACACTGGTTTCGACTGCTTCTGACTAATTAGTAATGGTCTGGAGCACTTGCAACTGGAGTTGCATAAAAGTTTTAATGACAATAGACGAAGCTCATGGGGTTTTAACACAGTAAATGACAGGGTGTAAGTCTTTGCTTATTACAGAAGAAGAAATAATATAAGCATAGGTATATGGAGATAATTATAGATACATCTTGGACTCTTTCCTTTGTCCCAATAACTATTGTAATATGTTACCAGCATTGTGTTTCTTTCTTCCTACAGTCTCGGGTCCTTTTAGTGGGGCGTGAAAAAATGTCGACGCCGACGTGAAGGTGAGGGCTGCTGTTTCAGGGACAGCACCTGTAACAGTGGCCACCATGCTTTGGATGCAATGGATGAAGTGCAGTCGGTTTGACGACCTGAATATAAAATATGTAAAAGACTGAATACACCTCGATTGATCAAAATATAAATCATTTAAAACGTAACCTAAGTCGGTAGTACCTCCAAAGCAAGATTGTAGACAGTTTCACTTATTGTTGTTGCTCAATTACTGTGTGCAAAATGGAGAAAGTACCCAACGTTTAAACACAATTTCAAGTAACCACATTCCTCACAATGAACAGGACAAAGGTTGACGTTCTACCTTACAGTTAGCGTTTAGTGTCATTCAACTATCTCATACTACGTGATTAAATTTTCACTTTTACCATAAAGTAGTCAATTTCACGTTATATCTCTTCACAGTAGGAACACAATTACAAAAAACCAGAAGTCATAAACGCGGATGCGTTCATAACTGTCTCGTTTGAATAACAATGCAATATACATATGTATTTATTATTTTCCTCTTACCTCCAATTGCTCTCTTGTAATACGTTTCCATTACCAGCTAACCTAATTCGATCGTAACTCGTAAACGTTTTGTACTTATCTCTATATCTAGAACAGGTGGGTATAGTGACACTGTATGTGTAAGTTATTTTCTAAGAGAGAAGCAGTAGTAGTCAATTGGTCAATTGTTATTTGTGTCATGTCGTATGGCAGTGGCGAGAGCTAAATACGTAAACCGACTAACGGTGTCGGTTCAATGACCGGAAAGTGGTGCTACTAATAATAAATACCACCTGCTACGTAAGGGAAGTTCGATGAGCGCCATTTAGGGTATCCTTGTTAAAAGAAGGAAGCCGTATTGGCAGGCGAAACTGTGGCAAATATGGGCAAACGCAATAAAACTAATGTAGTTGTGTTTGAATTCAGATGTTACCTACTAACATTGCTATTATTATGTCCACGTGTTTATTCAAAATTTCACACGTACCATTTCACACGTCTTTACAAATTAAATAGAATCATGCACTGGTCTGTTCTTCTATCGTCTCCACTGCCTCCGTTTTGCACGATGGGCTAGAATTCGGAACATAGATACAATATTGAGCTAAAACCATACAGCACTACTAAAACCACAATGCCCTACTTTTGCCTCAATTTGAATAGGTGCTTTCAGATCCGCATTCGTCAATTGCAGATAAGTTAGCTCCGAAAATATTGATGGGTCTCACACACCCCTTAGAACGAATAAAACGTACAGCTATAGACAGTACAATTAGCTTTGGGTTGGCTGATCATTTCAGTTCATATTTGGTTAGTATAGGCATCAAAGACATTAGCCTCGTTAACAGATGTATAAATATTCATTACTAACTTGGATACATCATTAACATGGGCTCCTTTATTTGCCTTATTACTAGGGTACAGTTCTGTATCATCATAAAGATCACCACATAGTATAAAAAAGTTGCTTGACGTTGTCTGTCTGTCCCTCTGTATGCTTATATCTTCAAATATATCTCAAATTATATATTCATTCAAATACGACCAACAAGTGGCGGAATAAAACATGTTGCAAAAACGGGGATCATCTTTTGTGACGCAGTTTATTATTTAATGACACAACGAAATGCTTTAGTTTTTAGAGCAAGTTCGTTACTATAATTGGGTTACGACCTGACTTGATATACGCTAATTACTATTATGATTTAAGTACCTATTAAAGTAATAATCTGTATTAATCACCTATTCAATTTGTACGCACACAATATGTCATTAGTTTGTTATATAATTGGGACAAATATAACATGTTTTATTAAAGTAAAAAAATTAAAATCTAGTGATTTTGTCTTCATCCAAGTGCCATTATAATTCAGAACCTGCGTTTATGAAGCTTGGGGCCGGCTCTGCCTTTTATTGGTTTGTTTTTGCATTATATGTGAATGACTAACCTATAACTTAAATCAGGGCCCCGATTCTACTAATTGCTAATCAATGTCAAACCACTAAAATACAAAACTGCCGTTGAATATTCGACTTTATCAAAATGGGTTTAAAAGTTCAAAAGTATATAAAAAAGAGTTAGTTACAAAGGGTCTTTCACTCTCTACGGTGCTATTTAATTTTAGACTTCAACGGTATATCAGCAGTCTAAAATTCAAAGGTATTTTTTGTGATCTCAGTGATTTGACAATCAGGGTGGTGTGCAGATGGTGAAGAAGTCTAGGACCCCAAACTTCTAATAATGAAACGTTTGTTCCA
This sequence comes from Pelosia muscerda, assembly GCA_963691645.1. Lineage (NCBI taxonomy): Eukaryota > Metazoa > Arthropoda > Insecta > Lepidoptera > Erebidae > Pelosia > Pelosia muscerda. Next base: position 7,720,668 of record OY829105.1, read on the forward strand.
AACGAAAACTTGTGTACCCCTAAATAAGACTTACCCTGTATTACTAACCTGTAATTACAATCGACTTATTGCAAAAACAAACATTATATTATATAAGTTACAAACTGGTCAATGAGCATTAAAATTTGTATTTACGTTTAACTTCAGTTTCAACTTTTACTTTTTGGGGTCGTGTCGCGCGTGACTCAATAGCCGCAGACCCAACAATACAAATCTCATTTGACATCCACAGATCCGTGTTGTCTGAATCACACGATGACTACAACTTAATACTTTTACTTCAACTGCACTTGTATGACTAGTTTTCAACTGTTAACTTCCCATTTTCTAACGAGATTTTTTCCCTCGATAGAAGCGTTACTCGTTCACGTCTCTGGGTTTCTTCCGCGCTACTGCACACTGGGAGTGGAAAAAGCCACTAGCGTTATGCTCGAACTATTTAGGTTCCTGGCCAATGTTCTTATTTTAAAAGGACCTGCTGCAATGCAATGTACTTTTAGTGGAATTAAGTGAATTATTTGATAATAAAGCATTGTGAAAGTAGTACAGTCTATATACGGCAGCAATTAATTACAACCACTAGAACACTATCAATATGGAATGCAATAAATACATCAGGCAAATGAAACATCGATCATTCAATTTTGTGTGATTACTATATTTATTTACTTTTAACATTTTCAATGAAACTAATAGGATTGAAAGCGATCATTATATATTATAATACCAAATTAATAAATTGCGAATACTGAATACCAAATAAATCGGAACACGAATCCATTCAAAATAGTTTTGTTTCAATTATATCTGTTTAATTTCCAACTCTGATCTTTCAATAAAGAGATATCAACCAAGTCGGCAAGATCTGACAAACTAGAAGAACAATCATCAATTCTTAATGTCTATAACTTTCTAATCGGTCAACTAATTACCTCTGTCGCTTCAACACAGTCCACATTTCACGTAACTAATAATAAAAGGTACTATAATTGTCATTTTAAGACTGCTAATTGCAGATAATAGGTAGGTATGGTCTAACATGACATACTGACCGATAAAATACTTTAAACTTAAATACTGCGAATTTTTTAATGGCCCTTGGTCGCTTTCTTATCGTTAAATAAGTATACCATTGTATGCGCTTACCTCTACATTCTCATTTTACTTTAATTAGCTGAGCTGTCGTGGCTTGCAAACTTATAAATGTCATGTTCACTGAGGCATATTAAACACAGACCCACAATCATTTCTGTAATGTACAGGCAGACAAAACCATTATTAATATCATTACACACAACTGTTAGTTAATAGTCATATTTGTTAATAATTACACTCAATACTGCAGTATTTTATAAAGACAGGTATGTAGTTATATCGACTGTATGTAAAAAATCTCGATGAATCATACTTTGATATGGAACAAACTAATGAACTACTTAGTTCATCATTATTAGATATAGCGAGAATATTGTGATAGTATAGATGAATGTCAATGGCAACACACAAGTAAATATAAAGCTACGACTTTTAAAAAGTTGTTACGACTCTTTCACTTCTCTATATAAATATTCATGCCACGTCCACTGCCTTTTCTGAAGGGGAAGCGTAGAAGTTTGTAACTGTAAAACAGTCAATGAACGAGTAACACTGGCATTGAGGAGGTGCGTTCCGTTTTAGGCAGGCATCACGTATGTGACACGTACGTGGATCGTTTGCGATGAAACCACTGCACGAACGTACAACTTTCCATCGCATCAAACACAAATGACGCGCGAAAAGGTTTTATTCTTTTTTAAAGATTCAATAAATATTCTGTATGTTTCAATATTCTTTGAATGATCCAATTGTGGATTTCTCAATATAGAATACTGAAACTAGAACAACATAAACTCGTAACTCACGCACTACGTAAGTATGAACTAATAAGTAACAACACAGTGATTTGGTTAATAGCTTGTTCATTTCTAATGTATGTGGACCATATTTATACGTATGTGCGGTGTAATGCTACCGTAACTTACTTCCGCCATCTTGTAGTTCTCGATCCACGAGCGATAGCATTCCGTTACACGAAGCCCCTTTCTTGCGACGCAAGCTTGATTAACAAAGCCACAACTTGCCGATAATGTGTGAATGACTATTCACAGTCGCCTGTTTTAAAATCGTATTTCATCATACAACAAAATAATCTTGACAAAGAGCTTGCGTGACTACACTCAATCAATATCTATCGGCAATTGATGCCGAATTCATACCACAATTTTTTCGTCGGTGTTAAACACGGTCGGGGTCTTTTCGTCCAGTGTGATTGCTCAATTTGACTTGAATCAGCTAAACGGTTCTTCGCCCAAAATATTTTTCCAATATGGCTGTGTAATACGATCTACTTTTGGATTTATCATGACTAAATTTCCTGTTTGGCGCTATCGTAATAACCGTACATCCAGCGTCTAACTGATTTTCCTCCTCCCCCTCTCTTAACGAGTTTATTTTGTTATTGAGACGAGGCAACGAAAAAAATAAATGTAAATTTCAATACGTCACTCTTTCTTCGCGTCAATGTACTCTCTAATAATATGTAAGTGTATTCAAAATGAATTCTTGTGATATTTGTTCTATTTTTTTTAAGAATGTTTCAGTTAGAATTAAAATAGTTTCCTTTCCACGTATTTCATTAAGATGGTAGAGCTAAACTTTTCGCAGCACGATTAAGCTGACTTAATCGGGGAACTACTACGGCTTCACTTATTTACTTTAAATAACTGTATAATCTACTTCGTACTGTTTGTGAGAGTTTCGAAGGTTTTATCTCGTTACATTTCTTTGTCGCAGTTTCCTATTCCTTTAACCTAGCAATACGCAATAGTCTTTTGTCTAATATAGCCGATCAAAATCATGCATAGAAATTTATACCATTTGTAGTTAGCTATTGTATACTAGGTCACAAATCAGAGCTTCGCCTACCGTAAAGCGTTAATCTCCGCGTAATAACGCCAGTATGCAATAATCTTGCACCATTAACTACTGTGTAACCTTTTTAATTCTGTTGTGCAGATTCCACTACCTTTTCTGTCCGTTTCTAATGCTCATTTAGCTTTTTACAGCTTCAACAATATTTTAGCAACTTCAACTATTGATTTCACTTTTTAGAGATTGTAGCTCGATATATATTTAGTATTATTCACGTTTAACTGAACGTTTTGACTACCCATCAGCTGCTATGGTTAGTGACTAATATATCGTGCTGGAATCCATAAAATGTGGTTTAATTTCAATGTGTGATATTCGCGTAAACTTCAGAAAGATTCAAGTTCAACTATTGTTTGCTTTTGTTTTTTTTTTTTGAAATATCTACTTAACGTTTTTTAACAAGTACTTATCTCAAGAATTACGTCTTAACACTGTGACCATATTGTGAATTACGGACAATGTATATTGTAATAATTGATAACTAAAATTGTGATAATTTTAGTTCGTATCCTTGTCTTCAATTTTATATTAAATAATAAAATCTTTTGTTATTAGATATAACTATTTACGTATACTTGATTAATTTGAGACATATCCTATAATGTGTTTTTAAGAATCAATAAACATTATTCTTTTCTATTCAAATATATAGTAATAGTATTATTAACTACGATTTATACCATACGATAATAACTTGATAATATTGCTTGTAGAAACGAGCAACAGTTTTAGTCAAATAGAAAATGAGAAAACTCACACATACTGAAACACATATCGATCTATTCTGTATTATTTGATTAAGTCAAACCAAACCCGTTTTAACTCCATCCAAAACCGAGCAGACAAAAGTTTCGGTGTTATGGCCTCATTAACAAGTTTCACACGTAGCAATTTGCTTCTTCCGAAATTTCTTAAGGGAAACGTGAATTCGCTACAAGTAAAATAATTGTAATAACACTTGTATCGGTTATACTATTGCACTCAATATTCAATTGTTTTATCTTTTTGCAGGTAATTACCAGAACATCTACATCAAAACTAATTAAGTGAGGACGTGCGAACAGGTACCTACATTATAAGACATCGATTAATTTTAGTGGCGAAACGCTTTTTGAGCTCAATATTCTAAGAAATAGAAAATTATTATTTTTATTTTTTAAATAATGATTAAGCGCAATATACGAATTTCTGTTTGAAACAGATACGTAAAAGATTGATTTAAACTTACCCTCGTTTTAGAAATGTATTGGATTTAAATTGAGTTCAATACAAAACCACCGCCATAAGAAATTGCAGTAAATAAAGATATTTTCGAAGCAAATTTGGAGCCACCCAACTGCGACTGGGGAAGTACTCGTAGCTCTCCCTACAAAAAGCGTACTAAGTAACAATTGTGTTGTTTTTATGCTGATGAGGAAGGTTGCCATTGCACCGTAGGGAGCGAGAAATGTCGACAATGCGCGCGTGATATCTATCGTATTGAGGGTATTCGTATTTATGTACTAGAGTGGGTATTCTTGAAACCGATTCACAATTTTACATAAGAACCTAGATTTTTACTATCAGATTGAAAAAAATCTGTTGGTACTTTCATTACTAACTACAAGAGCAAGAGAGAGAAGGAAAATGAAATAAACTGTACCTACCTACGGTAAATGTGTAATAAAACATGTAGGTAGTTAACTTACCTATGTTTTATTGCAAAACGTAGTCTACTTTTATAGGGTTATAAAAAGGTAACAAATTGTTTTAAGGCACGCCATATCACGCAATATATTTTTAAACTAGCATGTATTATATTTGAAATCGAATTTGGAAACTTAAAAAGCAATTTTATATCATTTTATAAGAGTATATAGGATTTGATCATTTTTAAAACAAAATTAGTTCTTTCAAGTTAGTTATACGTAGCACGTTAGTTTTCCAACTTTACATAATAAATAAATTCAATATATTATCGCCATGGCCATAACTTTCATTAAAAATAAATTTTTACACTATCGAAATAAATTTATATATATATGCCTAAGAATTAGGATTTTTCAATAGGTACGTACTTTTGAAACTTAGACATCCCGATTAAGGAACGTGGATATTATTTACTATTAGTAAACCATAATATCAGGAGCGAAAGTTACTGAAAACTCTGAAACTGAAAGGGCGAGCGGCACTCGCCTCCCGAAGGCAAACTGTCATATCAATAGCTATATTGCCTACTTACATGACAGTTTTACTTGACGAGGGAAAAGCACGACTCGGTTACTTTTAATTTAACCTGTATTGAACGGATAGTCAGAATATTTCATGGTTGAGAATAAATATGACTAGTTGACTCCTCTGTCTCACAATACATTAAAAATAATACATATTACATACACAACACATTACAATTACACACAACAACTAACCATTCTGACGGAGTGAAGGAGAAAGAATTTTCCACCTCATCTCATCTCATCCGAAGGGTGCGGTAAGAGCGACCAACCGGAAAAATACACAGATGATTATCACTGCGAGAGAAGGAAAACTCTAAAATCTTGTACCAACCTGTTTGGCCAGAGTGGAAATGGTAGTCCTAAGCCTATCAAAATTGAGAGAGGCCTATGATCAGTGGACCGCGATAAGTTAATTGAATTCTAAAATATATATTTTTTAAATTGGTTTCTAAATCATTACTTGTCATGTCCCAAAAGAGAAGTATTTGCTTTTGTATTAACTTGACTATCTTACTCGTAAAACTAAATACTTAACACTCTCTCTCTGTCAACATTCATGATATTATATGCATTGCGACAACAAGCAGATTGTATTCACTCCCACATCACGTAATAGAATACGTAAACAAATTTCCATTCATAAATATTGGTACTATGTACTTATAATTTTAACCGGACACCGTAGAACCACGTCCAGTGCAAACAACTTGTGTAAAGAAAAAGTTACCTCTCACTTTCTTCGAATTATAAGTCAAAAAGACCCACGTGTGTACGTGAAAGTGCATATTCGCGTCAGTCGTCTCTCTTCTATCATTTATTGCCTACTAGTTATTACTTTTGATTGTCCGAAACATCGTAAGACTTTCTTGTAACTGTAGGAATTTGATCGATCTGATTATTGTAATTGTTACAAGTTGTGATAGATTTTTGAATGGAATTTAAACTTGCGCATTGATGTTTTGATAGCAATTTGTTTGATAACATTGTATGCAATTTTAATCTAATCATTTAACCAGATTTTTATGTAAGAAAGAAAATCATTTTATTCGGGCACGCAGAATGGAGACACAAAGTCACTTAATATCTTAGGATCATAACACGAGGGACTTCTTCGAGCGAAAAATCCAAATACATTTAAGGTATTGTTAAACTGTAAATGCCCGCTAGAAAATGTTTTCATGTAAAGGTGCTTGTAATTTCAACAAAGGGAAAAATGCTAAATAAAACATCCTACTCAGTCCACTGTGACATTTTCCGACAATACATAGGCATGACAATGAATTTCCCAGCTGCTTCTCACGCGCCCAAATCCTTACACAAAATGATATTGTCTTTCAAGTTTTCCTTTAGTTATATTCCCGATATTTTCACTAGGTTTTAGGTTAACACTTTTGCTTAATCTCGAAAGAATATACAAGCGTCAAATACTTTAACCCTAGCCTCGAGATAGACCACCGGTATAACTATTTATAATCGTGTTTACTTGTTCCGTATAGCCAATATTTCGGCAATTTTGTAAGTGCGAGTGCCATAATCACATGTGCAGTACATCCATTATCGTACTAATATCAGATACTCATAGTAAAATCTAAAGCTCTAAAATATAAGAAATTGTAGTACCTACCCTTGACCTACCCCTTGAAGCAATTCTGACAGTGACACGGATTTATTAAGATTAGGTCACAAAAGTTATCAACATCATCAAAACAAGGAAACATTTAAACGTGTAAGTAAGTGGACATTTTTATCGATAGCACCTAAATTATGAGCTCTCTCGTGAATACAATTTTGGGGGCGTTACATAACGCCACAGCACAGTTTACATAACTAGATATTTAAAGTAATAATTTGATGAAAAACACAATAATTTGATTTCAACAGACAAATCCAGCACAGTATATATTTGGTCTGTCATAATCTGGCTTCTGCGGTCATTGCACTAAATATAAGGAGCATGGTAACAGTAATACTGATATAGCAGTTGCACCTGTTAGGATACTTAGAATACAAGAAATAATAATTAAAGTTAGGTATATTAAGTACTTCTGTATTTATACGACAAACTATGTGGAAACCAGATTACGTTTTTCTAATTGGCTTAGTGATTCTAATTTTGAATTGTTCAAGAGCAGTTTTTTAAATTCTCGTATGAAGGAAAGGTATCTGATATTTGGCACTGTTATTGTTAGTGATTATGGGTGATGATGAAAGATCACGTATATACTTCGTCTGTAATTATTTTACGTGTTCGTTACAGAAACACCACAATTGCATTTATCATAAAAAATGTAAATACACTACCCCAATAAAACTCAATTAAACATCGCTAATTGAATAATAATTGAAATCATTCATTGAAATCTGTATTCGTGCTCACATTGTCGGACTGTGTGTCAACCAGGGCTTGAAACCGGTTTAGAAAATACCGGTTAATAAAGGTTAAACCTGTTTTTAGTAAAGGTTTCATTCGGAGCGAAACCAGAATGGGAACCATACTAAAACCTTAATAAACCGGTTTAATCCAGAGCGACACGTACCTACCCGCGTCGGCATCGCTTGAACTAAGCACGACACAACTTGCTTGTAAATTGTAATTGTTCAGAGAGTGATGCATTTATTTAAACGATTGCTAACTTAAAGTGGGCTAAGTTATTGGTAATTTCGCAGCTTTGCTCCTAATTATTTTAGGGTTTTCAAGTAAAGAATGGGTCATAAGAGAAAGAACAAAATATATAGTTATTTATTTTGATTACTTGAACGAAAGAAATGTCTAATCGAAGGATGCGGCGTAAAATACGTTATAACTACTGGTGGTAGAAATTTGATGGAATAAATTTGTCATAAATTTTGACCGGGTGGGTAGCAACCTCGGTTGGATAGCGTTCAGGAGTCAGCAAGTACATAGCCGGGCAGAGGTGGAGGTAGTCGCAGCATTAGTGGGACCAGTGGGTATTGGCGTAGTTTGGTGGGGATGGTGCGGGGTGACCCGCCGAGCAGGGAGACCCGTAGAAACTGGTGTCGCGGGCCGCACGCGGCATAGTAGGTACAGAGGCTCAACTGGGGCTAACCACCCTGGGAGACTGCCTCACCAGGCCGCGCATAATACTAAAATGGTTCGTCGTACAGGTTGGTGACCGGATGTGGGAACCCGCTGACCATATATTCAGGAGGGGAGGCACCTTCCGTTCGGCGCGTCGGCTCTCGCCATGCCTCACAACCACAGATAAAACCAATCTCCTGCGCTTTGTCACGCGGTGCTGCCACGACAATCACCTCTTTTTTCACGCCTTCTCTTACCCCCTACCATGGCAGTACATATCAGAGATTATGGCAACACAGCGGCTCTTTATTCTCCCACTAGCTCGCTTTTTGAGGTGGAGTCTACTAACATCTGTGGGCTCCATGCAAACTTCAACGCCGTCCACCAACAACTAGAGACGGCGAAACCAGCCACGCTCTTTCTGACGGAGACACAAATATGCCGCATGACGACACCTGCCTGCTCTACCCCGGCCATGTTCCAAAGGAAAATTTTCGTGCCAAAACCGGGGAGTGCGTGTTTGTTAGGGCGGATGTTTGTTGTCGTCGTTTGCGCTGCCTTGAGGACCCATCCTTTTCTGTCCCGTGGGTACACGTAGACCATAGCTGTACGAGACAAATCTATGTGTGCCGTTACCGTTGCCATACCGGAGATGCCGAGACCACACTATTCTTTGAATGTCTGAGTCAGGCGGCAGATGAGGTGAAGGAGCGGTTTCCGAACGCTGAGTAGGTATTTTTGGGGGTTCCAAGGGGCTTTTAATAGCACCCCACGACCAGTGCAGGGAAATCGGCGTCTCTGGCACTACTCGTCAGCGGACTGGGATGGACTGCGTGACTATTTTGCGTCTATCCTTTGGGTTGAGCGCTGTTTTGTAGGTAAAGACCCATTGGATAGTGCAACTGCTGTCGTCCGTGAGATCAGTTTTGGGTATGGAGTACTATATCCCATACACTGATGTCACCGGTGCCCGCGGAGTGCGCCCTTGATTCGGGCGTGAGCAGAGGCTGTTTATCATAAACAGTCTGCGTTTCGCGCTTGGGTAAGGTAAGGCACAACGATTCCAACATAGGGTACTTAAGGCAGCGTACAACAAAGCAAAGGGTCTGCAAAATACCCAGCGCATAGCACAGGTTGGTCAAGAACTAGTGGTGCATCCCACGGGCAGCCGTGGCTACCGGGTACTGGCCAGAGCCGTGCAAGCTAAATTCTACCAGCCCGGCAGCCCAGCTACCCTGCCCCCGCCCCTCCCCCGTCCCCCTGCACAACCCTGATGGATCCCTGGCCCATGAGCCACAATTTTTCTGGTTAATCTATTTACGACCAACTCCCGAATTGAGGACTGTGGTATGCAGCCACCGACCACCCAACAGTGACCACGCAATGCCTGATATCCGTATCAGGCAACGCGACGTCCGTGCAGTACTGCAGTCACTCGATGTCCGGAAAACCAGTGGTCCGGTTGGTATACCAGCGGTGGTTCTTCAAAAATGTGCAGCGGAGTTGTCTACAATGCTCACGCGGCTGTACTAACTCTCCCACATTTCGGGTACAGTAGTGCCGACGGCGTGGAAAGAGGCGAATATACAGCCGATTCCCAAGAAGGGAGATCGCTCAGACCCAGCCAACTATCGACCCATAGCCGTCACCTAAGTGCTGTGTAAAGTTTTTGAGCACCTCATCAACACACAGCTCATGCGTCACCTAGAGGATCACTGACCGGTAATAAGGTTTTAGGCCGAAACGGTCAACGGGTGATCTTCTGCGGTATATAACCTATCTTTGGGGTGAGGCTATGGACAAGCATGGTGAGTCACTGGCTATTAGCCTGGACATCGCTAAAGCTTTCCATAGAGTCTGGTCCAAATCGCTTCTTAGCCAACTACCAACCTTCGGTCTGCCTCCAAGACTGTGCAATTGGGTTGCTAGCTTCTTGCAGGGGCGCCGCATTCGCGTTCCTTGTGATGGATGAGCTTCGGAGTTCCTGCAGGTAAATGCTGGCTCTCTACTTTCCTTCCTCATCGCACTCTTCAGAGCACGCCACTGCCATTTCAGGATAACCTCATTATACTCGGTATGGATGTTCGCTGCAAACTGATGAACAAGAACTATATCGAGAGCATCATCAAAACAGCTTCTCGTAAACTCGGAGTCCTGAACAGAGTGAGACGTTTTTTCACGCCGAAGCAGCGGTATCTTCATTACAAGACACAAATTCGCTCCTGCGTGGAATACTGCTCGCATCTCTGGGATGGCTCCGCAAAGTACTTATTAGATGCTCTCGACAAGTTGCAGCGACATGCGATCTGCATTATTGGGAGTCTTATTTTTATTTCATAATTAAGACACAGAAGTTGTGATTTAGTTTTGTTCATTATAAAATATCAATCAATCAGCCTATCGCAGTCCACTGCTGGACATAGGCCTCTTCTAATGCATCCAGTCTGTCCTAGCCGCCTTTTTCAGGTCATCAGTCCATCTGGCTAGGGGGCGTCCTACCTTCCGTTTGCCTTCTCGCGGTCTCCACTCGAGGACTCGTTTGCTCCAGCGACCATCGGTCCTCCGGCAGATGTGGCCAGCCCACTGCCACTGCAGCTTGGTTATTCTGCGAGCTATGTCTGTAACTTTAGTTCTTTGTCGGATGACCTCATTGCGAACTTTATCCTTCAAAGAGACTCCAAGCATAGCTCGCTCCATGGCCCGCTGAGCGGCTTTCAATTTGTGGACTAACCCCACCGTCAATGTCCACGTTTCGGCACCGTAAGTCATAATAGGCAGAACGCACTGGTCGAAGACTCTTGTTTTTAGGCATTGTTGTAGGGGGAGGAGAAGACCCGACGCAATTTGCCAAACGCTGCCCAGCCCAATTGGATCCTTCTGGCTAGATCTTTCTCGAAGTTGTTTCTACCAAGTTGTATGGTTTGCCCCAGGTAGATATATTGTTGAACAACTTCGAGTGTGGCCCCTTCGACGGCAATCGGTCTCGGTATAACGTGTTCATTGAACATAACCTTGGTTTTGTTCAAGTTTACACCAAGGCCGACGCGTCGAGAGGATTCGTTTAGGCCGTGCAGCATTTCGCCCAGCTGCTCCAGCGACTCCGCAACTATGACGATATCGTCGGCGAACCGAAGGTGGTTATAAAATATGCAATATAATAATTAAATAACTATGTGGGCTAATAATAATAATGAGTCAAAAATGAGTAGGTAATTGTCAAAAAATAAACCACGCGGGCGAAGCCGCGGGCAACAGCTAGTATTATATATAATTAAAATTATAGGGAGTTAATACATGCCATTATCAATAGAATTTTTACCAATATCATTTATCAATAGAATATATATTTGATTAGAAAAACTGTTCTTTTATAATATTTTGATAATTAAAATAAATAAATTTTATTAAAAAAAATTGTATTAAATTGAAAATGGACTGCGCATACAGTCCACGCGACCGACGACGCTCGCACTACACTTTAGTGACCTTCACCACTCCTTTAAAATATGGAAGCACTTTAGCCCTACGCTTGAAAATTGAAATTTTGTACTAGTGGATAACACATGTAGTCCGCGCGAATTGAATGTGAATGGTGCATCGATGTTGTCGGTAAGAGCGAAATCAAAACCGGTAAATTGAGTTCAAACCAAAATGGTTTTTTATCGGTTAAGGTAGAGTCAAACCTAAATGAAACGCTCTTATGTACTTACACTGAAACCGGTTTGATACATTAACCGGTAAACAAGCCCTGGACTGTCAACAACTAGGAATGTAATATAACTGTACTTCAGAATAATGTTTTCGGAGAGCTTTATTTGAACACCAAATTAATATTCAGGACAACATTGGTCAATTTCCCGTTGTACGAGTCCTTTTACACACATAACGGAAGATAATCGCATCGTTGACCCTAATACCGATGTTTGTCGGTAAGGCTAGAACTATTTTTTTAACAGATCCATGTCAATGGAATTCTCATGTTCGAGGATTCTAATGAGGCTTGCAAACTCTTGTAAAGGTTGTTTAACACAGTGACGTTTGTTTGTATATCACACTTGTATTTGAATAATAGGCATCTTACGTTAGTAACATATCCAAGATCCATAAATTTTCTTTCAAACTTCAAAGAATTTTCTTAAATTCCCAATAAATTTAATAGCACAATGTTACACTCTTGAAAGCCAATTTTGTCAGCAAACTAACAGAGTACAATTATGTCAAATATTCAACAATTTCATGTTGTGATCTAATTATTACTAGAAATAAATGAGGCCAAATGAATTCTAATAGTAACATATTTCTGAATTATTATAGTAACATTTATCTGTAATTTATTTATTGCTTATTTCGCAAATTGTAATATATAAAACTAAAAGGATGAAAATCACTATCTAATATCATTTGTAAATGTGAAAATAAAACAGCTAAAAGCAATTACTCCTCATAAGTTTTAATACTAAAGTATCTATCTATTAAAGTTTTGATGTAAAATGTTAATTATTAACATAATATTGTATTATTTTACTCAATTATGCTTTCTTTATAATTATGCCCGATTCAAAATGTCAAATTCTATAAAATTAGCTGTATGCTAAATCAGGCTAAAATATATATCTTCTACTGACGAAGCTAAAAACCCTAGTGATAACTGGACCAAGAATACTATTAATAATAATGCTAACTCCGTACTATTATAAAATGTGAAAGTTAGTAAGCAAATCTATGTTAGTGACTTCTTCACGCTGCAACGGCCAAACACGTTCAACCCATCAGAAGGGTTTAAGTGAATTTCGAAATCCTAGATTTACAAACAGGCTATGTTTTAAATGGTATTCATCAATTAGCTAATCGCAGACTGCTGCAAAACTCCTACTTCTACTTCTAGATTTTCTCTTCAGCAATATTTTTACTTCTTTGTTCTTCTTCTCTGTCAGATTTAATGGAATGTGTACATCAAAACTAAGCAACATTTAAAACAAAACCATGGAAACCCAATTAAACACTTCGAAACCATTATTAATACATATTTGCATAACCGTGTCTGTAAACCGAGAAGCGTGAGAGGTTATGTCGAAAAACACCTGTGATTACCCACAAGAAGTCGGTCAAATGCGCAAGTTTCTCACTATGACAATGGTCAATAAGTGGAGCATCGTCGACTCGTGAGACAAACTCCGAATTCCATATGTAATAAAAGATCTTAATCTTTCATTATAAAGTTCGCACTGTAGTGTTAACGAGATATTTTAACCGAAATATGGTTTTATGTCAATGACTGACTACTGAGCACGTAGTTAACCCACTTTTCGCTTTAGAAATGGGGTGAACTATAAAACATATCATAACCGCTTTCTCACTCAATATTGTAAGAAACCTTAGCAAATCTTATGCTAGTAGTCAATTTATTTGCTGTTTCTAAGATATTTTTTCCTTTTGCCTTCTCTTTGACAGCGACATCTTGAATATTGCAAGCAATCATAGGCTAAACGGTAGCCGCTTCCCGTCTAGTGGTTGTTTGCTGCCTTAGTAGTACAAATGAATTTAACAATCACAGTATACGTAATTAAATGAACGCTTTACTTACGCTACAATAGCACGCAATACATCGAAATCCTAATTAAAATCAGCAATCACAGTAGAACAATGGTAACCCGCATTGGGCAATGTGTGCGGTTTTATCAGTATAAAATTGTCGTGTAGTCAGCCCGAAACAATACGAACGACAGTCTAATTTACCCTTATCGGTAGTAAATAATTGCCTGAGAAAATAATAAGTTATGAATTCGTCTAAGCGCGTTTCGACCACTAAAGCCTACAGCAATTTAGTTACTCATTCATAGAATATGGTTTATTTTACTCAAGTATTTCTCGAAGGAGGAATACCTATAAACCTACTATTATTGTACTAGTTATTACTTAGTTTACTGTACTAAGATTTTTAGGAAATTACAGTGAAAGGTTTGAACCGGACTCATGTATTCCTAAGGTTATTTTAGTGAAGTTAACAATTTTGATATAGTAATATAGTTAATAAAAAATGTCAACAACAAAAAAGCTTAAGTATCTGAATACATAGTCATCATCATTTTAGCCTTCTTTCTTCTTCAGGGCCCGAAAACTACTTACTCTTTCTCTTGATATGACCTGAACAGTTGCATCAGACATATTGATAACTCACTTATACTTCTCCACGACATTTATTATTAAGCCTGCCGGGTTTCGCCTTACGTTACTCTCAATGAGTTACAATGACATATAAGTGGAGAAATACAAGTGATGTATGATTTTAGATTGACATGGTCATTTACGAATTCACTATTAAATCGATCGGGATATTTACCATGTTTATTGATTTCTTCGCGTAACCGATATTTCGGCGCTGTTGCAAGCGCCATGTATCATGGCCATGTATCATGTATCATGGCGCTTGCAACAGCGCCGAAATATCGGTTACGCGAAGAAATCAATAAACATGGTAAATATCCCGATCGATTTAATAGTGAATTCGAAATACAAGTGAGTTATCAATATATGCAACAATGAGTTCCACCAAGTGCACTCAATCAACAGTATGAATAAGTAGTTGTATTAGAGTTAACCCCTCTTTCATATCATTGATTTTGACGTAATCGACTGTTCGACATCATAAAGTTGTTATTACTAGCGTAAATACAGATACAATCTCCTCATTACCACGTTACCGAACTAAAAATGTCAGTGACAGTGACTTTTAGTGTAGAGGCATGAACTTCACTGCAATATCAAAGTTGTCAAATGGTTTATAAAAAATTGGTTCACGTATTCTGTCAGTTTTTTACACCTAAGTGTTGTGTAATTATATTTCTATCACTAGCACACTTTGTTCCTCTAGAGGTAATTTTATGTTTGCAATCAATTTTCACGATTAAGATTAACACCGCCAGTAGTTAGTAGGAACGTTGTGAAACTAATAGATAATATAAGAAGTTTATGCAAGGTTTGTACATTCAAAAGCCTATGTGAAGTGTAAACCAATGTCAATCAGAGTCTTAAACTTTACGATCAGTACACTTAACCTCGTACAAGCGTTTGCTTTACAATAATAAATATTGATTGCAATAACTTTTTCAATATAAATATATTTATATATAGGTATATTTCGCAATCGTGCTTCAATAAATATTGGGCTATAAATAGGTCACTCAAATAAAATATATATTTCTCAAACAAGGCAATACTGTAACTGCACTGCGTTCAAGTCGTAGCATTGATTTGCCTAACAGCAAATACCGAAGCTTATTGTTATATAACTACATATATAACGTTGCTAGTGCTTCTATATCTCAGAGTAAACAAGCACGAAGCTATTCTATGGCATAACTTTAGAAAACCAAGACAGCCTGTGGCGTTGCGGTAGTGAACGCGACTGTTACGCAGGAGGTGCGGGTTCGATCCCCGCCCGATCATTGCACCGGTCGGGTCGTGCTTCAGAGAGCACAAGCCGTCACGCGTCGGTCCTTGTTATCATACAAACTCTATCAGTCGTTGCAGGTCGTTGGAGCCCTAAACAGTTCAATAACTGGTCTAGCTGCAATTCTTCGGTATCGCCTCATAGGTTGTGGAGGCCAGATGACCATTACTTCACGGCAAATTGAATTGAAAACTGGAAAAAAGGCGAATTCCGGACTCCGAGATGACAGCTTCGGATGATGATGATAATGATGAACTTAAGAAAGATATTTAACAAACACTATAGTATACTTTTGATACGATTACAATTAATTTATTGTTCGACTAGCGAAGCTAAAAAAATATCCAATTAGGTGAACGAAGCAACGTTTAGTATTATAGTCGTCAGTCTAACAAGCATAATCCCATCTCGGATGCTACTTTGCAATCTTACATTTCCCTTTTTATGAAAGCTGTAAGCTGAATAATGATAGAATCATATACTGTGCATCTATTTAATATTATTTTAACCACAGTGTGTGTTTACAAAGACAGTTTTTGTATTTATTCTTGTGAACAAACGAATTTCACCATTTTAAATATTAGAATTGGTTTTAATAAAACAACTATTTATTTTGATCTTAAGTTATTAGAGTTTTGCAGGCTTAAAGGTATATAACATTTACCATATATTTTCTATCATATTCTACGTAACATAACATAAGCTCACGCCTATATCCCCGAAGGGGTAGGCAGAGGTACTAGCACCCACATTTCGTCCCAATGTAATAGGTCGCGAGCCTATAACCATTAACCGGGCAATTATAAACGCATATTCTATACATAAATAGTAAAGTCATGTTCATAAGTCAAGTCATATCAATGAACTAGGTATTTATATTCGTGAATATTACCAATTTACCCTTCCTAATAAATATCTAAAGGTTGTCGGGCAGAGTCGCTCTTAGCGAGGGTTGTCCATTGTATCTCCTATTATGATGGTTAGACCGATAATATTGGTTCAGATAATATGTAAAAAATAATATAATCAATGGTGGTAAACAAAAGATAAAATATTCACATTCACATGTTGGCATACTACTTAAGCGCCAAAAATTCTCTGCAGACTCCCTGATACTACAACTGTAACTGTAACCCACTTTCGCTTAAATCATAAAATTAATTAGAACGTAACAAAATTGTTGTCTTATCTGTTCAAAGGTAGTAGCGCTAAATCTAATCTCACGGTAAGCTTGCACAGACGCAGACGCAACGGATCAAATAAAACAATGGAGGGGAAAGGCGAGTGAGGGAGGGGTGTAGGCGCGTGAGAACAGGCCACGGGGGCACGATACATCACAAATTATGAGGAAGTTCTTCCTATTGGTCTCATTTCCTTTATGTATTACTAGCTTTTGTCCGCGGTTTCACCCGCGTAGATGTTGGCCATCGCGACCAAATATTACCTATAACTATTCTCAGGTTCTTGTCTATATGTGTACCAAACTACATCAAAATCGGTCCAGTGGTTTAGGTGTGAAAGTGTAACACATAGATAGATAGAGAGTTACTTTTGCATTTATAATATTAGCAGTCAAACGAACACTAACCAATTTCTTCCACTAAAATGTAAGTGTATAATTCGCACATTTTAAGAAAGTCTGACAAGAAACCTATTTCTGTTTCGTATTTAGCATATGAGTAAGATACTCGTGAACTTTAATAATTATGAGGTCATGGTTGTTCGCTATGACGAGAATCTCGTGGAAGTAGAAAAATCTTACTACGAAGAATATTAACTTGGTCCAAGAAATTGTCGCATATTGAATGAGGATTTGGCTGCTATGATTTACGTGAAAAGACATGAGTCTTTTCACGTAAATCATAGCAGCCAAATGAATTGTATTTATCCATATTGCCAACAAATATAAAGAAATACTTCACCAAATATTATCTATAGATTGACCACCAGCTATTGTCTTCATGAGACATACTTTTAGCTTTTTCTCTAATTGACATACCTAGTGATATTGCATACTTTTGCAAACCACATAATTTCAAAGAAGATTAAACAACATTGTAGACTTTTTACTTATAGATAAAAATCATATTTAATAAATCAAAAAGACAATGTTAAAATTGAACTCTCGCAATTTTGTTTAGATTCAACGAAGTAATACTGCATACAAAACAGTCATTAATAAACATAGTTCCACAGATATTCAAGATAAAAACCATTTATCTTTCAGTTGTAAATGAAACAGCAAAGATAACGCCTGTCCTGCACTTGATTTCTTTGTACCCACTGTGCGACCCCTTGTCAGCGACCCGTTTATTTTCAACGCTTAACGAAATTGTTCTAGCTATCTCTATTTGTATGCAGGGTAACGTGTTTTTGGGCTACAACGAGGGACTTTCCATAAATGTCGGTTTCCATTCAACATTTTGTTGCCCATCATTCGATTATGGGCGTACAATCTTGTGAAAAAGTCATAGTTTTTCTTAGAGGACGGAAAACGGAATATATGCTTGGCTAATCTTTCCACCCTAGTAGGCAGAGATGGCTAGGAAAAGTTATATGATGCTTGCAGGCGACGAACCGGTAACTTGTCACTATGCATTTTAACCTGGATCTGGTTTAAATATGAGGAGTTTTCTCAGTATATTATTTTCAGTTGATGTTACATTTTGAAATAGTATTAGAGCCGGCAACTAGGTACTTTATATGTCGCCTTGCATGAGTTCAGAGTTTAGTATATCTGAATAAACGAATTTTGTGAGTTTTTCTTTTTTATAAGCTGTTCTTACATACGTTGATACGGGTTACAAAAATAGAGACATCATGTCCATATTTCATTTATAGTGTGTATACCTTTTAACCTTTAATGCATGTTACTGACGTGTTTAAATGAACTTCATACTATGCATCTGCTCTAACATATCCCGTACTTTAGTAACATTAATGTGAACTATGATGGGATATTAAAAATAAAACATAAAGATCTAAAAGACTTGGTGAGGTGGGAACTCAAATCACTGCTTATTCTTAAGTAAAAATACTGTGATTGTAAAATATCGCTGTAACTAAAATCTCATCCTGTGGTAATAGTTTGAATAGAGACATTTTTAAACAGACAATATGGTTCCGTTCATAAATGTTTTTCTTTTTGTCTGTCAAAACATCAGTGATACAATTATCGTGTAACTGTTTCCTACTTCCTATGAATTTACCGATAAAATCAATCGATTTCGTGTAAAGTGTTGCAATATCCCTGTGGTAGTACAACCTTCTGTAATATTGATTTCCTTTCTTGCAAAACGATATCCAGATTTAATATCCATACAAGTTTTTAGTCGCAACTCTAATTGCCTTAATTAATTAATGATGACTTAAAAAAAGCATTTTAATGAATTTTATTATTTATACTGATCGGCTATTTTTAGCATGATCAAGGGGAAACCAAATTAAAATTCTCATTTACTTCCAGCGCTATCATAATCATCATCTTTTATATATCATAAGACCATATGTGACACATTTCCTAAAAAAGCAAAAAGCATTGAAAAATTATTCAACGTATTTTAGTCGTAAATATTCGAACCTCATATTGTGATTATTTTAAATCTAGCCACGTAACACGTCATGTATGAAGGTAGCCGCCTACTGTCTCTATCCAATACGGCCTAATATAAACATAGAATATGTTTAAATTAAATTCCGAATCCCATTTCGAACGTTATTATTTGTTACGCATTCGACAATTCGGTTTGACTTGATAGGACTTATATTCGATTGCGAATCATAGGATGATTCCCGCTCAATACAAATATTTGTAGTCATCAATATGTTTGATGATTTGATGAAATTGTTCCGTGTATTTCATTTCTGTGTCTGCTATAGATTAATAATATGTAATTTAATAATTTTCATCTGATCATCATCTGATAACAAAGATACCGCGGTAGCCTAGTGGTATGGGTAATGGACTGCTGAGACGAGGTCTCGCGTTCGATCCCAGGTTTTACCATGGCACACACCAATGACTCAATGCTTTTCGAAGTTATGTGTGAATTTATCGCAGGTTCATAAGTGCCCGGTTTATGGCAATAGGCTCGCCACCTATTACATTGGGACCTAAACATCAACTGGTGAAATGTGGGTGCTAGCACCTCTACCTAACCCTTCGGGGGATATAGGCGTGATATATTAAAAAAAAAAACGAAGGTAAAGAATTTTCTATAAAGAATGTCTAAATATATTTTTATTCGTCTTCTAAAATAATTGTAGGTTGGTTTCTTATTTTGGTTCAGGCTGTTGCTACTTTTACCCCAAAAGAATTATTACCAGGAAAATATTAATTTGACATAAAAATATGAGTACATACAAAAATAAAATTAACTCATAGTTTTAACAATTTTATAAACAGTTCACTGCAATTATATCATAAGTATAAAATATATTCAAACACCATTATCACACTATTATCAAAAAAATAACAAAAGCCGTTATGAAATAATTGATTTAATTATGAATATAAATCCAATCGAAAACCACTCCTACGTGAGATCGTTATAAAAATACAAATACCTAAGTGTTTTTATTACACATACAAACACGATTTTATAACGAATTAGATAATATTTATACTCATATAATTATTAAACAAAAAAATGGAAGCGAACTAGACACGGTACATGACATCATGCAATTATGGCCTGCTAAAGGTTATAATAGATGATCAAACTAATATATGAAATGAAAAATAAAGACTAGAGTAACAACTATTACCTCATTTAGTTTTTACAAAGAGGATAAAAATAGGTGAACTCGTATAGAGGGAATGAACCGTTGTATGTACTTTTAATATTAGAGTACTTACAAGGTTTTATTGAACTGTCTAGATTTACATACATTTTTGGGTGGTTTATATATGACAGTTAATTGGTGCATTGATTACCCTGCAGAACATAAATTGAAAGATACATTTAACCCATTGTTTTAAATTGTATTTGTGGACGAAGCAACAGTTGATTTTCTACACAAACATAACTTCTAGAGTGAGCTACCTCTGCCCCTAAAGCCTGAAGCATAACTACCTACAATGCAATATCATACATATAACGTCTCGAATCGAAACCGATATTCATTTCTCACGATAGATTTACCTCAACTTTCGAAAATATAAATTGAATCTTGTTTTCTGAATACAAGCAAGGTCGTCTTGACAACTTTTCTTTTGGAACCGGAAAACATACGACCATGTAATTTTGACTAACGCTTTTGGGTTATATACACATAAAATGTTGCTAAGGCGCAACATCCGGTAATTCAAAATAAATTAGCAAACATCAACATTTATCTACAAACTAAGTATAGAATGTGAAATATCTATTACGTTAGAGGAAACACGCGGGGTGTGGCGCGAGTGGCAACCGCGAGAGGCATTAGATCGATGTGTTTAATAACGTCTTCACTAACTAGAACGATAGCGTCATACGTCGAAATAGAATGAAATTACACACACCTTAATCGCCGAAGGGGTAGGCAGAGGTGTATTAAACACCCACATTTTGCCAACTATTCGGTCTCACGTAACAGGGGGCGAGTCTATGGTTAATTGGGCACTTTGTACAAAAAAAGGTATGCCAAAAATAAATTTGTAACCGAAAATGTAGCAGCTTATTTAAATTTAGAAAAAAATTTACACGATTCCTTGCTATGCCATGTAAATCGCAAGGAAACTACTTACGCCTCAACACGACAAACTTTGTTGTTCCATCATCGTGATGAAACCTCAACTCGACGCATTGTACCTTTGACACCTCTTAGGTATGTTATCTTGAAATTTAATTGTTTGTTGCTACGAGTTCTCATATTTTAGTATACAAAAAAACGTGCCAGATTCTCACAGTCGAAGGAGATGTATTAAATATTTACGGAAATTCCGAGCAATATACGTTTCATCTGTCTGAAATAGATTTAGAATTTTTTTGAATTGACAAAATTGAAATTCGAATTTGACAGACAGGAGGGACAGAAATCGTCAATCGTGTCCAAATTATTATTGAAAGTGACACTTCAGATTTTGTAAACCTAAGTCAGTCTTGCTAAAATCACAGGTATTTGTTTTATAACTCTGGCGAAAGCAATTCAAAAATATAACTGATTCGTTCTATCGCCCTACCTTCAAAATGTCAATCATTGTGTCGTAACTTTGAAACTTATGACGTGATCGTAGTAAATTAGAATTAGCAAAGTATTAGCACGCAGATAGAATATTATAACATAACCAAGTATTGCTAATCAATCGACTTCGAAAATAGATTTAAGTTTTATGAAAGCAACTAGAACACTATATTGATTGACTTTTATAAAACTTAATTGTATCAAAAAAATCATATTAACATTGTAAGGGAATTGATAATTTGATACTACTGGTATTGTAATACCAGAAATATAATTGTAAAATTGAGCAGACCTTATCAGTACTATAATTACTCTGTAGTTAGCAATATTTTGGCAACGCAAGTGTGCATAGATCACACCGGTGGCTAATAACGACTTGTACAAAAATTTAAGTGCCTAGGTATAAAAAGGTCTACTACCCGTCGCTGTAAAATCATCTAGTTTAGACCTATATGTAACTATAAAACTAAATTAAGCTACAGCCAAACAGGGCTTCTCGGTCTTTACACTGACAACATATAACCTCTCTAGTGAGCTCTGGCTACCCTACTCGTCGCCGGAAACACAACATAAGGTTATTATTAGTCGCGGTATTTTGTTGGGCGGAGGTCCTTCGCCAGTTGGAATGCTAAATCAGGTCGGAAGATGCGGTCATATTCTTCTTCTTCTTCTTAGTCGGACACTCTTGGCAGAGTGGTCGTGATCACGTCGAGTCCTCACGAACGGCAGCTCTCGCGATGCGTCGCCATTCCTCTCTATTGGAGGCTTTGTGGGAGCAATCGTTTAGTGTGGAGGCAGTCAGCGACTTTATAAGATCCGTCCATCTGGTTGGAGAACGTCCACGGGATCTCTTGCCGTCCACTTTGCCTTGTACCACAAGCCGCTCCATTGAGTCTTCCTTCCTGGTGATGTGCCCAAAAAACTTTAGAACTCGTATTTGAACGGTGGAAGATAATCGTTCCTTAACGTTAAGTTCTTTTAGGATGGATATATTGGTACGGTGGGCAGTCCAAGGGATCCTAAGCAGTCGTCTCCAACACCACATTTCCAGTGCATCGATTTTTCTCCTTTCTTTTTGTCGTGAGGTCCACGTCTCAGCCCCATATAGAAATATTGGAAAGACAAGACTTCGCATTAGTCGCACCTTGGTGGCTTTGGTGATTCTTCTGTCTTTCCATATCTTGGAGAGTCTCTCCACCGCAGATCGTGTTATAGCACAACGTCTTCGTATCTCGTCCTCGCAACCTCCTGTGTTGGTTATGTTGGAGCCCAAATATATATAGCTCTGGACAACATCACAGTTGGCTATACTTTTGACGGTGGGTTGGTTATCGTGAGCTCTGTCCACTATCATCATTTTTGTTTTGTCTCTGTTGATGGTGAGACCAAATGCCATGCTGTTTATTTCCAGTTGTTTCAATAGCTGTTCCATGTCCTCTTTGGATGTTGTTAGAAGGGTGGTGTCGTCAGCATATCTTAGATTGCTAATTTTTCGACCTCCCACAGAAACCCCTTTGTCCCAGTTCTCTAAAACGATTCGCATGATGTACTCCGTGTAGATGTTAAAGAGCAGCGGAGAGAGAATGCAACCCTGTCTAACACCAGCCTCTGCCTTGAAAGGACCCGAGTCAACCCCGTCCACGCGAACCGCCGCTGTGCCATCTTCGTACAGCCTTCGGATAAGGTATACCAGATGATCTGGTACACCCATCACCGAGAGGATTTCCCACAGCTTTCTCCATTGCACCGTGTCGAATGCTTTTCGGAAGTCGACAAAACATATAAAGAGGGGATTGCCAAATTCACGAGCTTTCTCTATGATTTGACGTAGGATGACGGTCATATTACATGATTAAAAAAAAAAATTATAAATTCTGTCCTATGAAATACAAATCGATAAACTTCTTGTCTACGTCATCGAGTTATTACCATCACACTAAAATGACTGTAGAATTATGATTACACTAATTATTTTGTTAATGTGATTAATCATTACGATACTGTCACTACAATACACAAATTTACCTGTTTAATTAAACTGTGTATATATTGTAAACTTAATTAATACCAATCACCAATTACTACCTGTGGCTAATAATACAATTCAGCACATCACACTCGTACAGTGAACATCGATATGCGCCCTATTCGGCTATATCTTTGTTTTATCACTCTTGCAAAATGCATAAAACCTAAATAATGTGGCAACCAACTCACTGATAAGGATCTATAATCCATCTTAGACGCACTCCGAGCGAAATACTGCCCAAAATCTATTTATTAACTACTAGCTGTTGCCTGCGGTTCCATTTGCGTAAAATTCTTGTTCGTTTTCAGCGACAATCTATATTTCTGCAATATAATTGTATTTTCAAGATCGCCTCAAGTATTTTTGATAGAATAAAATGTTCAAATAGTAAGTTCAGATATCTTCTGAAAGATCAACATCAGATATATTATTAAGTTTTCACGACAAGCATTCACAATATTCGGTTCTTGATTCATTTATCTTCTACTATATAAAAAATAAGTCGGGTTTTCCTTCCTGACGCTATAACTCCAGAACGCACGAACCGATTTCCACGGTTTTGCATTCGTTTGAAAGGTCTTGGGCTCTGTGAGGTTTATAGCAAAGAAAATTAAGGAAGAATGGTGGCGAAACGGAGTTCGCCGGGTTTGCTAGTATTTTATAAAATCATTTACCTCAGTAATTACAATTTTATGCTTTATATGTCATACATCATATGTCAGACTTTATGTATGACGTGGAAGTATAAACTTATTTAGAATCATCTTAGAAATTATCAAGCTCCAATCCGAATACCTTAAATCGGTAGGATTAATGGTCGATGGTGGAGCCCTGTGTTCAGCAGTGGACCTCCTATGGCTAAAATACTGATGATGATTATAAGTTTACTGTCCATTTTCAGAAACCAGTAACTCAATAACACACACCATTTTATACTAATGCCACTGGAACATTTATACAAATATGGTTGCGAATTCTAAATGCAACAAAGCGAAATGATTCATTTATTAAATGAACTGACATGAATGATATATACGTGTACTGAAAACTTTTCATTATGAATGATCATTGGATGGAACGTTGAAATTTTTCATTTCATGATTCAATTTCGGGATCGCTCTGTAAATATGCAAACGTTAATTTCAATTAATACATAAACGAATGCAGAGTCGACTCTACTTAAAATTATACAACGTAAATATTAATTTCAACGTTGAGCATCTTTGTTAGGTCTATCTGATGCTAGATAGTGAAATTGTTTAAAATATTTATGTGCATAATTTATATTGAAGCAGTTACCGGTAGTTTAGTGGATATCGAAGGTATTAACCTTTTATCTGTTAAAAGTCAAAATGACTGTTGTATCGTGGTGTCGTAAGACAGATATAGTATAGACATCGTACAAATAACAAAACGAACAAAATTGAAAAGTCAGATTAGAATAATATTTTTGTTTGATCGCGGGTGAACTTCGAAGAACTTCGTTTTATTTAATGTCCATAGACCTTCCAATATATTATAAGTTAATGCTAAATAACGGAAAGAGAGTTATACAAATTATTACTAAATAAGGAATAGTAACTAATATCTGTCAATTTTAATTTAATAAAAATATATGTTATAAATGTTTTTTTCACCATTTTTAGTAAATCTTATTTATTAATGACTTCAGAAAACTTTTGATTTCGGGGGAAACAAAACGTTGCGATTATAGGTGTCATAATCTTAAATAATCCACGAATAATACTTGTAGTAATCTGTGGTTGTTATTGAAGTCAAGGTGCAAAATATGGTACTAAGCTATCTTTTTTAGGTTTATTCAGTTTTTGTAATAAGCAGGCGTTTAAACCATGGTTTTGAAATTAAGCCTAGACCTTATGGGTCGGGCTTAAATGAGCCTCTCATTTGTTTCTACATTCAATCAGTTCGCCTATATGTTTTTCAGTTTTGAAGTCAACTTGAAGGGCTATCGTAGATTATTTAATACGTTCTTATACGCGTATGTCTAACAATACATAAATAGTATTTTTAACCTCCCTTCTACATCCCACATTTTTAATCGATATTTTTGTAGAAATAATTACAATAACTTGAGCAATATTTATCTAAGTCGCATCACTTTGATGTTTTATTCTACATTTTCATACTTACTCGTACGTTTATTTGATAAATAATTTAACTAATCAACCATATCTATAGTTAGTACAACGTCACCAAACGTCCGAATGTAGCTAGAGAATATTATTATTTTTTGGGAACTTAATATTTTCTCCATCTAAACAACATTGTCTGGGTAATAAAAGATATCGCTTAGTAGTTTTCGTTTATTACACGTCGAACTACGTGAGGGGTTTGATACTGTGATACAATGTATGTGGTATCGTACAAAAGCTAAGAGTTATTATGTTTTGTTCACAGATTTACGATGTTGATAAGGTGTCCGGCGGCACTATGTGTCGTCGTTTTCCTACTGGCTGCGTCACACGCCAGCACAGTGGTAAGTTTATATCTGTTTATTGCGTATGTACTAGTTATATTATTACTGCTAGTATTTCTGACTTTGACTGCTTGATCGAAGTAATGGGAAAAATGTATAGCTAGGTGTAGGTTTTTAAAGCCCGTTGCAATTAGTAGAGCGCGGTGCTGGGGGTGACAGATGGAGCCGCCTGTCTATCCGTGCGCGCCCCTCCCTATCCGTTAAAAGTTGTCGACACCCTCGGCCCCATGGCCATGGCCGATGAGGTGTGACTACTCACACACCCGAGAGGACCTTCGATGGCCCTGGGTCAACCACGGCATAATATGCGGGGCAGGGCAGCTGATGACCCGAAACGGCCGTGCGGTCTTGTTCGCTCCGAGTCCGACATAACCACCCGCGCTGACTTCGACATGGATATGTCCGTGGTAATTTCCGCACAGAAAAAAAAGTTATTATGATGTCTTCATAGTAACTTAAATGATATACATAATTTGAACAGAGATTATTTAAAATCGTATCAAGAAATAAAATAATTAAAAAGCACTTGTATTGATACCATAACACTTTTCTCGATAATGTGATGAACAACGCTCTTAACTTTTTAATTTTAAACATAATTTGCCTCAGAGTTATTCATTCTGCATTCACAATTTTAATTGTATACCACCATTTTCGAAATCGTTTATTATAATTGTATGCAAAATACTTCTCGAGAATATTCTTGAATTAATGAATGAATAACACTTTTAAATCTTACGATTTACTGCATACTGTAGATACGTCAAATATAAAGTATTTATTTTGTTTGTATTTGAGAACACAATGGATCGTACACACGATTACCATCCTCCTACGATCCCGGGCTCTTTTCATTTCAAGTGGGTCTGATAAGATATTAAAGCCGTCAAACATCATTCTTTGGGATTTACTAATGGCAGTCACAACCTTCCAGGTGGTTTAAATCGAATTTAACACGTAACAAATCTAGAATTAGTGTTGGTATTAATGTAAATTTCCACTGGGTACATAAGCAACCAAATTAGGATAAATATTCAACCGATAGTTAGCTTAAATCTGAAATTAGTGAACAATGTAGCAGTGAGAATAATGAATCATTGCGTCTAATCAACGTTGATCCTAAAGGTATGACGCGTAGCCGACCGCGGTTGCGTCAGCAGATATAGTGTACTTACCGTGACATAAATAATATATGAATGTGATAGTAATATTTTTTGTTTTAATTCATTGCAACTTCTTAATGGCCTAATTTATTCGTTTAGAAGTTTAACAAGTAATGCACGCACGTCATCCTGCCGTACATATTGTCCTTAGAAAAAAAGAATGTTTGTCCCGTAATCTATTTAGATATTTATGTATATTTAAGCATTTTAATTATTTTCACATTGCTTATTTAACCTTGATATGAGTAAACGGCACCATTGATATGCCGAAATAAATTAAAACAATAATTAATATGATCATATTAAAACCTAGTTTACGGTACGCTATTTCTACTGCTAGTCTTTTCAGTTGTCGTATACTACGGTCGACTACGGAATCATGCCTTAAAATAGCTTCGTATAAACCATTTAATACTGTGAAAGCTGCATAACATAACATAAACTCACGCCTGTATCCCGGAAGGGGTAGACAGAGATGCTAGCACCCACATTTCGCCAGTTTATGTATGAACCCAATGTAATAGGTGGCGAGCCTATTGCCATTAACCGGGCACTTATAAACCTGCGATAAATACACACATAACTTCGAAAAGCATCGTAAAGTTCTGTTATCGGTGTGTACCATGGTAAAACCTGGGATTGAACCCGAGACCTCCTCTCAGCAGTCCATTACCCATACCACTAGGCTACCGCGGTTACTAGCTTCGTATTAATGCAAAAACGACTTAATACTGTGAAAGCTGCATTATATTATTGGCTAATTAATAACCAATTTATATTTAAATTTATTGATGCCCGCGGCTCACCCGTGTGGATGTATTTGTGTTTTTGATCATTATCTACGTTATTAGCTTAACCTGCAATTAAAGATACGTTTCTAAACCTGATCTTTACAATAAATGACTGTATCCACATCTGTTCAATAATATATACTGGATGCTTATGTTATTGAACGAATGTGAACAAAAAACAAGAATTCCAAAAACGTCATTTTTATCTTTTATAATTGTTTTTTCTTTTATAAATAAGTATTTGGAATGTGCTGCAGTCTTAAATCAATAATATCTTATCACACCCAGTTGAAAGAGCCCGGGATTGTAGGAGGGTGGAAATCGTGTGTGCAATGTGTCTGACCTAAAAAAAAGAACAATAAAGTTTCGATTAAAAATTGATCACAAGTAACAATTGCGTTTATGTGACACAAGCGGATGTAGATACAGCCTCTTCAATCATATTTGCGGAACATCTTATTGTATGGTAAACAAACAACACCTACGTATCGCTATTGTGTAGTAATTTTCGCAACACTCTTGCAGATCGACCTAACCGAATTTACATTATTGAATTAGTGATGCATATCAAGAAATGTATTGTTGAGGCTAAAATAAAAATTTAATTATGTTGTCTTCCGTTTTAATAGCGATGGAGACGGATTGGATTGGATGCAGACCGCCTCTAACCAGTCGGATTGGAGGTCGATGGGGGAGGCCTATGTTCAGCAGTGGACGGCTTGTGGCTGAAATGATGATGATGACGTGTAATTTACAACAAATAATTTTTCGAAAATACATAAAAGTGTAATAACGACATTTCGCGAAAATTATAAAATTATTTATGGACATTAATGTCGTAAAAGTATTTTGATGACTACACATTTGTCTACGAGTACAGATTTACCACGGTAATCAAAAATCAATTAATTTGTAGATGTTAGATAAGCAAGGATAAATTTATTATGCGTGAATTTTTTGATTTTCATAATGTACGTCTCCTGACTAGTTATGCAACTGTTCATCACCTCTTCGATGAAAATGACTACAGAACTGAAACGCTATCCGTTACGATGTCATTGAACCCAGAATGTATACACCGTCCAAATTCATTCAAGTTTAATGTCATCCGATGTATCTACAAATTGGATGTGTGTAAGTTGTTAGACATTCATTGCAACCTGCATGAGTTTGTACGTTCATCTCTATTTGATTTAGTAAAACCTGCAATCCTGCCACGTATATAATCTATTAATTCTGGCAAATATTTGCTCTGGTGCACTTCATAACAAAATTTATTTGTGTTTGAAACTCCAATGCTGGTTGAAATGCCGTAATATTTTGACAAAACCGCAATACCCAACCGGTAGTTTCATAGAAATAAAACATCTAGAGTCATAAATCATTCCATGGCCGTTTTCTCAATCGTAAATAAAAGTTAAGTATACAACGCACAGAGTTTCTAAACCTATGTTAAGTTAAAGCTGTTGTGATACAAATTTTAACGTGGACTTTAATTTGAAATCAGAAACGTGGTTTCGCAAATTGTACTTTCCTGTGTGTCGGTATAGGTACTAAATAGCCCGCATTCAGCAGCTCTTGCTATGGTTTTAGTACAAAATATTTTTTAATAAACTTAGTAGAAGTTGCATTGAATATCTTTGTTTTATCTTATGATGCTATTTATTTATTTAGATCTGTTTAACTTGGTCACGGGTGGCAAGTGTCCTCGTGAGCGCACTTTCCCCCGTTTGGCAACAAACTTGAAATGTTTCATTTTGTCACGACCGCTCCATTTTATCAGTTTCTGTACGAAATATTTCATATAGTCATAAAATATCATAGAGAAATTTGTTTGTTTCGACATGTTTATGATTTATAGTATGGAAACAAACACTGCTTGATGAATTACGTATTAAAACAACTATTGTTCAGCGTTAATTAATACCTATAAAAGGTATTAATTATATGCAGGTGTGTTCAGTTTATTTTAATATTACGTTGAATTATTTATTTTGTTATTCAATAAGAGAGTACATAACTATTCAGTCATTACTAATTATTAAATACTGTTTTAGTACTTTACACCACCAAGACTTTACAATTACTCCTATTGACTTCTTTGTATTTTATAAGTTTTGTATCTAATTTCATGGCAAAATAAACGTTTCAACGTTACAATATTTACGATATTATTTCCTCCACCAGACATTTTCTTCCTTAAAACAGGTCAACCACAGCACGTGCGAAATCCATTTGTTAACTAAGAAACTCTAATATTGTACCACGAAAATACGACACAAAGTACTGACTTTCTGTAAAGAAAAGATCTGATAAATTACACTATATTGCATTCACTCTAACCGAATAAAGGTAAAAGAACGTAAACGAACAGTATCCATGCGGCATACACTTCAGAGTGCCATAATGATGACCAGACCAGTCCTGTTTTACAAGTCTCTTTGAGATATCAATACAAATCAATTCTCATTCATTTTCTTTGAATGTAATAGACTGTAGATTTCAACTTTTTATTGCTTCTTAAAAGATTATTTCAAAAATAAAACAAAAAATACAGTCTAAAAGAAGGCAGGATTAATCCAATTATTTTTTTGAACTTACTCTTAATTTTTTTGTTTTATATAATTATTTCAAAGATTATTATAAATTTATAGGAAATTTGGCGGGTAGATATTAACACTTATAAATTCATGTTCTTCTTTACACGTACCTAAACACCATTTATAAGGATTCACTGCCGTAGTGTCACATGAAAACACATTAAACAAGTTACTATCCACCTAACGAGATTCCCAAAATGTAAGTCCACTAATAAGAAGCTGAAACGACACGAACTTAAGTCCATCATCAGACTTTAAAGGCTCTGTTACCCATATATTAAGGTACGAGAAAGGTACCTATATTACCTGTATAAACATGAGAAGCCTTTGTATATTACCTCCTTAAGATATAGTAGGTTATACGTGTAGGTTACACGCCCAATTTAGTCAAGGACCGTTTATTAAAAAAAATGGTAAGCTTTCTTGACCTATAAAAGAGTTTAATGGAGAAAAATAAATCGCCAATAGATATTAAGCAACAGCCGGGCCATAATCCCTTTCCGTCGAAATTGTTTATTAAAAAATAAACAAATTCCACGAAGAGGATTACTTATTCTTATTTCTCAAAAAACGATAAAATTAAAGACCGTCAACAGTCTACTCTAATGATAAACGATCCGTAAAAAGTGACAGGTTTTGGGAAACTCTAATAAAAAAATCAACTATCTATCTTTCGCTACGTTTCGCAAACAAACTGTTTTAACACATCTTACTCTATGAATTTACTTCAGTTTAGCTTAGAATTTTCACTGGTGAAATCAAGTTTATTAAATTTAAAAATTATGATCGTTGATTTCCAGTATGTTCGTGTAGTTATAGGATTAAAAATTGTACACACAGGACACCCACTTAAAATGTTATTTAAAATTGTATGAATCTTTAAGCTCCGCTACGAAGAAACAGCAACACATGTGCTGTTACACAGTTCTGCGACCGCCACAAACAGGGTTAAGTACTTCAAAAACCCAGGCACGCTCCAAGATATCACCAACAGCGTGAATATCCTCCTAGCGTTCTGCTGCGAGTTGGAGTGGATTGAATAAATTATCCACTCACACTGAAAAACTGCTACATGACGTGGAATTAAGGCAACCAGCTTGCCATACCATACCATAAACGAATCTGTCAACAGCGCAGTTCAATATTCATAACGATAGACTCTAATTTTAAATACCGCGATTTTATTAAAATAAAAGTGCGTATGTGTAATGAACTCAATTGAATTATTATTAAAACAGAAAATACGCAAGTGGCAAGCTAAAGGCCAGTTAATTCCTGAGATAAAACCAGTCAACTACTGTTTAATTTGATAGCTCAACAATTAAACTTCGCAAGATCAAAGCAGTCTTGGTACAAATCGATGCATAACTGTCTAAATATTTTAGGAAAGTTTCATAATTGTTTCTAATTGTTTTCTTTTTATTCCGCAGGGCAATCTCTTCACGTGTCCGAATGGTGAGTGAAATCTCTTTATAGTTCATATTTACTTTGTATAACTTTACAGAATACTTCAAATAACTTCAGCGTGGGGTTTGGATTTTCTATTTAATTAAAAGCGAGGTCAGTGCTTTGGTTTACCTTTGGGAAATATATAAGTTCGCTACATTGTTGTTTTAACGGTTTAATGAACACAATGAAGACAAGCTGTTTCAGTATTTGAGCTATCTTTTAGCACTTGATCAGTGAAAGTTTTATGAATAAACTTCTAAAGTGGTATTTTAATTTGACTTTAACTGATTTTATTGCAATTTATTCCGCATAAAGTGATGCGGAATAAATTGCTCATATTTAAAAAATTCATCGCCATCATCCTAGCTTCAACCCTGATTGCACGCTACAAGTTGCATGTTGGAGACCAAGCTCTACTCTACTTTTTGTCTTTTCCTCGTGGATTGTTTTATCTTCACACTAAATATATAGATTGCGATCCATTTAGAATTATCCTTATTGCCATGGGAAAATATACTACTACTTCTTGTAGTATATGTTTTATTGTTAGAATCTTTAGCGATTGTAAATTGACAACTTGGGAGTATTTTATTTTGTTTTTCTGATTTTATTTAATTTTTTATGAAGCTAATTTTTATTTCTTAACTTTGAATATTTTAAATTGTGTTGCTTTCAAATGCACAGTAAGATTCTTAGAACGAACCGTGGCTCATAAAATTTGTCTAACGTAATCAGAGCTGGAAATCTGTGAAGTAATCACGCTCAAGGATAAAATAGATTCCCGTGATTACTGCACGGAACTTAATCCGAAAAGAAATTAGTAGACGTTGGCAGGCCCCCTGACTTCTGACATTCTAAATTAAGAGTCGGGAAATGGTTCGGAGGATATTACAGCGCACTCCCTACAAAGTGATGCGCTTCGTACCTAATACTGAGATCAGTAAGCAAATTAGATAAATTCAAAGAATTATTTTCAAGTTTAGTGTGTTTCTGGTTGGTTAACGTAACTTAAAAATTGGTAGTTTGTCTTGAAAATAGTCAACCTCACCAATGTTGCAGTTTATTATCCCATACTATTATTGAAAATATCTGATTCTTTAAGAAAATTCAACCTTAATGTTAGGCTTACGTTTGAACAATTAATACACGTACTTTGTCTAATATGTTGTAATTTACTGAAGTACTAAGTGCTATGATGATCAATCACGTCTGTTAACTCATCATTAGCCTAGTCGTCCACTAGAGTGATACTGGACTAAGGCGATAACGATATAGAGTAAAGACTTTATAAAGTACCACTCAACTGATCTTTACGTAGGTATTATCTAAAATAGAAGTCTCCGTCGTATACTCTTCACGTACGTATATGATATTATATGAATAAGATTCCTGTGTGGACGGAAAAAATAAATTTCGTTCCTGTTAAAAAACAGCTTAAAAGCTTGACTATGAGAGAGTAACATGTTTTATGCTTATTTTTCATTGAACATCGTTACACTTTCACTCCAGGCATAGACTATGTTATGACCTTAGCACAGTGAGCCAGGCGTAAGCATTCAATATATCAACAACAATCCTGTCGCATCCCATACCCAGACGTTAGAAGGGGTATATTCTTCTAATATCTAGATGAACACACAGAACACAGAACATGCGTCTGATTTTATACGGCTGCGCTAAAATATTGCAAGCAAACGTAGCGCTAGTGGGTAGGTACCTTATCCTCGCATATTAAGAAGAGCCACCTACGAGTAATTATTAAGGCTGCCTTATGTGCCTACACATCTGAGAACAATGTCTGTTGAAACTTGTGATGCAACTACGTTCTCATAGTTGAATAGTAAGCTTTTAACCTTTGCATAGTAGAAAAGTTTATGCGATTTACTATTACATAATGATAATGATTGTAACACCGTTCTTGTTAACGAGGGTCATAATGTCAAATGTTTTGTTTAAAGCATATATAGTTATGCTTTATTATATACTTACTTATAGTACATTCACTTAATAGCGTGTTTGCAAATTAGAGTTTGTATACTACAAGTCACTTCCAAGGAGATGATCTGTGGTTAGTACGAAATATACGAAAATAGGTCTTATTGATGTCACTTATGAACATAACAATTGAAGATTTTTTATTATTTATATAAATCTAGATTTATATATTATAGACCTTATACACCACTACTTTGACTCCCATATGAGTTTAATTTACTAGATACACGTATACGTGGACTAGATACGCGTGTATATTTATTTTATTTTTATTAATTTTATTTATATAATTGATTATATACTATGATCTTTTTACAGTACAACTCTCGTAGTGTATTCAAAGAAACAACTGTAATTTGTTAAAGACGGTATTAACTTAACTGTTCATAAAATTGCTTCAGTATTAGATCTATTGATTTAAACTGATATTCCTATTTTTGTTCTCTCGTTTTTAATCAACAATAATTTCATTAATAAGTTTTAAATAGGTATTGTTAGGTATGACTTATAATGAATTCGTGACTACAACATTATTATGTGATGATCGAACAGTTCGGTACGACCTTGCATTCGCTCATCCGCTGGTCTAAGCTAAACATATTTGATGACTAATCTTGTGGAATTTTACATAGTTTCAACAAATACCTGACCGGTCATAAAAACCATATGATTTTAAAATAAGTTAGTAATGATAGCCTGAGACGACAATATACAAAAAACCAAATAGTTTTTAAAAAGAGACCAAATAACCCAATGTCAAGTAAAACAAAAATTTTCACGTTTTCAGATTGAAATTGTTTCATATTAAATAACAATATAGGCTTCAAGATTATCTTTTTAATGACATTTGCAGATTTATTGGTACGTACTTGAACTTATTCAGTATGAGCATCTGTACATAGATTTTTTCTAAAGATTACGGACGAATAGTCTTGTATTCATTCTATTCAAACATCCGTACGACCTTTCCACTTTGAAAATGAGTTAGGAGAGCCTATTTAGCTATTTTCAATTAAGTAAATGATATCGTTATAGGTCTACGAAAAACTGATATTCAGTCAAAGTATGAATATCTCTATCTTGAAGTCAGTCAAAAAATATTTTTATTAAAATGGATAGCCACCAGTAAAAAGTTATTAACATCCATTTTTAGATAAGTACATTGATAAACAAATTAAGCTGCCGTCATTCTTTTAGCACTAGTATGTCTTTAAAAATGTATCTGGACATCAATCTATGTACAAGGTGAAGTAAATTATTAAGTAAGAACATAATAACAATTTGCTACTCAAGTGTGTTTGGCTAACTCGTGTGAAAGGATCAATCCTACTTTTATTAACTTACAAGCCAACACTGCTGACAATAAATTTAATCAATAAACTTTTGTAGGATCACGAAGTCGATCACACACATTTATCAAAAAGTCTACTTACCTACGTCTCTATTACTATCTAGTAAAAGATACATTACACCTTGTCTACTTGTTTCAATGTTATAGAAATTCAATTAAATAAAAGAAAGGAATCGCTGTTTGATATGTAATAAGAGTCTCTAGAAAACGAACTTCGAATAATAATAAGTGCACTTTCTCGTCGTCTAGGACGCACTTGTCGATAACGGGCTTCAGTTTCGATATCTTTTCTTTTACAAATGATCTCAAGTACCTATTGAACCTAATTCATTGAACATTTAGCAGCAACGTTATATGTGACTAATGGCTCAATTTCATCCAATATGTCATGAGCTGTTTTCTATTGCATTTCGCACAAATTCCTGTCTTTTTCATGTCTAAAATAATTTATTTATTATCCGTTAAAAAACAATATTTTGCTGCCTTGATTACTTGTTATATCCTTTAACTCCATAAAATTGTTTATACTTAGTCGTTGAAGATAACACAGCGGTTATCAGATAATTCATAGCCTACGAGGTAACACATAAATTTACGAGGTAACACTTTTGTCACCAAAAATGTCAGCTTTAGTAACAATAAGAGCTTGCGATGAAAAGGAATTTGTATAAAACGAACACCTTAAACGCTTACCGATGAATTTTATATTCCACCATGTACCGAAGGGGGTCAATGAATCGAGTTTGTCACTAGGTACGGTTTTCATTAGCCACATAATTAGTGAGGGAAATTGCCTTCCGACACGTAGCAATTCAGTCTAATAAACTTGGATTAACACGAGTTAGCTGGAGTAATCAAATGTTGACTCTACTACAGAAGGTATGGCGCAGGTGTGGAGAAATGTTTCTACTTTTTTTTTCATCAGTGTCATGTCTGTGGGTAGGGGTCTTGAGGATGGAGTGGGAATTCCATTCCAAAGATTTTCAGTTTCACAATAACTAGACCACCAGGGAGCTCTAGACATATAGAGATAGATGAATGGAAGAGTGTAAAACGTCAACGTGGATGGGTAGAAAATTAAGTTTTATCTAGTGATGTGAACTAGCTCGATCATATCAGATAGCGCATTATTTTAAAGAAATCGTATCACCCGTTATTGTAACTTTCTTATGGTAAACGTGAATATAACATCTACATAAATTAGAATAATTTAATTTTTAAAATTAATTTTATAATACTAATGGATTTTAACTAAATCAGTTCTCACGCCACCAAAACTCATTTATGGCAAAGTTATCGCAATTTGAAACACAAAACAAGATGTCTTAAATGAAAGTTCTATTAACAATATTATATTACTTTAGATAACAAACCCAGCATTCTATAGATATTTGTTGGGGTGTCTATATAATTACTGTTGAACATTATAACATCTACAAAAAACAATAGCTATCCTAAATAGGTCGGAATTAGACTTTCAATAAATATAAATACTGAAGTAGATACGCACCTCCTTTACACATAATTATCATTGCGTGAATCCCGGGTACAACCGAAACTTTCAAAACGGAATCCGAACCCACATTACCCGCTAAATAACTACCCGAGGAACACAGTCAAAGGAGACATCAATAATATCAACATACCAACCTATTAGCAGGATTGCGAAGACCACGTTACATCATATTGAGATCTTTTTTAGAGCACGTCAATTTATCTTCACCTCGCCTAATGTTAAGCTGTAGCACTTAGGAAAGTGGGTCACCAACAAACACGTACAGTTTTACAATGGTGGTGCTCAACTTGACGGCATCATCAGATGCTTATTTACGCCCTGCTTAAAGGACCCGGGATTGTAAAATCACTTGGACCGAATCCTGATAAATATCGACTGTATAATCCTAATAATTGGCATAGAAGAAAATAAATAGCGTATAGGAAGGTAGTCTGTAAGAAAATGCAGACTAGAAACATCATCTGCTTCGATATTGTACAATTAGTAGCTCACGTTAAAACTTTATATAGGTATTAGCCTCATTTGTATCATTACATTTTATATCGGCTATATAGTTTATATCGTCATTTCCAATTACATTGTATCATGAATATTAAGAAATATTAGATATTAATATTAAATTTCATAGTAGATAGTTGCCTAATGTTATTAAAATCACAGTTACTAAAACTATACTTAAAAAGATTCGTCGAGTCTTACTAAATATTTTTGACTGAATAATATATAATAATATAAAATAAATAATATAATATGAGCCCTTGTTAATTTGTACCAGTAAGTTCTGTCTATTGGCGTATGAAACAGGTTAATATATGCACTACTCAAGATGCGGTTGGCAGACATATTGAGTCAAATCTCTTAGAGTAGGTACACATTGAGCGGAAATCCGAAGTTAACGCTAGCAACTTGTGATTAAATAATTACAATTACTGTTACGACTGAGTTAATTTCTCAACGACTTTGTTAGAACTCGTATGTATACCTAAAGGAGTACGATGAACCAAATGTCAATTGTGAGACAAAGTTAACAACTGTTCGAACTAATTAACAAATCGTATGTTAAGGAGTATGAATGAAACGTCTTCAAACGTTAAACTTGCGTAGTATAAATTATGCAGCAACTTAAGTTGTTTTGCCATCTAAATTAAAACATTTAAACTTCTCAATAGACAGCCAATTAAAGCTAAAATCTGACAATTATACCATGACCTCAAAAAAGTTAATTTCGAATAGAAAAAAACTCAAATCAGAAAAGACATAATGAACTCAATGTTGTGACGTCACAGTCACAGTTGGAGAGGAATTATACAATCTGGGTTACAATCTGTTTAGTTGTGTACCGTGAAAGTGAGAGCTTTAATTAGAACTTAGACTTGAGCCAAGTAAGTAGTGTAGTTGTATAATAGTGATAATGAAGTGGGCTAACAAACAAACCTGGAACTAACATTAAGTAACGTATCATTATGTGTACGTAACCCAACGTCATTACCTTTTTCATACCATGGAATGTACTACTGATTATACTATAGCTTGCATATAAAAAAGCTTTTAATGTCTGGTCAAAATTAAATCTTCAATTATTTTATCTCTAAACGTTCACCGCTAGTTAAAAGTTAAAATGGTAAGCTTACCACTTTTGAAGCATGAAATTCAATATTGAAGTTGATAAAATTCCGTTCATCTATGTGTGTGAGGGCCTTAGATAGTTCAGAGTCGCGGCAATTTAGATATTTTACGCAACATTCCTGTCCAAAACTGAAATAAGGCGCTAGTTAAAAACATGTTGTGAGTGTTTGGCAAGAATCAAATTCTCTAAATGTTCACCAAACAGATGTTTCATAAAAAATGACACACGTCGTGTGATTAAAGGCACATAGTGGAACATATCGTTTAGCACTTTAGTTGTTTGCACGCGCGTCATTTGCTCACCGGTGAAGTCATTGACATGTAGCCTCTGTTCCGTTAGGAGTGTTTGATCATATTTGTAGATGATGGAAAGAAATAAATAATGTGATTTAGCATCCAAAGTAAAAGTATGGGCTGAATGGCTCTGGCTCAAGGTGATATCTCTAGGTTGGATCAGTCGGCAATTGCTGTCGTAGAAATCATAATATATCAAACTGTGAGAGAACCCGTTTTTCCATCCATCTATCCATTCCATCATAATCACCACCTCCGCCAAAACCGGTGGTGGTGATTATGATGGACTCAATCTCACTAAAACGCACGCCGTCTATGGGTCTTTGATTACCGGAGGTGAGATCATACAAGACATATCTCTCACACCCCAGCAGACCCTGGGATATCTAATTCCCTAATATAGGTGTTCCCAATTAGCCCACGGGTATGAACTTTGTGCTACCGCCGTGGCGTGTTTATGCCAGGGTGACAGGCGGCTCCACCTGTCACGAGAGAACCTCTGCCTCCCAGGTTCAAACTTTGGACGAAGAGTAATAATAGATTACGATAGTTATCTAGGACAACATTTACTATCAAGGCTATATTATGCAAGCTTGCTACCTCTGTATATAAAAAAACATAATAAATGTCAGCTTAGATCACGTATTTAATTCTACTGCATGTCATCATTAGATACATAGGCACATACTATGTACATCAATCAAGTGTCACTTTGAAATAATTTCGACAAGTCGTTATTTATGTTAAGCAGCGATTTCTTTTAAAAATTTTCTTGGACATAATACACACTACAAAGTGCATCTATACTCCAACAGAACTTAGGTCGTAACATGAGTACTGAACTGGAATACAGTAAAATCTAATACCTACACTTATTCTTAACATACATACAAATATATTAAATAAATTTTCACTGAGCAAAAATAAAATATGTGATCTCGGACGTAACTTCAAATGTTACCAATGTCATATAATTATTAGTCTAATTAAAATGTTGTTTGAATTGTTGAATTTAAAACTTTTCACAATTTTCCGTAACAGACCAACCATTTCTCTTCACATACTTACTAATAAATTGTTACTAAAATATCTCTTTCCTCATTTACAATATAAATGTTTAAAATACAACTAAAATTTCCAAAAATTATACACTTTCTAAGGTAAAAGTGAATACAATTAACGCAAACGCCGCATAGTTTATCTTCAACGGCTCGTTTAACTAAAGTATTATAGCGTATAAGCATATAATATATTATATTAAGCTGCAGTTAAAGCAAAGTAAATAAAATTACAAAGTAGTTAAAATATGTTCCTATTGGCTAAGGTATTGTATACCGTTATAAAACAGTACTAGTGATGGTTACGCAATTAATGGTAGTCACAGGGTTAATAATCTCGGCGGTTCAAACCTTCTGCGAGACTGTTATCTCGCAGAAGGAGGCGGCGGAGAGGGGGAGGGAAAAAGACCCACTCTCCCTCCCACAGCGCCGCAAGCGAACCGGGGTCCGGAGGAGGCGGTACCACCAACTCCTCCCCCCCTAACTGTAGGCCGGGCAGTAGACGCAGGGGCGTCTGCTGCCCTTGCATAGGCCTCGAGGTTGAAGGCGCACGTCGTGTCGCGTGTGCCTTGCCTAGGCGGGCGGCAGAAGGACTCCTCTTCTGCCGCACCAGAGACGGGCCTGCCGCTGAGTAGCGGCGGGCGACTCGCACGGCGATGGCGGAAGATGTTGTTCCCGCCATCGTCGATATGCGATGACGATAAAAAAAAAAAAAAAAAAAAAAAAAAAAGGGTTAATAATCTGCATTCGTCTATAACAGTATGCCAGTCTAAGTATTTATACATCTTTATTGTTTCGAAACTACAGTTAGAAAGAGAAGTGATTTACAATATTTAGCTGCTGCATCTTTAATTAAATACATTACATTTACACAACATAATTTATTTTGTGCATTTTAGAGTTACGATAATTAGTAAAAACGTTCATGAGTGTTCTACCTCTTTCGTTAATGACGATATTATTGTTTAAACACCCTCCGATTTTCCGATGATACAATTTCATAAAAATTGCTGGATTCTAATTTCAGTCGTAAAAATCACACTCACCGTTGCCACGATGTATTAAAATTGCTGTACACCCACACACAATTACAGAGGTCGACAACATATCTACATAAATTATTATAGATTGGTCTCCCGTTGTTTGTGTTGTATAGGTTCTACCTCTACCTTTGTAGGTCAAAGGTCAATTTGGTATGCAAAGGATTTTATGTGTAATTTGATTGGGGGCATGGTGCTTTCTATCATTATTCAATCGATTCAATCGATGGACATTTATAAACTCACGTTTATTTCCAATAGAGTAGACATACGTGCATTAACGCGAAACCGATTGCTGTCACTGTTACATCAAGGTTAGGTACTTTAAATATTTATTTAATAACAAAATGATTATGTAATAAAAACTGCATACCTACAACGCGACGGCGCGCTCATCCGCAA
Source organism: Pelosia muscerda (assembly GCA_963691645.1). NCBI lineage: Eukaryota > Metazoa > Arthropoda > Insecta > Lepidoptera > Erebidae > Pelosia > Pelosia muscerda. The sequence continues at coordinate 7,762,320 of OY829105.1, forward strand.
GTAGGTACAGTAAACTCCAAAAGTTATTTAATAAATCTCAATTTATTTATCACATCATCTCAATGTTTTAATCCATAATAAATATAACAGGAAATATCATTGTAACCTTTATTATTTGGGGATATATATCTTCTAATATATCAATGGTATTAGTTGGAACACTAAGAATAATATTAACAGATTAACATTTTAGTAATAAGCAATTTTTGTCGTTGGTTGTACGCATGATGTCAGTCGCAAGCTATAATCACTAACAAATTGGCAGTTAGCTGACCTTAACCAAGTCAGCTAATTTGACACCCGCTTATTATATTCTTTACGACTGATATAAGGCTGCATGTATTATGTACAAAAATAAATATAGATATAAGATATACTATACATGTATGGGATTCTTTTTGGGTCATCAATGTTGCTCTACGACTTATCTTTCATAGCTTTTTGTATGTATGTATAATTAGGCGTTGTTGTGTTCACCAATGGCAGGCCTAATAAATAAAGAGGTTAGTCCTAATAAGTAAATAGGAGAGGAAATCAAAGTCCTAGGTAAATATTTAACATATATTTTATTAAGAGTTAACAGGCAATGATCTTCGTGTACCTCAACAATCGATGCTCTTGCTATTCAAAGGATGTCTAGAAGTAGATATAATCAGTGGAGTAGTGATAAAATTCCATAAACTATGACTGTTGTACCTACACACGTAAGCAATTATTTAAATTTCAAGGTAAACAATAAAGTATGTTTAAGTTTTACTAGGTAGGTACGTGGGAACCGTAAATGATAATTGGCGAAATGAAATCCATAAAAAACCTCTACCTCTTTAGTGATAATATATGAGTGAGTAGGTACCTATAATTCAGTAAGAATAAAGGTATCTATAACTATAAAGGATAACCTAAAATTCTTTTAGTATAAATTACGACCACTAAATTGACCATCAAATATAAATATTTTCAAATGATTTTTTCTTAACTTGATGTATACTCCCTGAAATCATTTTCAACAAAAGTCTCTTTTTAGGAAGAAAGTGCAATGACCGAAAACAGGCAAACAATAACTTTGCTTGTGCTACCTTGTTTGCATAACAAATACTAATGGACAATACTTTTTTATACGAGACCAGAAAATTAGTAATATTATATCTACGTATTTGTGTTATTATAATTTGAAACTGTAAATTTATATTACGCAGTAACATGGCGTTCCATCGCAAAAATCTGTGACTGGTCATTCACATTTAATGCCTAAAATGTCTTAATATTGGTTTGCGTGACATCTTAAAACATTAAATACGTCGCGCTATGTTTAAGTATCATATTAATATTTATTCTTAAATAAAAGTAAGAGACGTTATGAAACATACGATCAAAAAAAACTTTCTCTGTCTCGCACAAAATAAAACAAGATTCTTCAATTGTGATATTCAATCTAATGTTAGGTGATATTATTCAAAGTTACATAAGTAATCCACGAAATCTGTCTACGAATATTATCTACAAAATGAATACTATCTGTTATTACATACTAATACTAGTTATTAATCTAATGGATGTAACAAATATAATATATGGCACACTCAATTAAACAATCAGACAATGTCATATGTCGACATATGCAGACATAGTCTAAGCTGCGTTGTCAAGATTAAGTTATCATAACGGCGAATGTTGGCATAGGTTGGCAATGTTGGCATATAGCTGCGAGGTTATAGGTACACTCTCGACACTTGAATGTGGAAAAGTTGACCCGTAGTATGACATTATACTGTCGTAGTTGAACTGCATTTTATTATCAGAAATTAAACGCAGAAGGTTTTGTAGTTTATTTTTACAAACAATTGAGTCTACTCAGAGACAACAATTCTCGTAAGTAGCTGCACAGAGAAATGCACCTCTTAAGAATTTAAATTCTAATGTGCTGTTACAATAAAGGCAATGTTGTTTTAAAGTATATTATGTACAACGTAAATTTGAACATAATTCAAATATAGGTAGGCTTAATACCTACTAATATTATCTCAATAGAGCTAATTAAGAGGTAAGGGCTAAGAGATAATTTGGTATTCAGTTGAAGGAAAAGGATTATCGTGACTGAAAACTAATTGAAGCAAAACCTTTTAGCTCATAGAAAAACTTTTGAAGTAAAGTAATTTATATTCAAAATATTAACATAACACTAATGTAATTCAAAAGTACCATAAAATAGTTGAGAAAAGTTATATTTTACGAAACCATTAAACCCAAAACTTAATTCAACTTGACAACTTTTTTTGCGTCTATAAAATACACTGTCTTGTATATAACAGTCTATACAAAAAAATGATTTCAGTTTTGAAAGCAATGTTGTTGTTTATTATTGAATACCATTGCTATCGATAAACGACCTCAAAACGTTAAGCAAACAAGCGTGGCTATTGTTCAATAAGGCAGGAATTCCGACGCTTTCACCGACGGAGGCAAGTTATGAAGCTCCTAGATAAATGCAACCGACAGGCGCGCTCTTGTGCACTCTTTACAGATTTATACAGCACGATGGGCTCACGATTTTTACATTACGAGAACTTGTAGGAAGACTTTTAGACCTCTATTTTGTTCATTTTCTTTATTTCAATCATTTTCAATCATTTTCTTTATTTCAATCATTCTCCTTCTATTTCGTGGGCATATCGAATTTGAATCGAGTGAAATTGTAGTGTTTCGTCATATAAGTCGGTGTGACTGGTGCCACTTAGTAAGCTACAGATTCTGTTAGTATATGAACAAGGTCTTTGTTACACCCTAATTATCATTTAATAGAATCAGCAAGATTTTGAAGCCTGAGAATACTCCTAAATCATTCATAGCTCGAAATAATGATAGTTGAAGGCAAAGAATACTGTTATTGTTATTATTGGTAAGTGGCACCAACGACACTGCCATTTCAGTATCTTAAGAAATTATACTGTTCGTTTATTTATCGGAAAAATATCTATCGGCCCTACCGATTTTGTTATAATAGTGAAAATTTAATTTGGACGTGGCGTCCGTAGGGATTTTGCGCGCGATAATAAAAAGAAAGGGGTCGAGTAGCCAAACTCGATTGTACTGTAACAACGCCATTAAGTAATTTTCTATGTTCAGGTCACCCTTTCCTTTTTTGCCTCAGAAGTCCTCCAATCATAGGCAACTCGAATAAATATATATTGCTACTAAATCTTTCCGGAGTGCCTTATTTTGTTTAAGATTCTGTGGATGAGGTTTATAAGTGCCCGGTTAATGGTAATTAGGCTCGCCACCTAATATATTGGGACCTAAAACATAAACTGGCGAAATGTTTTCCATCAAGTGGGCCGTGCGCTTGTCTGCCACCTACGTAGTATAAAAAAAAATGTGTGTGCTAGCACCTCTGCCTAACCCTTCGGAGACATAGGCGTGAGTTTGTGTGATGTTATGTTATGTATTATGAAATTTGTATTAATCCGTCTCTGTGAATAAAAACTTTTTAGTTACGTTTCTTAATATTTTAACATTTAACAGTACTGCGGTGAAGATGATGATGAATTTTTTACAAAAAAAAAACACTTAAGTACAAGCACTGGCAGATTTATATTTCTGTATTGTAATGCCGATTTTTGCGCAAGTCTGTGCGAAGTGGAAGAGAAAAGGCTGGAAAGCGGACCCCGGACTCCGACTATTAACATAATATTAATTGTATAAACTTTTAATATGAATTTATACCTAATACCTCTAATTACATATTCATAAACACATTTCATTTAATTAAACGAAATCAGTCAATCACACATTGTGCTCGTCCATTTATTAAGTTTTAATTAATTCACAAATTTATAACGGCTCCTTTAAAAAGGCAAAAAGTTACTTGACGATGTTAGAGAAATGTAGTCGTTATATACGATGGAATAGAATAGAATGTGTGAACAAATGTCAACGCCATACATGGAACATTCTATTCCATTCTACGAAACGACGACCAACGAATTGCTATTTTTCTGCGAGTGCAGGTATTATTGCGTGCTGAATGGCATGTTCCCACAACACGCAACGGTGGTTAATGACGAGATGAGTAAGTACCACTGTACTGTAATACACCGTGTTCAGGTTTTTCATTATGTTATTAAAAATATTTAACTTGAATTTATTCAATGGAATAATTTATACTATGATACAGAACAGGTATTAAAGCACGTTTACCTTCTGTGAGCTTACCATGATATGTTATAAACGATAGCGTTTTGGGTCATGGTCCAGAAGGAGGGGAATGGAGCCTTATATCCAACAAAGGTCCATCCCTAACTCTGGATTGCGGCATAAATAAAATATTCGATTATATAAATTAGTAAGTGAGGTCTCCGGTGCATATAAGTGTAAACAAGTGCACCTTACTCGATAACGCATTGCTGTTTTGGCTAATGTTCACACGAGGATGAAGTGTACCGAGTTTTGATTTTGCTCGTGTGTCACGCGGGTTTCGCGAGAAGAGTATCAGATTATATTAGACCTGACTTCATCATAAACGCTTTATCATGATCGAATATACCGTCTGTAATGAAATTTTATGAGTTTGAGATCCCACATTTATTTATTTATTCATTTATTTGCTTTACAAAAGCTTGATATTACTCCATTTAAATTTAAAACCTAGTCTATAAATATTAACTCACGGTACGCTTATATTATATTTAGTAGCTATATTCACTTTATATAAGCCTGGTAGACGGTGAAATTAATTCAAGGACCTTTCGAAGTGGCAGGCGCGGTTTCCTTATGGCAGTATAATTAGGTGGCGTGGAAGGAATTTGTGATTGCAACTCAATCGTCAATTTATCTTCGGCCACACTTTTTCTTTCTAAATATATATGGATACCCTAGTCTCTGTAATGATTAGGGTAGCTCGCCACCTTCAACAATATTATTTCTATCTTACTTTGTGACTTTCGATGTCCGTCAGAATGTTATTTCGTTATGGAGGCAAATAGGTTTCTTACTACGCAGTATATGGTGGACATATATTTATTTTGTAATTAAATTTTAACTATTCAAATCGACTTGTTTTGTTTAATTTGTTAGATTTACAAGACTCGGAACACAAATACCGTGCGGTGATGGATAACGACGTGACAGTACTAGGTGAATGTTCTGATGAGCTCTTCCAACTAATCCCACCCTCCCCTTTCCTACACAGGACAACGCGTGCAGGGCTTAGGTGTCACTCGCATACGGTACAGAATATTCCATCAAGAACCAAGCGGTTCGGTGAGTCTTTTCTCTGCCGTACCATTAAGTCCTGGAATTCCTTGCCGGCGCACGTGTTTCCTTCTTCCTACAGTCCCGGGTCCTTTAAGCGGGGCGTGAAAAAGCATCTGATGAGGCCGTCAAGCTGAGCGCCACCATTGTAGCACTGAACGTGTTTGCAATGGTGACCCTCTTTCATGGGACTTTGCCTTCAGCTTAACATCAGGCGAGGAGAAGTCAAATTGACGTGCCATAAATAAAAAAAAAAAAAAAAAAAAAAAATAACTATTTTCCGTTATATGGGCCGTGTGTTTGTCTTCCAGCTAAGTGGTATAAAAAAAATATAATTATTAAATCCTTGAAAATGGTAACTACTGCGACTAGAGTGTTACCTAATATTCCAAAAGAAAACAGAATATTGCGTCTACAAATCGATCAATGTAACATCGTAGTCTAGTCGTCAATTATAAAACGGGCCTGTATCTCGATTGAATGCCGCGTTATCGATCTATAGTAATTACACCCCCAGTTTTCTATACTACGTGTATCAAGGCGTACCGTTGGTGCTACCTACATCTGGGCTAATCACTACTACTGTATACCCAATACATGACTGGTTACTAGAGTAGGTAAGAGTAATAAGCAATCTTGTATTGGGTTAAGTGCCGAGGCATAACCTGATTGCATATAGTTCATAGCATGTTTTCTGTATTTCTCAATATCCGATGCAGAAATAGTCGAAGTTCTGAATTTGAAGTGGTACTAGTAAATAAATATCGAAATACCTAAAAAAAATGTATCAAGTGATTTTAATACATGTAATACTTATATTCATTTATCTCCGTTATGAAAAGCAAAAGCATTGTGAGAGGCCTAATGTACAGCAGTGGACTGCGATATGTTAAATTGATTGATTGATGGAAAACGGATCCCAGGTTCTGTAACAGAAGTATTAAATACTCGAGTCGACAATAACATATCGATCGGCAGCTCAATTGTACCTAGTTACATACATACAATATGCCACGGTAACCACTTTCCGTCTGGTGGGCCGTATGCTTGCCTGCCACTTGGTATAGAAAAAAATGCTAGAACGATAATGACAAAAGTGACAAATAATAATTAATCAGTTTATGCAATGTGCAGCAATGTAATGTCAATCTAAAATCAGACATAGCTTATCTCAAAATATTCAAATATTGTCATTCTACTGCTTATATTGTAAACGGATATATATTAAGTTGTGAATATAATGACGATGTTGTGGCCAATTCTATTGTTTGTCCGTCAAAACAAATCACAAGCGTTTGGTTAATGCGGTTACATCATAACGACCGGGTGACCTTACATCCTTCCGCGTATAATTTATATAAATATTTAACTGTTTGCCTAAAAAGCTTCGTAAAAACACGTCGGTCTTCCAAACTTCAAACTGTATTTAAGTTGAGTAAAATAATGATGTATGCCTCCCATAATGATATATTATTGACAAATTAATAATTTCAAAATATTTTGTGAAATAAAAACTAAATAAATAATTATTAAAAATAATATATATAGTTAGTTTTATTTTTCGAGTAGTAAGTGGGTATAAATTATTTTTTGAAATTGTTAAAAATATATAATTTTGTCTGTGAGTATTTACCTAACACTCAAACATTCAAGTAGGTACCTATTTTGCTTTACTTAAGTATACATAATAAGTGAGTCCTTGTTGATGTAATACTGTTAATAATTATTCACCCTATTTACAGTTAGCATATCCACGAATGTGTAGAAGGTCTTCAATTCTGATAAACTTGCAGCCTTGTCATTATTTTATCTTTATTTTTCTATAGTACCTAGGTATATATACATCTTTTCAATATGTATTTTACTCGAGCTCTTTTTCAGTCCAATCGAAAGCACTTATGAACTGTCATCGTGTTGTAGTCATTTGTTTCAAGGCAGCGTCGCTACTCACGGAGAGGATTGTGCATAGGTTTTGCTCTACGGGAAAGCTTACTACGTTCCCTCCAAAATACAGCAGTATAATATATTGAAAAGGTGTAATGCGCACAAAAGTCGAAAAAACTGAGAAAAGTAACACATTATACCATCTTTTAAACTTTGCCGTTGCATTATAATACGGTTAGCGATATTAGCCGTGGCTGGCCGAAACGTTAAGCAAATGAAAAGATAAATTATTATATTTTATATTCGCGTTAATACCCGGGTTTCGTTAACCATAATATTATACCGTACAGGTAACACAGTTAAAATTATAAATCAGTAAAAGATTACAAAATGTCTCCAAGTACTTTTCCGTTTTGTCTTTTAAAGAAACTAAAGTGTTAAACTAATCATCTCTTTCTCATAATCTGCCTCGCAGTGTCAATACTAGAACAACGTCTAAAACTATCATCGCAACACTTAACTGTCATGTTTGTCATATTGTTGGCTTAGGCACGGTTCAGATGGTATTCTAAACTTGGCACGCATCTACACAACATTTGGAGCATCACAATCTGGGTCAGTTGCTTAGTAAGGCGCACTTGATGCTTGCCTGAAGAGTTGAGGCAACAATATTGTTTCAATGTCTAATAAGCTATTATACCTTCTACAGTTCTTTTGTAGTTGCTTAATTACCAATGGGAAACTTCTTAATAAACCAGAATTAAAATAAGATAGAATAAGTGTAACGTATTTCTAGCCCCAACACAACATACTCTTTTATTTCATTGTGTTCTGCATTTTGCATCCTGCGAGCCTTTTCTCAATTGAGTTGGGATCGTCTTTTCTATCTAATTATCAAATGGTGGACTACGATCTGACCATAATACAAAAAAGTACTTTATGTACTAATTTGATAGATAGATAAATAGATAGATTAGGTATGTACTAATTTGATTTTTATTCATTTGTTTCAACGTAGCTAGTTGTTCTTCAATGAATTAAAAGAATGACATGACTCTTTTGGCCGTGACATAGATTCGTATCAAAAAGATATGAATCAATGTCATGGTTTTTAATAAAATAACTTAAAACAAATAAATATTTATTCAATAAAACGGTAACGCAGCACTTTAAAAGATACAAGTCCGGAAACGCAAACCTCGGCATCAGTATCATTCACATATTAGTCTACATAATGCATTGCATTGACCGAACTCACATACTTAGACGCAAACTGACACGGTCACAAAAAATATCAATGATTTTTTATCTAACGAGACAATGCAGGCTTTGTGCTGCTACAGTCAATTGAGCGGCAAACGGGCAGCCTTGAAGGCTAACATTTGTAATGAGTGAAAGGCGCCACCTCGATCATACATAACAGAAACGTGACTCACTGATGACTTTTATTATGTGAATATATCAACGTTTGAATCACAGATAGCTTAGAAAACTCACCGTTTTCCCAGAAACAACTATTGGCATCATGCTAAAGAAATTTTCTTATTTTTTTTTTGTAAAATCATCTGAGTAGTGTGGCAGTCCTGTCCAATCTACTTTTGTACAAATAATCACAAAAAGTACTACTGTTTCCAATTTTATCTGCTGGTGATGTTCAAAATTAACAAAACCTACGAGTAAATATTACAAGATTTTTGTCAATATGAAAATTTTAGACGCCTAATAAAGGTGTCAATACAACCAGATGTTTAATTTAAAACATTGGTAGACATGTTAAAAAATAAAATATGATTAAATTTAGATAAAGTTAACGAAAATAAGTATGTTATGAACATAATGAATATGTAATAAAGATGATAAACAAGAAGCACACAAAAGTGTAAATAATAATATTTCAAACATTTCTTTTCTAATTTTTTTATTCAAAACTAAAACATCTTTAGACACTAAGTATTTTAATTTATACTAGTCACTTTTGCTTTGAGTATCTAAAGTTCTAAACGGACTTACATTATACACCACAAACTTATTTCAAACGTTACGTAAGTAAAGTAACAATAAATATCAATGTTTCGAACTAGAAACTACCACAATAACGACGACATGACCTCTCACAGATTCACGTGTGCGTATTCTAGATGCAGTAAGGCAATCTCCGGTACAGTGGCCTATCCGTACATCCTTCAAAGGTTTCTAGTTCGCCTCGCTAAGAGGCACTCGACACAATTGATCGTCAGACACCGCGTCGGCGACATGTCGACATTGCCTAGATCCCGTTTTGCACAAACCTTGTTGACGTCTATCTCTACTTGTAAATATTTACGTGTGTTCAATTTATCTTATAGACTAAATGTTAGTTTTTTATAATTTTACCCTAATGCTACTACATTAACCATGGGATGGGTGGGTTACAATATTAACCAGGTGGATCACTTAAACTTTGATAGATCACTTGGTTAATGCTTTCCGTCTTTAGCGAAGCATTACAAGGATCTATCTATAATTGTAATTGTATTTAATTACTTAATAAGAATTGTTATTGAACTATATGAGCAGAAATCATTGGTCTGTAGTGAGGGATATGCCAGAGGCTACCTCACCCTCGGTAACTGATGGTCTAAGACAGCTGTGCGGTTCGAGTCCGGCATAACCACCTTTCAAAGTAATAACTTATTAGTGAACTAAACGATCACGAGGAGTCCACTAGTAAATAAGTGTAGTACATTCGCAATATATTTCGTACTAAAAGTGTTATGATTCTTCTTTATTTCAAACACAGTAGTCACACATAAATAACTAAAGCGCTTCTGAGATCGTAATTTGAACACTGAAACTAAAAATATATAGATATAGTTTCAATTTGAAAACATTAATTTCTTTTCTTTGAAACGTTAATAATGGTTACATAATTAGAAAATATTTGGCAATAATTACGACGCAATAACACCTTTCAAATGTTATCTGCGTACATTGTTTGCAAGCATATTTGTCTGTCTGTATATGCATAATCAATTGTGTACGCAACTTTCTTTATCTATAAAGTTGCAATAGAGAGAAATACCGAAACGAAATAGACCCTATGCACAGCACAAACAAATGTAGCTTACATTTGTTTGTCGATATTGAAGTTTATAAAACTAGTTACCCGAGGCTATCGACATAGGAACTGAAATGGAAGTCCAATAGCTACCTATTTTTTTTTTTTTTTTATTTAAACTTTTTGCACAAATACATAATAATGTACAAAAGCGGACTTAATGCCATTGGCATTTTCTACCAGTCAACCTTAGGGTGATGCAGAGATTTGTCAAGGTAGGTGCTTGAAGAATTGATGTGAGAAACCAGTATGCCTACCTACATCCTCAGTTACGCATGTATATGCATTTAAATATAAATAGCGTCTCCTTTTTGTTTTAAATTAATTAAAAGGATGACATTCATCATCATATCAAGATATTTTAAAAATGGCTCAAAGAATTGTACGTATTGAGTTTTATTTTTGCATAGTTTGTAAGGATGCTATTCTTACTTGATAAAATGACTAAGTACGAACCTAAATTAACCTAAATTTAGCGCAGATACCTATTATCTGGTTTGACATAAACATATTAAGTTAGTATGTGCTTAATAATCGCACATTATAATACCTACACAATTCATAATAATATTAGAGGATCGCATACGAGATTCTCGTCCCTGTAGGTAACTACAAGTAAGTCGTTTCTATATTTACCTAACTTTTACTCGGTCTTTCCACGTTTTCTCCTTTTTCCTTTTCTTTTCAACTTCTCATCTGCAGCATTCAAACACCAATCCTAGTAGAATTTAAAACTTGTACATTGGAGCCCGGGGTGCGGTTCCGGTTTACTTGGACTTTTACGGAACCGAATGCTATCGTACATTTTAACCCCTTGAAGAAAGCTTGCGCCATTATCTCATCCTTCAAATAGTATATATAGTATATAGGTAATAGGTGTACCTCTTTAAACATGAGATTTGATTGCCCTCAAGGTCCTGATATACCTACCTGCACCAAAATTATGATCATGTAGCAAGTAACCAACCAACACTAAATTCATAATTTTAAGTAGATATATTTGAATTTTGAAATACACCTTTGTCATCCTCGGATCGTCTTGAGGAGATTCTCAAGATAAGATAAGCGCACTAAAATAATTACACACATACTATATCCGTGAGCTGGGTACTAGTATCCCAGGGGCTGGTAGTAATACAAATTTCCTTCTTCTATTCGAATATATTTTTGCATCTATTCGTAGCTCGATGGGATTAATAAAAGAGATTTACGAATTTAGGGGAAAAAGAGTAGGTTTGCGACATATTCTCCAATATCAGACCATCCGATATTGAGCAATAAAATTTAGATGCACAGTAAACCACAGAATCAATGGAGCTTTGAACATTTTTGTGTTCCGAGCTAGTCTATAAAAAGTAGATTTATAACTAGTTTCTCATAATATGCAGATTTTATGAGAATATTTGCGATTCGCGTAATTGATCTGGTTTAGTAATTGTTTTATGGTATGAATTAATTTATACTTTATACGAATAAATGTGGCTTCTAAACCTTGAACTAATTAACCTTGACGAGTAAGTTTAAGGTTGGATTTCACCAATGGAAATAAACGCGTTCAAGTTCAACTAAACTGCTCTTCTGTTCTTACTGTTTATTCTCGTGTTATCGAAAAAACATAATAATAGTATTGTATACACTTAAAATGCGACTTAATAGTAACTTGCCTGATATCTAGGTTCCATCATCAACTTAACAGTATTGAGTAGTGATGGAAAAAGAATACTCACTGCCTCGTCTCATCTGGAGGAAATCGTAAGATGCGACTAATCGAAAACGGGAGTGAATGTCATCTGACAGTACTCCGAGTAAAAAGACTGGGCTAAGAGGTACCAAAATCTTCAGAACCCACGCTTACCTCACGGTAACCAGTACACGTGCTGTTTAACATGAAGCTGGGTAGCGTAATATTTTATCACGATTAAGAGGATTAGAAGAACATACGGTATAAACAATTCGATCAAGACCTAAGCGGTTCGGTGATTCTTTTCCTTGTCACACCATTAAATCCTGGAATTATTCACCAGCACAAGTGTTTCATTCTTCCTACAGTCCCAAGTCCTTCAAGCGGGGCGTGAAAACACGATTCAGGTACAGTGCCTGTAACGGCATCCACCGAGCTTTGTACAGCACTCTTCCTCACCATCAAGGTGTAGTTAATTTCCTAAATAATTAAGAAAGATTCCAGGTTCATACGTGGTAAGCAACCGAGATTGGTGCTCAATGGTGTACCCTGCAAAGTTACCCCTTTAACCCTGTGTACGACATATATACTTGTAACTTCATAAACCTAGCACATAAATATTTTCGCAGTTGCATTGCTGCAAATACAACGAACTAAGTGGGTCAAACACATTGCATCGTGCTGCGGGCTCGGTGAAGCGTACGGTCTTCACGATCGTTCGTGAACACACGCTCTATTTATGCCTATTTACTTTTTTATCTATCGCTTTAATGGGCGGATATTGAAAGAATATTGACTTTCAAACGATTTTTTTTTATTTTTCACGAATGTTTAAAATAAGAACAGATGTGTATTATTATAAATATTCTGATGACGGTTAGTTTACGGAAAATTTAGAAGTTCAACCTTTTAGTAGATAAACTGAAATGCCGACACCAAGTGAGTTGGAAAAAGACTCAAAAGATGAGGATGAGTGTGCCGCCATATGTATACAAATACCAACTTAACGGATATAGTTCCGATGACATAGATATTATTTAATAAGTTAATGAATTTAGTCGACTATCAGTGGGCGTCAATCGGCGAGGGGCTATGGCAGTCGTTACGGGTATTTAGAGTCCTAAAAATTCAACAACTGGTCTAACTGAAATACTTTGACTGACGAATAGGTAGTGGAGGCCAGATGCCATTAGCTTAACGAAGTTAAGCCGCAACACAATTAGACTATAAAAAGCGTACCCCAGATCACGAAGTGACAGCGTCGAATGCGACCGGGATGAGTAGATATGATACCTGTTTAGTAATTATTAGATACTTTTATAAAGCTACAACTTTAAGGGGTTGATAGGTCGTCTCCTAATTGCCAAAAAAAACATGATTTACAATGAGTTCCTTTAAAAAAAATCTTCAATAATACTTTCTTAGTGATATTTTTTTCCTAAATTTCAACTCACTCAAATTATATTACAGCGTGTTTCATGGACATCATAGTTCATTTGGCTTAGATATTTTAAATTGTATTTTCTTACGTAAGATAATTTCCACGGCCTTCCAACATAATATTCCTAAACAAAGCTAGCTATTTGTAGTGAACTTACCTTCATGTCCATCACACTAAACAGTCTGCTCAGCAATTGCTTGAAGGCATATCAACATACACACAACAGCGAGATCCCTATATATATAATATATATTATGAGAGCAGAACGAATATGTAGTAGATATGCATAAATTGTATCTTATATGGTAGACAGACGCTTTCTTGAATTTTAATAGAAACAAAAGCAAAACGGTGAGATTAAAAAATAATAATATAATCAAGATTTCATAATTTCCTCGTTTATTTACAATTTCAAATCTATTTAGAAATAGAATAGAAATAAAAAATACTTAAACATTTCTTAGTAAATCCTAGTTCGTATTATATAATTTACACAGGCTATAATATTTGTAGTAAAAGTATAGTAGGAAGTATTTGATTTGTGAAAACCTACCTAGGATATATGCGCGATTATTTTTTAGCTATTCAAGTCCCTAGAAGAGGATATCTTTAACACCTGTTACTAGAACTCTATATTGAAGTTTATTTAGTAGGCAGGTATACAGATACTACTATAGGTACTGTCATGACAAACAAAATTACGGAAAGGTACGCTCTAATGAAAAGTAGACTCTCCAAATCTCTTTGAAGTGGAAAGCCATTAGGTACTTGTCCATCTATTTATGTTTACATACGTTTTCTTCTCTTTTTTAAATTGCAAAGTCAGCATGACCTCTCAAATCCAATACATATGTAACCATACTAAAATTAGGTGTATTTTCGTTACACACTTTTGTTATTTTATATTTAAATATGAAATTCTGTTTTTTTTTCAGGATGGGACCTGAAAGGCTTACACTGTTACAAATTCTTCAACATCAGACATTCATGGGACAAATCAGCAGAATTATGTCGAAGGTAAAATTGTTTTACTTTTATAAGAATATGTTCTAATCATAGATAGTAGTATTACTGGTTAAATAGACTCACAGACTCCTCCATTAACACGTAACGGAATTTAAAATGCTAGTAGACTTGTGACTTTCAGTATAAAACATTGATGTCACTGCAATATATTATATTATATTTCTGTCAAAGTTTCAACAACCGTTCACAGTTCATATACTTTACCAGTGGTTCACTTTACCAAGCCTAGGTTTAGTGTTAAGATACATAAATGTCACTCGCACACTGTGTTACTCTAAGGATAACTTTATGGTTTTAATAGTTGTATATCAATGGTAATTGATAAAATTACGTAAACATACAAACATCTATTTTCACAGATATGGCAGCGAACTCATGGTTGTGGATAGTTACACGGAAAACAACATGACTGCCAGTATGGTACCAGCTAGTCCTAGTAACAACCACTATTGGCTTGGGCTCGCGACTGTTGATGCTCTCAGGACGAACACACTCGAATCAGCTGCTGGAGCTTTAGTATCACAGTATGCAGGTTTCTGGGATCTGCAACAGCCCAATCCAAAGGACGGTGAATGCGTAGATGTACATGTCTCAGCCGATAGCCAGTCTTGGGAGCTCACCACCTGTGAAACGCTGCTACCATTTATGTGCCGTGCTTCCTCTTGCCCAGCTGGTAAGTAATTTAATGTAAACAATTGTTTATTAATCAAATCACCGCATGCTTAGTTACGAATAAACGTTAAGTGTTAAGGTTACTTAAACAATAGTCATGAACAATTTTTGTTTTAGGAACCTTCCATTGTTCTAATGGAAAGTGCATTAACGCAGCCTTCAAATGCGACAAGCAAGACGATTGTGGTGATGCTTCCGATGAAATGGACTGTGCTTCCGAATGTCACTTCTATATGGCTAGTAGCGGAGATGTTGTCGAGAGCCCAAACTATCCTCACAAATATCCTCCTTTCAGTGAATGCAAATGGACACTTGAAGGGCCACAAGGTCAAAATATTGTATTACAGTTCCAAGATTTTGAAACTGAGAAGTCTTTCGACACTGTTCAAATTCTGGTTGGTGGTAGATCAGAAGATAAATCTGTTAACTTAGCAACATTGTCAGGAAAACAAGATCTATCGAATAAAATTTATGTATCAGCTTCGAACTTCATGATTATTAAATTTAGTACGGACGGTTCAGTAGAAAGGAAAGGTTTTCGTGCATCTTGGAAAACTGAATCTTCCAACTGCGGAGGCATACTAAGAGCTACTCCTCAAGGTCAAGTATTAACCTCTCCCGGCTATCCAAATGGTTATCCTGGTGGCTTAGAATGTGTATATGTTATTGAAGGGCAACCAGGTAGAATAGTCTCATTAGAGATCGATGATTTGGAATTAGGTATGAATAGAGATTATATTGTCATCAAAGACGGAAACACGCCATCTAGTCCCGTTCTGGCAAGATTAACCGGACCTGGTGAAGAAAACCAAAAAGTAGTAATATCAACGACCAACCATCTATATATGTATTTCCGAACAAGTCTTGGCGATTCCAAAAAAGGATTCAATATGAGATATTCTCAAGGCTGTAGAGCAACAATAATTGCATCAAATGGTACTGTTACATCACCTGCGTTTTCCCTTATGAATTATCCAAATAATCAAGAATGTTTATATAGAATTAAGAACCCTAATGGTGGACCACTTTCATTAAAATTCGACGAATTTAGTATTCATCCTACCGATGTGGTGCAAGTTTTTGATGGAACAAGTACAAATGGTTTGCGATTGCATTCAGAAAATGGCTTTACAGTAAAACCAAGAATAACACTGACTGCTTCCAGTGGTGAAATGTTAATACGATTTGTGTCTGATGCTTTGCATAATGGAATCGGTTGGAAGGCGACATTTTCGGCAGGTAAGTGATTCCTCTGTCATACACAATTACAACAGATACTAATGTATAAACATTTTAGCAGAGAATAATATACCATTCTTCTTTTTTAGATTGCCCACCTCTTCAATCAGGAATTGGTGCACTAGCGTCAAACAGAGATACTGCCTTTGGTACAGTTATTACATTCTCATGTCCAATTGGACAAGAATTCGCCACAGGAAAGTCCCGCATCACGACCAAATGTGTAGACGGAGGACAATGGTCTACTACCTATATTCCTAGTTGCCAAGGTACCTACATGATAAACGAAATTTAATTACGTATTTAACAAAAATATTGTTGAAAAGTAACGCAATTTATTGTCAATGTTATTTAATTACATCGCTACTTATATAACCAATTGTAATTTTACAGAGGTTTATTGCGGTCCAGTCCCACAAATCGATAATGGATTCTCAATTGGGTCTACAAACGTGACATATCGTGGTGTTGCTACATATCAATGCTACGCCGGATTCGCTTTTCCGACCGGACAACCCATTGAAAAAATATCTTGCTTATCTGACGGGCGGTGGGAAAGAACACCGACTTGTTTGGGTAAGTAAAAGAGGTTTAATAACATAAACCTAAAAATGAATCGATTATTTCTTTAACACAATCTATTTTTCACAGCATCACAATGTGTGGCCCTTCCGGATGTCCCCCACGCCAATGTAACAATACTAAACGGAGGGGGAAGAAGTTATGGAACTATTGTGCGTTATGAATGTGAACCTGGCTATGTTAGATCTGGTCAACCAGTCTTACTTTGTATGAGCAATGGAACGTGGTCTGGAGATGTCCCTACTTGTTCAAAAGCAATATGCCCCAAGTTTCCCGAAATCAAGAACGGATTTATTGTTGACCAGACAAGAATCTATATGTATGGAGATGAGGCTCGTGTACAATGTTTTAAAGGTGAATAAATATTCAAATCATTTTATCGTGTTGAGCAATGACGTTTTATGAAAGTGCTTTGACTAAAAATCTCTTGGATTTCTACAGGTTACAAACTTAATGGACCAAACATACTGAAATGTGGAGCCAATCAAGCATTCGACAACCCTCCTGCCTGTGAAGATATCAACGAGTGTATCAGCAGCCAATGTGATACTTCTTCTACTTATTGCAAAAATACTCAGGGTGGATTTTTCTGTCCTTGCCGAGCTGGTTTCTCACCAAGTTTAGACTGTAGACCAGTCGGAGATTTGGGTTTAATCAATGGAGCTATTCCTGATGAGTCAATAAGTACTTCGGTACCAGAATCTGGATATTCTAAAGGAGTAAGTGTTATTACAGTTATTATTTGCACATCATCTTTTCAACGCCAATCCTAATTACATACAAACCTTGCACTTCAGGTTCCAGGTTCACTATCCTACTACTCATGTCATAATATCAATTTGTCTTGTTTCTTTCGGAAACTACTACCATCTGGCTCTCCAGGGGAAAATCAGCGCCAAAACTGAAGTAAAGTTGGGTTGAGATCAGTTTCCTTAGGTTTTGTAAACATATTTTAAGTGCTTAAACTACGAGTAGTACCTAATATTAAACCAATTTGTTTCTTCAGATGGTGCGATTAAATAATGGAGGTGGATGGTGCGGAGATAATCTAGAAGCTGGTGCCAACTGGATTCTTATTGATTTACGAGCACCCACTATAATCAGAGGCTTTAGAACCATGAGTGTCATGCGTGCTGATGGCAACATAGCATTCACTTCAGCTATAAGGATTCAATATACCAACGATCTAACTGATATCTTCAAAGATTATGCCAACCCTGATGGCACTGCCGTAGAGTTCCGTATCTTAGAACCCACTCTATCTGTATTAAACTTACCAATGTCTATTGAAGCACAATACATAAAATTCAAAATCCAGGACTATGTCGGAGCTCCTTGTCTTAAACTTGAAGTTATGGGATGTGCAAGACTAGATTGCTCAGATATCAATGAATGTAGCGAAAATAATGGAGGATGTGAACAGAAATGTATCAACACGTAAGTAGATTCACATTTAGTGATTTGTGTGTATTTTATTAAAGATTTTGTTCTTACGTTTATTTATTTTACTCCACAGACCTGGAAATTACTCCTGCGCTTGTAACCTTGGTTACGAACTTTACTCTTCAAATGGTACAGCTGGTTTTGCAATCGAAAAGTCAGAGACAGGTGAAAGAGACGGTGACACATATCAAAGAAACAAATCTTGCGTACCTCTTATGTGCCCACAATTAGCACCACCAGAAAACGGCAAATTGCTATCAACAAAAACAAATTACCACTTCGGTGATATTGTTCAGTTCCAATGTGATTTTGGATTTGTTATGTCAGGATTTTCTTCGCTTTTATGTACATCGAGTGGAACATGGAACGGTACTGCCCCTGAATGCCAATGTAAGTAATAAATATTTCTAATGTTTTGACAGAAACAGTTTAGCCATATGTCGTGCTGTATGCTCTACATACGACCAACTACACCACGTCAACTGTGGCAGGTTGAATTCCTGTTCAGTGCAATTATTTTATATTTGCATTAGGCTGGGTGTTTCGAATGATATTATTTATTGTAAATATACATTTTACGTGTAAATAACAATTTTTTATGTAAATACACAAAGGGTTAGTGTTTGAGAAGGCAGTATAAAAGTTATACTTAGATGTACTAGCTGTATGTGCTTGTGTATTTGAATATGATATTATGAGCTTTTCAGTGCAAAAGTTCAAATTGTCAAAATAAATAATAATTTTTAACATAATATTTTATGATTGCAGACGCTCGTTGTGTGACTTTATCTGATGATAAAAACGATGGATTGAAAGTCATACGTGAAGATCCTGAAAGTGTGTTAGTTCCATACAGGGACAATGTAACAATTACTTGCACATCACCTGGCAAACAACTAAGAAATACTCTATCATCATCCTTCAGACAGTGCGTGTACGATCCTAAACCGGTAAGTTATTATCACAGTAAAATTAATACCTCCTCGTTTATAAATATTCATAGGAATGACTATCTTTTTTATTAATTCCAGGGCCTACCTGATTACTGGCTGTCTGGAGCTCAACCTCAATGTCCCAGGAAAGACTGTGGACTGCCAATGCCTACACCCGGTGCCGAATACGGACAATATCCCGATACTAAATATCAAAGTTCCTTCTTCTTTGGTTGTCAAAATACGTTCAAACTTGCCGGTCAAACTAGCAAACATGATAATGTAGTCAGATGTCAAGCGAATGGTGTTTGGGACTTCGGAGATTTACGATGTGAAGGACCTGTGTGCGAAGATCCAGGCAGACCTGCTGATGGGTACCAAATTGCTAGAAGCTACGAACAAGGATCCGAAGTTCTGTTTGGCTGCTCCAGACCAGGATATATCTTGATCAATCCCAGGCCGATTACTTGCATACGTGAACCAGAGTGCAAAATAATCAGACCTCTTGGATTGGCCTCAGGAAGAATACCTGATTCCGCAATCAACGCAACCTCTGAAAGACCTAATTATGAGGCTAGAAATATAAGGTTGAATTCGGTAACTGGTTGGTGTGGCAAACAAGAGGCTTTTACCTACGTAAGCGTAGATTTAGGTAAAGTCTATCGAGTCAAAGCAATTCTCGTTAAAGGAGTAGTTACGTCTGATATTGTTGGCCGACCCACAGAAATCAGATTCTTCTACAAACAAGCTGAAAATGAGAACTATGTAGTTTATTTCCCTAACTTCAATCTCACAATGAGGGATCCAGGAAACTACGGTGAACTTGCTATGATTACCTTACCTAAATATGTGCAAGCTAGATTTGTAATACTGGGTATTGTTAGCTTCATGGACAATGCTTGTCTTAAATTTGAACTGATGGGTTGTGATGAACCCTCGACAGAACCATTACTGGGCTATGATTATGGATACTCTCCTTGCGTTGGTAAGTAAATATGCTAGTATTTCTGTCTTGCTTTTTATTTCTAACTAGAAATATATGTAGGTATATTTTATCTGGTAATAAGATATGTTTAACAAATAAAACCAATGTTTACAGATAATGAACCTCCAGTTTTCCAAAATTGTCCTCAACAACCAGTTGTTGTACAAACTGATGTCAATGGTGGCTTACTACCAGTGAACTTTACTGAACCAACAGCGATGGACAATTCAGGTGCTATAGCTAGATTGGAGGTTACTCCACAACACTTCAAAACACCTCTCCAAGTATTCCATAATATGGTCGTGCGTTATGTTGCTTTTGATTTTGATGGAAACGTCGCCATTTGTGAAGTTAATATCACTGTACCGGACTACACTCCACCGAAACTAAGTTGCCCACAAAGCTATGTCATAGAACTCGTTGATAAACAAGATAGTTATGCAGTAAACTTCAATGATACTAGAAGGAGAATAAATGCAACTGATGCTTCAGGAGATGTTTCCCTCAAATTTATTCCGGAAAGAGCTGTCATTCCTATACGTGGTTATGAAAACGTCACTGTTATTGCAACAGACAAATACGGCAACCGAGCTCAATGTAACTTCCAAGTAAGCTAGTACAGAAATACCTATATACATTTTTGTAAATATACGTGAAACAGTCTGATTGAAATAACAATATAATTTTAGGTATCAGTCCAAGCTACTCCATGCGTCGACTGGGAACTTTTGGCACCAGCTCACGGTGCTATGAACTGTCTACCCGGTGAAAGAGGAATTCAATGTATAGCGACATGCAGTCCTGGCTTCCGATTTACTGATGGAGAACCTGTAAAGACATTTGTGTGTGAAAATAAACGACAATGGGTGCCGTCAGCTGTTGTACCCGACTGTGTTTCAGAAAGTAAGTTATTAATTTGTGACGACCCGAATTTTCGTCTTTATTTTGAAAGCAGATAAAATTTAAACAACTTTATCCTTTCAGATACCCAACAAGCTGCCTACCATGTTGTATCCACAGTACAATACCGAGCCCTTGGCGCAGTCTCTAATGCTTGCTTACCGCAATACAAAGAGTTAGTTGCGCAATACGACAACGTGTTGAATGAAAGACTATCGCAACGTTGTTCTGCAGTTAACGTCAATATAAACGTAACTTTCGTGAACGTAATTCCAATTCTTCTAGACGAAAACGTCGTGAAGATGGACTTTGTTTTAGCAATAACGCCAGCCATACGCCAAACACAACTTTATGACCTATGTGGTTCCACATTGAATTTAATATTTGACTTATCTGTGCCATATGCTAGTGCATTAATCGAACCTGTACTAAACGTATCATCTATTGGTAACCAATGTCCTCCATTGCGCGCCATTAGAAGTTCGATTACTAAAGGATTCACTTGTAGTGTTGGTGAGGTACTAAATATGGATACAAATGACGTTCCACGATGCCGTAAGTAGACACGCTATTTTTTTCATTTGAATGCTTTTCGTAAATGTGTCGCAGTCATAAAATGTTTCTCTTTTATTTTCAGTACACTGTCCTGCTGGTACGTTTGCCGAAGCAAAACAGAAATCTTGCACCATGTGCCCACGTGGTTTCTTCCAGAATCAAGCTCGCCAAGGCTCATGTTTGAAATGCCCTCAGGGAACATTCACTCGGGATGAAGGGTCCAAAGATATCAATGACTGTATACCAGTCTGTGGATATGGAACTTATTCCCCCACCGGATTAGTTCCTTGTTTAGAGTGCCCAAGAAATAGCTACACTGGTGAACCACCATTAGGAGGTTTCAAAGATTGTCAAGCTTGTCCTGTTAACACTTTCACTTACCAACCAGCAGCACCAGGAAAAGACAGATGCAGAGCCAAATGTGGACCAGGAACGTATTCACCAACCGGATTAGCGCCATGTTCACAATGTCCAAGAAATTTCTATCAGAACCTCGTTGGACAAACCAACTGTATGGAATGTCCAACACATATGAAAACAGTTGGGACTGGTGCCACAGGCTTGGAGGAATGTTTACCAGTTGAATGCTCTAATAGTGCTTGTCAACACGGTGGTTTATGTGTGCCTAAAGGACATGGAGTTCAGTGCTACTGCCCGGCTGGATTCTCAGGACGCCGGTGTGAAATTGACATCGATGAATGTGCAAGTCAACCTTGTTATAATGGTGGTACATGCACTGATTTACCACAAGGATACCGTTGCTCTTGTCCGACAGGATACGGTGGAATAAACTGTCAAGAAGAAAGATCTGAATGTAGAAACGATACTTGTCCTGAAAGGGCAATGTGTAAAGATGAGCCAGGCTTTGACAACTACACGTGCCTATGTAGATCTGGATACACTGGCATTGACTGTGATATTACTGTAAGTAGTTATTTCTTTTTAATAATTGAAAGTCATATAGCTAAAATAATGGTGGTTGCTCAAATCCTCATTGTATATCAAGGAATTGTATATTTTATTTCATTTCTTTTTTCAGATCGATCCCTGCACGGCCAATGGAAATCCTTGCTCCAATGGTGCATCTTGCATTGCTCTACAACAAGGACGATACCAATGCGAATGTTTGCCGGGATGGGAAGGACAGCTTTGTGAAATCAATACTGATGACTGTGTGGAAAAACCGTGTCTTCTTGGTGCCCATTGTACAGATTTAGTTAACGACTTTAGTTGCGCTTGTCCGCCTGGTTTCACGGGAAAACGTTGTCATGAAAAAATTGACCTTTGCTCAACCGAACCTTGCAAACATGGCATTTGTGTTGATAAACTCTTCGTACATCAATGCATTTGCGATCCTGGCTGGACTGGTCCTTCTTGTGACATTAATATTAATGAATGCGTTATGTCCGCATGTGAAAATGGAGGCCAATGTATTGATGGAGTTGATGACTTTAATTGTATATGTGAAGCCGGTTATACAGGAAAGAGATGTCAACATACAATCGATGACTGCTCGTCTAATCCATGCCAGAATGGTGCTTCATGTATTGATCAAATAGACGGATTTATTTGTAAATGCCGTCCAGGTTTTATAGGACTGCAATGTGAAACCGCGATAAATGAATGTTTAACTGAACCTTGTAATCCAGCTGGTACCGAGAGGTGTATTGATCTTGACAACAAATATAAATGCGAATGTCGTGAAGGCTTTACAGGAGAAATGTGTGAAACTAATATCGATGACTGTGCCTCAGACCCATGTTTCAATGGAGGATCTTGCAAAGATGAAATTGGAGGATATAAATGTGGTTGTCAACCCGGATGGACTGGCAAACGCTGTGAAAAAGATATCGGTAACTGTTTGAACAGGCCTTGTCAAAACAATGCTAAGTGTATCGACCTCTTCCAAGATTACTTCTGCGTGTAAGTCATTTGTTTAAAATTCTATTTGATTCTCACATTAACTACAGTTTTCATATTATTCTAACGTTGCGTTAACAGTAATCTAATCAAGACTATTTACTTTTGCAGATGCCCCAGTGGCACAGATGGCAAACAATGCGAAACTGCACCAGAGAGATGTATCGGTAGCCCTTGTATGCACGGTGGTAAATGCCAAGACTTCGGATCTGGTCTCAATTGCACTTGTTCCAATGACTACACTGGTATTGGTTGCCAATACGAATTCGACGCATGTGAAGCTGGTCTTTGTCAAAATGGAGCAACGTGTAAAGACCATGGCGAGGATTATACTTGTATTTGCGCACCAGGTTTTCAGGGAAAGAACTGCGATGAAGATATTGTTGATTGCAAAGAAAACTCATGTCCACCATCGGCTACGTGCATTGATCTACCGGGCCGCTTTTATTGCCAATGTCCGTTCAATCTTACTGGCGATGATTGCAGAAAAAGTAATTTGATTCACTAGTATTTTCTGAGAAATAGAAAGTTTGTGACTCAATACTAATACTATTTGTCTATATTACAGCAATAAGTGTGGATTACGATCTCTACTTCAGTGACCCATTGCGTTCAAGTGCCGCCCAAGTGGTACCATTCGATACAGGATCGGCTGATAGTCTGACTATAGCGATGTGGGTTCAATATACACAGCAAGATGAAGGCGGAATATTCTTTACAGCGTACAGTGTTAGGTATGTTATTTAGTGTAAATTAATTACAATAAATAATTATTGTAATTGTGATTCTAGAATGCATTTCTAAATTACATAAATTATTTATATAACCTTTCCTCTTTCAGCAACTCGCATATTGCACTTAACAGAAAACAAATTATACAAGCTCATTCCAATGGTGTACAAGTTTCTCTATTCCCGGAACTCCAAGACGTATACCTAAGTTTCGGCGAATTCGCAACGGTAAATGACGGACAATGGCACCACGTTGCCTTAGTTTGGGATGGAAATAACGGCGGTGAATTAACCCTCATAACTGAAGGTTTGATCGCTAGCAAGATTGAAGGTTACGGAAGTGGACGAACACTACCACAATAGTAAGATTTACACTCATTCATTCGTTTTTTTTTAATCATTTTTATGCCTTATGATTTTAATGGCTATTGTTTTCTTGTTCCAGTGTTTGGGTAACTCTTGGCAAGCCTCAATCTGACAATCCAAAAGGTTACACTGAAGCAGGCTTCCAAGGACATTTGACAAAGGTACAAATATGGAACCGCGCTCTTGATGTCACAAACGATATCCAAAAACAAGTGCGTGACTGTAGAACTGAGCCTGTTCTGTATAATAATTTGGCTCTCACTTGGGCTGGCTACGATGATCTGCTTGGAGGAGTAGAAAGAATTGTACCATCACATTGTGGTCAAAGAGTATGTCCTAATGGTTATAGTGGCCCTAAATGCCAGCAATTACAAGTAGACAAAGAGCCACCAAGAGTAGACCGCTGCCCTGGAGACCTTTGGGTGATTGCAAAGAATGGTTCTTCCATTGTCAACTGGGATAAACCTGTGTTTAGCGATAATGTCGGCGTTGTCAAAGAAGTAGAGAAGTCTGGTCATATGCCTGGACAGAACCTCATATGGGGAGCTTATGATATTGCTTACATTGCATATGATGCGGCAGGAAATGCAGCCACCTGTACTTTCAAAGTCACTGTTCTAGGTATGTTATTACGAGCTCTTAATCATTTTATTAAACAAAATTATTTCTTGCGTTCTTACTTAAAAATATCTAAAATCATATGGAAGTTATAATTTTAATTTCTTTGAATTTCTTTTTTAAACAAAGGTTATTAGCAACCGAAATTACTAACATCCTCTGTAACCCCTCCAAGTAAGCTTAATAGTAGTGGGGCTATAAATATAAACTATGATTTATTTTCAGCGGAATTCTGTCCTCCATTACCTGATCCCCTTGGTGGCTACCAATCCTGCCGCGATTGGGGTGCTGGTGGCCAATTCAAAGTGTGCGAAATAGCCTGCCGAGACGGTTTAAGATTCTCGCAACCTGTACCACCTTTCTACACCTGTGGAGCCGAAGGATTCTGGAGACCAACAGCTGATCCTACTCTACCTTTGATCTATCCTGCTTGTTCACGTAAGAAATGTTAACGTAATTTTTAGAACATTATGATTTGTTTTTCAAGTCGACGTCTTTAAAATTTATTTTTTTCTTTAGCGGCATCACCAGCTCAACGAGTTTTTAAAATCGCGATGTTGTTCCCGAGTTCAGTGCTCTGCAATGACGCTGGTCAAGGAGTGCTTCGACAGAAAGTTCGTACTGCTATTAACCAACTCAATAGAGATTGGAACTTCTGCTCTTACGCTGTTGACGGTACGTACTTAAACACCAAAAGTATTGGTATAAATCACAGAAAGTATACACATTGTTTTACACTACTGATCTACTTTCTATAAATAATATTTTTCTATGACATTTAAATAGGTACCCGCGAGTGCAAGGAACTAGATATCAATGTGAAATGCGACCATCGCGCCAACGTCAGACAAACGAGACAAGTATCCACCCCTCCCGCGATACCTGCTAAGGATACTTATGTGTTAGACGCCATTATTCCTGTCGAAGAGTAAGCATATCTTTTGGTTTTATTAATTTTAGGTCAGTTAAAATGTGAATGTAGACCACAAAGCAAAAAGGTGCTGGAGTAGGAGTCTGTATAGAAACTATTAAGTAAAAGTTGTACCATAAAACTATTCCTCTATTGTTCTCTGTAGTGCACATAAAAGCATGTGTTATTTACTGACACAATGGTATCACGCACTATTAAATCGTAGCTAAATTATAAATACAGTTACCGGCATATATCTTGACCCCATACACAATTATGGCGGGTTTTGAGGATAGCATCAGATGCTACGGCGGTAGAGACGCAAACCCACCAATCTCAAGGACTGGTTTCTCTCGCGACTTGGAGTAAAATATATGCCGAGAACTAAACTTAAAGTTATTCGCACTTAGGCTTAAATTTACATAAAAGGCATGTAAATTTTCTATCACAACTGCATGTATTTTATTTGGCACTTAGGACACGAAGCAGTAGGGAGGGTCGTCAAGTGGGTGATACATACAGCGTTGAGATCTCTTTCCCGTCTGTCAAGTAAGTTGTTCGCATGCTTTGCACTTAAGCACTTGTTACATGAATGTGAAATTTGCTTTTATAATTCAAGATCTGGTTGAAGCTTAGACCAAAGAAGTCTTTAGGTAATTAGTTATCTTGTTAACGGTAGTGTATTTCTTTTTCAGCGACCCAGTAATTCATGGTGGCAATAACGAACGTTCCACTGTTCAACGATTACTGGAGAAACTAATTCTCGAAGACGAACAATTCGACGTTAGAAATATTCTTCCTAACACCGTCCCTGATCCAGCCAGCTTGAACTTGGTATCTGACTATGCCTGTCCACCTGGACAAGTGGTCATGGCTCCTGATTGTGGTAGGTATATTACAAAAAAGCTTATGAATATTAAAGTGTTTAAACCTTCAGTATTAATAACCAATCTTATCCAATTACAGTCGCTTGTGCGGTTGGTACTTTCCTGGATGCAGCCAGCGATACTTGCAAGCCATGTCCACAAGGCACTTACCAATCTGAAGCTGGACAAGTACAATGTATTGCTTGTCCTGCAATTGCTGGACAACCTGGAGTTACCCAAGCGACTGGAGCCCGTAGTGCAGCTGATTGCAAGGGTAAAAAACTTTAGGAACCTGAATTATGACCTTAGAATTAAAAGTTGATATATGTTGCTAACACGACATTTTTTTTCATTGCAGAACGTTGTGCTGCTGGTAAATATTACGACGCTGAAGCGGATCTTTGCCGACCATGCGGCCACGGTTCATACCAGCCCCGTGAAGGCGCATTTTCTTGCATCGCTTGCCCTAGAGGACAAACTACTCGCGCTACAGAAGCTGTATCGGCAGCTGAGTGCAGAGATGATTGCCCTTCAGGTAAGAATAACATATCTACAGTTTTTATTACTTCCTTTCCAACCGTATCAATAAATCTCACGCTTCCACTAATCATATTTTAGGGGAACAACTAAGCAGTGATGGGGGATGTGAACCTTGTCCTCGTGGAACTTGGCGTGCAAATGGATCTGGAGCAGCTTGTGCACCTTGCCCACCTGGAACCACCACGCCTCAAAATGGAGCTTCGTCCGCAGACCAATGCTCTTTACCTGTTTGCAGACCTGGTTAGTATTCAATTTCAATTATTGTTTCTTACGGCATTTTCTATTTAACTCTTCCGTACATTCACAATAAACCCTGAGTATTTGAACATCTGAATTGCACACTTAAAATTAAGACATATTTTTACCGTTAAATTAAACCAGGATATTATCCGTTTTATTTGATAAAAGTAACTCAATAATGTAAATTAATTTAATTTGTCGTAATTTAACAAGTCGTAATAATTTCATTTCATTTCAATAATTAGTTTATTATAAGTAAGTTATAAAATTGTATTGATATACATTTCTTAGTGTACAATAAAATAATGCAAATAACATGCATTATAATTTTCAGGATCATATCTCAACGTCACGCTAAATACATGTATGCAATGTAGAAAAGGAACATATCAATCAGAAACCCAGCAAACCGTCTGCGTGCCATGTCCAATCAACACAAGCACCCGAGGGCCAGGCGCTGTAAGTAAAATATACTTATCCTGTATCTTAAAGGGTTTTATTGCCGTCGCAACTTTTGGAGCGATAATAAAAATAAGTGCGCCATCTTAGAAATGTATTAGCAATCAAAATACGGCCATAGTCCCATAACCAATAAGTTAATGTATTATTTATTTACACTTTATACACTCTCTAATAGTCTTCTTCAGTTTTTTGTACTATAAATAGATTTCATCGTTAATCTGAAAATTTTTTTGGAAATTATATGACTTTTAAAAACTTATAATTTTCGTTTTTTTATAGACATCGGAGGCCGAATGCACAAACCCATGCGAGATGAGCGGCCCAGCTTCGCATTGCGATATAAACGCGCGTTGTCTTTTGATAGCCACGACAGGCGAATTCCAGTGTCA
The DNA here is from genome assembly GCA_963691645.1 of Pelosia muscerda. Classification (NCBI taxonomy): domain Eukaryota; kingdom Metazoa; phylum Arthropoda; class Insecta; order Lepidoptera; family Erebidae; genus Pelosia; species Pelosia muscerda. The sequence goes on from OY829105.1 coordinate 7,791,046, forward strand.
ATGCAAGCCAGGTTTCAACGGCACTGGAAAAATTTGTACAGGTAACGAACATATTTTATGTACCTACTTTATTAAGAAATAATCATTGCAGTTCATTAATATATATTCATAAACTATCGCATAATATCAGCCTGTATCGGTCAAAAGTGATAGTATGAGCTGTTTTCTGATATAGTAGCAGGCATGTACTGCTGAAATTGGAAATATGTATTAGTTTTGCCACAATCGAGTCTGAATTTGTTTTTTATACCACTCAAGTGGCAGCCAAGCCTATGCATGCACATTTATAACACCAGGGGCGTCAGAGAGGGGGATAAGAGAGAGAGGGAAAAAGAGGGAAGGAAGGGGGAAAAAGTTTAAGACAGTTTCTGTGTCCCTACCTACCCTACTCACTCTGACTTTGAACTTGATTTTGAAGTAGAAATGCGCTCTTTTTGCGAACAATCTTTTTTCGCATATATAACAAATATCTCTATTTTCTAGATGTATGTATTGGTTACTGTGATAACGGTGGCGAGTGTGTCAAGGATGCGAGACAGGAGCCATCGTGCCGATGCACTGGCTCATTCACAGGACGCCATTGCAGAGAAAAGAGCGAGTTTGCGTACATCGCCAGTGGAGTTGCCGGAGGAGTGATATTTATTATATTTTTAGTGCTGCTTGTATGGATGATCTGTGCGAGGTGAGTTCTGAGACATTATACATACTTATAGCCACTCAGTTTATTCACAATTATAGGTGTTTTTAATATAAGAATATGTATATATATATATATATATATATATATATATATATATATATATATATATATATATCAATCAATACATAACAATAATATCAATTGCTATCTGTAGGGATATCTATTTGACCAACTGAACTACGATTCCAATCTAAATTCATGGGAAGAGTTTGCATATATTAACGGCTTTGAAATTGCATTGAAACTATATTTTAATAAACATTAAACTTTTAACAGATCAACAAAGAAGAAGGAACCAAAGAAGACTTTAACTCCAGCTATCGACCAAAACGGTTCTCAAGTGAACTTCTATTATGGAGCCCACACACCATACGCGGAGTCCATAGCACCATCTCATCATTCTACATACGCCCATTACTATGACGATGAAGAAGACGGCTGGGAAATGCCAAACTTCTATAATGAAACATATATGAAGGAGAGTCTTCATAACGGGATGAATGGGAAAATGAACAGCTTAGCAAGGTCAAACGCAAGTATATATGGGACAAAGGAGGACTTATACGACCGACTAAAAAGGCACGCCTACCCTGGTAAGAAAGGTCAGTATTTGGAGCACTTAGATTAGTGCGCACTTTTCTTTTTTTAATTGCAGCTTTTGCACGCAATGTAATTACTCTAGACGCCAGTTATTCAAATTCTATCCTCATATCATAGATACTTAAGGATGGTCATCCGTTTGAGTTTCCCCAGATTTGATCTGATTCAGTGTAGTTCCAGGGAGGGCCCCAGTTTTCTAGTTTTCAAATACTGTAAATTTCTCAGAAAGTGGCACCTTTTTATGTCAAGTATTTGAAAAATTGTGACCTATTAAATTAGAATGTAAATTTGGTAACAAAATATTCACCTACATTTTGGGTTTGTAAGAGTTTATCTGGGGGGTTAGGTTAGTTAGTTATCCCTTCTTATTTTTATTTTTTTTATTCATGGCACGTCAATTTGACTTCACCTCGCCTGATGTTAAGCTGAAGGCAAAGTCTCATGAAAGAGGGTCACCATTGCAAACACGTTCAGTGCTACAATGGTGGCGTTCAACTTGACGGCTTCATCAGATCTTAATAAAACACTATACCTTTCACAGAGCTTGACGGCCTCATCTTAGCCGCAATGTTCCTATTTAATTATTATTTTCGCAAAATGTATATATGCTTTGTACTTAATAGGCACGTTTAGTAAGCTAGCTTTTTTACCCGTAGGTTTTGATTTCTATTCTGAACTTCTTCCAAATTTTCTTAACCAATAACATTTATTATTGAGTCATTATTCATACCATTCAATAGAATAAATATAAACAGAATTACGTACGTCATTATAAATAAGTATTTACGTGAAATATACATAAGTTATCAGTACCACACTGGTCGATTTGTACAAACAACATTATCGGTCATTGATACTGGTTCATAAAGCTGTAAATAATATGATGAAATATTAATAATGCGATCTATTTGTTTTCAGATAAGAGTGACAGCGACAGTGAAGGTCAATAGTCGTAATAAAGGACTGCGTTTTGTCGTATTCTGGTCAAACTTACATAATACTTCGTACTAGTTTCAATTCTCGGTGCACCCAACATTAATAGTTGGTTTTATTGTATACTAAGTATATAAACAAACGTTGCCCTTGTGGCTTACCGAGAATCAAGTATATTATTTTAGAATCTTGTATTCTATTAGCTTTATTATTACTATAGTTGTAAACACGTGTATTAACACACTCACTGTTTAAACCCCACAATCCCATCGCCACCATACAAAAAACCGTTGTAAAACTTAAACAGTAGTAAAAAGCCAAAGGAGAGACAAACTCACGCGTATATTAGACAAGTTACATACTCGATTCCTTGCGAGTGTAATTGGAAACTTAAGATTTCCAAGCAAGTAATGCATTATAATATGAAATAACTTTCACTGCCACATAAAGATATATTCTTTGTTTGCGTATGACATGAAAATAATAAACCGGAGATATATTACTCATAAGATATATTTTCTCGAAACAGTGAATGTGTTGATGTTCTAAAGTAATGATCATCGAACAAAATGCTCAAATATGTTAAGGCGAACACTGCCATATTGAACGAAGGGCTCAAATCACGGGCCAATCTTTTCAACAGTCGAACATTAATATTGCATTCCAATAACATTCTGTTTTAACGTGTAAATATATGTTATAAAATATTTTGTATATTTTATAAGCTTTCTTGTAACGTTAGTAATAATTATATATAGTACAATGTTGATAATAATTATTACTAACACAGGGATTAGTTAGGTAGGTAATATAAATTAACGGTTTATGTTTTGTATTATAAACTGGACTGTATTATTATAAATTGAATATATGAATGGATGTGTGACTGCGTATATGACTGTGTAAAGTGTAGGGTTGTATTTTTTAATTATCGCAAGAATATAATGAAAATATTTTAGATAAATGATGAATAACATGTATTATATATTTTTTACGTTTTGTATTAAAGTATGTTTAAGCTGACATAATTTAAAATGACTACATATCTTCCTAACAATGAATATTGGAACCGTACTAAGATCAGTAACAAATAACTATAAGAGAGTATTAGACTAAGACTAGATGTCGTGTATCCTCTGTGTACGTACCTAAACGAATATTATATTGAAATACTCAAATAATCTTCAATCACAATCTACTTATTACCACTTTACATTTTGTAAAAATACATTTTTTACAAAGATTTTAACGAAATAAATTTAATACGTATATTTACAAAGATTTTCATTTATCCCTCTTCAACCTTCATATAAATAACCTAAGTGTGAATTATACTGGAAAGGAGTACGGTGTAAGGCGTTATCCAAGTAACTTCACTTAGAAAATGGTACCGTAGGCAATCTATAGTCATATTAACCGCATACCTACTACTAAAATGTATTTGTATTAGACCATACAAAAACTCTACAGATACAGCAAAAAGCATCTATAAGGCAACTTAATAAAATTACATTACCTTTAATTCAAGTTTAACATCCCCCATATTATTTGATTTGATTTAGAACATTATTGACAATTGTCTTTTGCGGATGATAGTAATGTTGTAAAATAGGTCGAAAGTATGAATGTTAAAGGGCTTTACCAGCAGAGATCAGTCCAAAAACGATTAATCGATTGTGTGAAAGGAGAAAGGAGATATGGCAAGGAAGGAAGTGATTGAAGAAATGACATCTGACAGGAAAGTATGGAGGAGAATGACATATTGCGTCGACCCCATGTAACTGGGAAAGAGGACAGGATGATGATGACTGTGTCTATACAGTATATAGTCGAAGGTGTTTGTTTCCGAAGGTATGAGTTATCTTACTAGTATAAACAATGGTAAGTACCTATATTTTTGCAACTTATTAAATCATTATCTCACATCACAAATAGATACAATAAATAATGTTAGCGACATTATTTGTTAGCAACAATGATAACGGATAGTTGACGGTATCACGAAATATCTGCAATAAATTTCCTTACTTACATTTACGCACAGCCCGTCAAAAAATGATAAAAAAAACAGTTGCTTAAATAACATCTGTTGACATCTTTGACCCCGATTTGAAGAATTGATTTCGGTCATTTGAGTCATTACTGCTATTGATAGAGCAAACAAAATACATTGATTTGAATATTTATTTGTTGTTGCCTCTGGTTTCAAATTGTATAACCCAGTCAGAGTTTTTTCTAATTTCGTGTTTCATAAATAAAGGCAGCTCAATCAGTTATGACTAAATTCTTGATCTTTTGATTCATGAGAAAATAATGGATGCAGAAAGAGGAATGGAACCAATTCTATTCAGTTTTATTGATAATTTAATTATTAAGACCTATAGTAGGTAACTATATGGTCTATCGACACAGTGTGATTTCAGTTATATTGATTATAAATTCGAAATTTTACGCATCTAGCAGGACTTAGATAATGAAACACATTTTTTATAAAAAAAAAAATATTTCTTTATAAAACAAAGAGTTGCACAGCCGGCATATATGCTTACAATAATAATGACATCGCAATATAATAATACAGAATCCTATTATACTTTGTGAATCATTTGGAATGCTTCTTCTGGAATTCGTTCATGTATTTCGCTAGAGTTTCCACCTCCTCTACAGTGACAGCGTTATATATTGACGCGCGGATTCCACCGACGCTCCTAGAAATCAAATATTTCATATGAGTACCTACACTTCAATGTAAATACTGCACTATGAGTCCAATATTTCTACAATAAGAATGAATTTTCACTGAAAAACGAAGCTAAAATCATCCAATCGCATGAATAATGAGATATTCCAGGATTCAAATGGTTTATTGGATCATGTGATGCCTATGTTATTCGAGGATATATGAATCAAATAGACCAATAAATCAATTAATAGAGACAAACGATCAAAGAGTAAGTAGGAGTAACGTGGTTAGTAAAACATTGAGGCAAATGAAATGACGATTGTTATTGTAAAATAAGCTGTACTACCTACACAAATCTACATATTAGTGATTGCAGCAGTGGCGAAGGACGAAAATGTTCAAAAAGGAAGCCTGTAGGAAGTCTTGCCTTTTACATAAGAACAGCATTTTTATATGAAATTCTACCACGGCGCTAATTCTAATTCTTAACGGAACGCCGCTGCGTTTAGCGTAATAACACTAAACTATTTAGTCTTTCATACAAACATGTGTTACCCGTAAATCCCTAAAGACGAAGTAGGAGTGGACAGAGGTTTTTCAGTATCAATAAAATATGATGACACACACACACAATTCACAGAGATTATATTTACCTATGTCCCTTCAGCTGAATCAGTCCCAAAGATTCAGCACCTTTTAAGAATTCCTTCTCCAATGCATCATTGCCTGGATTTCCAATTCTAAATGGCACATTCATCTTACTTCTTGCGTCTTTTGCGACAGGTGCATAGTAGAATCCATTGGACTGCTCAATGATGCTATATATAAGAGAAGCTTTCTTTGCCGCATTTGCAGCCATGCCTTCCACACCGCCATTTGCTTCTACCCATTGGAGAACTCGCCCCATGACATAGATTCTGGAATTTACAAATGCCTAGATATTAGTAGATATATTCAGTAAAACTATTCAGACAGCCCTCTGACAAAAACTTTTATACCAATTGTCTGTAATTTCTATAGTATTTTGTAACTAACTGAACAATACGTGTATGATAAGGATACCTATCTGTTATCGGAGGACGTACCTACTTATAATCCGTCACAAATTTTAATAATAACAAATAGTAAATAACAATAGATACCACTGTTTTGTAGTCAGGTTTATTGTTTTTACGCTTATAAATACATATTAATATATGCGTAATACACGTAACTATTCCGCTATAAGATAGGTGATCTTATAGCGGAATAGTTAATAGTTATGTCAAGGCATATAGTGCAATGAATCTTTTTGTTTGGGTGTAAATTCAATAACTTTAATATAAATTTAGGAGAATACGTACTAGATAGGTTAATTATATTACTTCATCTGCGTCACAAAAGATGTCCCCTATTTTAGCAACATTTTTCAATACTACTATTGTTTATTTTGTACTATGAAGTGATGCTCACCATTATTTTATTTCTATCAATTAATAATTTAATACTTACGCGAACATAGGAGGAGTGTTGAGGATCGAATCAGCTTTAGCGTTAGCAGCCCAGTCTAAAATAGATGGACATATTGGCAATGCTAAACCTAGCAAATCTTCTCTAATGATAGCTAAGGCCACGCCCGATGTGCCGATATTCTTCTGTGCACCAGCGTATATCATACCATACTGGAACAGTTATATAATTATTTTAACAAAACTATTAACACAGAAGATAAACATGTGTAGCCGCGGTAGCCTAGTGGCATGGGTAATGGACTGCTGAGACGATGTCTCGGGTAAGATCCCAGGTTTTACCATGGCACACACCAATGACTTTTCGATGCTTTTCGAAGTTATCCATTACATAAAAATTAGTAAGCGCGATTTCGCTCGCACTTGTACTTTAGTATTACTTTTGGCGGCTTCACACACTACGTTCCGTCTATGTTATTCTTTTAGTCTGATACTACATATCAATTTGTTACATTATCTAAATCAGTAGCGTGTAATGGTCCCCATTCGGAGCCCAATTCAACCTCATTTGTAAGTACAAACAACTGTTAACTAACGGAGCGTCAGAACCTTTTCCTTACTCCTTCCGCAAAAGCCTAAAAATGTCACATCAATGATGAATTGGAGAAGAGGTAGGTAGGAAAACAACGTAAAGGCTCCAATACCTAAACTTTCATGTAACTGGAATTGAACCTGATGACGTCGAGAAGGCTCCTGAAATTGTGGCTTCTGTCTAGATGTTGAAATTGTTAATCCAAAAATGACACTTCTTTAAACAAAGATACTGCTACTTAAATTATATCACTATCAATTACTTCAGCGTTAACGTACATTTAATCATTATGTACACAAAACCTTGCGTCATAAAAATACCGTATAGGCAATATTTGAATGAACACCTATCAATTTATCAAAGAACAGTAATAGTAGGTAGAATATCTACGTAGTCTAAATTATATAAGTAGGACAATATACCTCACGTAAGGTAGGTATGTACGTAGTAGGTACAGAGAATATTTATATAAGCATTTACATAATAATTCGTATGGGTATATTACCTTCGAAACATCAACTTTCTTTGACATAATATTTGACGACATATCCGCAACCAAAGGTACCCCTTTCGTGTCCGGCACAAAATCAAATTCTACGCCTGAAATAATATAGATTTGGGTAATACCTCGCTCATAACATAACCATTCAGTTAATAAAATGTAAATTATTATGAATTGTTCCAAATGTAATTTGGTCGTTTAAACCTCGTTACGTTAATCATGTTGTACCTCGTTGAAAGTAATAACCTTAATAAATGTTTGCTGAACAAGTTTGTACGCTAAATTATTTATATTATAAAGGTACTAGCTACATATTTTTAAATAAGTAATAGACTATTATTGTTTCACTATACTTCTATGAAATAAAAAAGCCTATAATATTCTGTTTACCAGACTAAATATAACAAAAAAAGTCAGGATATTTTTTATTGATGTTGCACTCTTCTTGTTTTCATTTCCGCAATTATATTTCGCGTAATTCCGGGTTAGTTTCAGTAATTGTGGATACATAATATAATTACCTATATTATTTTTTTTCTTATTGTTGTTCTTTTCTTATTTTTTGAAGAGTACAATAACAGAAATTACTAATCTCTGCACTAACTCTCACTTAAAAGGTTTCACCCACAATAAGTGATAATGCATGAAACTATTTTGCATAGTTTCATAGTAATTCACACATATTGAAGAATTTGGCAGTTCTGCAGACAATATTAATAAAAAGTTTCTTACCATGAATAGTTTCATTAGTGCAAATGTACACGTATGAAGCATTGGGGTCCAAATTCCATAGTGATTGGTCTGGGATCTCAGTGTAACTGTCTCTGGGTGGCAATACTAGGTTTACTTTACCATATTTTTTAGCTTCTTTTGCAGCCTTTGCTGACCAGTCACCTGAAATTTTTCATCTATGTTAGCACAAGTAGGTAGGTAGCTAGGTTAAGTAGGTTCCTTAATAAGGAGGTTCACTATATTATTTCAGATGTTTACGCGAATATAGGGAAAGAAATACATAGAAAAAAAAACAGATTCGATCGTGATTTAAATATATGATATTATTTACAGTGCCCCTGGACCCCGATTATGTTAGACTAATTGTGTTAGACTTAGTACGTAAGTACTCCATAATTAAATGAAAAAGAGTTAATTACATTTTATTTGATTGTTTCATTCATTGATAAGATGCGATTTAATTTTAAACTAGAAAGTCTAAAATACAATGAAAGTTCTTATAATTTCAGTGGGTTGACATTTAACTGAATGCGATATTTTGCTTTCATTTTTCAGTAGCTATTTTTATGGAGAGTCTCCACGGGATAGAATCAGTTAAAATAGTTCTATTTTACCTTTTTACTCTGAAGTGACAGCTTGGCTCGGTCTCGAGGGCTTTACGAATGGTGGTCGTGATAATGGGGCCCTAAAAACCTAATAAATTTATACATGCAAAATTACCAAAGGAATATACAAAGTTACCTGTAACAACGTAGTCGGCAGTGCCTGTTCGGGACATCAAGTTAAGGGGAATGGCAGCGAATTGACCCGTACCACCAGCAGCCAGGAATAATATTTTGTAGTTATCGGGCACATTCCTAAAATTAAAAAAAAATTACTAATTTGTTAAACCTAACTATTAAGAAACTAGAGTTAGAGGGTGACTTGAGGAAACGATCTCCTAACATCGAAAGATGTACCGCCACAATAGCTGACGAAGTGTAACAAACAATTACTACTCCAAGACGTTAATTGGTAGTGCTTGTGCGACTAAGCACACGTAATTAATTTCCTTGCGAATTATACCGTAAAGCAAGGAATCGGGTCAAAAACATTTCTGTTCCAAATTTATTTAGATGCAACATTTTACCCATTTTTTACACAGTGCCCGATTGACGGCAATAGGCTCGCCCCTATTACGTGGGACCGAAAATCATAGTTGGCGAAATGTGGGTGTTTAATACACCTCTGCCTACAACTTCGGGGATTACGGACGTGAGCTTATTATGTATGTATGTATGTGACATATAATTTGTCATCCGTCTATGCGCACTTCTGTTACATTACATCCTTTGTCCGTAATTGGCATTTATACACGAGTTGATGTGCTACAATGCCGTACTTTCTCAAATTAATTTATGAAAGGTTTATCAAGACATTTTAGTTACAAACGAAGTAAGATATACGATGGTTTAGAAGCCCTAGCAAAACTTTTGGGGCCAAACTAACTTCAAATGTAACCTGTGACTGCCTGTTTGATAGGCTATAGGCTCGATTGCAGAATTCCTCCCAGTGTTGGAAGGTGCGATAGCTCGAAACAACGTACAGGACAAGTGAAGGTCGAACACATCTAATATAAAGGTATGATTACGTGGCTGACAACAAACAACATGAGCAGACGCGTGCAGCAAACGATGTGTCAATATTACGCAACGATACATAGTCTGCTACACGCGTTTTGCAGTTGTTTTTTTTTTTTTTTTTTTATACCACTTAGGTGGCAGACAAGCACACGGCCCACCTGATGGAAAGCGGTCACCGTGGCCTATGGACGTTTGCAACACCAGAGGCGTCACACACGCGCTGCCTACCCTGTAGAAACCTTCTAATGCCCTTCTTGAAGAACCCCATATTGTAGTCGCCTGGGAAAACCACGGCAGGGAGCTCAGTTGTCGTATATCGTTGTGTGTGTCGATACGACACAACGACACGTCGTCTGCTGCATGTGTCTGCTTGACGAATATTCATTCCCTGAACCTTTTTCCCAACTCAGTTGGGGTCGGCTTTCCAGTCTAACTGTGATGCGGCTGAACTTCGATATTTTCCGTGAAGCGACTGCCATCTGACCTCCACAACCAATGGTCCAATGACCAATGGCGATATCGAAGTTCCAAGTTAGGCTGGTTGGACTTTTGAGGGCTCCAACTACCCGTAACGACTGCCATAGATGTTTGTATGGCAACCGGGACCGACGACGGCTTAACGTGCTCTCCGAGGCACTTATAAACCTGCGATAAATACACACATAACTTCGAAAAGCATCGAAAAGTCATTAGTGTGTGCCATGGTAAACCTGGGATCGAACTCGAGACCTCGTCTCAGCAGTCCATTACCCATACCACTAGGCTACCGCGACTTGCTTGACGAATATTATAATAGTAATAATAATAATCGTCAGTCGTCGGTTACGGTATGACCTTTCGACGTTTCGATATGACAAGGGATGTAGATACAGACAATTGTGCGAAATCAAAACGTGCAGTGGAGATACCATCTTGTTTCAAATAAAGAAGTGTGCTGAGAATCCGAATAACCGTACCTATAAGGTAAAGACAGGCAATACAAATGTGGTACTGATCCTCAAATATTGTCACATTTATTTATTATTCAGGATCCACAACAAAGTGACAAATGCACAATTTCCGACCTCGGAGTTGCCAAGACATCGTATTGAATTACGGCTAGGATATAACTAGTCAATAAATAGAAGGTTTTGCCTCTATATGGTTCGTATCATAAAAGTTGCCATAAATCTTGTCTGTCTAGGACTTCGAGTATACATAAAGCTATAGAGTACTCTGATCTACAGTGCCCATAGAATTTATATTTCTGATATAAATAGAGTAATACGCTCAATTTAAAATCTCGATGGTTGATTTTTGACATTTAGTGCAGAGACATTAACGACACTGTAATATTTATTTCTATCAAAGTTAATAATGGTTTGTAAACTTTTCACAGTTCATAAATATACTTATGTCACTCGCACTTCGCACTGTCACTTTCTTTCACACTTTGTTCCACTAAGGATACTTTATAATTATGCTGATTATAAACATCATTTTAGATATAACAATGCTGGGCTCCTGAATTCAGTGTAGTAATGTGAATTTTTGACGTAAATACCTACTTCTTTGAAATTGCTTCCTTAGAGACGCAATTTAAAAAAAGAACGAATGATAACAATGTCTGGATTCTATTTGTTGTTGCAGCTGCATATCGAGTATAGGTTATTGCTTTGCTACTGACTGAGTTTGTCAAGAATCTTCGGTACTATTCATATTTGTGCTTAGGTACTAATGTAAACTCTAAGATCTATGTCTAGTCTATCTGTAGCTAAACTCATAATCCATTCAGTTATTTTCACGTACTTAAGTAACAAATAAACTATAATTATTGACAACATGTACCTAACTTCAGTAGTAAATGCAAAAAAAATAAAGTAAAACATCATAAATTCTTAATAAGTAACGGATGATCTTGGTAGGGTAGACAGTGACCATTGATCTACAATAATTTTAAGTAAGTAGGTACTACCTATTTAATAGCTCAATAATAGTGAAGGATAGCTTGCCCTTATTTTTTTCCCCAGGATTGTATCATGCAACAAAAAGTGACGTGACATCAATAACAATTCTCATTGCTGTCATTATATCACGCAACTTTTCTTTTAAATGTAGGTAATCAAATATCTAACATCTCTTGTCTTAAATGAGTAACAATTGAATAAATATCTAGGTACCTACTTGTCTACCTATATAAAGGTATCATTATTTATCCTCCTACACTACGTGTAGGTACATACCTATCGGTACGGATATCGAACCTGAGGCGCGAAAGAAACAAGGCCCAGGCAAGGAAGTTTTAATAAAATCAATGATTGGTAGGTTTGAGCTCTTCCACTATGGTTGGACCCCGTGCTATCGTCAAAAAGCAGCCCAAAAAGCGTACTGCTAGTAAGTATAGAACTAATTTTGAGCACATTTTAGGTTTACAACTCGTGCCTATACCTACCTAAGTAATATTTTGGCGGTTTTGGCAAGAATTAATTCTTGGTAAAATGTTGTCACGATGTTACTATCACGCTACTTTACATAAATTAGGTATAAATAATGTTTTACAATCCTGTAAATTTGATATTCTTGACTTACGTACTTATGATGTTAGAACTTAAGTAATTATTGTTCATAGTATGCGCATAATAATAACATTGCCTGTAGGTAGGTTTCCTTACCACTACTCCTACTCTAAGAAGTATAGGTACACAATTATAAAAAATAACTTACAATAATCGTCTCACAACATTTTGAACTTCAGTATTTAATTTCATGTAAGTTTGTGATCGATGACTTGTTTCCAATAAACTGATTTGGGTTCCCTCAAAGTTTGTGAGTTCATTTCTTATGGTTTCGTACACCTGCGCAAAAATAACAACAATTGCTTTACTATTTTGTATTCCACGATGTGTTAAAAGGAAACATCAATAATAAAATAGGTATAGGAAGTTATAAAAATACGTTAACACTTACTTCTTCAGGCAATTTAGCGGGACCGGCACCGAAATTATGCACTTTGTTAGGCATTTTAGTAATTTAATAAATTATAACACAACCAAGCTCTCAGAGTAATTGAACGATACTGTCTGTTGGTTGGTTGGTACTTCGTACCAATGTTCCACACACAGAACGCGACTCGTTTACGTCAGACTACATGCCTGCTTGTATCATTCGGTTATCGCCCCGGCTTCATTAAGTCGCGATAACCGGTTTAAACTCGTTTTAGCACAATTTCACATTGCATTTTTACACACGGGTTTCCATGCCCTCAGTTCCCTTTATTACAAAACCAACATGATGTGAAAATAAGCCAATATTGGCATTATTGGCTTATTTTCACATCCATTATTGCCATTAAGCGAGGTGAAGTCATATTAACGGGATCGTCTGCAAATGCAAATGTTATGCTGAACCATAGTGTCACATATTGTTCGGATCTCTGAGTCAGCGAATTGTGAAGAAAATTTTGGGTATTAGGTACTTACAGACCTTATGGTTTAAACCCGTGGTAGGTACCTCTCATACCTAGTCTAAAAGTGTCATCGTCGTTATCCTGGCCTGTGCAAAAGGAAATTGCAAAAATTTTATACCCAACTCTTTAATATTTTGAATTTGTTCTTGTTGAAATGAAACACAATCTGCCATCTGTGTCTCAGTTACAGTACAAACATTTCTGATATTGAATATTTTATCAAAAGATGTCGCTACTGCAAACGCAGTTAAAGATTAATAGATGTACATGCACACTGTGTAGATGGCAGTATTTTACATAATTATTTAGGTTAATTTCCAGTCATTTTCTTGATGATAATATTTGTAAGTATGATTTAAAATATTTTGATTAATATAAATTAATTACTGTACAAATTTTAAGGTTACTTAGAAAATCATAATTACTTCAATTTCGTCCTTTTCATCACATTCAATGTTATTTTAAACGTATTCGGATTTTGCAGCTATTTAATTTTTTACTCTATGGCACCGTTCCGAAATTTATTCTCCAATCTCCATAGAACTCTGTGGCCGTAGTACTTAGTAGTGGAGTGCCCGTAGTTCACACTTCACATTCTATCGTTCTCGTTCTATGGATTTTCACTTGAAGTTGAGGACTGCACCGTTCTTTGTTTTTATTAGTATTTCAAAATAATTACAATTTTAAACAACTGACAGTTACAATCAGTGCCGTTTTCTAGTGTTAAAGGATATGCCTCCAGTAAAAGATGAGTCGATAAGAGAAACAAATTGTATAGAAATAATAAATATTGTGGAAAAGAGTCCAGCTAAGAGTACGTTGGTAGATGTTAGAGCTTGTAACAAACCTGCAGCTAAGGTAACAGTTTATGTATAAGAACTTTGTTAGTTTTATTCTACAATAGTAATATTGTAACATTTAGTGTGTATAATGCACCTATATAACCTAAAGTATCGATTTTTCAATTTCCTTTAGTCTTCTGTATTCCACACCAATTTTTTAATTCCTTGGTTTCATCAGACCAGCACAACCCTCCCTCGTACAAAACGCTAAACATTTAATTACATCTCAGTATCTTTTTATTTCAACACTCGTAATATATTCATGGTACATATTGTGCGTGTAGTACCTATATACTTAATTTGAAGAAAAGAATAAAATTATTTATTAACAAATATTTATGTATTTATGTGTAACAAAACTATATAAACACAATAAATTCTCCACACATTCTTCCAAAAGTATTTACAAAAAACGAAAACTAAAAACTTTTTTATCTGATGATTGTTATGTAAACAGTTTATAACAATAGCTTAGCAAGCTTAAACAAAAGTTATTTAAACGCACAGTCATTCCTATAATAACTTTTCGCAATTTTTACTTAATTTCTTAATAATATTCTGGTATGCTAACTTGATAGGCACACTTACACCATAACTTTCACCTTATATAATGGATGATTGATCATGAACAATGTAACGACTTAGCATCTCATTTAGTAAAACATGTTGAATATTGTAATAAGATTACCTACAAAGCACTGCACTACCAACTCTTCCCGCCAGGGCAGTAATAAGGGATAAGACTACCTACAGTGGGTGGCAAAATTTTAATATTGTCTAATATATCTCCAGCTTTCCAAACATTTTTTTTATTAAGTGTAGAACTGTTAGTGAATATTTTTAAAGATCTATAAGCACCATATAACAATGGGAACGATCATACATTGTGGAGTTACTGAGGTTATGAATAAATGCACCAGTACACTGACAAGTACATTAGATTTTGCAGATGTTTTTGTCAGCAAATTCTTGAGTATTTAAAAAAAATAATCTAAATTTTTTGTGTACCTATCAGTGAACAGTTACACTTAAATAAAAAAATATTGTTCATCAATTGTATACTATGTTTCTAGGAATACATAAAAGCACTTTTTTTTTTATTATGAATTCATAAAGATTCAATACCAGCATTGTTAATGCATGTATTACCATCAAAATTTACAATAAGCAATACACATAACATACACATACAATCTAAAAACTCATTCATAAAAATACCATAATACTACACACATCAGCTGACATTCTACCACACAGTCAAAGCTTGCAATAATATTGACATAAAAACAATTTATTTACACATACATATCTAAAGTAGGCGTGAATATAAATATCTGTGGTCATCAATTATATTGACAATACCAGTGATGTCATACTATTGAAATAAACACACTATAATCAAACCATGACATAAGTAAAGTAACTGCACGCTTCTAAACAAGTAATGTGGTACTGCCTACAGTCACTCTTTGTCATGGTTTGCTGAACATCATGTAACAGTCTTATCTTTTAGATGTACTTAGTTGAAAGTGTTACATTATTGCTAAATAGCTTAGTTTAGAGTCATACTTCTTAATTGTAGCACATGGTGGCTCAGTAAACAGTTGAATCTGCTTTCATCATAGTCAAACAAAACATCATCTCATACTTAATTTTCGTTTTCGCTTTTAGTGCTGTGCAAATATGTGAATATTTAGAATAAAATTAAGAAGTAAAGTGGTGATGTTATGTTAATGTTAATAAAAGCAATTTGTGCATACATTTGATAGATTTTGATAGATTTATGTAGTCAATAATAAAATGTAAATGTTAAAAATATTATAAAAGCTTCAATTTATGAATAGATCTGTTGATGAATGTTTAGTACAACTTTCCAGGTGACTTGTAATTTGAATATTGTATAACTATTACATCAGAGTTCGCATTATTTATTAGATGTACTATCAACTATAATGAATTTGAAATTTCTCTCAAATCGACGGCGACAACGACTTTGTAACAAGTGTCTTTTCACTTTTTTTTTCTCGCGCGAGAGACACGCGCTTCTGCCTCTAACGTAAACGTGCTCGTAGTTATCATTTAGCTAAGCACCGACCCCGCACAAGTACACGCGAGTCCAGTGACTCTAGCGCACATCAGTCCATTGAGATATTAATTTGCACATTTTGTTTTTATTTTGTGATATGTTATTTTAATGCATCCTTTGAATTTTCTTTGCAACTTTCAGTGTTAAGTTACAGTGCGTCATGTTGTGGGCAGCTGATTTTTATGTAATGTGTGTATACAATTATGTTATGTAAAATGCACAAATCTCTATAGTTGTGAAGTGTGCCTATGTGTACGTAGTGCATGCATTGATATTGCACCAGAGTAGCGTGGAGACATCATGACTAATTCACAGGTTGGTGTTTATCGCACTTTTTTAATATACATAGATATAGTATCACATAGAAGTAATGAGTCTTAGTAGATCCTAGATAGGTATGACGTAAATATGTATATATGTATACTTAAAATATATTTTTCTTTATTACTTTTATGTAAAATATAATATTATCTTACGACTATAGAGGAAGCAAGCAGGTTGGTACCTAGTAAAAAATCTCTGCAAGCGCCAAGGTTGAAGATTATTATTCGCGTCTATTTATGATAATGCATATTCAAAGTGAATTTACTTTAAAAAATTAATCTCAAGAATGTTAATACTAAATGCAGGTCCTTCTGCCTACCTAACGGGTCATTTCCTAGCGAGTGGATATTATAATATACCTGCTTAACATAGATCCATCGAGTGTTGAAAGTTCGATTCCCACATGGTACATAAATAAAATACAATAAAATTATGAAGTAATATAAACTTAAAAAAACAAAAGTATTAATAATGTTTCCAATCGTTTACCTTCATAATTTATTTCATTTCATTGATACCAAAATACCGGTTATTAAAATTTATTAACCGAACAAAGTATTTCGTTTTTAATACAATATGTAATACACTATCGAACACTGTCATTTAATTATGTTTCCTCATTCGAAAGTTCCTATTTCCTGTTAGATACATTATTTCGAAACCAATGACTTCAGATAATTTTATCTTATAATCTATATCAGCTATAATTCATAGGGAACGATTAAACATTGCTAGATCTTGTTGAAAGTGGGCCGTATATAATAAAGTCCTTATTAATCTAATTGGTTTTATTCCCATAGCGCTTCTCTTGACGCACTATGAATTAATGTTAAACTTCTGCAGAATATATTATATCTGGGCCAGATATAGGCTTTCTTGCCGCTCGTTTACATCCAGAAACAAGTTGTAAATATGTTTGATACAAAACTGGTTGAAGATATGTCTTAAACTTGTAGAAGACCTGTCTAAATATACCTACTTGTTTTATACATGTATTGAGACAGTCTCAAACAAATTGTAACCAAGTTTATAACACATTTGTCTCCTTGAACCATTCCTTACAACACCCATACATGCCCATTCTCCTATTTCATGCACTTCTGTGTTGACCATCCATCGTCCTAATCCTAAATCATGTATAATTGATACGTAATACGTAAAAAAAATTGGATCCCTTTTAACGAAAATTGCGTGCACGTAGGAGGTTGAGATTTTGCGCGAACGCTTGGGCTGCCGGCGCCTCCTTCTGCGAGCAAGTAATGCTCGAGAAGGAGACGGCGGAACGAGTTCGGAGAAGACTCCGGACCCGCACAGCCCGCGACGAGCGGAGGCGACTCTGACGTCGGAGGTCGCAGAATGACCTCCGTCCTCCATGAGCGCGGGCCTGGGGGTGACGGGTGGAGCCGCCTGTCACTCTAGCAGAAGCAGGCCGCGGCGGCGGCGCAAAATGCGCCTCCCCATACTCGGGGGCTAGTTGGGGACTCCGTGGTCCCTACACCCGACGGGGGTCATCTCGAAGAGAAGGCCCCGGGTCTGCCGGGGTGCGAGGGATATGTTGGCTACAACCTCACCTCCGGCAACTGAAGACCCAAAGACGGCGTGCGTTTTAGTCGGTTCGAGTCCGACATAACCTTCCCAACCGGCTCCGGTGGGGAGGTATCCGTGGGGATTTTTCTCACGATAAAAAAAGGAGGTTGAGATTTGGCATATTGATAGTTTATACGGAAGAGCAGTGCCTAATGTATTTTTTAAATTATGCAATAAAATAAATTATTTTTGTTAAAATAAACGTAACGCACTCTTAAAGCCATTTTTCACACACGAAGGCGCAAGCTACTTACCTACTCGTACTTTTTTTTGGCTTAGGTACACACAGTCCCATACCTATTTGAAATGTTCACAGCTGACGAATATAAAGGGATACAAGCATGGAGGTTTTAACTTAATATATATATTGACATATTAATAGATGACTTTGTCCCTCCTTTCACGAAAATTATTAACATTCAAGCTTATAATTTCTTAATTAAAATTTTGACCATGGGCGACCTCTAGTCCTTGTTAGTTCTTCGTCAGTAACATCTATTTTCTTTGGTCATTCATACGTATAATTTGCCAATGAATGAAAGTGAATTATTTTCTCTTATTGCGTGCATGTCACATGTCTTGGGTACAGTATTTTAACATTTGTGTTGGAAATGTAATTACGTAGTGTCAAAAGAAAAATATCTTTCCTTTTTACAACGCCTCTCACATTATGCACTCTTTGCCGATAAAAGTAAATTGTCAATCACGTTCCCCGTCTTTCATGCTATCTTAAAAGATTTGCGACGTGTGTAGTAGAAATCATTGCAATATGCTTTACCTTTTTACATGTTGATAAATTCTTGTATTTAAACAAAAATGCGTCGCAATGAACGATTCTGACTGAACCATATATGTACTGAAAGCAATCAACTGGAAGTAAATATTTTTTCTGACCCAAACATTCTTCAGGCACTTGTATTGAAATAGGATTATTTGTTCTTTTCAAAACTAGTTTTTGAAGGACCGAGGTAAAAACTTGTCATTGTTCTTCACAATTCAAAATTTGTATGTCGTCACACGCCTTTTTTTATTTACGAATATTATTTTGTTATATTCCTTAGCGTTACAACCGTAATAAAACCTCAATAATACAACCCAATCAGTTTTGTTACGGAAGATGTAATTCGTAGTGTAGGTATTATAACATCTTCGTTGGTCTCCATTCTCCACCATATAACTCATAAGGAGTTAAATGGTATCCATACTCCAATGAATAACGGAACATATTACTATAAACATGTTCTTTTTGTCATTTTTAATTATTCACACATGTTGTGTACTGCTCACTCACCAAAGCTGTAACCTAAGATAGAATTGTGAATATTACACACTCATTGTTTTATTAAATAGTTATATTTTTATCTAAAGAGGGTACGAGTCTTTCTTTCTTCTCAAACTTCTTTCGAAAGTTTCTTTGTCCTGTCACCGAAAGAAGGGGTAAAATGTTATTTTTTGCACGATATTGGTTAGATTGTAAAATAAGATTTCAAAATATTGAAATCTTATTTTAGTTAGCGGTACAGTTAATTCTGCATGGAAAGAATGTAATCGCATTAAATTCTTGCAAATTTAGGCGTAACTTTATGTAGAGTGTTTAGTGAAAGTATGTAGGTAACTAGTTCCTGTATAGAAGCGTATAATGAGCATGGGCGCGTAAGCGGAGTAGCTCAGATAACGTTTTTCTAGGAATTCGGATTTACCCTTTTTAAGGGGATAAAAACCGTGTGGTCATCACTCACCACCCTATCTCATCCGAAGGGACTCGTTAGAGGCGCCAAACGTAAAAATACGCAGACGATGTCACTGCGATAGTAGAAAATTCCGAAATAAAACCCTGTACAAACCGAAGCCGCCTCCCAACTTTGGAAGAGTTATGTCCAGCTGTGAACTAATGGACATAACTGTGATGGACTGATTGATATTATACCGGAGCGCTAGTAATAGTTGACAAAGAGAACTACTGAAAAGGATAGTTTTAATGCTCGTTATTGGTTCTTAATTCACAATTGGTGTAATTTAACAGAATATCGATTTTTTTTATTTAGAATTATTACGAGAATATGATTAACTCGCCATCGTATTTATCGAGTGAATTATAAAATCATGCTTAAATAATCTTAACAAATTTTTAGGTAGGGTATGACTCACTTTGTCAAGAAGATTTATTAAATTGCTTATAATGTCAGCATAGGCAGATAATAGAAAAAATGCGAAAGAGATACTGGATATTTTTATCGCGATAACACTGTTAAGTTCAATAACTTTTATATCCTCGACACATTTCGATCGGGTGAAATATTAAAAGTTTCTTAATTAAAAGCTAGGGGGTTAAACTTACACGACTATCACCCCTAATCCCTACTGACATTCCTGGATTATAGTGCCGAGGCGAACAAATCCAGTACAAGAACTAACGAAACTTCTGCTGCGTGACAGATGCATGCATTCCTTCTCCAACGCATTTTGAAAATCTCACATGATAACTGGCACCGGATTGTATTTCTTTGTCAGTTTATCCACATGTACAATTTGGCCAATCATTAACTTGTGTTAAGTCAACAGTTAGCATCTTTACTACGAGTATTATGCTCTTCAAAAACTCAAAAGTATAAAATTTAAAAAACAACACTAGAACACTTTGCCGGCGTTAGTTTCACTTTCCTTCGTCAAACTGCCAATTGCCTCTAGGCGAAGAATCATATGATATTGTTTAAATGCTACTTATAACGTGAGTCGTTCGTTTCTAGTGTTCTTGCTAACCATTCCATCTATGCTAAAATGCTTGTGAGAGTGTGGTCACGTCCGTGGTGTAATGGGTGGAGTTTGAACTTACAACCTTGTCTTCCAATTTCCACTTCCAACGTCTTATCAATTCTTCTCACTTTTTCTCACTCCTTTTTATAGTTAAGTATGTATAATACTGTCTGTATACTGTTTGTATTATACCTACGTCTTATATTAACAAAAATTACACTTATTTATATTATATTTATATAAGACCGCCCATTGTAGATACATTAGGACAACTGTTACTCTCATTACTTGTCTTTAATGTTTTCTTGGAGTACAATAAAGAGTTATCTGTCTATCTATCTAAAACAACTTTCGTCTCCGTTAGGTAATAAATTGATGCTTTGATGTATTTCCTCTATCATCAATTTATCCAAGCATTTTTCTTTACACATGTCACGCGAGCTTTTTGTTCTGTAGTCTGAACCCATCGTGAATACAATTTCCGGCACCCGGGCCGGTTCAGTAAAATCTCATTAATGGCTGGCGATAATATATATTAAGAATATCCTCAGTATCTTCTATTTGTTTCGTGCACTTAGCCCTGAAATATTTTGCCATGGTAGAATATTTTCTACCTGTAAGTGAAGCCTCTACGGTTCATACATTCAAACTTATTTATGTAGAGTTGACCTCGTTGAACAACCTTTCTCAAGTCGCGACGGTAGCTGTATAGTTCCCACATGTTAAACCAACTAGCTCGCCATTCGCCTACTTCACCTACTTCGCCTACTACCATACATTATGACCCTTTTAGTTGTAGAAATTACCACTCGGAAATAATTCCGCTAAATTCTATCCGCTCTAAAATAAAATCCGCTAAAAAAACAATTCAAGAAAAATGTTCATAGGAGAAAATAAACAATGTTTTGTTTTAAATCAACGTATAGATTTTACTACATGATTTATTTTTATATTTAAAAGTGCGATGTAAAACTAAAATTCTTAAAAACAGTTTAGAGAGAATATTAGTAATTTCGGTGACTAATAAATATTCTTCAAATAAAAATGTTGAGCTTTTAAATTTGCCTTAGGTACTTTCTTTAGTTTCGTTAACTTTATCGGTATTAATACATCATGTTTATCCCTATTTTATTCTTCAAATAGCTGACATCACCATAATCTTTCAGGTATGGTTCCGTGGCGTAAGAAGCTCAAAGTTCCGCCATGTGTACGGTGTGCCATTCAAACGCGAGCGCTGCTATGACAACATAAAAATCACTAGAAATGCGCATGATTCTAACTTCTGCGCTGTCAACCCAAAGTTCGTTGCCATAGTAACCGAGGTCGCCGGTGGAGGAGCTTTCCTGGTTCTGCCTTTAGATCATGTAAGTATAAAATCAATTTTATTTCCAAAAAGGATCTCTGCATACACCTTTTCATACAACTACCTATGAAGACGTTCTATAATAATGTCGTCAGACAATCTACTTTGGTCAATAATAATAAATTATCTTGATTAGACCTAACGACTGTAGGTATAGATAATCCAAATGTCCCCAAACTGGTTGAACTGCAACACAAAAACGTTTCGGCAGCTGATGCGAACACCTGCGACTGCGCTATCTTTGTACTTTGCAAGGATCCCTTAAAAAAAAATGAACGACGGACATGCATTATCGAAAGAATTTGAAGAACCGACTAAACTGCCCATGCATGTTAATTGGTTGATCCATAATGTAAATGAGTACTATTGCAGGACTCCGTAATTTACTGGTATTCGTGAGTAAAGTTAATGGTGAGTCTAATATCGAGCGCGTTTTAGATGTTCTGAAATAGACTGACTGACTTATGAAACCGAATCATGAAACGCCATTACAGAAGTTATTTGGGGTACAATACTCCTTTGTTTAGCATATTAAATATTGATGTATGTGTTTTTGCTGCTTTAGTTATTACCAAAATGTCAATTATGTCCAGGATCGTAAACAAGTTTTGACGTTACACGTGATGCCTTGTTTGCTGAACAGAAATGTTAGTCTACGTCTCAATTACCCTATTTTGTGTGGCGTACTTGAATTGTATCTGAAGAAATGGGGGGTCCATTTCTTCAGATACAATTCAAGTACAAGTACAAGTTACTTTTCGTTAAGAGCTTAGTACATGTTATGAATAGTAAATCAATGTATAATGGTCATGTCTTGTAATTGCGGAGTCTCTCTCCAATTATATGGTCCACATCCATTCAATAAGTTTTTTTCTTTCATGATCTACCACTGCTGCAGATTATTTATGTTTCAATAGTATGAATAAAACCTTATGTCCATTGTTATTACTAGTGTGAGTAGTTGTCTCATGAATTCATAATTTAGAGTAATTCATAATTGCAATTGCGTTACACTTCCTTATACATCTGATGCACAAGATATACATACAAACATCTGATATAAGCTTGCGATTGTACACCGTAAAGGCGGTCACTTTTTACTGTAGCATGATATCTGAGAAATGCCATCTTCACACGTTAGCCAACACAATAAATATGTACAGTCAGAGCTCATAAGTGCTTTAGCACATCAAGGCTCAAAATGGTTTAGCGTGCGGCCGGCGCGCTTATATGTGTGTGTAATGTTACTATGCAATACGAGACGACGCTGGCTTGTCTTAAAAGAAAAAGGTCACAAGTAGCGTTAGAATGTTGACGCTATAGTTGCGTAGGATTGCTACTGCACTTTTGAGTTCTACTGTACCTACGTATTTACTAAGTACATTTGTAAAATATTGAGTTATCCATAAACAGAAGTAATATAATATTGTATAAATAATCTTACTTGTTCACGTCTTGTTACTACTTCAAGCAATTGATTGTTCAAATATTTAGATCGCTCGTTTTTCAGACTGGCCGATTGGACTTCAACGCAAGCCGTGTAACAGGCCACAAGGGTCCAGTTCTCGACATCAAGTGGAATCCGTTCAACGACAACATCATAGCGTCATGTTCCGATGACTGCACGGTAATCTAGTTTTTCTTTTTCACACATTTGAAGCTTTAATTGATGCTTGTAAGTCGTAACACCGGTGTTTCATGTTCCGTTCAACTAATTTCTTGCGTTGTTTTTTGCAAAAGAAAGCATACTTCCTTAAAACTTTACCTAATACTTACATAGTGTACCAAATTATAACTACCTACTACCTATATACCTAGTGTATAAAATAAATTTGTTATTTGTTAGGTCTTGTTATGTGCAAACGCAACGAAGCTGGTTAATTGATAACTAGTTTCGTCATGATATTATCTCAATTGGGACGTACGTTGTATACCTATCAATTCCTAGGTAATGTTGGATGACGATTACTAGTAAACTTTACGGATGACATGATAATTATCTATTACAGTTTTATTTCATTTTCCTGAAGGTTGGATTATTTAGACTGAATTCCCAACATGATTTCGAAAGCTGTGAAAACATTCGCTCTATCATATGAGCGTAAATATCATAATTCTGAAAAGACCACTTTCGCCAAACACCATGTTCGCAAACGATTAGAAGTGGACTTTCTTGGCACATCACAAAGTCAGTCTATTATGACATTAAGCTACAATCTAAGACTATTTGAACACGAAGTAGCGTTTTTTGAACATGTTATTAAGTATTTTTTGGGATTTCACTACAATGAGAGCTTCTATTATCTTTGAACTACATTATTGGATGGGAAAATTCCCACAAGATGACTAGAGATTAGCATAATTGATGAATGGCTTCGCAGCCAACCGGGAATTGTGGGCAGAGTTCTATGTTGGGACATTTGATAGTAGCTAGTTTTATAAAGAGTGACAGTAATTGCTAACAGGTGGGTTGAGTATAGAATGTTACGTTACGCATAATGTTATTTCCGTATTCGCGTGTGGATGATCCCTCCGTGCCTCGGAGAGTACATCAAAGCGTCGAACCCGCTTCCCGTACGAGCATTTTTGGTAGACGTTACGGGTAGCTGGAGCCTTAAAAATTCTTACAACGTTCTAAATACAGAACTTTAAAATCATGATATCAAGCATCACAAAAAATACCAACCCAAATATGATGAGTGCGTATCACTACATAGTATAAAACATAGTCGCTTTCTCTGTCCCTATATCTCTATGTATTGCTTAAATTTTCAAAACTACTCGACGCATTTTGATGCGTTTTTTTAAATAGTAGAGTGATTGAAAAGGAAGGTTTAGATGTAGGTATATAACATCATGTTACAACCAACTGAAAAATGTTTCAAAAACAGGGTGATGCAGACGAAGTTGCGCGGGTCAGCTAGTACACCATAAATAATAATTTTATTAACCTGTAAGAAGCATAAGTAATTAACCATGGCGATTCGCACTATACAAAAGGACATCATAAATGAATAGACGTGGGACAGAATTTTCCTAACATTATATTACACTCTGATAGCTTTAATCTTATCAGTGTCACACAAAGCTAACGCATAGGGTGTCAACTGTACTTATGGCGGAGATTATTCGTTAAAGGATAATAACTACCATCCATACAATATAATGGGCCAAAAGGTTACCTATACTCTCTCAGTCTCTAGTGTTTACTCAATCAATGAGGCACGGAACATTACGAATATAGATGTTAATCAAAAGTAAAGATAGTATCTAAACTTTCTATTAATACTTTCATGACTTCACAAAGCTTGTTGACAAATACACTTAGGTAACCCTAGGAGGATTAAAAGCCAAAGTAAAAATTTCCGTAGCCCTCTCACGCAACCGGTATCCAATGCTAAGATGAAACTTAACCGTTGTAACTTCACTTAAATTTTAACTAAAATTCTAGAAATCAGGCTTTCACAATATTCCAGACCTGAGTCTTACTAAATAATATTCCCAAAAAACCTTACATCTATAAGATTAGGCACCCAAAAGAACATACCCAATTATTTGTATGCCCTAAACCACCATCACTTTTACGCTTTTAGGCGTCCTCGCGTAATCGTGTCGAAGGTATTATCGTGACATTACCATCGGCTTGCTAAATAATGAAACACATAAAATGGAACACGCCTGTTTTATGTGTTGGGGTTCGAACTCCCCTGATCGACGTCAATATTTGCATGCCCTAATTTCGTAAAGCTGTAAATTACCGTGCATCGTATAGGAAATCATGATAGATATTAGTCAAATCGAAGGTCATTAGGTGGTTATTTCGTGTTACAATAGAGTCACAAAATTTAATAATAAATCTATCACGGCAATTGTTAGATGCGGCTGAGTTTATTTGAAGTAGGTTCTCAAAAAGTTAGCATTCGTGATGTTTAAACTACGGCTACTAACACCTAAAATCACAGTTGAAAACTAACAATTAAAAAAATACCTATTTGAAAACAGGTACAAATACCTAGGTACTAATTACTAGAATTACTTTAAAATTTTATTACAAACAACATCGCTGCAAAAACTGGCCTGTTCGAACGGTTCCAGAGTTGTCGGTTCAGGTTATGTTTGTAAGCTCCTTCATTCATAAAGCCGGCACTGCAATGGTTCATCAGAGTACCTGCATGGCGCTAAAACTATTACAAGACGAGATTATAATTTAACAATAGTGAATGGAATAGTTGCAAGCTGACAAACTGCTAAATATGTGAATATAAAATTAAAATAATTATATAATAACTGTACAGTTATGATATAATTCTGAATGTGAATAATAGTAAATTAAAGAATAAATGAAACGGCTGTTGATTTCATATGAGTTCAAGATATACGCGAATATAATACAGTGAGAGTTCTAGTTCAAATACATGTATGTACCTAATTCTAAATTTAATTAAGTTTTCATTATTATATTGCATTGGAATAGATTAGTTAGTTTTATTACACTAAGTAATATAAATATCATTTATCTCTTAACTTAACTAAGTAACTACTGCTTACTTTGGTTCATTATGCGGGAAATGAAAAACCTCTTTGTTATATTGAGATGATGATGATAAACATCCGTATAACTACAGCACATTCGTTCCGCATACTTATTTTAACGTATACAGACATTATACGTGAAATAAAAAGTTTAGTAGGTGCCTACATTTTTTTCGCGAAATATACGCGGACTGAGGTGTTCGAAATTTGGCACACATAAGGTTTGTAAGGAGTGGAAAAGATATCACCGTTTAATAACCTTGTGTTGTGTTTTCGGTGGTGAGTAGGGTAGCCAGAGCTCACTAGAGAGGTTCTGTGTTGTCAGTGGGAAAACCAAAGGCTTATCCTACATCTTTTGCGCTGACGACACAGAACGTCTCTGTTCTTACAGGGGTTGCGGCACGAGTGTTATTCCTCTGGTGTTACACTCGCCCATGCCACGGTATTCACTTACCATCACGTGGGCCGCGTGCTTGTCTGCGACCTAAGCTGTATAAAAAAAAATATTGCAACCAAAATACATTAAAAATTACATTATTCATATTATGATGCGTTCAACACACAGTTCCAATAACGTATATCTAATGTCACTGCAGCTGCAGTCTCAGTATACGTGATGATGTCAAGGCATCTTTGATTTCATACAAATCTCATCCAATTACTTCATTGGTTAAAGAGAAGCGAAAAAATATATCTGCGCCGCCGCCAGGCTATTGATGTATAAAATATAAATATAAAAAATGTGATTAGTAACTTCATAATAAAATAACTCAATTATTAGATAAACTAAATTTTCTCAATGTTACAGGTGAAACTATGGCACATCCCCGACGGTGGCTTGTCTATGCACCTGACAGATTGGCTGGTGGAGTTACACGGTCACAAGCGGCGCGTTGCCTACATCGAGTGGCACCCTACTGCCGAGAATATATTACTTAGCGCAGGATTTGATTACTTGGTAAGTATACAATTGTATATTTTAAAGACATAGGCTTTATTCTTTTGAAAAGTAATGTTTCCTGTTTTCCCCCACTTCCTCACTCTCTCTATTTAAATAAAGCTAAACTAGATTTAACTTGAAATACTCGTAATCCACTATAACAGTGTCATGTAGACAATGGTGTCGCTGTTGATTAGATTTCATTGAATATTATCATTCATAGAAGTAATTGGTACTTTGAGTCCTTATCTTCATATAGCGGTAAGTAGGGTGACACAGAAGACTGAGAAACTTTGCTTTGTCTTCTGTACTGACAGCACAGAAACTCTCTTATCCTTACACCCTTCCCCTAAACCCTCCTCCCCTCTACATGGTCGGCAGCACAAGTGTGACGCCTCTAGTGTTGCAAACGTCAACAGACCACTTTCCATCAGGTGGGCCGTGTGCTTGTGTGCCATCTAAGTAGTATAAAAAATAGATATAATGTATACTCATATAGAATTGGAAATTAGTTATAAGCATGCATTACATCGTTAAAAAAACTCGAATACTTGGTACTCGTGTTAAAAGTACTTACCGATTCTGTAGGTACTCGAAAATAAACGCATAACTACTAAACAGACTTTGATGCTGTTTGTAATTAGAAAGCCGAATACATGAACAAAAGTCGCGGTAACCGATGTACACAGGAGTAAAGCTACGGACATCAGCTAGTAGAGTGGTTTATACACCTGTAAGAGTACCCAAATTCATTGGTGAAATTTCGTTTTAAATTTACATTCGCGTGTTTGTTCACAATCAAATGTTGAAAAATGGTACTGCAATAACAATTTGTGTCTGCCGTTATTTGTATCGAAAACTAACGGGACATGATGTTCAAAATAAGAAATAGTTTTCTGTCGTACAAGTACCGCTTGTTCTGAGAGCTTCCTTATCATCATATGCACGATTGTATTCTCACCGGGGTTCTTTTTTCAACCTTTGAGTATTAGAAAATTCATTTTTTTTTCTTTTAATGAAAGTAATATTGTTAAACAAGAGGTCAGTTCTACATCATAAAAATCTGTTCATAATTCAATCTGGGTCTAATTTAAATCTCCCAAATTTCACATTCATTCCTGCCTCATAAATCAGTTTCGTAACTGAAACCTAAAATACTTGTTTTGATGATATACTTGAAGAAAACTTTGTACCCCTCTCCTTTATGAAAATTGCGCGTAAATAGGTGGGTGACATTTGACACAGTGATAGCTTATATGAAGGAAAAGTGCAACGAGCAAAAAGTATGGGGCTTATTTCGAACATCGAGTCACTAGTAATTATGAATTAAATTATCTGTAATGGAATCAATGACGATTAACAGCAGTCTAAACAAAACCTTTAAATTATTTGCGAAGCCATTTTTCCGTACATTAACTTTCTAAACATTAAAACCGATGAATAAGTAGTTTTATAACTCACAGAGGTCAAGGTTGATATACCTATTTCATGTCTTGTTAATTAACGGAGGTAGGACACGACGGTATCTCCCGTCCGAAATGAGCTGTCCAACTGGGGAAGTACCTCCGCCCTACAGAAGACCGCGGTCATAATAACCATCGTGTTGTGTTCCCGCCGGTAAGTAGGTAGGGTAGCCAGAGCTCACTATACCCCTCCTTCCCCTTCCCTTCCTAGCCTCCCCACTCCTGCCCAGCTCTCCCCCTTTCCCTTCAGGGTGGGCAGCGCGTGTGTGACACCCTTAGTGTTGCACACGTTCATAGGCCACGGTGGCCGCTTTCCCGTGGTGGTGTGGGGGGGGGGGGGGGGGGGGCGTGAAAGGATTAAGAGCTAACTTGATCAATACGTTAGAAATTAGAAACGCTACTTTCGGATATTAATAAAATACTCGAACGTTTTGCTTGTGAATTAAAAACTGCTTTTTTACAACACAACTAAACCTATCTTCATATT
The DNA here is from genome assembly GCA_963691645.1 of Pelosia muscerda. Lineage (NCBI taxonomy): Eukaryota > Metazoa > Arthropoda > Insecta > Lepidoptera > Erebidae > Pelosia > Pelosia muscerda. The sequence goes on from OY829105.1 coordinate 7,820,682, forward strand.
CACGTCACCTTGATCTGGAAATTACTATTAGTATTGATATCTATGTTGAGACCTTGTATCTTGTTTGTATGACTAACTCTTATTTGTCTTATTATCAATTTTATATTCAGTACTACTAAATGTCGTAAAAGAGTCATTATGCTTTTATTTTAGATTATTATTAACTAGCAGTTGACCGCAGCTGCGGCCGCGTGTATATCGGTTATCAATCACTCAGTGCACTGTGTTTTTGAGTTTATTCAGTACAAACATACACACACCCAACACAAAAACACACACACACACACACACACACACACACACACACACACACACACACACACACACACACACACACACACACACAAACTTTTCCTCTTTATAATATTAGTGTAGATGTAGATGAAAGATATACGCATAATATAAGCAGTAGTACCTAGGTTTTCTTGCGTATATCCCCTATATTAATAGTTCCAGTATTAGTTATGGTCATATCTGTAGTTAACTAGGTGGATTACGAGGCGCGAGACAGCATGTCTTCAAAACAACTCGCAATGATAAGATAAACGCATTAATGTATAATGACGCACACATGATGTGCATGGTCATGTGCTATAATAACCGTTCCCATTAGTAAACATGGTGTTTGACACACGAAATGATTAACACGTCTCTCATCAATTTCACCTATATCTACTGTTATAAGCATGTATTTTATTCAAATTTGGAACGTTGGGACTAGGGCGAACCTGACAGTTCGATACCTTCATAGAGTAGTTAAATCCGTTACATTTTAATATCTTCATGGAGAAGATAAAACCATTTGTGGTAAATAAATATTAGAACTCCGTTTTAACTATTCGTAAAATATATTATAGCTGTAGACATGCACCGTGCTATAGAGAGATGCCGTCTATACAAGGACTGCTACTATTTTCTACACGCAACACAAAAGCCGGGTACTTTATCTGTTGAAGATTCTCTTTATTCACTATATTCACGAAGATATCCAGAGAACGAACGTTTTGTTGAAAAATTATAAAGGAATTCAAACGAAACTCGAATTGTAAACTGGAGTTGCTGGGATTTGAAACTAGAGTTTCTCACATACAATTGTATGGCGATTCGTACACTATGCAGCCGGCGCGGCGTTACGAGTGTCCGTGCCAATCAACAGTTCTCAAAATATATCGGCTAGATGGCGGGACCCGCGTATTGGTCGAACTACACTCGCGTAATGTGCCAAACTCGTCAACTGCCTGGTGGCCAGCGTACCTGGAGTTGACGAGTTTCTAATTTTTATTCTAGCTGCCTAATGTAATAAAGTTGAAAGAAGAAGGTACCTGCCCAAACTAATCCGCCTCAGAAACACACCCTGTATAGATGCAATTTTTCCAGCCCCTCCCCTGCTTGTGTTAGGAGTGAGTTCACGGTAGTATTATATGTAATGACCAGTTCAAACCTGAGTCCCCTTGATCAAAATTCCTTAACCATTAATCTAACGACGCTATTGTATTATTAACAATTTATAGTAAAATTATATTATTATATTATAAAGCGTCTCACTACTGCTAAACAAAGTTAACTTGATTTATTGCTTATTTTGAAACTATATTATTATTATATTTATATCATATATCTTGTTATGTACAGATCTTCGTATGGGACGTCGGCAAAGGTGAAGCAGTGAAGGTGATAGATTGTCACAGTGACGTGATCTACTGCATGTCGTTCAACCGCGATGGCTCGCTGCTGGCCACAACTTGCAAAGATAAAAAACTACGCGTCATCGAGCCTAGGAGAGGCATCGTGTTATCTGTAAGTAGTTTATTTGAAATTAAGTAAATATCTACTAGCTGGATCATTGAGAATTTTGTTTCTGGTGTAAAGTGAGGTTGGATAGTTGTATATATGTTGATCATTTTCAAAATAGAAGCATTTAGATGTTTATATTATCTTTTTATAATCGTGTGTGAAATCCCCCTGCCAATTCTGGTGGAGGTGGTTATGTCGGACTCGGACTAAAACGCACGACGCGGCGCCGTCTTTGAATCCGTGATTGCCAGAGATGATATAATATAATATGTCTCGCACCCCGAAACACAATTTTACCCATGAGAGGATGAATGAGGGGTTGAAAGTTTATGAGTGAGAGAGGAAACCTTTTTAATTTCATATGTGTAAAAGTAAGTAGGGAACTGGACCCCACACACCTACGCTCAGGCTATGGAATGAACTCCCTTATGTGACTTTCCCAAGCTTTCACAATATAGGGTTCTTCAAGAAGGCCATTAGTGTGACATCCTTGGGTTACACAGATACATAGGCCACGGTAACCACTACCTAAGTGGTAAAAATATACCAGATTCAAGCAATGTCCAATCTTAGCATGTATATTATTCATGAATTAGTTGACTAATTGACTTGACTTTTTAATCAAATCGTATCGATCGTGGTGTCGGGTATTGACGAAAGTGATCCCTGCTACAGCTGGTTCTTGGGAACAAATGGTTCTTTAATTACAGTGACACGAATATGTCAGGGCCGAACTAATTGTCGACGTCATTACAGTTTAATGTACTCTCCGAACAATCGTTCACAACAATATTGGTTGTTGCCAGTCACAAGTATTTGTAGAATCTGGGAGCCTAGACAAATGAGTTTCTATTGGCTACATCGTCAATAGAAAGGTCGAAAATTTATGAGAGTGACATTAGTTGTCGGAATGTCATGTGAACCAAACTTTTCTGACAATGGAATATCGCTAGTCAGTGCCTCTAGCACGAACCACTATTAAATTCGTAATGTGAGGGTTTCGGTTCCTCGATACGATAACGGAGGTAATAGGTTAGACGGTAACACGAAGTCAATAATTCTAGGTTTCGAGAAAACGCAAGTAAATCGATAGTGACGTCATCCTAACGTAAATGAATAATTGCTATTGAATTCGATACGAATACTTTCTCGCTAGTGGTTCGTGCTAGAGGCACAGTGCGGTGGCGAGTGTAGTTATGGATTCGCTTCAGAGCGAATGCATTTTGTCTAGACCCCATGAAGAACTACTATATTTCAGAATCAAAGAAGAATATCAAATAAAAAGTAAAATAACTGCTGCACATATTTCTATGGGACATATGTTTAGTAGGTAAAAAATCAAAATCGAAAAGATAAGGAAATTGATTTGACTTCTCAGACCGCTATTACTGTCTACCTTGGAAGAGTGGAGAGTTAATATACTTACATTTTCTCTTAATATTTCAGGAAGGCAACTGCCATTCTGGAACGAAAGCCTCCAAATGCACGTTCCTCGGCAGCCAGGGGAAAGTCCTGACGACAGGTTTCTCCCGCTACAGCGACCGCCAATACGCCGTGTGGGACCAACATGACCTAACAAACCCATTGGTCTGTGAAACTATTGACAGCTCATCGGGCGTCGTATTCCCATATTATGACTATGATACTAACATTGTAAGTACATCATATACACACATTTTAAGTTTAATTCACACTAGCGCAGTTACACATATCAATGACCCTTATTTATTTATTTTATATTATTTTCAAACTGTATGCACAGAAATTGTACAAAGGCGGACTTAATGCCAAAGGCGTTATCTGACAGGCAACCTTAGGGTGATGCACAGATACTTTATCTGACCATATCAATGTTATTCTCTTCTGAGATCCAAACTTCGCAGTTCAGAATCCGGGGTGCACTCTCCTACGTTTTATCCAAGAGGGGGCTCCGAGACTGCCGGGTGGGAGGTATATATTGGTCACTATCTCACCTCCGAGAACTAAAACCCAAAGACAGCGATCGTTTTAGTCGGTTCAAGTCCGACATAACCTCCCCCTGGCGGGGTAGGTATACGTGGCGATTTATCGCACAATTGAAAAAATTATTACAAATGTGTGTACATATATATGATTTCTGTTTTTAGATGTATCTTATATGATGTATATTATTTCTGTTTTAGGTGTACCTTGCTGGCAAGGGAGACGGGAATATCCGATACTATGAAGTTGTAGACGACGCTCCATACGTTCATTTTCTTAACCAGTTCCTATCTGGCAATCCACAAGTAAGTGCTTCTCAATAAATTATTTTGATTACATAACTAGTCAAGGTGGCGTGGCCTCTGTGGCGTGGCGGTAGTGAACGCGACTGCTACACAGGAAGCACGGGTTCGTCCCCGCTCAGTGCAAGTATTTGTATTCACTGGTGTGGTCGTGCCTCGAGAGCACGTTACGCCGTTGATCCCTTGGAGCCCTTGGTTTCATAATTGGAGCCCTCAAAAATTCCGACTATCCTAACTATTCTTCGGTATCACCAATTTGGTTGTGCAGTCGCTTCACAAAAATATCATCGAAGTTCAGCCGCATCTTAGTTACACTAGAATGAGAAGAGAATGATAAGTAGTTAACATATTGGAAGATGAATATAAATGTGATATAAAACCAATGTATTAATTTATTTTCGGTTTTTTATTTGTAAATGTAGTTTTTTAGGCTTTGAATAAGTTGATATCTTGGTAGGCGGGAATTATTGATTTTTAAACTATTCAATAATTAATACTAAATATTTTTGTTAATTCCAGCGGGGTCTAGGTTTCATGCCGAAGCGCGGCGTCAACACAGCCGCTTGCGAAGTGTTTCGTTTCTACAAGTTGCACACCTCCAGGGGACTGTGTGAGCCCATCTCCATGATAGTGCCGCGCAAGTCGGACTGTTTCCAGGTAAACACTACACTATGGATGTTACTATACCTACTTAAATAATATTAATCATCAATTATGTGTTTAATAGGTAAGTAAATTATTGCATCCTCTCCTAGAGCCTCTTCCAAAACATTTGACATCGCCTTTTAGTGTAATTACGAAACTGTCGAATTTTTATATTTTTATACACGGTTACTTTTTAATTACCTGAGAAATTTTACACTCTTATAATAAAAAATTAAAAAATCCCTAAAATCACCTAATATTTGTTCACAACGCAGAACCTAACACTCAGTAGCTTTAATTCCGTTCAAGTTATTCCATGTTCTGTAGTAGGTAGATATCTTCTACTAAATGATTACGTAAAGGGCGTTGACCTTGAAGATAATGCATCGTAAATTTTACTCGTCATCGTGTTTCATTCATTCATTCATCGTACAGAAGATATACCCATGGCATTAAGTCCGTCTTTGTACATTATTTTTATATTTTGTGCAAGAAGTTAAAAAAAAATTAAAAAAAAATATAGGGTCAAGGACTTATGCTATTTTGAGATTTAAAAAAGTTAATTTATTTTTTTGTATTAGGTTTTATAGTTCAAACACCGCCCTAAAGTTTCTCTGGTAGTTAAAAATCAGTGGTGTATAAACTATAAACAACTGATATTTGGCTACCACTGTATGAACTAGGAACCAGCTCGGTGAATGACATGAAACTAAAAAAATATTCAACAAATATTAAATACCTACTTTATTTTTTAGTATAGCTAAAATAACTTAACCAGCTTGTTTCTGCAGTGAGCCTCAAGCTATGTAGATTTTGTTTTAAAATACTTCAAATCTTCAAATATTCTTATTTTCATGCTATTCTGGAAATTGATGGCAGCATGTCAGCATGTCGAATATCTGTCATGTAAGAATTTATGGCAGGCGTATAATTTTGTTTCAAATTTGTTGTTTGTTCTTGTAGAATGTTGACACTAAACTTTCATTGCACTGTTTTGCCTAATCATTATAACGCATCACTACAACAAAACAGCATAAAACCCTGTCATCGTAGGCACTACCTACAACACTTAGGAACTCGAGAACTAATAATATCGTCAACTCAACTTGAATGTCAGTTGTCCTATGAAAATCAACCAATATAGGACATACCTATATAGTGGAATTTTGAACCCACTTGTAGGCAAAGTACCTCAAATACCATAAAATACAAGAAGAGTACTAAAAATTACATCCTGAATATTACTACTACTACTGCCAGTCTGGATCTCATTGACTAGACGGGTGATCAGCCCTGCTATGTGATACATATAACGACTGTCATAGATGTTCGTATGGAAACCGGAACCGACAGCTTAACGTGCTCTTCGTGACAACATACTCATGCACCTACAGATATTTGCAATGAGCAGAAATTCGCGCAATGAGGTTTCTGCGTACTTAACAGTCACGTTCACTACTGTCACGCCACAAAGTATATCTACATACTTTATATAGAGGACTTTACACACCATAACATACCTTGCAATCTTAATTTTTAAAGTGTCCAGACTTTAAGATGTTTCGTATGAAAAGTCCTCTCAGATCAGCCTAAACGTGGTACAGTCCATAACTGCAAAGGTATAATCGTAGAGAGAAGAGCTAAAATATTTAAACACATTTTAAGTCGATTTATAAAGTTATGTTCTTGATACAAATGTGTGGGTATTCTGTCAACTGATTTGTTAAAAATAAATATCGTTTTGTTTCGTGTCTCCAATCTAATATTTTCACATACTTTTACACAAGATTTTGAGTATTGGTACCTCATTGAGATTTGACATACATTTGTACATTTCTAATTCTACACGACACTGTTTTCTAGATATGCTATGCAACGCACAAAAAACTCAATTTGTAATTTTTGAGAATCGTTCTATCTATCCGCTAGCACCAAACAATCCGTTCTATTCATCGATTTACATATTCTACTAATTGTCTAAGTTGTTTGTGTGTTCCCTATGTTTCCTGCAGGATACACGCCAAACATTATATACTTTCGTTATAAACATGAATGGAAAATGGACCAATTTTTTGTTTGTGTAATGTGCAGGAGGATTTGTACCCCGACACCGCAGCCCCGCTGCCTGCTCTTTCGGCTAAAGATTGGTTGAGTGGCATGAATACGCCACCTCTACTCATCAGTATGAAAACAGGTATGATTCAACATTATTTGTAGTACAGTCAACAAAATCAAAAACATGAAAATCTTATTAAACATACCTATACAATGCAGACGAGTGCGGTTAGTCTCTGTGTGTATTCTAAGATGCAACATTATACACAACCTCTGTTCTTGAATCGCGCAATAAAAGTTTTCTTCTAATATTATAATGTTTGTATTTATTTTTTGTTTTGTTTTTTGGTGTACAATAAAGAGTAATCTATCTATCTATCCATCTAATAACGCTACAGATCTTGTCTGTAAATCCAATAGACTATATCATTAGATGGCTCTCACCATCGCTACAAAGATGGTTGTATAGGATAATTTCGAATGGTTCAGACGAGGCATCGCGGCTTAGCGCTCAAGTTCCCCCTGTAAGTGAAAGATCGCGGGCTCGAATCCCGTCGAAGCATTCACTTTTACCTATCTAAATTTGATTCGATAGACTAGCAACGAATAGTCTTGGGAAAACAACACAATAATGTTCCTAGTTGAATTGGCTAAAATTATGTACTTGGAGTTGGTATATTTATTGAATAACGTTATATGTGTTTATTCTTCTTCATCGTTGCTCCCGGTCGCGTCTAAAGCTTTCATTTCAGAGTGTGGGATTGGCATTTTCACAGTCTAAATGCGGGTTTGGCTGAACTTCAATCATTCTATGAACCTTTTCCCAACTCAGTTGTGCTCGGCTTTCCAGTCTAACTGTGATGCGGCTGAACTCCGATATTTTCCGTGAAGCGACTGCCATCTGACCTCCACAACCAATGTTCCAATGTCCAATAGCGATATCGAAGTTTCAAGTTACACCGGTTGGACTTTTTAGGGCTCGGCTCCAACTACCCGTAACGACTGCCATAGATGTTTGTATGGCAACCGGGACCGACGACTCAACGTGCTCTCCGAGGCACGACCAGACCAGTGCAAACAGCCATATTCATGCACACAACTTTTGCACTAACTGCCGCACCATTAAGTCCTTGAATTCCTTGCCGGCGCACGTGTTTCCTTCTTCCTACAGTCCCGGGTCCTTTGAGCGGGGCGTGAAAAAGCATCTGATGAAGCCGTCAAGCTGAGCGCCACCATTGTAGCACTGAACGGGTTTGCAATGGTGACCCTCTTTCATGAAACTTTGCCTTCAGCTTAACATCAGGCGAGGTGAATTCAAATTGACGTGCCATGGATAAAAAAAAACTTCAATATTTGTGTTATATTAATTGTTGGTTGTTTTATGAACAGGTGTAACAATATCGACGCACAAGCCCCGCACCAACAACAAGGACGCGCCGGCGCTGCAGCCGCAGGACGCCAACAACCGCAAGAAGTTCGCGTTCCTGTCGCGCGAGACCACGCCCGACTACCGCCCGCTCGGCACCTGGCAGCCGCACGACCACCACGACAACGGCATCGAACAGGCAAGTGACACTGCTTCGTAAGCGCCACGGGTTCGATTCACTGCAAATATTTGTACGCATGTATTTGCATTGGTCTGAGTCTAATATGTACAAAAAAAGTATGTAAAGAATATTCACCCGCAATCTAGAACTTTGAGCCTAGAGAGTGCTGTGTAGAATGTCGTAGAATCACTACATAGTATAAAATAAAGTCGCGTTTTCTGTCCCTATTTTTCTTGTCCCTTTGTATGCAAATCTTTAGAACTACGCAACGGATTTTGATGCGGTTTGTTTCAATAGATAAAATGGTTAAAGAAGAACGTTTATATGTATATAACATCATGCTACGACTAACAGGTGCGGAGCAGGAATGAAAAATGTTGCAAAAACGGGGTGACGCAGACGAAGTCGCGCGGGTCAACTAGTATTTTATAAACTGTGACGCCCCTGGTATTTCATACGTTCATAGACTATGGTAACTACTTTCCATCAGGTGGACCGTATGCTCGTCTGCCGCCTGGTGGATGTCTAGCTTTATGTAGTCTAGGCGTATCATCATGGCTAATTTTATTTATGTAATATTAACAGACGATAAATGATATTACACAGGTGCAAGTGAACGAGAAGTCACAAAAGACAAACGCAAACCAAAACACGAAGTTCCACCAACTGCAGCGGATGTTCGGCAAACAGACCGGCGACGCGGAGCCTGTGCCGCTGTACAAGCAGATCAACCAGGGCGATGTGTTTAGCACTGAACATGAGGTAACGACTATATATCAGTCAATTATTGCATGCCCTTAGTACCTAATCTAAATAGATTGTACGCCGTATATAATTATATGGCAGAATAATGAACATATCTTACGAATAAATTAATTTTTTTAGAAGTCGCCAATAGCTAGATTTGAAATTTAACTCGTCAGAATTTGAAGAAAGTAAATATGTACTACAATCATAATAAGGTAATAGGGTAGGGGGGAGGGGGTGTTCTGTACCTGCCCGTCTCTGCAGATGATCAAACAATAATTGCAAAGATTAGGGAGTGCAAAGAGCGAGCGGGGCGAACTTTGTGAGGATTCCAATCCTCACAAAGTTCTTTCTGGCTCGAATGGTTGGCTCCTGTCTGCGAAACTAATTCGTATATCTACATGTACTGATGACCAGACGAGCTGAGTAATGGCTATTTCGGTTCTAGTCGGGTAGAGTTCGTCATAACCACCCACACTTACTACCCGGCTACCCGGAGGGATCTCTGTACTATACAAATGTTTTGGCCATGATGATTTCGACATATTCACCATAACCTTAACATGATTACGGTGATTATGATTATTTATAATAATAATCCCGTATTTATTGTAGAGAGCTGATTGACAAATATTTCCTTTCAGCTACGTCTAGCATTCAACCGCCAAGGTGAGGAATTGAGAATTGTGAAACGTCAACTACAAAACAGTCAGCAGCGAGTTCGGGAACTGGAACAACTCGTCGCAGCGCTGCAGGCCAGGCTGCAACGAGACGGCTCCTAAATCGCACTACTACTTAACTATGTGATCTGATATCTTTACTGTTGTACAGATACCGGCAAATACTTTGAACAAGTCGAAACGTTCGCAAATGTGCACTATATGGACTAACCAAAATTGCACGCACGATTTTTACGCCTCTGGTGCTGCAAACGTTCGTAGGCCACGGTGACCACTTTTCATCAGGTGTATCTTGTGCTTGTCTACCATCTAGGTGGTATAAATTGCAAAAAAACTAATTACCAATCATGCTAACTCTTCGATATAAACTATTGTTATTGTTTAATTGACTCGCCTAAAAGCGCTTTCTGCACAGCTCGAATTCATTGTCAAGTTATTTGCCGGTCATTGTACGACTTGCGTTGAGCGCTCGTATTCTTGCCTCAGTGTACTTCGCATTTCCTGTCGCATTATGAAATTAAACAGTGATTTGCGTATTTTAATCGTTACTGGAGGTCAATATCATTGCTAAATCATTATCATTAGTGTGTATGGAGTTCTCACAAAGTTCTTCACCTGCGAGACCTGCACCCGCCGATTAACGAACCTCTGATGCAGGTTTTCTTGAGGTTGAGGGGTCAAACAGTAGTCGTTGACGTTCTCACTTAGCAGTTAAAATATATAGCTTAAAGCATACACGTGTTAGTACAGATAAGGCACTACACGAGACTTATTTTAGTTGGAAAGCTAGATAACAAACGTTTTAGTTATTAAAAGATGTAGGGAACGTGTGTTTTCAGTTTTTTTTATTCATAGTATTTTCAAACGAAAGTGCGTACACGGCTGTGTATGAAACAGAACATACCTACTGTGTTTTTATGCTTAATTTATAAGCTTTCAGCATTATGTGTACGTCGTTAGCTATTCGCTAGTCTAAACATGTCTCAATTTTTTGTATGTAAGATATGATGACTAGGGTAATACAAATAGAATTATGATTGACCATGATGTCTAATTAAGGTGTAAGGGTGGTCACCCAGCAAATTGCCAAGAAGCATTTGTTGCTTTGGTGTGTGACCTTCCTAAGAAAGTGCAGTACTAATGTGTGAGAAGTAGCAGGATTGACTTTCTCACGGTATTGAATACCACGCATTCAGCTCTCGCCATTTGGCAAATTTTGTGACGTCATAGCTTGTTTCGTGCATTAGAGTTATATACTCTTTGTGATTGTTATGCTATCATCAAAATTCGCTCAAAATTATGGAATCAAAATGTAGTATTCTTGAATTGATAAAATAATGGGATCAATATGCATCATTCCAGAGAAAATTAGGTATTCACTATAGATTCGGACGGCCAAGCGCAGCTTTTAGGTATTGTCTTGAAAGGTTATCGATAAGGCCTGTGTTTTTAGGCCTATTGCTCTACTAAAGTATCAAGCATTTTTGTGCTTTTCTTTGTTCGTAAATTGTGATAAATCCGTGACATTATTCTCGATGTTCATGTCTCAAATTGTTTTTATTTTGTCTAATTACTTTGTGTATGTGATTTGTTTTACTATATTTTGTACAGAATGAATTATGTGTATTATACCTAAAATCAGGGTTACGGTTTTTATATTTGACATTTAATTTTGTAACTACTTGCCTATAATAAAGTAATATTTACGATAAATATGAGTTCTACTTCCATCGATATCTGGAATCAAATAAGATTAGATTGTTAATAAAATTAATATAAGATTGCTGATCTCGATGATAGGCACTTTTTTATTAAGCACATGATTATTTAAATATTCCTTTTTACAGTGTGTTAAGTTGACTTGTTTGTTAGTGATTGTTTTAATAGTCTGATTTATGTAATAGCGTTACCTGTTATTTTATAATTGTGTTTTGTATCATAATAATGTTGTGAGCCGATCGTAGAGTTAACTATTCTATGAAAGCTGAAATGAAATCACTTACTATGACTAGATGTTGACTGGTCCAATTTAAATTTTACTTTAAATGAAATCTTTTTAAAATTATATACCTTACTTGTTATTGTTAACCCTTTCCGATGAAAGTAAATTATTTGATTCAAAGGAATAGTTTCACGTCAGTAGGTGTGTAAATTATGTGGCGTTCGAACCCGCAGTCACACGATCGTAGTACGATATTTTGGTTACGTCGGCCGCCACTTTTTATTGAACTTGTACGATATAGTACGCCAAATACCCGTGCACACAGCTCAATGGCGGGCATCGTTCATTTCATTAAAGCTTCACAATTCCCACCTTAATTAATATAGTAGTGAAAGTGGTAGAAATGATATGAAAATAGTCTCTCCGCAGTAAACACATATAGAGAAAATCAGATATACTGTAGGAGAGAATGTAGTTTCGAAAATGCGAAAATTGCACGAATGAGTACAGAGCGAATGAATGTTTGAATGTATAGTAGTTTGGCCAATGATAATAATAATATGATGAACAGGGCCTCAATTCTACTAATTGTCAACCATTGTCGAGAGAGATTGCAAAAATATCATTTGATTTTGGACTCTATCTTTACACAGTTGAAGTTCAAAATTAAATGGTATTGTGTAGAGAGATGGAAACAATGTAATAAATTCACTTAATTTTGAACTTTTCGACAATCGAAATAGAGCCGACAATGCCATGGCAGTTTTTGTGATCTCAGTCGTGTGACTATGGTTAAAAAATTGTAGAATCAGGGTCCAGGTGGTTTGGCGTCGACCTCGTCGTACGTTACCAATCAAATTGGTAGTGTAAAAAGCAGGATAAAAGCACCAACTCGTGATAGTGAAGCTGGCTAGTGAGATGTGTAAGGACCGTTGTCTGCCCGCCCGAAAGTGAGTAGGTAAGACGTATATACCGTAAAACGGGGTGAATAGGAATCCAGGGGTGGATAGAAATTAAATGGTTATTGGAATATTTTAAATAAATTCTTTTACAAAATTTTTGATGTTTCGTGATTCTGTTATTACAATGAACAATTCCAAATTTTCGCTTGAAAAATAGTAACTAAATAAATTAGCTGACCATTTTATTTCTATTCACCCTTCAATCTCTATCCACCCCGTTTTACCGTAAGTAACTATTCCATGTATTCAACTTTAAGATCGGTCCACGACAAATAATGTACCTACTTTGTTTTTTATATCGATCAAGCATTTACTTTTATCACTTATGAAAATATTAGATTTATATTGACGCTCTTGTCTTACAAACGAAATTGTACAAAAAAGTTACCTGAACTTTTTCTGTACATATCTTTATTTTAATAACTAGATTTATGCTAGCATCTTACAAGTGTTTTAGGTGCTAAATATTTAGCATTCTGATGTGAGCAAGTTATGCCTCGATAGTAGTTTGTATAAGGAAATGACAATTTTCATTACAGCTTCAAAATGTTTGAATCGGTATGAAGTGTAAGAAGCATCACATGCAAGCCTAAAATCAATGACATAATATTAAAATTGGTAGATATACTGCAAATTTGTTCTCTACATTCCATATTCTGTGTAAATGCATAATGTTTAGTAGGGTAAGTGAAAATAAAAGTATTATTGCATTAGCAGCATTAGCTGATATATAATTTCTTGGCTAAGTCGGTGTTAATATTTATTATGTATTTTTATATCATGCTTGTGTAGCACAAATTTTCAATAAATGTTTGGATAGTAATTTGGCCTTTTATTGCTATATACCTACAATTAGAAATATGATATTAAAAGAACATTAACATCATTCCCTAAACCTTTTCCCAACTCAGTTGGGGTCGCCTTGTCAGGCTGTAATGCGGCTGAACTTCGATATTTTCCGTGAAGCGACTGCCACCTGACCTCCACAACCAATGGTTTAATGACCAATGACGATATCGAAGTTCCAACTTAGACTGGTTGGACTTTTGTGGGCTCCAACTAACATTAAAAAATAAGGATTGTATGTTATTGAATGACTTGCCATCAGGTTAGCTGATAGCACATCAATATAAGTCCTGTATAAAAAACGCTCATTTGAAAATAAATTATCGCCTTCATAACAACTGCATTACAGCTTGTCCCCTTCTCTCCCCTCACATCATCAGTGTCAACGTGAGAGAGGTGATAGGTCACATCATTTGGGCTTAGACAAGTTACAATCATACACATTCTTGGACTGTCCGACTGTTCAACATAACATAATACATAATGTATTAAGTGTATTAACAGAAATCATTGCAAAATAAAGCAAACCGCAGTTTTCACACATACAAAGTTTATTTTATCAAAATATGTACGTTTACAAACTATAGAAAATATTTTATTTACTAGTCAGTCATTGCGTTACAAAAACTCGAGATTCAAAAAATGGCCGGAATTAGTAGATATAATACTTATAATTTTATGGCTTAGGAGGTATATGTATGGAATGTTGAAGTTTGACAAAAATTGTACTAATATTAAATAGAGTTGACAAAATATTATAATCATAATAAAAACATACTCAAATCATAGTAAAAATAGTAAAAACATAGTCTATTTAAGTCAGTAAATAAATTGTTTGATACAGATTTGATTATGTGCCATAATGCAACTAATATAAATATTGGAATGAAATTATTACAGATTAGAATTATTTTATTTGTCATATTAAATTAAAAAGTGCTATCATTTGGTTTATAGTGTAAAATTATGTATACTTAATCTTATAATACCAAGTACTTGGTAATAAAAAATAAAACCAATGGTACGAGAGACATTTTCAAACTTGTAGCAGCATTACAACCATCTGAATTGCATGTGTAGATGCAGGTTCTATACTCCAGCTTATCTCCAGGCTGTTTGACATAATTGCAATAGTTGCCTAAATCTAGTGATGAACAAGATCTCTTCGTGCTAATTCCACCTGAAAATTTATAAAAGAATGTAAGTGAAGAGAATTATTTCAATGAATCTAACTTTACATATTTTCATTCAACAGGAATATAATGAATTTCATGAGATTATGGAATAACACATAGGCTAAAACTACGTAAAAAGACCTGGAATATGTAATGAAAACTTTTTTTTAGAATAGAATAGAATCAAAAGTTCAAATCAAAAGATCAGAAAAGTGAATGCTTCGGCGGGATTCAGTCCGATTCAGCATTCGAATCACGATGAAGGATCGCCCAAAAGGTGTATAGGAGAATTTCGCTTGCTTCAGATGTCGCCGTCGCTTCGTGGCTTAGTGGTCAGAGCGTTCTCCCTGTAAGGGTTATGATCGCAGGTTCGAATCCTGTCGAAGCGTTCTCTTTTTCCGATCTAAATTTGGTCCTGGAATATGTTCCCATGTATTGTGTGAATGGGATCATAATTACACTCAAGTAGCTGAGAGCCACTACTAGTGATTCATAAGGATTCCAGCCACTTTAAATATGATTACTTTTCAAACCCCCAAGTTTTGGGTACAGAAATTACAACATTTATATTTCTATCTTTTTGTTTCAAGAGTTGGGGGAAGGAAACTGAAAAGATAAACTTTTCGTTACAAGATTATAAAAGCATGTATTGTGATACTCACCAGCATGTGTCACCAATATACCATTGTGTTAGTCAGTTAACATTGTGCCTTGTGCTGTAAAACTAAAATTAACCCAGTGCATTCAAGTGAAGCAAGTACAATTACATTACAAATATTACATTTACACCAATTAAAAGTTGCACCTTTTACCTGATGACAGTAATTAGCTAAGTTGATTAGAAGTTTGATTTTGCTTGAACAATAGGGCTATATGAAGACTACATCAGTCATAATGAATTTTAAAATGTACAATAGCCACTAGCTACTTACTTTTTGTATTGGTTTAATTTTTTAATGAGGATATAAATGGCAATCAGGTCAACCGACAAAGAACAAAAGTTACAGACATAGCTCGCAGAATAACCAAGAAGTGAAGTGGCAGTAGACTGGTCACATCTGCCGAAAGACCAATAGCCGTTGGAGCAAATGAGTCTTTAAAATCAAGACTGTGAGAAGTCAAACGGAAGGTAGGACGACCCTAACAAGATGGACTGATGACCTGAAAAAGCCGGCTGGTACAGACTGGATGCAGAGGGTGGAAGATAGGGAGCAGTGAGGCACATTGGAAGAGGCCTATGTCCAGCAGTGGACTGCGATAGGCTGATTGTTTGATTTATTTTTTTCAATATTTCATCTATGGAATAGTTGTTCCTATTGGTCTAGTATAAATGATAGCTGACATACAAAATGTATTAGTAGCAGCACTAATGCCATTAGTGTCCTCTCATGGAGGTTTTAAGACCTTAATCCTATAGGTACATGAGGCTACTAAATAGCTTTCTTCTATGGAGTGAGAGTACATCCCTGAGGCATGAATTTTTAGGCTTTAATAGTTTCATGATTTATGATAAAAAATTGTAACATACTACATGGTGCAAACAAACAATACAAATATCATCCTTTTTTATTTGTGGTAACAAAATTGTGTTGCTATACAATGATTAATGAAACAATAATTCCAAAAACAATTATGATATAAATGCTATGAAAACAATGAAACGGCAATTGTACATGGAAACCCCAAAAACACAAATTGATTGAAGTGTATTGATTTCAGAGAATTCAGAGACCTAAAGAATTTTATAAATGGTACAACAATTGCTGTTAAACTATCTTTCAAAGCTGGTTTTCATGAATGTAAAAACAAATGTTTTTTTATAATAAGGATTCTATTATTTGCCAAATACCAGTTTCCTTTGCAGTGCCTGTGTGTACAGAAGCAATAAAGCAAAACCCAGAGCATTAGCTACTATACACCTGTCGTTTTAATGCAGTATTGAGCATTAAACACATGTTCACACGGAGTCGGCTTCAGTATCCCATTGTCTAAGTTCATGAGCCCGTCACCACATTCCATAGTTGATGAAGAGTTGCATTGATAGCATTCTAACGCTACACCTATATTTAGCATATGATCCATAAATAACGGTAGTAAAAATTAAGGAAATATAATTAAACAATTAAATGAAAAAAAAAAATTAAAAGACCTGCATACCAAGTAATTCAGCTAATAGACCCATCACTTGTTAATGATTAGTCCTGTAATTATACATATATTAGTATAAGAGTAGACAGTACTAGATACCGCTTCATAATATTGACTAAGTATTTGTTAAAGAAAAGGTGTGTGAAAGAAAAATGGTGTTAATATTCTTCACCCAAAGGGACTAGAGCGAATCTTAGTTATAATGTCATGATAAGAAATCGTGGTACCCATAGGAGATGTTCGTGCGATTCAATTCTCACCTTCA
Source organism: Pelosia muscerda (assembly GCA_963691645.1). Taxonomy (NCBI): domain Eukaryota; kingdom Metazoa; phylum Arthropoda; class Insecta; order Lepidoptera; family Erebidae; genus Pelosia; species Pelosia muscerda. The sequence continues at coordinate 7,837,752 of OY829105.1, forward strand.
TACCTCCCGACGTGCTTTATACAATACTGCGCGTTATGGATTGTCGTACAGTCAATAGGTACCAAATCAACATCGCCCTCAAGAAACTCATTGCACTGAAACGGATCATTTGAGTCTGTCCCTGAACACTGGTAGCATTGTATTGAATAAACTAAAAAATAAAATACAAACAAAATCAATAAACAAAAATAACGTTACGGAAACAACGCCCTAAAATTCATACCTGTTTTAAATGTTGTTATTGATATACACACGCAAAGGAAGACTTTCTGTAGCAAATTGATCATGATTTCTAAAGTTGATTTTCTCTTCTAAAGATGAAATTTATAAAAATCAATAATAAAGCCAATTCAATTCTTTTGAATGGCTTCTGTGTGTTGCCACAACTTGCCAAATAATAAAGCCAAGCTAAAACACGAAACGCCTGTCGGTAATCTCAGTCATTGTCAAGCGAAGTTGTCAAAGTCAAAATGACAGGACAATTATAACTCGATTTTAATTTAATCGATTTCCAAATAGATTTTTAATTCGATATGAAGTCCTATTTTTAATGTAGTTATATAATAATATCAGGATCAGAACGAAATAAAAAAAAATTAGGGTACCTAATTTTTTGAATATTAGTTATTGAGCATTTCTTTCAATATTTTTCGTTCCGTTATATTACCGTAGATATATAATTTCGGTGACAATTATGCGACCTTAAAATACCACTCGAGGCCCAGGAGCAGTCTCTGAAACCATCATTACTAGAATTTGTTTGTTACACAGCTTTGAAGCGTGACCGTTGCTTGAGCGACATGGACAGGAGCTGGGTGTAACGGAGGAAGAAGCTGCGGTGGATTTACAAGTTGGCGTGAGGAACTTTCGTATCCACGGTGGCCTCCAGCCTCTGTTTCATGGAAACTGTAAGGCTACGTGGGTAGCAATGATGCAATGATGATGATGCCTAGCAATGGATACCCCGCAGCGTCCCGGTATGTTTTACTTCCATGAACACTCAAAATCTTGCTAAGTAAGGAGGAAATATAGGAAGGTGGACCCTAAGCTCCTCCGACCTACAAAATACGGCGGCAAATACCTACTAAATATTAATAATATTAATAATATAACCTTGTGTTGTGCTTGTGTGTAAGCAGGGTAACTAGAGCTCATTGGTGAGTTTACCGCCCTGCGCCAACGACACAGCTCTCTTAGCCTTCCTTTATTATATCCAGCGACGACGCTTATTGCAGGTAACAAAACCAAGTATAATCATTTCAATAAAGAGTAAAAAAAAATATTAAAGTCCTTGGCACCAGTCGTCACACTATTAATTATTTTTATTAATCAGACGCATAACGAAGATGGGGTCGTAGTGTAGGTACTTACATAACCTTCAATTGGACCTTTTGCGTGTTATAGTACAGTGCGCGACTGTAGATTATAAATTTGTAATGAAGATCGGTTCAACGCGCCCCTTGGTTTTATTTTTGCTGTACAAGTCAAGTATGAGGGTAACCAGTTTTAGTTTCGGGTGCGGTTGATTTGAACAAATTAATTTTGACTTATGTAGGGGTCGGATCCGGGAGTCTTCGAGGGGTCGGAACCAGTCGGAACCGACTTCGACAGTTGATGGACTTGGCACGTTTTGCCTCTATTTTATTATTAGACTTCTACTATTAGATTCTGGTGTCGCTTGACTAAGCCCAAATGATGCGCTTCACCACTGACACCACTCCCACGTACACAAGTAAATGATTTTGACCAAGAACATTTGACGTCTGTACTGTCTTTACACAAATGATGTGAATGTGTGTGGGCGTCATTTCATTATTTCGGTTTAGACAAGCTAATAATGATTTTGACATACGTTTACGTTAGTCTGTAAACGACATAAACATCAGAGTACGTGTCATTTACTAATTTAATTATATTAATTGACCATGGTAGAATTTCCTAAGAACTAGACAAACTTTTCCTTTTTTTCGTTTTGGAAAAGACATCTCCCGCACTAGGGAACAAACCCTGTATCGCGGGGGACTTTACATACATACAACTAATGGACACAGAGTACACCCAGACACAGAATACTATTTGTGGATCAGACAATTTTTTGTCTTGTGTGAGCACTGAGCCACGGAGGCAGTCAATCTTGGCAAAGCTTGCTTGCTTGCTTGTCTGCCACCTAATTGGTGTAAAAAAAATGAGCACATCACACGTTCCCAACTCGTGCCTATATCTTAAATTAAGGGATAGGTATAAATAATAAAATACAATTTATTCAGCATATTTATTTCTAAATTGCTTCAAATTCGCAATACGTTTATATAAAAAAATATTTAAAGTTTATATTATAATAATAAAAGGTACCTATTATCATTCCGATTACTGTTATAATGATGTCTAATATAATATTATACAAACCACGAACGTCTTATAGTCGTTATATAATATAAATTCTCGCATACCAATTTTTATATACATACAGCTTCTCATTTATGCTTCAATTTTATATAAAAAAAACACCTAGACGTTACAATCACAATATGCATGAGCTCTTCTTAACTCATGTAAACTTAATTTGTACATTATTATCCTATTTTAAATGCATAACTTAGCTTATCTATTATAGGCAGTTTGCAAGTTGAAGTTATTGTCATATTATACTTAAAGCTATTCTTTCAATATATGCAATATAATATATATAATATAAATCGTGGAATGTATCGTTAACAAAATAGTTATGTAAGTATATATCTCGTTTAATTTCAATACTTATGAAATATAGTACAGTTTGTGTATATTTATGAGTAGAAGACATTTTATTGGCACACATTAATACCACAGAAGGACAAAGGACTTAAGAGTATAAGAAATATGATTGTATTTAATAAGAATAGAGTAAGTATAGGTAATCAAACGCCGACAGAATTTCAGAATAAAATTCGATGTGTTGTTGATATATTTTTTTTCAACAATTCCTGTAATAAGTCTGTACACAGATCGAAAGTAAGTAGTTTTAAAATAAATACATAGTATGTATTTATGTACAATGACCTGTGTATATAAAAAGACGAATAATTTAAAAAATACTCATCTCTCTCACGCCTATTAATTCTCTGACTGTTTTCTCTTTCTCACTCTCAGGAGGATACTTCAGGTTATTTCTATCTAGTTAAGGTTTTGTTATTAAGTAGCTAGTAGTAGTTCAATTGTTGAGATGAGGTCTCAGTGCGAAGGAGCCTTCGACCCAGAAGTTCGGTCGTTGCATCATTTTCTGCCATAATGTGACTTCTTTTCCCACACTGTCCATCCAGTTCACGGGTGCTCCCATGTAAGTACCTGATGAAAAAATAATGAGTTATAGTTTATCACTACATAGTATAAAATAAAGTCGCGTTCTCTGTCCCTATTTTTCTTGTCCCTTTGTATGCTTAAATCCTCAAAACTATGCAACGGATTTTGATGCGGTTTGTTTTAATAGATAGAATGGTTAAAGAGGAAGGTTTAAATGTATATAACATCATGCTACAACAAACAGGTGCGGAGCAGGAATGAAAAATGTTGCAAAAACGGGGTGACGCAGACGAAGTTACGCGGGTCAGCTAGTCATTAATAAGATAAAATCATCACTCACCGGTACCAAGCGACAATCTGATAGCTCCCATAAAATCGTTGGAAGCGAGTCGGTCTCTGTCCCAAAGACTGAGTTCTAAAGCCCTTGTGCTAAGTTCCTGTAGCGTCAGTCCTCTGTATGTGAAGGTATGCTCCCACTTCGGGTTGAGTGTGCGACGACACACCGCGGTCTTTTGTTTGGCAAGACGACCGCGTTCTGGTAGCAGGTAACTAGGAACAAACAATGCATATAATTAATATAGTGAAATTTTAAAACATATATTATTTTTTTTTTCTTAAAGAATATTAGCAACCGAAGTTACTAATATTCCCTTTAACCCCTTCAGCTAAGCTCAATGGCTTGTGATAGGAGTGGCTTCACGTCGGTAGTGTAATGGCCAGGATTCGAACCCGGGACCTCTCGATCGTAAGGCCGACTCCTTAACCACTAAGCTACCGACGCTTCGAAATCGATTGCTGACAGCAGTGATGATGTTTTTTTAGACAGATGGAGCTGCCTGTCACAATAGAGGAAGCAGGCTAAAACTGCGACGCGATGTACGTCGTCCTCTTTTCTGGGGAAAGATGGGGACACCCACGGTACTGACGGGATGGGGTCAGCCGGGGAGAAATTTGCCAAAGGTTACCTCACCTTCGGCAACTGATGGCCAGAGACATAGTCGGGATTTTCACACTATAAAAATAGGTATGCGTATGTGAGCTACTTTTACAATTGGGAAAATGCACTCGAAGGGAAGAAGGTAAGAGGCAACAAAGATAATAACAATTCGCCGTCAGGGTTAGGTATATAAATTGTAATACTAAATAAATCATCAATGATCTTGAATCTGTCTGTTTTGTGTCAAAAAAATCAAAAATAATTTGTTCCGTATAGACCACTAAACGACATTTACAAACCGCCAATATCAACAATATTTCATAAATTAGCGAGCAAATGGATATTGCTATAATTATATTATGAAATACGACTTCCGTCTCCAACTTTTAAAAGCATATGATAATCGGTATAAAGCATTATTAAAAGTGGTACGTAATAATAAATGTAGCTATGGAGGTAGGACACGACGGTATCTCCCGTCCGAAATGAGCTGTCCAACTGGGGAAGTACCTCCGCCCTACAGAAGACCGCGGTCATAATAACCATCGTGTTGTGTTCCCGCCGGTAAGTAGGGTAGCCAGAGCTCACTGTACCCCTCCTTCCCCTCCCCTTCCTAGCCTCCCCACCCCTTCCCAGCTCTCCCCCTTTCCCTTCAGGGTGGGCAGCGCGTGTGTGACACCCTTAGTGTTGCACACGTTCATAGGCCACGGTGGCCGCTTTCCATCAGGTGGGCCGTGTGCTTGTCTGCCACCTACGTAGTATATAAAAAAAGCATTATTAAAAGTGGTACGTAATAATAAATGTGGCTGACCTCTTGCAGAAGACGTCGGCCAGTCCGCTGGGTCTCGCTGCGACGAGGTTCTTGGCCTCCTTGACGAGCACGTGCAGCGTGCCCTTGGCGCGCGCCGCGTCGCCCAGCTCCAGCTTGAGCGCCACCACCACGTCGCCGCGCCCGCCCGCCGCCTCCTCGAACTGCTCCGTCTGCAGGAACACGGTCTGACCTCGTTACCCACTTATCATCATTCTCTGAACCTTTTCCCGACTCGGTTGATCGGCTTTCCAGACTAACTGTGATGTGGCTGTCGATATTTTCCGTGAAGCGACTGCCATTTGACCTCCACAACTGATGGTCCGATGACCAATGGCGATATCGAAGTTCCAAGTTAGACTGGTTGGACTTTTGAGGGCTCCAACTACCCGTAACGACTGCAATAGATGTTTGTATGGCAACCGGGACCGATGGCTTAACGTGCTCTCTCTCTCTCTCTCTCACGACCAGACCAGTGCAAACAACCATATTCATGCATACAACTTTTTGCACTGAGCGAGGATCGAACCCGCGCCCCGTGCGTAGCAGTTGCGTGCACTACCGCCACGCCACGGAGACTGTGCTTCACTACATAGTATAAAACAAAGTCTATAGTATAAAGAGGCCTAATACAGAATTTCGATATCGGTATCGGTAGTGATTTGTAAAAGTCAGGTGAAAGTATCGAAACTGAACCGTTTTATATTCCTAGTTAGACTAACAGAATAGGTTGTGGTTGTTATACATACCTAACAGTTCCTAAACGTAATGAACAAATAATTAAATAGATACTTTGCTTTCTTTTATTTTTCCTGCTATACCCCAAAGCACTATTTAAATCCTTTCTGTAGAACATAATAAATGGAAAATATCGGGGCTGATACTCACTCTCTCATGCAACTTGTACCACATGGGCGCGGGGTCGTCGAACACGACGTCGGCCAGCGGCAGGGTGACCTCTCCCAGGAAGTCGTTCCGTCCGAACATATCCGCGTGCCACACGCTAAGCCACAGTGTCCGCGAGGACAGCGAGGCTAACGGCTGCACGAAGCTCAGAGTCTCCTCGAACACTGGGTTCAGAGTATTCTTCTTGACTTTCGTCTTCCTCTTGCCAGCTTTGGACTTGTCCGGTAACAAGTACACCTGGAAATTAATAAGGAAATTATATCAACAACAATCTTAATATATATAAATCTCGTGTCACAATGTTTGTCCTCAATGGACTCCTAAACCACTTAACCGATTATAATAAAATTCGCACACCATGTGCAGTTCGATCCAACTTGAGAGATAGGATAGTTTAAATCTCAAATTATAGTCGCAATTTTAATTTATTGCTAATTATTTGTCTGTTATTATTTGACAGTCACAATTATCAGTTAACTCCAAATGATTCTAACAGATGTCGATACCTTTCGACTGGGTTGAGTAAGTAATCAATAGATGGCGCTGCTATGGTAAATCTACGAACGTGTCATATAAGCTACATTTTAACAGCATAATTACCACGTGTTGTTGACGCTATAAAACGCAGACGAAGTTGCGCGGGTCAGCTAGTTACTAACTATAATTGACCGTTAGGGCTTGGGACAAGGGAACACTGTCGACAACTCTCCTGACAAACCTTAGGAGCATTACATTTTAGGAGGGTTTAGAGGCACCGAACACGGTGTGGTTTCATTTGCACCATTAGCTAGTACAGTCAAGTGCATTAATATGTATATAAACTATCGTTTCAAAAGTATGTATCATTGAATGTTTATTATTGTAGCATCCAATCTAACTGATATAAATATGTATGAGGAAACTGATCAATAATATGTATACTATAAAGGACAATTTGTTTTATAATGAGCAAAGAAATCATTATAAAGGTATTATTGACGATTTCCATTAATATATTTACTATAAAATGTTAACTAATATAGATACATTAAATGTATTTTAATTATGTATTGCAAAAAGGGTTAAAAATATAAAGACAAGAATTGTTTCTAAAAAAAAGGTCTTAATGTTAGACAGCCAAAACTTTATAAGTACCTAACCATGTAGGAGTGATGTAAATCTTAGAACTACTTCTTTTGGCCCAGATAATGGGAACGGGAATTCACATTCACGGGAACATTTTCAGTTAAAATGGTTAATTACCTCAAGTTCCACTCCTGGAGATATCATGTAAAAAATCCCTTTTTCGGTATTGGACAGATTCGTGGATTGGACAGTTTCGTGAATTCGGCAGATTCGATACTCGACAGATTCGTGGATTGGTCAGGATCTAGGATTCGACGGATTAGCTATACGACAGAAAAGGAACAGTTGCGCACAAAAACTGTAACGCGTTACCGTTAAGTCCTAAATAATGATAATGTTTAAGTATATAAGCTCCTTGCATAATTATCGACTCAATTATCTAGCAGGCCACTTGTCAGTCATTGTCATTTAGCTTATATCAAGGTACGTCAACTTAAAAAAAGAAATTATTCAATTATTTTATTTATTATTCCCACATTTCGCCAGTTTATGTTTACGTCCCAATGTAATACGGTGGCGAGCCTATTGCCTATTGCCATTCACCGGGCACTTATAAACCTGCGATAAATACACACATAACTTCGAAATGCATTGAAAAGTCATTGGTGTGTGCCATGGTAAACCTGGGATCGAACCCGAGATCTCGTCTCAGCAGTCCATTACCCGTACCACTAGGCTACTGCGGTTATTATATCAAAAAGAACAACTTCATTGTAAGGGGAAGCTGCGTGATGCAAAACTGATGCAAAAAAATAGTCAAATAAACGAAATTGTCAACGCAGCATTGCAGAATAAAATTAGCGTGGTTGATTGCTTAAAACGGTTGTGCAAAGTAAATTTTATATTTAAAACGTTAACATTTCTGTCTCTAATTTTATTAAAAGTGCGTTACTTTATTGATTTTTATTTTCTTTACACCTGTACTTCTGTCGTATAGCTAATCCGTCGAATCCACGAATCTGTCGAGTAGGGAATCTGCCGAGTAGCGAATCTGCCGAATTCAAGAAACTGTCCAATCCACGAATCTGTCCAATACCGAAAAAAGGTGGACGTACCTTCCAACCCTCTTCGAGGCTAGCATGAGAAAATGGTCCCCCGAAATCTGTCATGAGCTGACGGTCTATTACTAAAATGCTTCTTTTGATGTGAAAAGAAAAAGACAAATAACAGTGAAATATAATCTTTTATTGCCAAATAAATAATTACACAGCTATTAAATAAGAATAACAAAACAAAATGCCTCATTTCTAAGTAAAAATAAAAAAGGTTCACTTATCAGTAGCGTGTGTAACCTCCCTCATTATCAATCACCGATTGCAAACGTTCTCTCATAGATCTTACCATGTTGAAACAAACATCTCTGCCTATAAAACTATTCCATATGAAATTAACATGGTCTTTTAAGCTGTCAACACTTCTTACAACTGTTGGATCCCATGCCTGCACCATTAAACCCCATAGATTCTCTATAGGGTTTAGGTCAGGACTTTTCGGCGGTAACTTTATTAAGTGCAAGCCTTCTTGTTCCTCTATCCATAATTGTACGACATGCGAGTTGTGGACAGAGCTATTATCTTGCATTAGGAATATTGGCTCATTACCGAAAGCAGCTGTAGCCGTCGGAACTAAAACGTCCTCAAGGATCTCTTTATAATTCCTGGCATTCATTCGACCACTTATTTCTACCAATTCGCCAGGGCCACTAGCCGACATCCAGCCCCAGTACCCGAATGATATTCGCCCACTTCTGCGATTAGGGATGACGTTTCTCTCATCATAGCGAGTATTATTTAATCGCCACAAATATAATCGACCATCACTTGCTGTTGTAAATACTTTTTCATCGACAAAACATACATTATCAAAATTAAAATTCAAATACCTTCGTGCAAAATTCAATCGTAATCTTTTGTGCCTATCTGTAAGTTTCGGTTTTTTAGCTGGTATGCGACAATGAATGCCAGCATTATGCAATCGACGGCGTATAGTGTGTATTGATACACCACGATCAATGGCATATGTTGAAGTAGTCACAAAACGGCGATATTGAACATCTTCTATCAAAAGACGATCCTGTTCAGTAGAAGTCTTTCTTGGTCTTCCATTGGACACATGAGTATTTAACCTTCCTTCTTCTTCCCAACGTCGTATCCATAATTTTACTGTCTTTCGAGTTACACCCAATTCATCAGATATGTCTTGTATTGAAGCGCCCTCCTCTTTTAACGCGACTATACGATGTTTAGTATGCTCATCGATGCGATACATGTTAAAAATTATTTATTTATACTACACTTGAGATAGTAATATGAATTGCACTTAAAATATAATTATTATTCAGAATGAAATCTTATCAGTATTAAGTACCTACTTTTGAAGTATTTTCATGAAGTTCACTTTGTTTCAACAAATAATTGACGACGTTCCATAGAAAAGAAAATCAAAATTTAAATGATTGTCAATGGTGTCAAAAAAAGCAAGGAAATATTAAGGTTTCTTTTTAATTGACATATTATCTAACAATACAAACCCTTTTAGGGACATATTATTGCTCACTAAGTTAATTAAGATATTTTTTCAACAAAAACGAAGGCATAATAACGATGAGAAAAGTGGCACTATTTCGTGAACCTTTACATAAATATATGTTATTGTAATGGTTTTCAAGAAACATATTTATGCACTCGACGTTAGATCATATTATTGCTCACTAAGTTATTAAGATATTTTTTCAACAAAAACGAAGGCATAATAACGATGAGAAAAGTGGCACATATTTCGTGAACCTTTACATAAATATATGTTATTGTAATGGTTTTCAAGAAACATATTAATGCACTTGACTGTACCATCAATGGTGACATACATACGCTAGCTTATTTCCCCCATCTATGTTTATGTGTTGTATGTATGTTCTTTTTTACATATCGTCGCTGATACTGCAATACTGCGTAACTAACAGTGGATGATACCGCGGAAATACAAAAGTAGCAAATTTGAGATTTCGCGGCATTAGGCAAAAGATGTCGATTCGCTACGTACCGCATTCACAGATTCACGTTTTGTTCATTCAATCGGTAACTAATGTCAATTAGTTAAAACCGCGCGAGCAAATCTTTAAAAAATATTTTCCAATACCGCGTATTCTCGCGATTATATCAAGAAGACTTATTGTTTCTGTGTGGCGCTCCGGCAAATGAAAGTTTTTTTTATAGTAATAGGAAGCTAATTGATAAGTTTTTGATATTATTTTAATGTGTGTTTGTCACTGAATTCGGAAACTTCTTAGAATCTAGAAATTACTTGCTTATTTTACATGTAAAATGTCCACTAATTGTAGTAACGATAGTGCCGCAGTTTCGGTTTTTTATGTTTTTCTTTACGTGCTAGCTTATTACACGGTTTTTATTTTAAATAATCGTATAACTACATAATTGTATTTAGAAAACACTACTAGCCTACTTGGTGGAATTTATGATACGTATTTGAATAGTCTACTTTGCCCATTTTTCTTTTCCTATTAAGACCGGCTTTGATTCACATCATCGTCATTTTTCACATGTGGGTAGTTGCAAAACTATTCACTTGTGAAATACCCACATGTGAAAAATAGTGTGTATAATTATGTATGATTACAAGGGGTTTCTCTTTTATTTTAGAAGGTTATGGAAGAAGATCCAGAATTTGTTTACGTAACTGAAATTTGGAAAAATGCAGATGTCAATAGTAATGTTGTCACTTTGAAAGAGCTCTTGGATCGACGCTGGGCTCTTCTAAATACACCTACTTACACTTCAAAAGCCTGTAGAACAAATTCCATGTGCAGCTACAAAGATCGAAAACTCGTTTGCCGATGCTGATTCTTTGACCACAATTTTAGAGCCCTTCCCGAGCACGTTAGGTCTTCCAAGAGTTGTTAATGAGTTTAGATTTTTCATCAGATGACTCTGTCGTTGATCCTGACTATGTTCCATTATCGGATATAACTAATGTTCAACCGATCGATAGATCATGATATTGATTGGTTTCCTGAGAGAGATACTGTAGCAGAGGTTGGGAGACAGTCGAGATCGAGAAAAAGAAAAGCTGATGGATGACATGGAAAAGAGAACATAGCAAGAGAAATAGAATGTTAGGAAAAGAAAATGTTGGGTACAAAAAGATTAATAATAAGAAACTACTTGCGACTTAAAAGCGACCTATGCTTCTTTTTTTGTGGATTACTTTACAAATCTAGATGAAGAAGCAATACAGCTTAGCTTATATTTTGCTTATAATTATTTTTGATTTTGAAACTCTTGGCATAGGTACTCTAAACATAAGTTTGAGTATAGAAAATTACTAATTATAATCATGCTAATACCTAAGTGAATAACAAGTTTTTATGATGACGTTTTAATTATGAAACTAACGCTCGTTACTACCAAAGTGGAAATGATGAGACTGTGATTGCTATAGTAAATATAAGGTCTTTATAATAGCTTAACTCTGTTTTATTCTTCCTCAAATTCCGCGTAAGTCCCAAAAAAAGCGCAAATAACAAACGTCACAAAAAATAAAAATCCGCGTAAGTGTATTTTCTAGCCCAATATTGATTGGTTTTAATTAAATAGTAAGGTATACGTTAACTGATACACATTTTTATATAACTGTAAGTTCGGTAACGTATTTGATAAGTACAGCAGAAGTTATTCAGTTTTTTCGCTCTCCTGTAAAATTTGCCTCACCTAACTTACGCGGTATTGTCTGTTGCTAGTTACGCGGTATTGCAGTATCACCGACGATATTATTATGTTATTCTCGTGGTCATACTGGTATGACAAACTAGTATGACCACGAGGAAACGGCCGTTATTTAGTATTTTATGACAGGTGATCACCATCCAAAATGGAAAGTTTTAGCCCATGCCACATGTCACAACGATGGGCAGGGACATTGGGAATTAACTAGCCGTTCTCGTTGCCCATCTCTCATACATTTCCGTTAATGTTGCCACAGGCCACCGAAATATTTGGGAGAATGTGTGCAGCAAGGCAAGCGACAACGGCAATGACTAAATGTAAACGCACTATACGATTCTGCTATTCAAATTGCCTATTAGTAGTATGACTCATAATTAATTACAGTTTAGAGTGTAGGCAATGTACCTAACAAATGTTAATATCAAGTTTATTTTTAGAATTTTACCTCTATGCACATTTAACTTAAACAAACTATTTTACCTTGTTTGTTTATTTACCGGCTATTCAATTTACCTATTCATATATATATTAGTGAATGTTGTCAAAACTAAATGATCAAATGGGCTTTTTAGAACTGGTCCCTAAACGTCAAAACGTTTTATAGACGTTAAGGCAAGCCACTAAGACAGGTTTTTTTTTCAAATTTTGATACGAAACATGATAATTTTTACATATTTATCGCACAATTTTTTTAATCCCATGATAGAATATTTAATTTAAGTAATTTAAAATAATTTGAATAGAAATTAAGATAATTTCAAAAGTACTGTTATAATTTGATACTTTCTAAATGCGAAATTGCGTTTAGGGTAGGAGGAGTCTTGTGAGGGCGGTGTTCAAAAACTCTAAATGTCCTAATTTATAAAAGGCCCTGAAGGCTCAAAGTCTTGCTTCCTTTAATGAACGTAATAGAAGAGAATATGCTTCGAGAACACTCACCTTAACATAAGGATCGGATCTATTCCGTTTAGTATCAACCGGTGCCAGTTCTCGACACCTCTTGACTCCGACCTCTAAAGCGCCGAGCCTATAGTTGTACAGCAATGAGATTTGCACCTCTCCCCGCACCGTCACGTTACCCCTGGTGCCTTCACCGGCGCCGGAGTATACTGATGCCATGGATTCGGAACGAGTCTGAAAAATAAAGACATTTTCATGAAATGAATGAAATGGAAAAAAAATAGAAAATGAAACCCCTTGCTATTTATACTGTTGATTGATGGCACTTGGTGGAATTTGTTGTTACACATATTGAGAACTCACTTGTACTTTTACTATAATATAATTTTAATACTGTGGAAAAGTACAAGTGAGTTCTCAATATGTGAAACCCCTCGTTTTAACAAAGGTTTAAAACATGTATTTGACAAGAGTAGTTGACTTCTGTGTGAACATTGTGTTTTAAACTTATACAAAACTTGTTGGCATAATACATAATAATGTAAACGAAAAAGTACATGTCTAACATAAGTAATTGTGTTTTGAAAAGTCTTCAAAGTTTTTGACATGGTCTATTCTTGTAGAAGTATTGTATCAGACAACCTGTTTTATTGTAAGTGATGATGTGAAACATCGCATCGCAGCTTCGCCTGTGTGGAATTTTGATCCCGTGTCTAATCTTTCTCAGTATCAAATTTCAGCCAGATCCGTTTACCCAATAGATCCATTAGAGTAACATACAAACTTCTCCAAAAACCTCCATATTTATAATATTAGTAACATATTGGTAGAACTTTCAACGAGTACTGCTTCTGTCTAGATTAAATCAGAACTAAGTAGGAAAGCCAAGTTAGGCTTGTGATAAGGACTTGTGATACGATTAGATACATGCACCTGAATCATCAAAATAATATACAAAATAACTTGACTATTCTGTACCGCTGGAACTCAGCAGCACAGAATAGTCAAAATTACGCAACGTTGGAGAGCAACGCTCGGAAAGAGGTGTTGGCAACAATTAACCAAACTTGAAGTATATAATCACAAGTATTTTACTACTAATATAGGAATTCAACTAAAATTGCCTTCAGGGGATACAAAAGTACCATCCCATTCAAAGCTGTGATGTAATTTGGTGGACTTTAAAATGGGTCTTACTCTTGAATTGTCTAAATTCATAATTACTGGTTTAATATAAGAATTGTGATCGGTTGTACTAAAACTTACAAGTTTAATCACGAGTGATGGCGGGATCTAAACATTTCACTATTTTTCTTCCTAAATAAGCGTACATTTTCTCTGCTATCACAAGTACAACTGAGTTACCATTGCCTCTCCGTTGTGCTCACGTCAACGTGCGCCTCATGTTTTTGTCCGCTTGCATTGTCTGTCATATAATACCTTAACACTGTACTGAATGCTTGTTTGCGTGTGCTAATTTGGTGTTTTATTTCTCATGCAAATTGAATAATTAGTTTAATTAGGAATAAAGTTGTTGTGAGCAAGTATTTCGTTACTACAATCAGTAACTATAAATCTATCTAAAATATATAAAAAAGCTAGACTCCGTTTCTGGGCATATAAAAATGTACAAGACGGAAATTTTAGACCTACCATGGACGGTCAAAATTTGTTTAAATACGTTAGCGATACTGTCGTCTTCTTACATAGTGACACTACTGTCTGTAACTTGGGGTGAGAAGATCTAACGAAATCTTAAGTAAGTATGACGTCTTGTGTAAACATGTCTATCGAAATTCGTTCCGTTTTAAGATAGTGTGCAAAAATATAGGCCGTTTCCATCATCCCACGCAATTATGTAATAAGATTAAGAATTAATAGCACATTCTTGATCTCAATACCGATAAAGTAAAGTATTTATATCAAGTTTCCTTAAAAATAACCGGAAAACATTTACAGCCATGACGATAAAGCTCAGCATAAATGTGCCCCACGTCGTCGGTTCGACTACGGAAGGATCAACTTCTCATTTATGATATACTTGAAGTAGCTATCATCATTATTATAGTCCCGGTTTTATCCAAAGTCAGCCACTACTTTTTCTCTTGAATTCTGGCTGTTCTGAGCCCAAATCTATTCCATCACTCGTATATTTTTAAAGTAGCAACGGGTGAATGATGCAAGACTTAGTCCTTAGGCCACGATAACTCCCTTTCTATAATCATCATCACTTTTCGTCTACCGTCTAGCTGTTTACTACTAGTAGTAAAAACATCTAATAGTTAAGTTAGTTAAAAACATATAATTCAATTACTTTCAATGCTACAAATAAATAACAATGTAGTGACAATATACAAGTAGATAATGAACATTGTTAACAGTTGTTGAAATGAGTATTATGTTTTGTTTCGATAAGCGCGTTATGATTGTGTGTTATTAGGTCCAGTTACGAGAGGATGAATGCTGGTATTGATTATGCTAGACGTTAATGAGATTAAGTAATACAAAAAAATATAAATAAACTTGTAAGCTCCGGTCTAAATAACCTGCCTGATCACAGATTCAAAAACCAGTTAATAGGATTGATATTTCACCTGTTATCAGTTTTTATCTGATCTTTGATATTTATAAGTTGTTTAAACAAATGTATGTCGTAATTTCTTATAGCGAAGAACTTATTTTAAGATGCTGTGGTATAGATCGAGTCTTTGATTTTATATAATGGTCCAAATTATAAAAATTATGTGATATGTTCTTTATACTTTAGCCAGAATAATTGCTTGCCAACTATAATTTTGTTGGGAAAAGCTTTCTACGGTATTGACATAGATTTATTTAAATACAGTAGATAGTGAACACATTCTAGGAAAGAGAAAAGCAATGGCTAGACGTATACACAGAAACAGATACACACTCAATGTTTTAACAAGGATATCTTATTACTACAAAAACACTATCACATTTGTGTATTCTGTACCCTGGTCATAGATTTTGTACTGTAATTTAGGCTAAATGACTCAGTTTAGTTAGGTACATGGGTTATCGCATCATACACAATTAGCCATCGGCTAGATTTCACCAGTCTACGTTCTACTCGATGTAGTTCAATGAGTAAACTGCGTTAGCACACTTAGCACATTTCGCACATAATTGTATATTCATTGGCGTAATTCAACCTTAGTAAGTTGGGGGTTTGTTTAGAGCAGGTTAAGCAACCAGCCGTATAAGGCATTATAATAAAAGTCTCTTTATAGTATCTACCCACACAATACTTATAAGGAATTAATTTAAACAATACAACATTACGCTGGCCAATTATTTGAGCCGAGCCCAACAAACAAACGTGCAATTGGTCGAGCATTCAACTGTATGCCTATATAGTTTTCATACATACTTTTGACAGTTTATTATTTGTTTTTTTGATTGTTTTTTTGTGAAACCTGCCGGGGTGCAAGGGATAATTAGATGTCTGTTACAATATGATTCACTAATCAAAATTTTGTCTCAAGAAAGATGCTTGCTAATTTCAAATCGTTTAATTACCTACAAATCTAAACATATCGTATACGAGGAGCGAAAACAAAGACACCTACATTCAAAAACATTATAACCTTTTTTAGCTTCATCGCAGTCGTCAATAACATCAGAAGGATAAATTCAATTTCAAATATATATAACTGTTTATCGAGCACCCTGTCCTTTGCTGCTGCGTTGAGAATTCAACTTAACGTTTTGTAAAGCCTCGTTGTGCGGGAGCCGTGTCGCAACTCGCAAGACGCAGTAACATAATACAATGGGCCGACACGGCTCCCGAAACAATACTCTTACGTTTACACCTATGTACCTTTACTATATTTGTTTTTTTTTGTCCGTGTGAATATCCCTATGGGTACAGACTAAAACAGGTCTCGAGTTAATCATATATCTGTTTCTCCTTAAGAGTCTGCATACGAGATTCGTATACGCGAAGGGAGTCGAATCTTCAGAAAATACTTGAATTTGATAATTTATACATCAAATTTTTTGAAATAATATTACCTGTAGCCCACTTCTGTTGAACCTATCTCTGTCGAGCAGGTCCCTTTCATGTGGCAGCGGTGAATTAGAACGCCTCGGTAACGTTGCATGGTTTGCTTGCGGCGGGTCTGACAAATACACCTCATCTGGAACAATAAAATACGTCATGATGAGAATAAGTTACGAACATTTTTTTTATAACTTGACATATGATTTGTGGTATTTCATCCGGCTGTCAACAGTCTTTAGGCCAAGAGTGAGAGCTATATAAGTGACAACAACTCTGCCAGTTGTTGGTCACTTACCACAACCCTGGTTGGAAGTCCAAACGGCAGTCGTTCGCAATATTGCCGAAAGAGGCAAGCAGATCCTGGACTCAGAGATGAAATGGAAGTATAATGAGGAAGTAACATTTCCATTGATATTATTACGAAATATAAAATTAAGTGCCTAGCAGCTATCTGTAGTGTGCCACAATGCTTTATATTTGAGGACAGCCTTGAGCCCTTAGCATTGGATTTCATAATATTTTGTGGATAAAGTGGTGTAAATTTATAGTGTGAGAAGATGCAATAATTCCATTATTTTTTAACGGTCTAGTTCTGTGCGGTATAATAAATCGGATAGTGAACGGTTAAATAAGTGAAGCGACTGACGACGGGTATACTAATAAAATATTTAGTCAGCATTAATCAATTAGGTATGTTATCAAGACATTGCGAAATTCATTGGTAAGTAGGTACACAATTGCGAGAACATTTTTCGTGTTGAATTAGTCTTAGTAGCAGTGCAATGCTGTGTCACTCATCAGAATAGGGCATGCCAAGTTTAAAATCGCTACCGTCGCTCTTCAGTTCTAGCCAATCATCTGGTTTGACGAATCGACACCGTTTACCCCTCGTTAATGAATTATCGCACCACTCCAAAGATTTCAAGAAAGAATCTCGACACGATAAAATCTCTCGAATGAATGAGATCTTCTCACCAAAAGGATTGTCGTTATAGCTGATTACAGATTCTTGAGAGGAGGTCTCTTGAAGGCACGCTTCGTAAGTCGTCGATTTTACTTTCGTAACGCAATTGCTTGGAGTCATATTACTGGCACTTGCTGACCGCTCAGATGCGAGTAATAATTTTGTTGTTGAAGTAGAAAACTCATCATCTAATGGTCTGGTTACGATTAATGTAGGTATGTCTTGATTTTGTGCAGTTGATTTTGGAGTTTCACTATTAAATGTGTAACTTTTAACCGAAGGTCTCACTACAGCGGATGTATGAGTATCGACAATACAGTCACTTTCACCATCATCAGTGGATTTGCAACACAAACACCATTTTAAAAACGTACTAAAAGTCATTTTTTTACGCTGCTTATCAATATCTGTACTATAAATATCGATGTAGTGGAATTTCCCACTGTCGGTAGTATTTGAATGATTATGTTCTATAGACGAATAATTCGACTCCGGTGTGTAACTAACGGTGTACACCATTATTTCACTACGCACTCCGTGCGACACGACCACTTGTCACTGCACAAAATAAATCTAATTAAATTCCATGTAAAATCCGTGCTTTATCGTATCCTCCATGCCATGGTCGTTTCCTGTTATATTAATACACATATTCTAATTTATACAATTCGCGCACTGGTATAACGTAACGCTACGAAGTTAGAATTGGTTGCAAAATGTGCTATAACTACAATGTGTAATGATCAAATGGGACAAAGAGGCATCCATAGAGTACACAGGTTGTGTGCGTCATGCAACGAGTATACTGATGATGTTAATAAAAGCCTAAAATTTGTTTCTAGTTCCTCATCCACTATGTTTGTGTGAACGATTTAAGAGGATAAGTTAATTTAGTTATTGGTAATTAATAAAAGTACCTAATAACGTAGGTATACCTACAGTCGTTACTTATAGGGCTCCGATGTCTATGTCGTAAATTTAATGTAGTCCGATGCAAAGATTCTGTGGGTGTTACTACCACATCACAGATTTCACATGAAGTTTTTGTAGACTCCAATATTTTATTTCGAGTTTCATTCAGGGCGAGCACAGAGTTTTTCAAACGGTTTGGTGTGGATGTTGAAACCGGAACACACAATTTTGAATGTTTTATAATTTCTTCTTGTATAGAAGACATCTGACTGTCTGATCCTGCATATTTTGTGATTACAGAGCTTGTTATGTGACTCGTAGGAGTAATATCTTCCTTCTCCAATAAGTACATATCCTGGTTATCTGTTATTACGTATTCTAGATCTTTTTTAAGTTTTGGATCCCTTACTTCCTCAGTGGAGGCGTCTTTGTGCTTGTAAGAATTTACAGTAGAAGCAGCTAGACGGTTATTGCCCCGGATAAAAGGATAGTCTTCTTTCAGTACTACTTCAGTTTTAGTCGATTTAAAACTTTTACCAACTGGTTTCTCATAATTCGACGAATTAAGAGAAACCGGAATGCACAAGCTTGAACGCTGCGTAATATCTTCGATAAAATCTACATCGATTACTTCTTCTATAGAAGGCATCACGTTATTGGTTTCTGCATATTTTGGGCTCATAGAACTTGTTACGAGACTCATAAGAACATTATCTTGCTTCTCGGAAAAATATGTATTTTGAGTGTTTGTTGTTAGGTTTTCTACTTTATTTTTAAGTTCTGTATTTTCTCCTTCCTCAGCTTGTTGGGCAGGGTCACATTCATTATCATCATCAACAGAATCGTCTTCTTTTTG
Source organism: Pelosia muscerda (assembly GCA_963691645.1). Classification (NCBI taxonomy): domain Eukaryota; kingdom Metazoa; phylum Arthropoda; class Insecta; order Lepidoptera; family Erebidae; genus Pelosia; species Pelosia muscerda. The sequence goes on from OY829105.1 coordinate 7,857,208, forward strand.
TTCTGATCTAGATCCAGTAAATTTATAACTTTTGATAGTCGATTTTTCATCATTCGAGGCATTTATAGGAAGAGAGACCTTCGGTTGGACTCTGGTCTGTTTAATTATTATGTTAGCAGCATCTGTTAAGTTTTTGTTTATCATCTCACCAGCGGCATAATTTTCTTTCATTGTTTGTCTTATAGATACTGCTTTCGGGCGTGCTAGTTCCAATGCCACAATGGAATACAGCCTTAATTTCTGTCTATTGTATATTCGAATTTGAGACAACGGCAATTCAACTTCATCATTTTCTTCATTTTGGAACATAAAGCAATTCCAACACGACACATTCACTACATCACTTTTAGAAAGGTTATTAGAATTGGTAGCACTTTTATTGGGCATTATAATATTGTTTTTACTGTTGTTATGTGCTTATGATAAATTCTTACTCAAATAAACCTTGTCATAAGGTGCTAGTTGTTTAAATAAGACCTGTATAGGAAGCATAATCTATTTTAAATTATATTAATAATGCATGATTTAATAATATTGTGCAATATTTAAAATGATCTTTAGAATATAGTTACGACATTTAAAAGTATTATCGAGATAAAAAAGACATAAAGTTACAAAAACGAGCATATTTGTATAGTAGGAATATTGGTATTAATGTAGAGAATAATTATGCACAATGTACTACACTCCAATAAAACAAAAATTGAAGTACTAATGTGGTCAAGCCGGTTTGTCGCACACAGGCCGGCCAGTAATTATAGTTGACTGTGGGGTCAGAAGTTCTCTTGGAAATTAGTGTTCGGTTTATGACATTCGAGTAGGTGGATAAATTAATATTTCTGTTTTATTTTTAAAAAGACAGGAATTTATTTAATTTACAGAATTGTTTGCTGTCTAATAGTTGCAGAATTGATAATTAGCGGTACTGAACTTAAAATAGTAATTAAACTTCAAGTTATTAAATGTACTTGTAACAACTATTTTACTGGTCCCGGCGAGTAAATTTAGAATTATTACTAATTTTTCTTTTTGTCGTTAACGGTGTCGGGAGTGCAATAGCCTATCCCATTTCATAAATGTTCTATAAAAATGCCTAACGCGTCTTAAGAAGTTTTCACTTCAAATAATGCAATGTCTGCGATAAATTCGAATCGGTGCAGTTTGAATAAAAATAGGGATAATCGCTCAGAAGCAGTTCACCAGATTCGCAATTTACCAGATTCGCAATTTACCAGATTCTCGATTCACCAGATTCTCAATTCACCAGAAGTACAACCAATAACAACAATCATTATGCTTATAGTAGGTACTGTATTTACAACTAAGCCATTTAAAAAAAATAGTTAGAAAAAAAAAATTAGAGGAGGTAGGACACGAGAGCTCACTAGAGAGGTTTTGTGTTGTCAGTGGAAAAACCAAAGGCTTATCCTACATCTTTTGCGTTGACAACACAGAATGTCTCTGTTCTTACAGGGGTTGTGGCACGAGTGTTATTCCTCTGGTGTTACACTCGCCCATAGGCCACGGTAACCACTTACCATCAGGTGGGCCGCGTGCTTGTCTGCGACCTAAGTTGTATAAAAAAAATCTAACAAATAATTCATGAACAATAATTATATAATATAAGGCTATTTAACACTTTAAAGAAGCCAGGCCAGCCAGGCCAGTCTTTTTTTTTTTTTTTTTTGCTAGAATTTATTTATTTCTTTTGTTGTCTTTATAATGTAATGAATTTTTGAAAATGTTTATATCCTGCACTTCTTCTTTTTTTTTAATATTAATATGCATTTTAACAAATATGGTTTACACACCGCTATGCAATTTCTGTTTGATAGTACAAAATCTGGTCGGTTGCGAATTTGGTGAATCGAGAATCTGGTAAATTACGAATCTGGTAAATTGCGAATCTGGTGAACTGCTTCTGAGGGACTGAAATTTCCAGGTTTATACCAACTTATCCATCCCTCACTCACTCCCATGTGACTGCATCATTAGTGCAGTGGTTGTAAGTGGCAACCTCTCCAATTGTCATTCCATGAAATCTTCTAAGTTATTCACATTCGGTTCTAGTGCTATTTTCGGTATTTTTGCTGTTTGTAAATTCGCTATGACGTGTCGGTGTTGCCCACGGTTCACGAAAGTACTAACCCTAACATTCCTTTTTTATAAAACAGCTCTTTTTTAATCCATAATAATCTTAGATATCTCACAACTAAACACAGATAGATTCAGAGTTTTTTTATAAACCCTAGCTTAGTTAAGTACGTTGGTATGCAATAGTTGGTAGTATTTGGTATAGTGACGTCAATCACGATACTTTCCCTATGCTAAAATATTCTTATGGCTCCATATTTTGATAAGTTCAACGATGCTAAATTAAAATAAACGTATCTCATTTTGATAATGGATTTGGTGGATGAATAACTGTGCTATTGTCTTCTCGAAGAGATAGGCAGTATTAAATTTATAAATATCCACTTGCAATAATATTAATTCGGTTTGTAATATTCCAAAAACCATTTTGCATCGATTGAGCTCCAACTTTCGATATGAATGAACATTATCTTCCAGGAGACATCTTGATTCCGGACACATTAAATATTTCGGTAATGTTATAATGAAATGTTTGGTAATCTGTTAGTAGCAGGCCACTTGTACGTAGGTATTGTTTTGGAGGCAAAACAAAACCGGCCTCAAGGATATGATCATCATAATATAAATTATGTAAATGTAATAAATTATTATTATTACGAGTACGTGACGATCTATACTAATCTTTGTGTCGTATTGTCGTCGATATTGGACCTAAGTCGTGTGAGAAAAGACGCTTTGGCTACCCTTGTGCGCGCACCTCTTTTTATAATGTAATCTTTGATTTGGCGTTTTTAAGCTCTTCCGCAGACGTAGCGCCCCGTATTGTCCTTGAAACGTATCTTAAATATGCATACTCTGCGTGTTATAGCACTTTTCGAGCACATTTTAGGCCTATAATTCGTGCCTATGCCGGCTAAACCTACCTATACTTTAACTCTTGTTGATACGATTGAGTGTTCCGTTGGGAACAAACGTACATTTCCAGTCACTATAAAGTGAAGATATAAAATCGTGATCATCGTTTTTGCTATCCCTTGTCTGGTTTCAAAGCGATCTTATCTGATTTCATTTTGCATTTTGTAATAAGTTTTTTGTTCAAATAATTATATAATAATATCTCTAATTTTTTTTCCACAAATATAAAGGTTCTATCTAAAGCATGCATAATTAAAATGTTAGAAAGATAAAAATTATTAAATTAAATCAAGTTATCTCAAACCACTTCAGACAAGTTTCGTTCGCGTCTCTCGTTTCACTCTGGTGATTATTCTCTATCCTTATTCGATTTCAAAACTTGTTAACAATAGTAGATAAAATTGTATTTTACAATAGCTTTGTTAAATCATCACTTAGGACTATGACACAAACCAATTATGCATTCTATTTAAATGCTATGGACGAAACCAAAATCGATTCAAACGTATCTAGATGACGTCATGTCCAAGTCTGTCACGATTTTCGACACAACCCGTTGGAAGTATAACCTGACCTCACGATCAACTGAATTTGGTAAGCAAGCCAGTATAGGGTAAGTCCGGGGGAGTTGGCCATAGTTTTTTCAGATATAGATTACAATAAAACTACAATTGTTATTAGACAATAATCAACTTTTATTTAAACTCTGGTCATTAAACATACATTTTAAAACAAAAAATATCAACATTGACACTAATCAGTCCCATATTTTCCTTTTTAAAAAAAAAACACGATTGGCCATCTCTCCCTGAGTGTCCGGTATAGTTGGCCATAGCAACAAAGGAGAGATGGCCAGTTTACTAACATGCCGATAATTTTCATTCTTTATATTTCTTCAGCCTTAGCGCATTCTTATTTTTTTGCCCACATTTGGAACACATATCATCAAACTCAGTACAGTTCTCGTGTACCCACAACTGACATAAAATTCATTGCAGCCAGTCCTCAGTGAGTTGGGTTTCATAATAATTTTCGCCACAACCCACACAGTTATCCCTTTCACTGTATTCATCTTGGTTATCAGACGAATCACACAGCATTGGCTCATCCACATCCTCATCGCTACTTTCTGATAAATTTGTCAATAATTTTCTTTTTCTTGATGCGCGTTTTAGTGGCTTTTTCTTAACCCTATTTTCTTTTTTAACACTTTTTGCGGCAATTTTCTCTTTTTTAGTATTTTAAGCACTTCCTTACTCTTTCTAATGTCAATATGCTCATCTGATGTTAATAATATACCAACCTGTTTAGCACGCTTACGTGCCTCAACCACCTTTTGGGGTACCGGCGATATTGTTGGAGTCAAATCTCGTAACTTGTTTCGTGGCGGAGATTTTTCTCTTAGCATCGATAGTTCTAATGATGTAGAAGCAACATTTGATAATCGTCTCAGACCTTGGGTTTAAAATTATTTGCTCTTGAGAACAACTTTTGTTCAGCATTTGCTAGTGGAATCTCTTGTACTAATATCAAACATAAACAAATTATGTAATGTTTTGATAATTGTGAAATAAATTTAAAAAAAATTACAAAACTAATTTCTTAGATCAAGGTGAGATGGCCATAAGGCCATCTAGCCCAGATATTATATGGCCATCTCTACTAATTGTCCGGGACAGATGGCCTCACAATAATTTTAAAAATATATAAACAATTCAGACGCCAATTTGAGGTTAGTTTAAAGTTTAGTTCATAAACTGTCCTCAACAATTCTAAAAAACACGAATATCTTGCAAAATTTAATCACTAAACTCTGGAACGTAAACTCTTTAAAAACTTTAGGGACTGTACTAAACAATATAGGTATTTTTTATTCACTTTTTGTTTTATTTTCGCCGGTGTTCGTGCGTAGCGTCATTCCCTCACATTGCACGAAGCGAACTGACGCAAACGTAGTGCCCTCTAGTTATTAGAATTATGATTTTTTTGCGGTGGCCATCTCTCCCATACGGCCATCTACCCCGGACTTACCCTAGTCAAAAAAAAAATAATGCGCTTAAGAGACGTACCTAGATGGCGCACCCTTCCGTGGCAACGCCTCCTCTCTTAGTTTGTGCAAAGATTTTGGTCATAAGCTATACTAAACTGCTTAGTTATTCAGCGTGTCACTCTAATTAGCGAAGGACACAAAACAATGACAGAAATGATTCTGGACTCTGTCGGACTGCTAGCTAAAATAGTAAATAAAATCGGAGCTTATTCTCAAAAATTTTTGATTGCTAATAGTTTCTAAATTGTTACTAAGAGTTTTATGAACATTTTAATGAGTAAAACGCCTCTTATGTCTATAAGTTTCATTAGAAGGTTTTTAGCCCAACTCGACGTCACCATTCTAAGGCAACGTTTTATTAATGCACTGCTGTTCATCTGGCCACCGTATTAGAACTCTCCACCTATTCAAAAATACCTAGCTTGCGTATTCGAAGTAATTATAAATAGTTTGGTACCTGGTTAAGGTCGATTATGATTTCAGGCCAAGGCCACAGCGGAACAACTGTTTATCTAACACATTAACATTTTGTAGTGATACCTGATGAAATTGTTTCAATAGATCGCTGCAAAACATGTTGCTTAATCGTTTGGTACATGTCTGATAGGTTTTCTATGTATTTTATTGTGTTTATTGCTTGTCTTTTTTCTGTAATGACACCCGTGACGAAGCAGCCAATCAACCAGCCATGAAGAAATATTACTAGAAAGGTTACCTTACTGGCTTTATACAAAAATATGACATTCTTTTAAAATACAACCTCATGGTTGTAAATTTAAAAAAAAAAACATTTAAATAAAAATGAATCGCAAAATATGTTGCTGAGTTCAAAACACGAAGACGACAAGACATGACTAATTCGTGTATTTTTTTAATTATTCTTTGAACTCTAAGGAACTTTTTCATAGAGCAACATTCACGCAGGTGGAGCTGCGGGCAACAGCTAGTAATGTTTAAAGTACTGTAGGTATGTACCTACTTAGGTATTAGTATATTTGGCTTAACTATTACACTTACCAACAAATCAATCCGTTAAGGCAATAATTGCAACCAATCGTTCAATTTATTTATCAAACATGCAGTATATATGTATTTATATATGCGTACATACACCTACATCATTGCGTTGATACGCTTGGTACCAATTGCCTGCAGCTTAACAATCCGTGACTCGACGTGGAAGTCTTTCGTAAGGCACCGACAGTGGCATGTGTTTATTTTTTTCTAAAGACTTGCTTATGATGTTACGAGCCGATTACACTTTAATTAAAACTAAGCAAACTAATCGCCAATACTTAATATGTACCTATACCTTACCGATAAGTCTCAGTAAGTACGTCATGTTCGTAATAGTGACGTGCATGTTGCACAAACACTGATTTTGCATGTCGCCTACAAATAATCGCACGCTATATTTCTCGCTTTACTACTGTTGTAATCGAATAATGGAAAGTGTATAAACTTAGACCTTCTCACGAGAAACAAACATCGATTGCAGCAGTGGCAAAGGAGATCATTTGTAGATTTCACACGTATATTCGCAAATTCTACACCTTTGTTAATAAGCCACATATAGAATTATGTATTCCATGGTTTACATTGAAGACATTTCGTTCAAAAGATATGTTTGCATATTTCAGTCATTGACTGTCAAAATGTTGACAAATCAACTCTAAAACATTATTAAACGTGTTGTTGCATAAGGTTAAGAATTCTCTATAACAATATGTAGTTATGCATGCTAATTTCAATTAGAACGCTCAGAAACTATGTGGTCCGCCTCAAAGAGATGAACCAACATATGCCACTTATACCTGTAAACTGTTTTGCAGTTTAGTGTTACATTCTTTTCCAACAAGTTCTGGTTTCTGAACTCATCAGCATTATCACAATGTTAATTCATTATCACAGTCCAAATTCATATTTACTAAATGTCATTTGCTGTAATGCTTGAGTGCTGAAATCTAAATACATTCTACACAGTTATGATAACAATACAATTAAAACAGATAGGTACGAGTACGTTCATCAATATTAGAATGCCTTCTCTTTCTTACATTTCACTACTAAAATATATTTTCTACTACCCACAAAGACCTAAATATGCGTATGCCGTATTATTTTTATATTATTAGTATAATAATATATGTTAAATTTAATAATAATCTTATGAAAATCTAAAAGCATATCATTTCGAACAACTGGTTCGACCTATTCTATTTGCTGGTTACGTTACGAAACAACGTAAACACCTCTGTCTAGTTTTATAAAATGTCAAGCAATAGTTCAATATTGATGGATGATTTGTATAAGTAACATGATTAGAAAGGTAGGTACATGTTAAAGAGAGCCACTCTCTGTGGAGTGACAATGACATCGTTTCGAGCCTACCACATTGTAATGTGGACATTACGAATAATTTCCAAGTAGGTAGGTATACACACCTATGCATGACACGATTTGTTACAACTATTCATGTCATAGGAAAATGAACTTTATCATTTCTCCATAAGTTTGATTTTACATTGAAAGCGTATACAGTGTAAATAAAAACAAATTCATTGAGAACAGCAACTTGAATGACAGTGAAGATTGCACTTGGTGTTTTCTATTTACGTGATGGTGATATAAAGTGATTTTAATTTTAATTAAAGTTTGGTTCATTATCCCCTCAGAAGCAGTTCACCAGATTCGCAATTTACCAGATTCGTAATTTACCAGATTCTCGATTCACCAAATTCGCAACCGACCAGATTTTGTACTATCAAACAGAAATTGCATAGCGGTGTGTAAACCATATTTGTTAAAATGCATATTAATATTAAAAAAAAAGAAGAAGTGCAGGATATAAACATTTTCAAAAATTCATTACATTATAAAGACAACAAAAGAAATAAATAAATTCTAGCAAAAAAAAAAAAAAAAAAGACTGGCCTGGCTGGCCTGGCTTCTTTAAAGTGTTAAATAGCCTTATATTATATAATTATTGTTCATGAATTATTTGTTAGATTTTTTTTATACAACTTAGGTCGCAGACAAGCACGCGGCCCACCTGATGGTAAGTGGTTACCGTGGCCTATGGGCGAGTGTAACACCAGAGGAATAACACTCGTGCCACAACCCCTGTAAGAACAGAGACATTCTGTGTTGTCAACGCAAAAGATGTAGGATAAGCCTTTGGTTTTTCCACTGACAACACAAAACCTCTCTAGTGAGCTCTCGTGTCCTACCTCCTCTAATTTTTTTTTTTCTAATTATTTTTTTTAAATGGCTTAGTTGTAAATACAGTACCTACTATAAGCATAATGATTGTTGTTATTGGTTGTACTTCTGGTGAATTGAGAATCTGGTGAATCGAGAATCTGGTAAATTGCGAATCTGGTAAATTGCGAATCTGGTGAACTGCTTCTGAGCGATTTCAGTTGCCCAGTATACAGTTCTTTGTTATTTGTCTTTATTTATTTTAGTCCATGAAAGTACGAAGAAATAATTACGGTTAAAATGATAGAAAATATGATTAAGTCCGAGTGTGAAACCGGAACGCACGCGTAAATTCTTAATGTTCATAATTTTGCATTAGAGACGATTATGTATGATAGTGACGGTGAGGGCTAATGATTATAGTTTCTCTTTTCTTAGCGCCAATGTTTATAAACAGTAACACAATGCTACTTTGAAACAATGGAGCACACGAGTAAACGAGCAAACTTACTTCAAGCAAAGAAATATTTTGACGAATGTGTCTAGGCGATGTGACGCAGATAGTCTGACGGTTATCGAAATTGATATCGTGCATATTGATGACAGCCTCTGTGGCGTGGCGGTCGGGCACGCGACTGCTACGCACGTAGCGCGGGTAGAAACATTGACGCCACAACATATATATTTCTGTCAAAATTATCATCTTGGTTTATAAAAAAAACCGTTTCACGGGTTCATATATTTTGTCATTTTCTCACATCCAGGATTTGTGTAAAGATGTGTATGTCACTTGCACACTTTGTTCCTCTTAGGATAACTTCATGCGTATATGTTTAGCAGAGACATCTTGTGTTTTTATATGTGTACTCGTATAAGTATGTATGAAGTGCACACATTTAAAATGCCAAAAGAAAAAAACAGAAATATATATTGTCTTTGAATGCAGCACGGTGGCAATGCTGGCGGTTTCACGTACACGTTGTTTTTTTTATTTAGACAATAAATCACTATTTGAGGTTCAGTGTAGATGTACTACCCAACTCTAACAAGCTGTGGTGCAAGGTTGCCGTGGCCTTGCTGAATCTTCTCACTAAGGTAAATGCGAATATTCTTTTTGCCACAACATTAACATACTTAGGAGCCGAGTAAGATGAAAAAAGTTAGTAACATGCAGATGAACCATTCAAATACAAATGAGGATGAAACGGCCGGGTACAGCTAGTATCTCAAACAACAACAAAACAAACAACAACAACAAACAACAATAGCGTTAATAAAATAACCTAGATCGATGTCTTGTTTCGATAGAATATAGAAATATTTAAACTTGATTCTAAGTAAACTACATACTATTTCAGTTTCAAATTGTCCAGAAACTTTTGCGATCTACTGTACCTACATACAATACATGTTTAATAGTCACAAAAACCTTTTTTAAAGCTTTGTTCATAGCCCATTTATTTTTACCTTCGCCATGGTTCGTGCATCACAAACTGTACTCTGTTTCAGCTTAATGTTTGATAACTGTACTTTTGCAAAATGTTCCGTACTGATACTTATCATTCAGTTCATTCCCTTCTTTAGTTTTTACCAACGAGGTTATAAAGTGTATCTTATTAATTATGATGAACAAGAAGATAGTCAGTTCAGCAATGCAAAATGGGAACGTAATAAGCCTTCCTGAAGGCTCGGGTCCACTCCGTGAGTAGCCAGTGCTACCGTGAAACAAATTACTACACCACTATGGTAACTCAAAAATACCGTCGATTCGATAACAGAAGATGAAAGCAAATTTAATAATAAATAGTCTATTATTTATTAGTAGTGTTCGCACCATTTCATTATACGCAATATAGGGAAAACATGAAAAATAAATTAATTTTGTTTGTGTATAGGTACATATAAATACTATGGTCCAATTTGGGTTTGGTTGAGAGGTTTGCCCCATTGAAAACGGCGGTAAAGAGTTAGCGTTTAATCTCAACTAAACTAGATTCTCACGCTTTACGCAATGAGATTAATTGAGTAAAACATGATAACGCAGTTTTATCGGCTTATCATTGTTTTTACCAGTAGCGTACTTAGTGTTGTTAAACAGAGTGCTACGATCGTTTATAGCTACACCCTACACTATTGAATGTACCGGTGATACATGATTATGCCATAAGTCGGTGGTATTTAGATTTGTAATATTAGTAAAAATTCAAATCATTGTAACACTGTACGTGTTTGTAACCCTCATTCCTGAGACTTTACCTTCAGCTTAGCACGGTGAGGTGAAGTCAAATTGACGTGTCCTACATAAACAAACGCATCTATGTATATAATATATTTAGCAAAGACAGGCTTAGCTGTAAAGTTAAGACTAGTGCGGAACGTGAACCGTTTAAATAATAAAGATATTTTACCCGTACGTAGATGCATTTTACTGCCCAATATACATTAAATTTTGATCACACTTCTTTTAAAAGATTTTAATATTTCAGTCATTTGAAGTTTTTCTATTCATGAAGGTATTTTAAGATCAAATTAGTTCGTTTAAATAACTTTGCCATCAGTTCACATATCTATATTCAAAAAGGTGATAATTGTGACTAAGTACAGATAGAAATTGGTACGTATCTAATCTTTAAAATTGTTGTAATATCTTATGATATCGATACATTTTTCAGTTTACTTTCCAATTAATATAATAAAGGAAGTATTTTACATTTATTGCTATATTTTGAACTAATTATGCCGTTGTATTAAATTTCATAATATTAAAATGTTAAATGTCGCCAGTTTATGTTTATGTTCAGGTCCCAATGTAATAGATGGTGAGCCTATTGCCATTAACCGGGCACTTATGAACTTGCGATAAATACACACATAACTTCGAAAAGCATCGAAAAGTTTGGTGGTGCCATGTTAAAACCTGGGATCGAACCCGAGACCTCGTCTCAGCAGTCCATTACCCATACCACTAGGCTAATATTATAGATATTCAGCTCATACCACCGCCTATCGCGGTTCCAAGTTGTACAGAGCAATCCACAGATTGTATTTTAAAGCCCCAGTCCGCTTTACTACTTCTCTTTTATTTAGTTGGCTATTATGTGAGGTTTTTATATTACAAACGTTCATGTCTTACGGAAACCGCTAATCCTTACCCAAACTTCAGCTCAAGAAATACGAGTAGTTGAAATCAAATTAACTGCACGGATGGCGCAGTGGTTTAAGTGGTCAACTCACTATCTGTCGGTTCGTCTCGCTCGGCTATTGCACTTAATTCGTACCTATGTTGGTATTATGAGGAAAGTGGGGGTACAAAGATGCGACTAATATGCGATGGGAATCCAATAAACCTCAAGCAATGCATAATGTTGGTTTACGCGGTTACTGCATATAACTCAATAAATGTGGTTGGATGTTGGTTCACACAAAATAAAATCAATTTATTTGCAGTCGACAAAAAAAATAAACCATTCGATAACAGCGCACTGCCATTCTACCGACGACATAATCATATTTTATTTTGTGGCGAATCCCGGTTGCATCTACAGCATGCATTTAGAACCCCGCTTTTCTGTTCCTCGTTTTATTATGGAGAAGCTTGAGCTTTAAGAAAACCATTGGCCTCTAACTCCCAGAGCCTAAACCCCAAGGAATAATTCAAAAAAACGCTACAAGTATAATACTAATAACTAGAATGATTAGATAGATTGTTCAATTTGTGATAACATAATTAGAATGATATTGAACGTTTAAGTTAAACACTACGACAACAGCATCTTAGGATCGCTGTAGAAAGTAAGATAGACGTAAACAAAAACATGGATAGTAGTGGTTTTCCCATGGCGTTGTTAGAAAGTAGTCGCACAACCAACCATTGCAGCCATCCATCAACGTCTGAGCGTTACAAAAATTATGTGCATCTTTTATTACTAAGAAAGTTGTAATAGCTACTGTAATAGTTTATGTAATTACATACCATTGGCATGTTTCTCAGTCTCAGTTTACTAAGGCATACTTGTTGGGTTGGGTAATAAAAAGAAGCGCTATATACCGTTCCTGTTAAACTGGTATGACTTTTTGACAGAACTCTTTACCTATTGTGTCGCTTCGCTTCTGAAAATAGGTCATATTTGGTATATTTGTATATTTTTATCTCTCATAATCTCCATTTATCAGTCAATATCTTTTAGGGCTGAATTATATTCACAATTTTGGTGTTGGCACCGGTATCTTGTTTCGGTAGGGAACATAATACTGGCAGGTGACTGGAACTAGGAACATACTGCAAATATCCAACAGCGTGTTGATATTTTTTTTAATTCAGTTATGTACATGTATGTTTCAATTATTATTTAGGGCTGTTGTAAAAAAGCTTGAAGGTAATGAAATTGTTTGTTGAGGTCAATAGCCTGATGCCAAAAAGTTAGTCAAATAACGATTGATGTAATTTGTATTGTAATGCTTTAATAACCGTTTCTGATTGCTTTGAAGGATATGTTCTTGAATATCTACTAACTTTTTAAAGTACATTCATAAAAACTACAACTATGGCATAGTTGAAGTTTTGATATAGGTACAAGTAATTTTTTTATAGTTTTAATTACTTGAAATAAAACAATTTTAATGGATTATAATTAATATTATTATTTAAGCTGATTGCAACGTTTTAAATTCGCCTAAACTTCCGACAATATATTTAATTGCTTAACTTTTTACCAAATTAAGTTTTATTATTAAAAAATCTTTACAAGTCTAGAATTTATGAAGTGGAGTGATGTTGCAACGCATACTTTGGACTGATTGCTTTGAGATAAAGCAACGCGTGTGTGGTGTAAACAAGTTGTGTAACGCTAACTTGTGTCAACAGACGTAGACATTTCTTTAACCAGTAACACACGAACACACACACACACACGCTCACCAACAATGTCAGTAAACACGTGAAGTACCTTTATACGATGGCGACGTGTGTAAAAAGTATTTATGTACAGTGGGCTTCAGTTCAACTATGCTTGGACACCTTAAGGTCTATAATCCTATAACAACTAAGTCGAATTTATTTACTATTGTTAACGTATTAACTGTAAATATTAGATGAACGTATTAAATAACCGTAACACTCGGCGTCACTTCATACAATTTTATTTTCAAATTGTCCAAGCACTTCTGAAGTCCACTATACCGACATACTATGTAGTAAATAGCAACTCAAGGTTCAGGCGGTAGGAGAACCTACATATATAAGTTGGTTCTAAGTATTTAGTTTAAATGTGAGCCTTCCTTAAGAGTATAAAGCAGCTCACAGCAGCTAAAGCAGCGGCTAAAGCAGCAGCAAAGCAGCAGCATATAGGATGGCACTCAGTAGAGAACCAGTATGAAGGATATCAAAACATTAGAAGAGATCTTGAACCAATTTCTATACAGTTTTAGTAATAGTAATAGTGTACCTACCACTTAAATAAACTCCAAGTACATAAGTATAAAGTCAGGGTAAAAGTAAAATATATATAATTATGTATCTAGTTGTAATTTGTAATCAAATGTTGCGAAAGTTGGTTTACATTACAGGTATATTCAACATCGAACAAGTGATTTGTGGGCTAGTAGGTAAATATGCATGCATAACATTAACATTATCTAGTCATTTAATGCTCATTTTACGGCTCGTTTCTGCTGGGAAAATCAAAACAACGAAGGCCGTCTAGATGATTATTTTTTAAACATTATAGTATCTGGCAATAGTTAATAAATACGCAAATTGATTTTAAGCGGTATACTTGAAGAAATCGCGGTTATTGCGATCCGTAATCGGCACGAGGAAAACAATAAGGCTGGATTACACCAGTGCAAATTCGTTCAATAAAACTGAGTTCTCGGGATTCCTTTTGAATTCGTTTGAGTAAAATGTGCTAAAGCTCTGCTTAAATTGAATTAAACACGTTTGTATTCATCGTCGAAATCCTTGTAAGCCATTTGCATAAAGATTCGTTTTGGTGAAATATATAGGTACCCTAAAATAACAAGTTTGATGCTGTCAGAGTTCGGTAGGCTTGCAGTTTCTACGAATGATGGCAGTAAGTACCTATTCAGTATTGTTGTCTAAGAATGAACTCATGCGATCTTGCGTCACATGAACTCGGCCCGTACCGGTTGGCCTCGCTTTGATCTACACCTTTAGATCTTTTCCTTACAAAACAATGTTAGAACTGCTTCACTTCGTTTCGTCAAACGAACGTACGAATTACGTATACCTACGCGGTTCCACTAAACTTCACACAGGAAGGATTTTACTTAAGTATCACGTGTCATAATGACCTTAAACTATTATATGACTTGAAGCTAGACTGCTTTAAAACTTGCTTCTGCTGCGATTTCAAACGTGTCCACTTTGAATTAACGGCTCAGGTATGGATAGATATCTACAGTTCCTACCTACATTACCTCATGAACTTAAAATATTCTGTAACAATCTTAGTAAAAAAGATAGAATTGATGTTATTCCTTCTTAAAATTCCGGGTGGGCCATTATTATTTATCACAAACCTTGCATTGGAATTTTGAAACAGTCGTGACAAATTGTACCTTAATCGTCTTTGAAATTGTTACTTATTGTTTATATTGACATTTTTCCATCTGTGTTGGTGCTGAGTCATAATACATAGTATGTATAAATATTAATATAATAAATACAAAATTGTACATTGAATACTTACATATTGAACATAAAAATAATAGATTTTTATTAAAATTGGTTAAATAGAAGCGTAGATATGACCGAAAATGATAACTGATGTCTACGCGGGTGTAGTCGATGCCATCAGATAGTAGATTAATAGGTATATAAAAATAGTGTTATATTATTTGACTGTTTTAACTTTTAACTACAGGTACTTACATGTATCTATGTCCAGGCTATATGCAATTATTCTTAACCTTGTACAGTAAAAGTAATTACATAACATAATAACAAACAACATTTATAAAACAAATAAACTCAAAATAAAATAACTTGAAGTCTTACTCAGCTGATAGCCTTTTACGCATATAATATATGTAATTAGTTTACGTTTGTTAGTAACTGTCGAAGGACAAGGTTAATTAATTGCTGGTATTGTTTGGTATTTTATAAAAGGTTCAGCCACTTTTAACGGTACATCAGAGCAACGCACCTTGCACGCTCTCCCCACTTATAATAATATACCTTCAACCCTATGTTTTATGTCGACCCTATACGTACTGTGGCGAATACAATCGCCAATACACCCTCTCGATACGTTCACCTCACTCTACACGTTCGTCAATGCGTCATGGCGAATGCATTCGACAGTGTCAACGCCAACTAAACACGGACGCTATAACACGTAAGCCTTCTTACTGTACTGGAGCCCTAGACAAGTGACAATCGTGTTGTATAATGGAATAGAATAGATTGATCAAAGTATGAGATTGACATTCGTTCACGCCTGTCATACCATGTCATAAGCGTCAAAATACATGCCAATTCTATATACTGATTACTATATTCTATTCCATGCTAAAAAAGACTATCACGATTTGCCATATGTCTAGACCTCGAGTATTGTGGCACACAAACGCTAACTGCGGTACACTGACCCTTACAATTAGTAATTATAATCACGTTATTAATATTTAACCGTATTTGCAAGTCGACTATCAACATTCCACAGTCTACCGATTAAATTATAGACAAAGTGAAAGCATAAAGCACATTTACGAAGTCATCGACAACAATTGGTCACATGGTATCTATAAAAAATATCGCGGCCATGTATAATGGTTTCCAAGTTTCATTTCTTTGCGACATGAAATGTGTATTATCGTATTATTAGACTGGAATAAAACATTTGTAGCTAACTGAATCGTAAGGATATTAGTTGATGTATCACTGTTACACTAGATATATGATTCCAGTTAATGACAGTTTAATAAATAAATAATACATTGGTTATATTGTGAAATAAATGCGGGTATGAATATTATAAAAGAACTTCGAAACCCACACCAGCCTTAGCTGCTAGTCGGTAGAGTAGACCTGTTGATTAACGGTCAAGACTATGGCGCAAGTTCACCTTTAGGGAGTAGGTTTATGACTTGATTACACTTGGTTTTATTTTTGGTGTGTAAAATCCCCACGGATATCACCTGCACCGGAGCCGGTGATAGTGGTTATGTCGGGCTCGAACCGATTAAAACGCATGCCGTTTTCGGGTGATCGGTAGCCGAAGGTGAGATAGTAGGTAACATATCCGACGCACCCCGGCCGATGCCGTTGCTTCGGGTGTTGCAAACGTCCATAGACCATGATGACCTCA
The DNA here is from genome assembly GCA_963691645.1 of Pelosia muscerda. Classification (NCBI taxonomy): domain Eukaryota; kingdom Metazoa; phylum Arthropoda; class Insecta; order Lepidoptera; family Erebidae; genus Pelosia; species Pelosia muscerda. The sequence goes on from OY829105.1 coordinate 7,873,798, forward strand.
TTCTATCAGGTGGGTCGTGTGCTTGTCTACCACCTACGTGATATAAAAAAAAACGAATGTGTAGCCTGAAATGTGTGAATATTTTTAACATTGAAGTATATTTCACATACATAAAACTGAATACAACCAGTTGTATAAATATTTAAGCAATATTACTTCGTAACATTGGTAACCTGCTAGTATGCATCCTGCCATATTTTTTGGACCTAAATCGCGGGAGAATCGAGACCTTAGCGCGGATTGATTGTTTCGATATAATCTATGATTGGATTTGAGCTCGTCTACTATCACTCTTTAATATCTTCAAAGACACCCAAAATCGCATAATGCTCATGTGGAGGACATTTTAGGTATAAAATATATGGCGGGAAGTATACACAATACCCCATTATAGCACTACGTGTCTATCATCATGCAAGTACCAATGCCGGTTGCATTTAAACCTTGCGCTCTCCTAGTCACATTCAACCCTCTACTCCTCACTGCCATCTAATTCCTCACCTCTAGAGGCAATTGTTACAACCACCTTGGCCACCTCAGACGGTCTGAATCCCAGTTCAACTGATGGACAGTCTTTTCAGTGGCTTATGCAGTTATATAATAACATTAGTCCGTTCTTCTATGAGTTTCACCCGCATACGTTCGGATCCGGTGGGAATATCGGGTTGAAAAGTAACTTATGTTATTTAGGCTTTATGTAGTATACCAATGGTGAAAAAATTTTTGAAATTTGTTCAGTATCTTTTGTTTCCAAATAGAAAAATAGAAAAATTACCTCTTTATAATATCAGTGAAGATGAACTTTTGCAGTATTAGAACGCCATGCTATACCTGCATATAGTCTGTAAATACTTACGCGATTCCATTTAATACAAAGAGAACGACCGCATTGTTTCAAAAGTCAAAGGTATCAGTGAATTAATGTCACTGGTGTCCTATGTAACCGGATAGAGTTAAATAGTGCGCAGTGAGCGTGAAACCACTATTGAGCAACATCGACCAAGATACGCCATGCGTACTGTGGACTGTGGCTCATGAAACTGAACTCAATCGTTTTCTTATGTTGCCATTGTGAAGCTATTCTGTTAATTTCATAAATGTCAAATTTTGTATGTGTGTTATATCAATCGATTAGCCTATAGCAGTCCAGCAATGGGCTGTGATAGGATATAGGTCTCTCCCAATATTGGGAGGCTTTGACCCACTATTTAGTAGCTGGTCAGACGACTTGATATAGATATTTTCTTCTGTCCCTCCTGTCCTTTTCTCGTAGGGATAAAGTTTGCGTGTTTTTGTCGCCTCTTACCCTTCGGATAAGATGTGGTGATGATACTTTTTTATTCGTCACCAGACGAATAGTTTGTCATGTCACGGATATGTTTGTTCATTACCTAAAAATGGCGGTAATAAAATTTTGTTTAAAGTTATTGTCAGAGGTGAAATTCAGCCTCTGAAATAATGCTTTAAGCTGTTCCTTAAATACTTATATTACATTTTACGTGGCTGGTTTCTAACTAAACTAAGTGAAATTGAAATTTTAATAGTCAAAGTTATTCGTATGGAACTTATTTTTACTTTAAAGAAATCGTCATCATTGCAGAAACGAAATCTCAAGAATAAGAAAGTAAATATTACAGTAATTTTATCTCTTTTTAGCTCATAATATATCTGTACGTGTAACTATTCTGTGTGTTCTGAAGAAGCACTGTGTGAACATTGCAGATAGTCTTGGCGCATTCATTTTAATATACTGAAATTTCATCTAAATCCGCGTATTCCAAGGATCTTATAAAACAAAATGAAGGTGTAATCTTTACTGACAAGATATGATGCTGATGTAATCGTTTATATTTCAAGGATTTTAAAGCAATAGGAAGGTGGAAATACTTACTGACAAAATATATTGTTGTTGTATTCTTTCGTATTCTGAGGATATTAAAGTAAAAGTAGGTGGAATTCCTTACTGGCAAGTTATGTTACTTTTGTATTCATCACATCACATTTCATTATTGTAAAATAAAATACTACTTCACACTACATAAATTAATTGTTCATTGAGAAATATATACCTAACTGTTTCTGATCCAACTCTTTAAGGACTAATGTATTACTAATAACCGCATGCCATATTATATCACTGAGATATACCTACAATTTTAATGTCATGGTGTTTTGATTGAAGGTCAAGCATTCATTAACATAAAGCGCTTTATTATTCTATTCACAACAACACACTATTGTCATTATTAATAGATACCTCAAGTAAGTCTTACTTATGAATGACAGTTGATGTAACATGTGATGGGTTTAGCGCGGATTTCACCAAGCTCTACGAACCGTAGTTGAACTTTATCTAATATTCAGTCCTCTAATTAACTGCACCCCACTGAGTTGGAAAAAGTTAGGTGCAGTCCAGAAGATAAGGGCTACCGCTCCAGTAACTGTCAATCCTAAAAATATGATGGTCTATACCTTGACGACCTCAAAAATTCACTTAAAAATTTATGATCAATATATGCACGACTGCTTCTTAATTTCAAGGCCTTCTCAGTTAGTACAACATTTAGTTAAATTTGTCAAAGATATACTGAAATTCTGAATTTTCATTCTCATCTCTATAGCTTATTAATTACAGTTCCTCGAAACCGAGTGATCATCGCAATGATGATTTCTTTAATACTGTATTGGTCATTGTATCGTATTATTATAGATCGTAATTCGTAATGTTGAAAGTCATGTTTTCAGAATACAAGCAATTAAGCTTTATATTCTTATGTGGCATTAACTCGATCTTAAGGTGATTTACTATGTGACTCCCGTGATCAATTTTAATAGTGGAACTGTATCGTGAAGATTGCATAGCTTCTAAAAGGGAAATCGATTGGCCAGTTGGAAGATCAGAAGTGGTACTATAATGCAATTGTTTACCGTGCTTTTGTCAACTCTGGCATTCCGATCAGCCGTATTAGAAACTAATGGGTAACATGACACTCGGAAAAGCGGATGGTATTTCGTTATTGCCATAGAATATATCGGTATTTGGTAAACCTGTGTGGGATGTAACATGTGCCTCTACGTGTAAATGCGTACGCCATTCATAAATGTTTGGAACGTCACATTTAAACAGGTTATTTTAGTCTAAGAGTTTAATTAGAGTACAGGTAACTTGCAAAGAGCTTAATCGATGCTTTACGTGCTACGTTTTATCTAATTCAAAGAATCGGTATTGCAGTGGGGTTCGTTACCAGTTTATATACCTAGTTCTACAAACAAATGCTGTTGATGGTTCGTAAATAGACTCGTAAGTATACAAAAATTAAGTTGGCATTTTGTACGGAGGTAAGTGGAAACTTCAACAACTTTAACAATCTATGTAATTATGAACATGAGTAAGTGCACGTATTACATTTCTTTTATACAACCAACCTAAACATCTACATTAATACGCACCTACATCATTCTTTTAATCAATATGCCGCCAAACGCACTTATAATGGACACGTAACACATTTGAAGTGTTTATACGAACAGAAATGTTACAAGGCCGGTGTTTTTCGTAGCTTAAATAGTACTTAGAGCGTAAATGCATTGATCAGTGAACGGACCTTTGCATTCACCGAGAGAATGATTACGTCTGATAAGCCGGAAACTATGGAACTGGTTTTCTTAGTTTTGAAAGGTGTTACTTGTGTTACGTATAAAATATCAGAGGTTGTTACGAAATCTATTTGATTATGCTAATTTGTACACCGCACTCAAACTGTTTTGGGCTGATAATGGAGGTATTTAGGACGATTTACTTTCTAGTGGATCCTCAGAGAAGAATAAGAGAGAACGCAGCTAAATAACATTATTACTATTATTAATGCGACTTTTTTTTTATTATCTTATATTTATGGTTTATAATGCAACTTGCGTGCGATCAAAACATAGCATGCAAGCTTCTGTCAGCGTTGCTTATATTTTTAATTATCTGAGATGACTGGAATATGTAGTGAGGAAGTTATTATTATCTATTTATTACGGTAAACACATCAAATGTCTTGTTTTGCCGTACCGATGAGGAAGCATTAAGGTCGAATGTTTGCCGAGGAATGCCACGAACGGAGAAATGTTGTGTCTAAACAGTTAGGCCTACTTTTTACTAAGCAGTTCTAAGCGTGACGCTACTGAAACAAAGACGATTTGTGTAATGGTGCGTTCAATGAATGCAATGTATAAGTAGCTACCAGCGGTAAAACAAAGGTAAAATGTACTTTACCGATCAGTATTGGGCAGTAAATGTTGATATATATAATTATTACATCTTTATAAAAAACTTAATAAGTACTAAGTATCTATCTAACACGGTAGTTGAATATGAATTTGAAATGAAATATTGATATCTCGGTAAGACAACGCTTTATTACATTTTACTGTTTTATAATTTGCATATTTACTAAAAAGAAATTTACTAGGACTACAGCTAACACAGATGTGGTTAATGCTTCTTCAATGAGTTCTAGATTATAGTTTCTAATGTTTTAAAGGCTTGCAAGGCATGTGTACCATAAAAAATATCGCAAGGCTTTTAGTTATAGAGTTCCAAATATTTTCTATAGTGGTTATGTAGATGACATGTTTATTTAAGGTTAACTTATCGAAATCAAAAACATAAGATTCGGAAGCTGTTACATTCTTCTAACTATTTTGTGTAAATTAAACATAGGACAAAAGATTGCGTAACAATAAGTAAGCAACGAACAACCGCTCAGCACCTGTAGTTTTCTTAATCAATGCATACGTAATCGAAATATAGATCAATATGAGAGCTTGGCATTCACAGCAAATTAGTTTGTGATGTAAGTTGCGAATTAATGAATGTGAAAATAATGAAGTGACCATTTAGTTTTTATTGCTTGTTTTAACTCGCCGCACTTTCTAAAAGTTATTCAAAACCATTATAGTTACGATATACCTTTGTGTTAATGTCTTATGAATTAGGATTACTTAGTAATCAGTATTTATAACTGGCATACCAAGAGTAGTAGGTGGAAAAAAAAAGAGAAAGAAAGGCGGAAATATGATATTTTTTTTAAAGTTTGGTCAATTAGCCTAACACAATACATAAAGGAAATAGAAAACTACATACTTTACTATTATAAAATCTATTTGTATTAATAACATAAGTACTACTATCATAGGTTTTGTGTATATTTGAAGATCAGCAATGAGTCTTCATTAATAAAATCAAAAATTGATTTTACCTACAAATATAGTTATCGTAAGCTAATACAGACCTCGAAGTTTATCAAAACACAAAATAGATGTTGATGTGTCGATGACAAGTGTGTTTAGTTACGAGTACCAAATTATTATTTGACGACCTCCGTGGCGTGGTGGTAGTGAAGGCGATTGCTAATGCAGGAGCCGCGGGTTTGATTCCCGCTCAGTGTAAATATTTGTGTGCATGAATATGAATATTTGCATTGGGTGTTTCTATGTATAATATGTATGCATTTACGAAAAATGAATCTACGTATGTTTATCTGCATTCTAGAATCTATGGGTATAGGTGGTGTTGAGTGGATGGTCCTAGTGTATTATATTATATGTATTGTGTGTAGTGTATTATATAGTATCATAGGTACTATTATGTTTAGATCTAAGTTAGTCCTTGCGTTGTATTAAAAATAAGTCAAATTCATTTGTTATATACTTGATATCATTTACTTAAGTTGGACAAAAACAGCAATTATAAAGTTAAGTATTTTTAGTCATTCGTTGGTGACTACATCAGGTAATCTGAACATTTTCAAGTAAGGTTATTTATTATTACATCCTACTACTACGTCACATATCATATAGGTGTTATTTTCAACTAAATTTTACTCACGATTGTAATAAAATGTAAACCTATTTATTTTTACTTTACATGAGTCAACTCGTGCGCACGTTTTAAAATCCGTGCATTTTTTCGTAAGCACATCGATAGGTATGCAAGGTATAGAACGTGACATTGGAACGAATGAGTTACTTAGGTACTTCGACGAAATTGCACGACCTACAATGGTAGATAGGTGTAACTCGAAATATGGAAACAGTTTACAGTATGTACGACCATAAGCTTCACTTTTGTTTTTATAGATAGTCACAATAGCGATGACGTATTTAATAATTACAACATATTTCTAAACATTTACAAATTCCATTGTAGAAAGTATGTAGTGTGTTGTGCAATATATTACTATAGTTAATGCAGTTTAGAAGAAAAGGACATGACATGTGTTCCATATTAGGTACTTTAAAACAATGTTATTTAGTACAGTAACATAGTGGAGTGAAACAAAAAGAAGATATTAGTTCAAAAGTTTAGAAAATATTTGATTTTATCGTATACGAGACATTAAAACCCTTTATGTAAGACGTAACAGAACGATGTTGCCACAATAAACTAAATTAGAATTCGGAATAAAGACCGATGCTTGGTGGGACACACAAACACACATCAAGGCCTTATCTATAAAGTAAGATTAAGTTAAGCGTCAATGCTTATCAAGGTTCTAAATCAGGCAAATATAGGTAAGTGAAGTAGATTAATCGCCTCCTACAAAGTCCTTATTCAGCTTTGGCAGCACTAATATCTTACGAAACATTTCAAGGTAGCATAACAAATCAGTATATTTTATGAATAAAATATTTAACAAAGAACTACAATGACACTGAAAACAATATTCACGAGTAAGTTTTGAAGACGATGGGAATACAGACACGCAATAATTTAAGTAGGTTATACAAATACTTTATAACAATGATACTGGTTAAAGTGATAATTTGCTTCGGTCATGGACATATTACCACAGATAGTGGGAATAATGGGAAACTGTATAATAGTGATAGTGGGAATAAGTGGATAACAGTGTCTAGTGATGAGTGATAAATTTATTCAAGTTTTTCCATACATATCATGTCATACATCGATGACAAGTGGACGTTTAATAGGGTTATGGCTGACAACGAGTAGGTATGTATTTATTGTGTATTATTGTTTGATAGCAGAAGGCTACTGATAGCCGTGTGGTATATCCATGAGTATATGAAGGTAGGTGGAGAGAGAGGCGTAGGTAAAATCTGCTTAGTCCACAGGAAATAGACCTGACTGACTATTATGCACGAAATTGCCTTTTTTATCACGCAAAAATCCTCACGGATACCTCTCCCGCCGGAGCCGGTTGGTTGGAGGTAAGATAGTTGCGAACATATCCCTAGCACCACGGCAGACCCGGGGCCCTCTCTTTCGAGATGACCCCCTTCGGGTATAGAGACCACGGAGTCCCCATCTAGCCGCCGGGTATCCACGACATGCTTTTGCTAGGCCACGCTCATGGAGGACGGGGGTCAACCTGGGACCTCCACGTAAGTATCGTCCGTATCGTATGTATGTAATACATGTGTATGTATGTAGGTATGTAAGTCTGACACGCTTAATCTCTGATCACGCACTACTAACTTTTCGAAAGACATAAATAATATATCACTTAGCAAAGTGATTTATCATTTGTTAGCGTGCATACTTCATGTGTTCTTCACATTGTTTTGGATGGTCTGTGTAGTCTACCAATCTGTATTCGGCGCTAAGCGGACTGTGACCGTTAGGTCTCATAGTGAGCAGAGATCCAGGTAGATATGCAGCACTTTTAGTTATATTCTGAATTTTATTATCTATATAATGAGAACATAACAAGTGACTGAAATGTCTCATTCATGTTAATTAAGTGAAAATAACTTTCTAAATAGTTAAAGAGTCAGCCATTCTATAAGTGAAGCAAATAATTAACCATGTCTTTACGTAACAAGCCTTGTTCAATTAAGTTTTGGCCGTAAGTATTTAAAAAAGAATCATACAATCGTTCTAAATAATCTTTTGTCTCGTTGCAGAGTCAACGACATTAAAGATTACCATACATAAAATTTCGCAGAAAGTCTAAATAAACGAATGTCGCTTTACGCAATTCTCGAGAATATTAACGGATATAAAGAAACTGTTGCTGTCGTGTATAAGTATACAAATATTTCTCATGACCTTACATACTAGCGAAAATCACACGTAATATATATAACAACTAATGTGGTTTTAACTTCATATAAAAATGAGTAAAGAATAAATTGGCTATGTATGTATTATGTAAGAGGATTTTGTAGGTTGTACCTTTTGCAAATGTGTATTATACTAAAGTTTGAAATCAGAGATCTACTCAGATCCTTTCTTGGAACATGATGATCATACCACGATAGTTATTTAAGGCTCTTAAGAGTCTACGTCCAGTACGTCATAATATACGGCGGAGAAAATCATCAAATTGAACTCACCCTGAAGACTAGGTGCTGACGCGGGCGCAGCAGGGGGAGGCTGTAGTGGTGTGGGAGGCGGCCTGCGTCTCCTAGGAGCATGTAAACCTGGTGCTGACGCAGCTCTTGTCGCCGTACGGAAACCAGGAGCCCTATATCGGGCAGACTTGACCGGACCAGCCGGTGCAGTGTTCGTACCCGTGATTGAGGGTAACCGAGGAAGGGAACCGGCTCGTTGTTCTTCTTCCGACTGTAAGAAATGCAGGATATTAAAAAACTGATACCTAAATCGAAGGGAATTCTTCACATTTTTATTATAATGTATCCCTAACGTCCATGTAAATTAAGTTTTTTTTGGAATTATTGCAAGGGTTTATGACTTCTTTTGATCGAACTGTTGCACAAAGTATCTCTAACAAGCCTCATCACTCTATATCATTAGCTTATAGTCCTAAAGCAAAGTTTTACATTGCGAGGTGGTAATTATTGGAGAGCCACTGTGCCCACTGCTCATACAAAAGTGACGGTAATTTAAAATTGACCGCTGAACAGAATTTGCTCGAACGTCTCTTTATGTGTTTAAACCTGTAATGAATATTTAATCACCGCATTAATTCTTCTAAATTATTCTATTAAATAATATATATAAATAACCTCACTTTTGAAATAGTAAACTCAGCACAATAATAAAAATTTGGTTATAATAATCACGGACTTCAGAAAAAACTAGTGCATTAACACACTTTTTTACTGCTGTGAATTTAGTTACACTAAAAAAGTGTGTATGAATATAGGTATGTGTGTACAATAGAGTTACTGTTATAGTATAGGATTTAATTTGTTACAGGTTATAAAAATGTTATACAATTTATACTCCTTAACTACCTTAACACACTTTTTATACTGTGTGAATTTTTATGAACTAAAATAAACTGTGTTTACAACGGAGTTACCTATTATTATTATTATGAGAACTGATAGATTTTTTAGGTATGTATTATAGGCACGCTGAACAATTGTTTTAAATATAATACCCAAGAACAGAACCGCAAGCCTCGTCGAGTGAAGTAAATCATCATACCAAAATACTTTGTAGTGTCTATGGTATGGAGGATAGATCAAATCGTATAGGTATATAAAGTTGTTATACAATCCATATTCTTTCTCACTTAACCCGGGTGCTAATTTCAATCACGTCTAAATTAGCATGTTGCTTGCACCTAGTGTGGGATGGGACACACCTCAATGTACAATAAATAATAATAAGTTATATTAATTACGACATCAAGGTAAAAAGTTATTTCACGAATTAATTAGTCTACAAATTCTAAATAAAAACCATAGTATACCCCATTATTATAGGGCATAATTTGGATTCGGAAATGATATCTAAGACTGTCAGTCACTCTTATTTGATATAAAGTTTATTTTATAATTAAGTTAATAAATAAGCTCTTTTCTACTTCTCTTTTATTTACTACAATAAAAAATCTAATAACAATAGCATGTTAATAAACATAATGTTTTGTGAATATATACTTTTTGATGTAATGAGTAATGACTTTCGGGTAATAAGATGTGTTTGTCACTTTTAATGTCATTATAGCCAAATTCTATTGTATATAGTATGTACCTAACCATGACAAATAATATTTTTTCAGATTGCGAACTAATATTTCAGACTACAGCTGTCATCTTATTTTCAGACTACTTATCTACTGCTGAATATTTGATAGACGTCTACCAGTTTTCGCAAGTAGTGCAACACTGCACGTGTTGCACTACGACTTCCTGTTACTTTCTCCAGAGATTTTATAGTTCTTTATTAATAGATATTATTTATGAGTTAGGAAGTTAACCTATGTTATATAAATCTTGGTGACTAGTTACTTAACTTTAATTAACTTTAAATGTCTACTGTAATTACCTGTATGCCAGTTATGTACTTAGCATGGTTTTCGCAGTTGTTTTTATTCTTCACTTTAAATACTCTAAAAATATTCTACGACATTCTATGCAGCACTATTTAAACCTTAACTTGTATAGTAACTACTCGTAGCTTGTAATAAGGGTTCTAGAATGCGAATTCTTCTTATACAACTTAGGTGGCAGAGAAGCACACGGCCCACCTGATTGAAAATGGTTACCGTTGCCTTTGCAATACAAGGGACGTCACGCTCGTGATGCTCATCCTGTAGAGGGGAGGGAAGGGGAGGAGGGATAAATAAACTTATATACAGTTTCTGTAAATACATATATTCAATTGTTCTATACACAGAACAATGAATACAGCTGATGAAGACAGACATGTCAGAATGTACGGTAGAATGTCACCAGTGCGTTGATGTCTTTACTTATAAATTTTCCTTAAACTGCCAATTTCAAGACTGCGTTTAGTTTACTTGTATTGATGGTAATATCAATAATATTCAGGATTTTGATTGTCTTTAGGAAAGTTTTATAACTACTTATATCAGTCAACAGCCGGTATGACTAATTAATATAAACCCCCTAAACCTTGTTATTTCGTTGCGTTCGAAATAGGTATGTCATTTAATTAGTTACTATACTTTCTTTTCATTAATTATAAGAAAAAGAACAAAAGTTACAGATGCTCTATGTCGCTGCAAGAAGCTCAAATGGCGTTGGGCTGGACATGTAGCCAGACTGACAGACGACCGTTGGACCCACAAAATAACAATTTGGGCGGGACCACCAGGCGTTAGAAAGAGAGGTAGACCTGCAGCCCGGTGGGCAGATGACATAATAAAAGTAGCTGGAAAAAATTGGATAGAGACAGCAAAGAATAGAGAGAAATGGAAATCTCTAGAGGAGGCCTTCACCTTCGAAACGAGGGGTTCTTGCCAATAATAGAAAATTTATATTTTAGTTTTTATTTTAAGTTAAAAAAAAAATTATAATTTAAAAATAAGTTATTGTAAAACTGATATCTTTGTAGAGTAAGAAATATAAGGCTTTTTTATTTTATTTTATTTTATTTTATTTTATACTTTCTTTTCATCATATTTCACAGTGGGATCTGTACCTAGTACCTATCCATAGCACAAGTAATCACGTTGTAGAACTATGACAATTATGTAAAGCGTACACGTATTTAGTGTAAGTGCCTACAGAATGTTTTTCACATAGGTCAACTGCTAGTTTCTTCTATTTGTGTCAAATAGAAGAAGTTTTTGAAACCTGCAGTCTTTCTTTCACAACTAAACATTTATTGTTTCTTATGGTGTTAGCCTTGGACGGACTCGGGACTCTGACATCTAATGGTTGCGGGTTCAATTCTTACACAGTTTACGCTTCTCTTACAAAAATACCACTATCAACGTGGCACTAATAGTTCTAAACTAGAAGTCCTTGAGTATCCTTGTGTTCAAATAGTTTTAAGCGGTTGTCTTTTACGACCAAATTACAAAATTACAATAATGGTGTCATGGGTAGAGAAGGTTCCTTCTGACAAGGTGAAATGCTATGTTTGGGCTTACTCATTCGTCTATACCAATTAATATAATTGAAGTGTCCATTTGAAATGTTCATAAAGTAAGGTTTAGAAAGAGTTCATTGTATTTCGCTGCACTTTGTAGGTGATCCATAAAAAAAACGTTGAATGTTTTTTTGTCTACTGTTCTGACTGTTCCGGGTAATCACCGAAGTAGCTGGGTATTTTGATGGAATTTTATAATATTCCTTGCATATAACTGAAGTAATAAGACATAACATAATATACTTTTATTTTAGAAAAGATATTCCTACAGACAAAAACACAAAAATTGAGGCACACAAATTCGGGGGCACAGTGGGACACAGTCACTACTTACTCGTACATCGTACATATACACAGTCAGGTCATAAGTTTTGTCACATGTTTAATATAAAATAATTGAGACAATTTTATTCATTAAGTAACCATTTATATACCAAAATGAACTTAACAAAACATAGATTCTTATGAGAATAAAGTTTATTCAAAATTACCTCCGTGATTTTAAATATAGGCCTTCAATCTGCGCGGCCAGTTGTCTATCGCAGCACGAACAAGGTCCATGTCAATATCGGTGGCTACCTTAATCAAGGATGTCTTGAGTGACTCCAAATTGGGATGAGGCTTTGAGCATGTCTTTTCCTCCAAGTGTTGCCATATCTTGTAATCTAACGGACTCAAATCTGGACTGGAGGAGGGCCAATCTTCGTGCCGGATGAAGTCGATTTCACGCGCCGCCAGCCAGACTTGGGTGGTCTTCGCTCTATGAGCTGGCGCCGAATCTTGTTGGAATACCCAGTGCCTGTTATTGAACATGGTATGAGAAACAGGTTCCACAAGGTTCGTCCTGACTGTATTTTGATACACAACTGCATTTGTTTTTACACCTTTCTCAAAAAAATGTACCTCTGTTAAGCCCCAATAAGAAACTCCCAACCATACCATGAGCGAGGATGGAAAATGACCTCGTTGGACACGTGGAATACGGTTGCTCGCTTCTTCACTACTGTGTGCGTACACCTTATCATTTTGTTTGTTGTAGCTCTCTTCTACGGTAAAAATTTTTTCATCCGAAAAAAGAATTTCCCGATATTTTTTTTCTCGCGTACCGTTTCAACAAAGCGCGGCATCTCTTCAGTCTCAGGTCCATTAGACGAGCATTCAAGCGATGTCCTGTTTTTCTTCGATATGCCCGAAGCCCTAAGTCTTCATTTAACACCCTTTTCACCGTGGTTCTGCTTGACCCCATCTGAAGGACCAACAGTTTCTGCTTACGTTTGGGATTTCTTTGAATTCGCGCCTTCACAGCTTTTATCACTGCTGGAGTCCTAACAGACCGAGGACGACCACTTCTTGACTTGTCATCTACACTAGAGTCTTCATTGTATCGTTTGATGGTACGATAAACGAATCTTTTGGTTGTATTCAAATTTTTCACTATGTTAAAAATTTGAATTGGCGCGTAACCGCAACGATGCAACGCAATAACTGCAACATGGTCTTCTTTAAGGGTCCACTCCATATTTAAAAATGAGTAAAATTCTAACAAGTATGCATTTTTATTTTCATGAATAGTTGGAAATTCGAATTCAATAAACTTTTTTATGGCCTGCATTCACAAAGAAAAGTTTTTACTGTGTGACAATACTTATGACCTGACTGTGTATAATGTAGAAAGTGCATGCAAGTTGCACAAGACAAGCTAATATATGATGCTTTAACAGAACGTTATAGTTGTAGCTATGATTAAAAAGGGCGTGTCATTATAGATCATTGCAGTATCAATTCTGTCACAACAATGGCAATGACTAAACAATTAGTATTACCTTCGAACTAAAAATAAAATTGCATTTCATTGCGTAAATTATTTTTTTATGAACCCTTCAAATATTTCAAGTGCCACAAATGAAATATCTTTACTAAGTAGATTTTATGGAATATATTTACATTTATAATATTTTTTATAGGTTGCGAAACTTGTGAATAATATTATTGTTAATTAGTGTGATATACGGCTAGTGTAGTTAATATATTCTGTTCCAGGCTACATTAATTCAAGTTCTGTCTAACGTACATTGAGTGTTAGCCAACCAAAACTATCTTTTCATCTCTTTATTTTCTGATTTCAAAATAAGAAATTATATCAACGGACTTCATACATTACCCAAGAAAAAAATGAAGTTTTGCAGAATACTTGAACATTAAATATTTTAAGAGGCCGTTCACCTATTAAAGTTGTTTTGTGTTGTGTGTTCTATGAATTTTATCGCCATAAGCTACTACAGACAATGTTATTTTTTATAAAAAGTATTGTATTATACTGTAGAGTGCTTTAACGCACACTTTTTTTTCTTTAGACATTATGCCTGAGCCACATAAGGCTCAGATTCGTGGAAGGCCCCTTAGTTACAATTTGGTACCATAAAGTCTCTTTTATATGTCTACCTACCATTCGGCGAACAGCCTAATATTCTCTCCATGTTAGTGTCGTTATAAAAAAATATCGTAATATTAAATTGGACAACTCTGAGTCTTCCCCAGTTTACCTAATCTTCTGTGTGAGTACAACTTACTACCTTATATGGAATAATATAAAATGAATTATCATTAGGTAGTGTAGATATTACTAAATTTAAAAACATTGAATTGTCATGCACCGTCACGGTGTGTGAGCCAACTACCTGATATAGTGCTAACGTATTATAAACAGGGTGAAGTCATTCAATAATAAAATGAGTGTAATTGGTATTATAATAAGGCATTGATTGAAAACCAAACGTTATTATAAATTACATAATCAATAAATGTTGTTACATTCAATTGATCTAAGCATTACAGTGAGAATATAATTGTAATAAATAAAATACAATTGATATGTCATCAAATAAAATAAACTGATAACACCATACACATTTAACTTAATATTTTATGAATATCTTATAATATCATACCCAACCATTAAGGTACCTGTAAGATTATATTCTATAATTTTTTTTTATTATGTACTATGCGATTCAAATGTATAACTGTCAGAACGAAATTTTGATTCCCGTTGCTAACTTCAGTTTTATTTATCAAAGTAAATTATTTAACTGCATAAGTCAGTCTTCAGAGGATTGAACTCAAAATGCCCAAAAGAGTTATTTATAGGCAGAACATTATCATGTCCTGTTTCAAACGTTATGTTTACTAACACAAGTGTGTTGTAACACTGTAAGTAAACAAGCGTGTGATACGCATCTTGCTATACTTGGGCGGCGCACGCATACGCACACCATACTATCAGGTAAATATTGATGTTTATATTTCTACATAGTTACATTATCTCACGCCTGAGTCAGTGCCTCTGAAGCAACTTTTTATTCATATGTTCAAAGATATCTTTACTGAGGTAAGGGACATGACATTGACATTTTCGAAATAAACACGTGACAAATAAACAGACACGCGTTCCAATGGCCTTGAATAGTGATCAATACTTGAAATTCTTTTAGTTTGTAGTGAATTAAATAGGCACTAATTTACATATACCCTTTCACCGTTTTAACTTAGTGTTTATTATGTTTAGTAAGGTATTAAAGCAAATATAATGGTCTCACCTCCGCGTCTGGTGCAGATGCACGCCGTCTTCCCCGCCATAGTCTATCCTCACTACCACCGATAGCCCCACAGCTCCTCGAGTGAGACTTCTGTGCAGCCAGGTCAGCGCCCGCCGGAGAACGCCGTGATTCACAGCCACCACCACCCAACGTACCCCTTGAATCGGCTGCTAGTAAAGCAGATTCGAAACTACCACGCCACGAAAACCTTTCACAATCACTCGCGACACTTCCTCTACTCGCGGTTGCTTCTAGTATGTCATGAGATCGACTCCTAGCTAACGCACCCGGTTCCGAAGCACTATCTTCATCCGTACTTGGTGATGCACCACCCGATACTTCGTGCATTAATGCTACTAATCTACCACCTATGTGCCTCATGACTTTGCCGAACATGGGAGGCGAACCCTCTCCGGCCCGACCCAACGTCTGTGCCAATCTCCGATATGCTCCAACCGCATCACGCTCGAGTGACCCTGCGTCGTTACCGCCCCGGTCAAATTCGTCAATTATTTCCCTGCAACTATCCGATATTTGTTTTCTTAGTGCCGACCGGTTAGCCGCCGTACCCTCTAAATCGGAGCCAGCGTAATCAGAGGAATCATATGAGTCACTCCACGTGTCTTCGCTTGATAAATATTCAACGATTTCGCGCACTTCTTCATCTCGAATTCCCGGAACTGTTTTCATTAACCTTGTCAACTCGCTTTCAAAGTATAAAAGTTGAGGTGGTTTCGGCGGGCGAGTACTTTCAGTATTATTGGGTGATGTGGACGTCGGGGTAGAAGATCGAATGTTCGTTGTATGTACCATTTGTTTGAAAAATTGGCGCATTTTTGTCATCATTAAATTTGTTTCCTCGTCAGATGACCAATTATTAAAGCTATCTTTACGCACTAGGGGGCTTTGAGGTGGCCGGGATGAAGGAGGACCTTCTACACGTTCCTCTATATCAGGTCGAATTTCCTCGGTAATTTCTTCTAATTCTATTTTAGGTTCAAGAGATCTAGCTAATTCAGAACTAGAATCCCCATTTCTTAGTAAATCATCGCAACTACCTACAAAGCCACTATCTCTACTAGTTTGTTTCTTAGATTCAGATAATTCAGATCCAAGCGGTGGGAATTCAGGTCGGGGGGATGTTCTGCCATCTTCGCCTTCCGAAACAGATCTAGTGTCATCACGTGCTTCTTCCGTAAACTCAGCTGATTGTCGGCGTTCATCCGCAGGCGAACTACGTGGCTTTTTGTTTTGTTTTTTCCTTTTAGGTTCACCTTGCATTTCAAGTCTCTCGGATGAATCGTGCCTGTCTTCTGTTTCTGTGCTAGATCCATCTGAAACTTCTTGATTTTCTTGAGAAGGTTCTTCTCCTGTTAATAGATTATCTAAAGAAGAAGAATGAGACCGCGGTGTACCACGGGCGCGAACCAACCGCTTTCTCCGCTGTTCAGGACTCTGTCTCCCTTCGCTGTCGCTCCCGACGCTTCCGGAACCATCTGAATCCCGCCTATGTTGATTAAAACCCATAAACTCTGAAAGGAAATACGTTTCCAATCGTGATGACATCAACTCGTCATTCTCACCACTTCTTTTAGGAGGTTGTTCACTACCGACAATGGATTCACCACCCTCACTACTCACGCTGGACGTTTCTGACACTGCATCGTCATCATCCCGAACATTTCTTCCATCACCTAAACCAAAGAAAAAGTATTTTTCTAACTCTGTTGCGGATATAGGTCGTGGTTTTTTGATGGTTTGTTCCGTTTCGCTTTCTTCGCAGCTTTCTTCGACTATAGTATGTAAGGTGAAGTCTATGGAACGCCGACAGTAAGCGAAATCCTCTCCCCGTAAAGGCAGTGAAGCTTCATCCCCCGAATCAGTGTCAGAAGGTGAAGTGGCCTCGTCCTCGTTGTGGCTGACATCCTCGACCCACGAATCGTCGTCTGCGAGCCCCTCCTCGAGGCACACGACCGCCGAGAGAGTGTCGGCATTGCTAACAACAGTCACTCCGCCCGAAGGCTGCAGCGTTTCGTCGTCGGATATTCGTTCGTCTAATTCGGCTTGTGGCACTCCCGTGTTGGGTTGCGATTCACTTTGTGAGTTGGTGTGATGCACTGTGACGTCACGCATGAGCCGCGTCGTGTCTGACGTGACAACGGAGACGCGGTCGTGCGTTATCATAACGCGGCTAGTAAAGCGCGCGGAACCGTCCGCACTGGCCGTACGCGAGCGGCAAACTGTTGTCGCGGCAGGTGCGCACGCGCCCCTCTCCTCGTCCGAGCAAACCGGCCTTACACCGCGCATTTTCTCCTCCTCCTTTTGCTCCTCCATTAATTCTTTCTTCAATAGTTCACTGAGTGTACGTTCAATACCTTTAAACAAGTCTATTTTTTCCGTGGGCGATGAACTTATGTTATCCTGTCGAGGCTCTGGCGACGGCGCTAATTTTGTTAATGAGTGTGGTGGAACCTCTAATGAAATTACTTCATTATTATTTTCATTTGTTAATTCTACTGAAAATTTAACTTTCACGTCATTTTCTGTATTAAATGTGCCTGGCAATGAATTGTAGTCGGTATTTTCACATGATATTCGTCGATATCGATTAAGGTCACTATCTGTGTGGTTTCTCTTATCTAAATCACAACTACTCGAACTACAACTCGCATTAAAACTGTTATATTGCTCACATGTTTCACTTTGAAGCATATTTTCGTCGCAAAACTTGAAGAAATTCGATTTTTTGTAGCCCCCCTCATTGCTGTCATCATCGCTATTGTTTTCATAGGGAATCACAGAATATTCTTCAGTAAAATTAACTGAGTCCAGTAGCACGATATTTGAGTTATCACTCATTTGAGAACCAGATCCGTTGGATTCTGCACTAATATTAATGTCATTTTGATGTGGTACTTCAACTGCATTCATTTCCAAACTATCAGATTTTTTGTCGTAAGAGTCGTCACAATCGATACCACTACTATCAGCATTATCCTCTAAGTCCGAAGATGAGTCAGCTGGATTGACTACAAATACACGCGAAAATCTACCACCACCTCCTCCTCCAGAATCATCGGAGTCCTCATCAGACGTTGCTGGCTCTTCTGGGGCGCCACTTGTAAGATCATAGCTTCTTCTTGCTACTGCTTGGTCAGAATCACTCGAGTCAGCCGATTCGTTTGAAGAAGGGAAAGCTTTCTCTGCATCCAAATGATCCGGCATGGCATTTGCGTGGTCTGATAGCGATGATAAGGAATCCTCCTCGGCAATCACCTTGATTCCGACTGACGTCTCATTTTCAACTGGCCGTTCAATAACATTATCAACGTTATCGTTATCGCGAGGTTTAGGTACATGCGAAGATTCCGATTGTATCGCTTTATCAGTCCTTTCAATAGTGGTCATTTCGATTTTATTCGTTTGTGGTGATGTGGTGGCGGAGACGGTGGCGGTCGCGGCGGCGGTGACGGCGACGGCTGCAGCCGTGGTGAGTCGCGCGAAAGCTGCGGCATCTAGAGGCGGAAAGCCGGGGTAGGTGTTCCAGTGTGGCGCTGGTGGGGTCTGCGTGGGAAACGCGAGTAGCGCCGGCCAAAGAGCAGCTGGTACGGGTACTGGCACTGGAACAGGGACTGCGACTATACGGGGCTCGGCGCCGCAGGAGCAAGGTCGCGGGCAAGCCTGTGTCGAGTGTTTAATCGGTGGAGGTACAGGATGCGCCGCCGACGCGCCCGGCTCAAAGTAGTCCCAGTCGCAATCGTCGGGCGCGGGCGGCGCGGCCGAGGAGGCCGTGGAAGATGAGTCTTCCGTGTCTTCTCGACACGAAGAGTCCGAACTCAGGAAAACAAGTCGATAGTCTTCGGGACGCATGCGACCGGCCTCCGGTTCGCTCGCCTCGGCTGGTTCGCAGTTGACGCCCCACTCTGAAATAAATAATTGTATATAAATCACTTGTGGATTATTATATCATCATTACGTTACTTATTTAGGTCAAAAATCTTTAAGATCCGTGTAAGTGGAAGGGCAACTCTCATTTTGCTTGTCCAAAAAAGATCAGTCGTAATAAAACGCGTTACACAGGTAAGCTAAAACCGGTTATGAAACTTGTATAGAATACATACGCGAACCTGTTATACTAGTATGTATTTATAACCACGTTTTATTTGATATAGACTAAGAACAATTAGAAACGCCTTCGCTTTTTTATAAGCAACAAGTCACCGCTCAGTAACATAATACGTGCGTGAGTCACGATTATTGCAGTTATAAAATGTGTAGGCACCTGAGTTTCCAATATTTACTTCACTATATTGAAGTACATTCATAATATACTCAGGTCCTTACTTCCTCAGAGGAGAAACCATAGCTGTATTATTATCAAATCAAATGTCATAATTATCATGGCGAGACTGACATGTTAATGAAAACAGAACAGGAGGTAGCAGTATTCGCTATCGTGAGCCGGAAACTACAAAGTATTCACGAACCGGAAGTTAAGTAGGTACCATATTTTTATTTTAATAAAGTTTTTCCAATATTTTATTGCGTGCAATTGTGCATTAAAACGCGAATTTAAAATCTTTAAAAAATCGAACTGTAAACACGTAAGATAAAATAACGCTTTTTTGCGTTTAATGTCATTGAGGAGTAAAATATAAAGGTATTTATTTATTTATAAATTTAAAGCTGTTCAACTAGGAACAATTATAAGTTTATAGTTTCTTAGTAAGGTACTAAAGGGAACCATTTTTGCATTAGGGTCACACGGAAAAGCTAGTAACCTGCGCTCCTAGACAAGTGATACAACGTTAGTAGATAATAATGAAATAATCGGGATTGTCATATATTTATGACTGTCATAAACGATGTTATAAGTTTATTGACAATCGTATTACGTATATCAATCGCATGCATTGATTATTCTATTCTATTAATGTTGTGCTATTTGTTTACTTCTAGAAAGTTTCAAAGCCTCATTCGTCTGTGAAGAATACAGGTGAACAGAGTTGTTAAGTTAGAGTGCTGTACATCACTTAAGAACTTTTCTTTCAAACCGTCCATGTCAGTTATGACTCTTTGGTTTTCATTAAACTGTACATCAATTGTACTACGTTCGTTAACAGTAAAGTAAGTAGTTTACATTGTCAGTCCTTATTGTTTGGCCAAAGGAGTGTTGTCTATGAATATTATTACACAATACGTATAGTACTTATAGTAGAAACTGCTTTCCATTCCGGGAATAGATTTATTAATAGATTATATTTAGGAATAGATTGTGAGAATGGAACACAACAATTGGTAATGAAAATGTATTAAACATAGCACCATCTTAACCAATGGTTTATTGCAAATATAATTCAAATAGAATCGAAAAACATACTGCATAATTTAGAAGAGATGAAATGGACATAAAAGCAATAAAATCTGTTTCTATAGACAGATACTAACATCGTTTATACGAGAGTAACTCTGTTCCGCTTTCACAGCTGAGGCATTGAACCGATTTTGATGGAAAAATTGTACAGCGATAGATAAATAATTGACCTCCAGAAAAGATTTGCGGGTGGAGCCGCGGGCAATCGCTTTTATAAGTACCTAGTAAGTATCTCTATTTTTTTAATTGGTAAATACTCCACTTACAAATTAATCATGAAAATCATCTGTTTGTTTACTACCCTAGTGGACAAAAACATAATCTCTGCACTGTTCAGACTTCTGTACTACTTATTGAATCAAATTCCTGCACGCACAGAAATTCATGATCTCAGTAGCAAATGAAATATAAACAGAAAGTAATAATTGCAGTTTAATTAATTTGCACCTTTTAAAATTCCTGTAGTTTATTTGTACGATCACTATTAAATCAATTAAAATACACATTTACGTAACTACGTAACCTACACTGAATTTCTTTAATGAAACGAGTGAGACTCTCTGTTTCGAGAAGGTGATTGATTTTACTTTTGCCCGTATCTATGTCTATGGGTTACTCAGTTCCGGTTTAGATGGTGCTATATACTCTCGATGCATAACCACTATTGAGAAGATTATGAATATATACCGTGTCACGGATGAACGTGTCATTCTATAAATAAATATACTATGTGAATAATTCATGCAAAGTTATTTATTTAACAGAGGTGACAATTCAGGGAGGTTTACTGTGGCGTTATTTATGAACGAATCCCGAGGATTTGAGGCTCAACCCTTAAGTATCCTTAAGGGTGGAGTTACCCTTGGTGGTTACCAAAGGTGTGCTAAGTCTAGTAAAAGTCTTTTAGTAAATGCGGCCTGTACTTTGTACATCATACACTCAGACAAAAGCAAAATTATTCATTATAATCCATCCACAAAACTAATAGTTTATAACACTTAATGGGAGTCTGATTCTTAAGTTTCATTACACTCATAAGTAAAATGCAAAATCTTCTGTACAAATATATGCGTGTTCCATATAATTGTTAACAAATGCACAACACGTTTCAGACCTACAGAAACGTAAATACAGAAACATGATGTGAATGTAATTACAACATTTACGCCTAATGTGCTCGTATTAGGAGGCATGCAGACGCACATGCAATTTCTGCTTTAATTGTATGTCTCTGTTGACTTAATATCAAATTATGAGAGTTTTAATGTTAGTGATGTTAGGGACGAAATGGACACTGGACATGAATTTCCGTCAGACAAGGAATTTAGTAAATATGATGTCGTCGCCTTTGCTCAGCATACATAGGAATTTCTTCAGACTTAGAACCAGATGATGAAGAAAAATCATATTGGAGGTTCTTATACCTCAATATAACTTTATCTTGCCTTATGGCAAGGCTGGATTTTCAGGAATGAAGGTTAACCATTAGGTACAATATATAATGTAGATGCAAAAAAATAATAATGTGTAGTTTCAGGTCATTGTAGTGAGGAATAACATAAAAAAACTGCAGCAGAATATGTTATAGTCTAAGTATGGTTAGGTTCTACTCGCTTCCTAGGTATAAATGTCTACCTACGCGGTGTGGTCACGTTAACTGGTACCTGTCAGTCAGGGTCAGCACGCGAGCTCTATGCATAATTTGCTTTATTAAAACAAATATATGTACAGCTTTGTTTCTAATTAACGAGAATCCTGCATAGCAAAGTCTAGCAATATGGCTTCCCTATGTATGATTTAATCACAGTGACGTATACTCTGACAGCTATTGTTTTTGGTTACAACATAATTATGCAAAGGAATTACGTTTGAGAAGTCGTATTTATAAACTAATATCAATAGCATTATTAAGTCCTTAGTACGTTTTGGCTATCTAACTAAACTGAATTTGGAGTGCCTACATGGTTACGTATCAGAATTCCGAAAGTTCAAATCCCCAAATTGGAAAATAAGATTTTATCATTGAACGTGCAGTTTAGGTTATTTTCGGTTAAGAGACCACCGCCATACATTTCTATTATACAGGGTGGAATTTTGTAATGCCACCTGGAGGGAAAGTACTCTTAATACTGCAGATAGAACATTTTACTCAAAGGAAACATTCCTTTGTTTTTTTTTAAATTTGCTTGCCGCACCCAGAAATCAAACCGACTAAAATCTGTAAAAGTTACACCCTGTACTTTTATTACATCGATCGTTAGGGTCAATTATAAGGATGAAATCTCTCTAACAAACTTCATAAATTAAATGAAAGGAAAACAACGAAAACCTAAATTATTTTAATTATTTACGAAAATGGTAAACCAACTAATTAATTGCTCGATACAAACATTTAGTCCTAAATCAAAGTTGTTCTGCTGAGCCGTCGCTTTCTGAAACTACCCGTATTCTTGAAATTTTCTACTATTATTTTCAGTACAAACCGAGTTGGTGCCGGTCGATCTCGATATCTCTCTCCATACCACCAATAGTAATTCGTTATTTTAATGGATAAAAGACGTCAGTGATAATAATTATTAATTAATAACATAAGTTAATAGATGGATCTTTGAGTAAAAGTGCTTTAACTTGACCCATTGAACCATTAATTTAAGATTTCATTGTTTTCCTTTCATTTAATTTATAAAGTTTGTTAGAGAGATTTCATCCTTATAATTGACCCTAACGATCGATGTAATAAAAGTACAGGGTGCAATTTTTACAGATTTTAGTCGGTTCGATTACTGGGTGCGGCAAGCGAATTTTAAAAAATCCTTGAATGCAGTTTTTTTTCTTTTCAAAAATAAAGGAATGTTTCCTTTGAGTAAAATTTTCTATCTACAGTATTAAAAGTACTTCCCCTTCAGGTGGCATTACAAAATTCCACCCTGTATATTTTATGTAGAGGTGCGCAGTGCCCTCCCCGCGCAATTTGATTTGGATTTTTGATCTAATATTAGAGATTATGAACTTCGGTCATTCGTGTTGGGTTGTCTTATGAACATTGGAATATACTTGAATTAACTCAGCTTCGCTTGACTAACTATAGGAATCAATAAGTACCACTTTATTACTGGACGAATACATAACAAACATGTTATCATTTAGATAACCAAGAAATATTTGAATTTAAGCTAGTTTATTCAACATATTTCTCCATTACAATTGTAGTTTTATAATAAATTTGACAAACATGGTGACATGTTTGTCAAATTAACAATCTAATAACCCGCCCCTGATCGCTCACAGAGTAAAAGTGGCAATCACACTTGTCGAATCTCCACGCTGGATTGCGATAGTCAGCCTCTGTACGAAACGAACGAAACGATCCGGAGCGAGAGTCACAGCCTCTATGAGTCTCCCGATCTCCCTTACCAGGCTTTTGGCTTCTTTGCCCTAGTTCCTAAATTACCAAAAATATACAACAAATATAGTATAAAACATAAAAATTTAATGATGATTGCGCAAGTGCACTTAGGAGTATTAAATTTACTCCTCCATTTTTTACAATTCAATTAAAGTGACTGATCCTTTTAATTATTTCATAGGATAGGATGTTGTTCTTGTTACCTATGCAAATTGAATATTGAAGTACATTATCTCGAATTAAGTAAGATTATTATATTATGTACGATCAATAAATTGCTTTATGACGAAGTGACTTTTAATTTATTAGCAATTTTTTAATTGAATCGAGTGCATGGTTTTTAGCGCAACAACAATATTTATTTTGAGTTAATAACTTCGCCCACACACACAGAACCGAATCAATTATTGGATTAGATACTTAATTGAACTGATTTCTCTGCATAATTTGATGCTTCAGTGATTATTGAAGAAAGTATCAATGATTAACGTTGGTTCACTATTTCTTATACGGTTTGATCGAAGCGAGGGATTTGCTCATATAAGAATAGCGATCAAATTGACCAGCCTCAAAGATCAAACTAATTCAATTATGTCTCTCTGCAGATAAATATTCCGGAACTCTTTATAAATTCTTACTCAAACAGAGTTATCCAGGGTAAAGAATACAGAGACCGTAATATAGAGTTTAGATATTCGATGTTGAATTGATAGATATTCATACCTATATCGAAGCACTGAATATACTGAACATGGCAATTGTATCTAATTAACTATGGCGGAACTAGTTACATACTTAGTTTTTACACTAATGAGGTAGAGTATTTAAGAAAAAAATATCTGAAACTCATTGTACAAATTCGATCTTGTGTTTTTTTGTAAACAAGCAAATAATGAACTACGTCATCTAAGCACTTAAAAAATAACACCACCTATCCATACATTATCCTTTTAACTTAAAACTCATAACTATTGGTTATAAGCTTTAACTCAGTCAACTAGTCATCTAATGCAAATTGCCGAATTCAAACAAACCGAGGTCATTCCACATAGGGTACAAACGCCATAGATCGGTCGACCTCATTGTAATCAAGGGAACATTGAATCGGACAATGAAAGTAAGAGTTTGCATACGTTGGCGCCGACTCAAGGCTTTGATTGCCTAACTCGCACGCACGTGGGATGAGAGGAAGGCAGAATTGTAGGTATATGTCCTTAACATTATCGTATGTTTACTAATATTTAGAGTATTTCCTTTAAATTGACATTGAAGAATTGATGGATTCAATTTCCATTTAAATATAATTTCATTTAAAGCTTATAAATGTCCTGGTCACGATAGTATATCCCCGTAAGGTATTAAACACTTGCTAAACTACAAATTTCATAATTATTCCACAATAGATAAAGAATAAGAAAGCTGGAGGAACATGAAAATCAAAAGTCTTGCCTATCGCTACTATTCACACATTTTATACTGCAGCAGCATATTTAGATAGGTCTACTTAAAACATCGATATTATTTGTAATGTTCCCAGTCAAGACACTAAATTCATAGGTATAACAAAGGCATAGATCTGTCACCTACAAAAAAAATACAAATACACAGAAGAGCTGAGAGTCTATTAAATAGCTGTTTTAAAGTTAACAATCTTGTTGATTGTAAACTTTAGCAGATCGCAATTCAAATACCCATCCCTAAAGCATTTCTAATG
The DNA here is from genome assembly GCA_963691645.1 of Pelosia muscerda. Classification (NCBI taxonomy): domain Eukaryota; kingdom Metazoa; phylum Arthropoda; class Insecta; order Lepidoptera; family Erebidae; genus Pelosia; species Pelosia muscerda. The sequence goes on from OY829105.1 coordinate 7,899,715, forward strand.
CATATACTAAATGTATGATCGATGATGTCTAATCAGAGGTTCAACGAATTTTGATCACACATGGCGGTGGCGTCAGTTAGCTGCGCTGATATTTCAAGGAAAATATCTTAAAAAACATTATCTGTTTAGTTAGGTATATGTATGGTATGCAACCGCGGTGAGTCATTTAAAACATTTTATAGGTTTTTCCCTTTCTGAATCATTTACTTAGGGGTAAGTTTTACAATAAAGGAGATTTTAAGGCACAAGGCTAGCCGAACAAAAGAGGCTTTGTAGAAAATATTGTATGTTCCTTTAACATTTATAATCTGCGTTATATTTTACTTGACAAAGGTGATGTGAAAACAAATGTATGATCTACAAGAAACGTCTTTTACGCGTAAATCGTACCTATATAATAATCTTTAGCTCAATACTATTTGCACGAAACTGTAGTCCGATAACTAGTCCAACAGAAGAACTTAGATATAGTCAGTGGGTTGTGGAGGTCATTTTTTTTATGTATGAGTCGGCAGATTGACTGCACCACGCCTTATGGTGAGTAGTGGCGCAGTCAGTACCGGTGCCGTCCCTGCAATCGGCGTCGACAGTTGTTTTTCACGCCCCGCTTGAAGGACCCGAGACTATAGGATGAAGGAAACACGTGTGCTGGCAAAGCATTCCAGGACTTAATGGTGCGACCGCCGCCGAACCGCTTGGTTCTTGATGGAATTGAATCGAATGGGTTATGCAGTAGACACTTCACAGATCACGTCACATAAACATCAATCGGTAGCCAATCGTGTGCGAATTATGTTAAACATTTTCACAGCATTGTGGCGATAGCTGTGGGGCATTTAACCTTAAGTACTACAATGTTGAAATTATAGTGCACTTTTATGATGCCCCCATTGGTTTAGAACTATCTTAGTCATCGGAGCGTTATAGTCAGATAAGTTCAGTTAGCGAACGCTAGAAAGCCAGTATCGATATAATCTGATCTACATACGTACAATGGTTTAACTGCGTTATATAAAACAATAGGGTACAGTTAGGTCAACTGAATTGATTGCGTAATACAACTGACATGAACCCAAGCGGTCATAATACTGTTTGAAGTTTGTACGCGTATTTTCACGTCTTACATCCTCGAAGGGGTTGGCAGAAGTGTGTTATATATTTCGCGTTTTGAAGTATAAAATTGCGTTATTATTATTAACAATCAATACGAGATTATCGTAGTTAGGTTAGGTTAGGTTAGGTTACAACTGCAACAAACCAGACCAGCCGATAAGCATGTGTGTGGATTGGCAGATGTGCCTTTGGTGCAGCACAAATAAAAGTTAAATGAAAAGGAGGAGAAGAAGTAAGCGGAACCCGGGTGTCCGATGTGCAAGCTTCGGATGCAACTGGCTATATGATGATGAATTACTGAGAATCGATTAATAGATACAAGAGAAACATCATGAATAAGCAAGAAGATGAACATGAGAAACAAGAATTTCTGATTACGTTTTCATAAAATTTCAACTAGCAATCGCATGTGGTCCCCTTGTAGTCGATTCGGGTTACCGTATTTGAGACTGAATATGGATATAACAGCCCTTAGTTGCCTTGTACGACACCGCATGGGAAGAGATGGGGTGGTCCAAATTCTACTCTGCTGGGAATCAAGCGGCTCTCTTCCCTTTTATACTCATATTTACCTTTTTCATTTCACTCTCAACCCTATGGTACTAAATTCATCACAGACACCATTGCAGACAGAAGCTAGTACTTTACCTTTAGGTAACGCATAATTTAGTTTCCAAAGCAAAAAGTACTATACATATATATATCTTTGAAAGAATGGATGTGACCTGAATAGTGAAAGCGACTGCTACGCAGGAGGTGCGGGTTCGATTCCCGCTCAGTGCAAATATTAGTGTGCATGAACGTGAATATCTGCATTGGTCTGGATGTTTCCGTGTATATTGTATGTATTTAAAAAAATGTATCTAAGTATGTTTATCCGCATTCTAGAACTCGTATCACAAGCTAGTTAAGCTATGCTTACCATGGCTCTAGGTTACGTTATGTAGATTGTCCTAGAATTAGATGTGAGAAAAATATTGCAACGAATATCAAATAGCTCGCCTAGTAAACTATTACCTTAATGATACCATATAAATTTAACTTGAAGGTGTGTAAAGTCCATTTTTCGTATTCTATTTTATAACGGAGTATTAAACAAAAATCGTACATTCCTCAGCTCAAATTGCTAGTATTATAAGAAATGTTTGATTGCTTAATTTCTTTGCTTTGTTAGTTGATTGATCGGTTGTTTTTGCGGTTTTATAAAATTTATGATTAACTGTTTTGTTCCTTTTAGCATGGTATTAATGTTATTATAACTGTCGAGTAAATTGATTAAGTATCGAGTGAAATTGGTCAGGTTTACTTTAGGTGTACAGAACAATACGTCATAGGCAACCTTTTACAGTGCAATAGTCATTTAAATCACTGTGCACCAAGAGTTGCATATAAAGGCGCATTGTATATTCCAGCGGAAAATTATGGAAAGCGGAAATAGGAGCACCAGATGACTGCATCGTAGTTAAAAATGATATTATTCTGATAGTTTATATTGTGTAACTTTATTTTATTTCGAAAACGGTATAGAAAATTTCCGGGTAAAGCTTTTGCCACCATAAACATTATTATATGAGTACAAATTAAATACGTATATAGCAACATCATGCCTCTAATGTACAATTAGACGAAACTAATAATATCTACAGTTTTTGTGAAGTGGAAGACGAACATAGGCTCTGTTACAGAACCTTGACGAATACAATTCAGCATAAAAAGCCTCTGTTCAACACTATAAAAAATATAGTCAATGGCTGAAGCGTCTTAAGTAAATGTAGCATCTCTAGCCAATTGTAACTTTTAAACAATAACCAGTCAGGTGGTGGGCAGGTCAGGTTAGAAATGTTACGTCACACTCAAACCGTGCTAAATTGATTTTATTTATTTGACTTACCATGAAATAGAACTTATTGTGATTTGTTGCATTACATGAATAAAATCCGGTATTTTCTTTAAATAATTCCTTAAGACACAGGACTTAATCTTCTAGGTAACGATGAATATTGTACAATACATACTACAATAATTATATAAAATTAAAATACTAACAATATACATATCCCCCCGTTTACTGTCGTATTGAAGGAGGTTGTGTAATGTCATGGTGAGCCTAATCCAGTTATAAGTTGCAATTCGATATCCACTAACAACATAATTCGTACTTACCTTTATTTTAGCCAACGCTGCAAGGCTTCCTATAAGGCTTCGCTCAAAGTTCACAACACGGGCTGTTTTCAAAACACAATTTGAACTCTGCAACTGTGAGTACAAACGTATTGTTGCGAACTATTATAACGGTAATATTTTATTCAATTTTAAACACATTGTCACAGAAATTAGCACTAATATCGTTATTGAAGTTTGGTACTTTTATAGACAATATAGTTAAACTTTTTTTTTAGTAGTGGTGGCTGTGGTAGTTACCGGCAGGGCTCTGGAGTGCGTGCGCGGGGCTGAGCGCGCAAACGGATGTGCCGAGCCGGCCGGCCGACTGTTGCGCTCGCCTGCCCGAGTGTTGCGTCCCCAGTCGATTGTTTACTTTGTCGACTATCGAGATTGTTATTATATTTTTATAGTTCGAAGCAAAAATATTGTGGGTTAATGTGTGAACCTCTGTCATCTTGTACTTTAGGTCAATTGGGTTTAGGTTATCGGTACCGGATGACTGTAAAATGATGTATGTAACTATTCAAAGGTATTTTTTTCCAAGTCTATTGGGATCGATCATGAAGAAAGTACATTGATTAATAATTGATTTTATATTATTCTAGGTTCAGTAATTCGGAAATTAGTATTAGAGTCTATATAAGGTTATTTTCAGTACTACTTTTATATTTCTCAGGATACCTAGGATTAACTTGCCTGAGCAAATAAGCAAATAACAGTCGTAGTCTTGGCCCATCCAGATTGATACTACAGGTGAAAAAAAAATTTGGTGAATAAGATCTGAATTTTTAATCTGAAGTGAATTTTTCAATAAAGGAAATTACTTTATTGTCAGTATCAAAGTAATTTTAAATGTTTATCGACAATAAATATCGACTTTTACGTGAACTAACAACGTGACTCACCTCGCGTCTCAACGCCAACAGCAGATCGAGATCCAAATGACGTAAGTGACCGGCAACAAGTAGACAAAAAGCTTTACCTCTACCGAGGGCCAAAACTTTAACACAAAAAACAGTCGCTAATCGCGTGGCGGTTACGACCGATTTGAATTTGGAGCCTTCGAACAATGAACTTGCACTGGCGAACTAGACCAAACACCGCGACCATCATTTGTATATAGAACAAGTTCGTATAAAAAAGAATGGTGGTTATGTGTAGGTAACACGTAGGAGGACCCCCGTACCCACGCACACGACCAACAGTTACACACTTAACTGAATACTTGAACTTAAACAAAAAGTATTTAACTGTTAAACTAAAGATGTCACCGTTTCTTAATTTGATTTTTAAGCGTGAACGCTTTTCGGTCAGAAAAAGTCTTCAAGATTATATGTTTTTGTAACCTTTTTTGTCGTTGCAGAACCTTGTAGCGTTTGGAGGTCGTGAAATTAAATTAATGTATACGTTGCGGCAAAAAGTACATTAAGTGTTATGTAGGAGCATCATCCGTAGTATTGAAACTCGACGTGTAATTGCACCGTACGAGATACTACACAATGATATGGTTCGTTTCTCATGTTGTTATTACAATATATCCATTCAATTGCCTTGTATTATTTATAAATTACTTGAGATGTGTTCTTATCAAAATAAAATTATAATGAATGTTAATTTACTTAAGGCCAACTTTGTAAATCCATCAAGCGTAGTAACTTCTGGAATAAACCGTACAAAAGACTTCAACGAACTGAGACGATGAAAAAATGTTAACCATAACAATGTTATTATACATACAGTCTTTGATTTTAGTATGTAAATCATATTATGATAAACAGTTCACACACAACTATAAGGTTTTTATACACAAATGTTTAGGTTGATTCTGACTTCGCGTGATTTCCTTGAAACATGAAAATCTGTGGGATAAAAGCGTGATGAAATTATTTATTGCGAGTAAAAATTTCTTATATGTACATAATATTCTCGCCTGTTAATCACCCTGCGGGGCAGGTAAAGATGTATTAACCCCCATAATTCACCAACTATAATTTTCGATTCAACCTAATAGAGAATGAGCTTATTGCCATAAACAAAGTGCTTGACTTTGTTTTATTTGTATATTTAAACCATACTGCAAGTTTTAATATCAAAATGTCAATGGACATCATTCTTTACGAGACATCATTGATATTAGTTGTTCATTCATCAAGCCTACACGCTACCCACAGCTGGCAACCGAAGGCAATACTTCCGTTCCGTTATTATTTGTGTGGCTCTGTGAAGGGAAGTGATGCCAGTTTTTTTGTCGCTTTACACTTTTAAAGGACCGTTTTGTGAGTTGTACTTTCGATTTATTTAGAAAGCGTTGTTAAGTACCAGCTATGGGGCTACACAACAAGTTTTAGTTAGAGTAAGATTATTATCCATTAAATTGTGCCCGCAGTCGAAGTCGCAACCGAGCTTATAACATTCTATTACTTGCAATAATAATATTCTACACTCAATAGACAGCGCTATCTGGATCCAAAGTAACCATAAAGTGTAGCTTAATTAGCTTATAATATGGGATCTAAAATGCGGATAAACATATCCATTAAGCTACAATTACATTGGGAAATAGGCCATATTTTAGACCTTGGTTTTCTTCAAGAACTTTGATAAAATTACATGAAGGCCAATAATTGATATTGATTGATAATCATAAATTAATTTGTGAATTTCATATTTGCAAACAAAAATTATTTCATTTATTTGAGTAGATAGGAAGTAACGTTACGCATAAGCAACCGTGGGCACATTGAACTGGGTTTTGAGAAAAGGTAAACCTGTCCTTTTGTTTACCGGCTCGGTTCTCAGGAACGGACAAGTTATGACCATTTGAACAAATATAATTGTAAGCAAATTGTTGTGTTGTAACTGTAAAATGTATTAACAGACATACTATTGAACAGTTACCCGGTGTAGTCATTTTTTATATTATAAAAATATTAATAATACTAATTATGTTTATCCGTGACCCAGAAGCCTTAGTACCTAACCATCTGTGATCTTATTTTGGGTAATTTTTTCTGTAATGGGAATAATGATTATTGAAACTCCGCACCAGAATCAAAAGTAGAGTCTAGGCACGAACACAACGGATACGTTCTTACAGTCCCGGGTTCCACTTTCATGAGACATTGTCTTCAGCTTAACATCAGGCGAGGTGGAGTCAAATTGACGTGTCATAAAAAAGCGGGGCGCAAAAAAGCATCTCAAGAGGCCGTCAATCTGAGCGTCAACATTATACCTTGTCACAATATTAAATAACAAGTCAACATTATGACATGAAACGCTAAAATTCGACAAGTTTAATGTGAAAAAGTTCTAAAACGTATACATATTACTGCAGATGAATGTACGTGTCTGGGAGGGAGACCCTATTTCCCGAGACTGGTTTCAGCTTACCATCAGGCGATGTTAAGTCAAATGGCCGTAAAACAGATAAAAAATAGACAGTCCTGGAACCCTAGACTATTACGTCTTTGGACTGACAGCTGACAGATAGCTCGCAGTTTGCAGTGATATAAACAAATAGTTCATGAGTACAACATTTTTTGGAAAGTTAAAGGCAGTTGGTAAATTGAGGGACAGGTGAACTAAAGTAAACGTGGCAGGTGGCCCCGCGGTTAACCAATACATAAAACTAGTAGCTTTGTTGGTGGCGATCACCCTTTTTTACACAACAAGCTGTGTGGAACTACGTTTCTGCCAAAAATCATCATAACCACTCATCAAGAACGCGATATCAACCCACTTCTACTCTCCCTATCAAAAAAGCTCTAGATATAAGTTTTGTTTTAAATCAAAGAACACATGCAAAGTTTGGTGAAAATTGGTTCAGAAATGCGCCTTTTAGACTGGAACTCACACACCCACAGACACACAGACCAAAGCAAAATCGGCCAACTTGTCGAAACGGAGGCACTCGCTAGCTTCAATCGGTCGGTCAATGACACTAAAGGTAGAAAATATGATCTGTCATTATCACGATCATGGACACGTATTCTGTGCCAATTTCACTGTTAGTTATTACGGTTCTAAACCCAAACAGTTTTTCTATGAACGCACCCGCTTAAAACTATAGTCTAAATTCATGACAGTGCAAGTTTCTCACTTGGTGCATCATAATTTGAGCAGGTTGCAATTATTTTTTAGACTTACAATAACTACTTATTCACAGCTTATTACACCATGATACATGCGCATTCATGATGGTAAGCTTATTGGCACGCATGTCATCCTCGACGATGGCAAGGCAGCACTTCTTCGTGGTACACGGGAAGCCGTGAGGAAAAAATCTCTGCAAAAGTCCTGAGATGTGTTAATGGGCGAAAGAGTAGCTCGACATACAAAATTTAGTAGGAGGACGCTCACAGCCGTTTTTCGGAATAGATTTGTGGCCTCAAAAGGAATGGAATGATGTTTAATATAAATAGTAATATATGTGCATGTATCAGTTTAAGACGAGTTGTAAGTTCACTCATATAGAGGTACAAGATTGTGCTTAGCGATCTCATTCATGCGTACGATTTGGCATTGATCACACGTCTTCTGTACAATTCAAGCTTAGGGGAGTTCATTGTGTTCAAGTGTAACTTAGCAAAATTTTCGATAGGCACTTAGATACATAGAAATGTGGATATCTAGATACGTTATCAATATCATGTCATGATATAGTTTCTAAAAGAAACTAATACATACGATAAAAACTAATGTTCATTATGTTCAGCTAATTTATTATCATCATTCTCTGAGCCTATTCCCAGTCCTCAGTTGGGGTTGGCTTTCTAGTCTAACTAAGTTGCGACTGAACTTCGATATTTTCCGTGAAGCGACTGTCATCGGACCTCGACCACTAAATTGGCGATATCGAAGTTCTGTATTATATTATAACATAACTTTGTTTACATGTAAACAGCGCCATCTAGTGGTTTCATCATACACCATAACGACAAACACCAAGACGTAAATATGAAGTTGTTACTAGACGCGGATAGATGGCAATAGGTGTAGGTACATAAATATGCTATGCCATGGGAAAATGTATACTTTAGTCTTGAAGTCCGGGGTCCGAATACTCCTTTTCCTCATTATGGTTTGATTTGTACGGGATCTTTTCGAGCGACTGCCATCTAATTTCCCAAACTCGAAAAGAAAGCCAGCACTAGAGCCACGTCCATAATCTGCAAGTGACGTGTTAGTGTCGGTTTGGCCTTTATAAGTCTTGGTGGAGCTACGTACAACCACAAAAATATCATAATAATTATTATTCCCAGGTTTATTCAAATATTTTTTATTAGGTATGTCGATGGAAGCGCCATCTTTGTCATATATGTTACATGTGAATCTATAGATGTCGCTAGTTATCTTTCATGACGATAAAAGGAACTAATAATTGCGATTTTTGTATTAATCGTATGTTTTTATAATATACACTGTCTTTGTGAGAAAAGAAATAATTTTTGTGTATGTCATATAATATAATTATGTCGGTGTGTGTGTATAGCATACAATATGTGTATATTATTAAAACAGTACATCAAACATAAACTAAAATGCATGCAGGTATATAGGTATGTATAATATGTATATCACAATCAAAACGCTATAGTCAGCTAGCAGGTATCAAATGAAATAAAAAATAACATATGCCACATATAAAATTAAGGTGAACGACAATAATAATAACGAACGAGTTGAAAATGAACAAGACATTTTAGGACAGAGGTTCCTCTCCATGGATGAAAGAATATATATGATTAGATGTTTCTCAGTGGTAATCGGTGACAGATATCTAACTCATTGTATTGTATGTAGAGATTGAGAGAGAGAGATAAACAATATTTCAGTAATCACTGCGACAGGGGAATTTTATATTTTGGTTGATATGACCTTTGTGTGTAACCATACGAACATAATAACGTTTTTGCTATTGAATTTATAATAATATATTCTTGTAGTTGAATACATTTCAACAGTAACTCTGTCGTCTATGTACATTACATTACATATAAGAAGCGTATTTACTTGTAACTGTAAATACAGTGGGTCTCTAAAATTTCAGGAAAATTCGTAACTGATATTGTATGAAGTGATGCCACTACATAACTACTAGTATTAGAAGCTACTAGATAATAGATCTACCTAATAATGCAATATTTATCTCAGGTTTAGAAGTGCCCGGTTAATGGCAATAGGCTCGCCACCTATTACATTGGGACATAAACATAAATTGGCGAAATGTGCGTGCTAGCACTTCTGCCTTCGGGGATACAGACGTGAGTTTATGTTATGTTATCTAATAATGCGATTAACATTAAAATACTAATTACATGAGTTTACTTATTATCTTAGGAAGAAACAAGACATCGATTTAAATGTTATCTACTCGTATGTAATCAATGTAGCTATTGGTTAATTTAGACTTAGGCTGTCAAAGGATTATAGATCTTATGGTGACCAGGAACTTTTGGAGTCTACTGTGAATAACATATTGATATGATACACGTATTTATAGGTGATTAAGTATAATAATATGTACTGACTACAATGAGTACTTACTTGGCACATTCCCAAATATGATTTCAAAAGCAAGACACCTGGCGGTTTGTGCAATGAAAACAAAATATCTATCTACATTATGCTTTGATTGTAATCATATATACCATGCTGGTAAGTTATAGTTACGTTACGTTATAGTGCTAAATCGTCGTCTGCTCTTTTCTATATAAATATATCACACATACTTAATTTTTATCTATATCCCCGAAGGGGTAGGTAGAGGTGCTAGCACCCACATTTCACCAGTTTATGTTTAGGTCCCAAAGTGTAAAGGTGGCGAGCCTATTGCCATAAACCGGGCACTTATAGACCTGTCATCTCGTTTCCAACTTCGGTAAATTTTACCAGCAAAATCAAAAAACATATTAGGAAGATGTTGTTCTAAGAAGAGGTTCAAACTATCCAAAAATCTTTTTAGGTAAAATTAGTTAAAATAACTGGGCATACAAATTTTGAAACTGCCTACGGTCGATTCTAAATGTAGCGATTAATTGTAAATTATTGATTATCACCATGAGATAAAATTACTAGAAGTGAAATTGGTACTTCTGTGAAGGTGCTTTATAAAGAGGCCTATATTCTATCATTGCAGTTGCATAACAGTAGCTGGTATAATAAGGTCATAGTATTTAACTGCCTTAATTAACAAATAGTTAACATCTTTTTATAGTATTTATGTATCATATCAGCCGAGAACCTTCAGCTCAACCTATATGGCATATAGAAATGGTCGTAAAATTTTCTAAAATTTTCAAATTTTCCTTTGTTTTATTTCCATGAGAACTATTAAATATTAAATCGAGATTCAGTAAAATCGTTTTCGATTTATTATATTAGGTTCCTATAGATTTAAAATTTTGACATTGACATTTTTTTTCTTTAAAACTTCGCATTGCATGATATAAGGTTAGCAAAACCCGGGTGTTGACATCAGTTAGCTTGTGACCACACGGTTAGTGCAACCTGGCTAAAACATACAAGATTAATGAATATTGTATGGTAAATTATTATTTTATCACTTGATCGCGTTAATGCTCCAATTAGCTTAATATATTGCTTATTATAGAACTTTTGGATTCCCAATGTCAATAAATTTACCATAAAAACAACAGCTGCACAAGATTATGCCCCACGTAAGCACGTACGCCATGATTCTATAATGATATTCATTTCCTGCGCTAAGTACTTATATTGTTACAAATAATGTCAATGACAATATGCAAGTACATTTTCTTTAACCAGCCTTGAAGATACCTAGTAATTATATGTAATTTGTATATTATTATAATTTCTATGCAGCAATTTATCAGTATTAATCATGATGTTGCAAATACTTGGCTATTTTATGTGACAGATGCAAATAAGCAATTTTTGTATCTGGGTTACATTGCTGATAAGGCATAATAATAATAGCGATAGTCTCTGTGACGTCGCAGTCGTGAACGCGACTGTAGCAGTAACAGTGTACCTGGAGGTGCTGATTCGGTTCCCGCTAAGTGCAAATTGCAAATTTATTTGCACAAATATAGCTATTTGCACAGGTCTGATCGTGTCTCGGGTTCTGGACCTGGTTGCCATACGAACATCCATGGCAGTTGGAGACATAAAAACACCAAGAACCTGTCTAACTGCAGCAGGTCGATATCAGCTTCTATAGGTTGTAGAGGCCATTGGTTGAGGTTGTAGATGGCAGTCGTTTCACAGAAAATATCGAAGTACGACCGTGGCGTAGTAAGACTAAAAAAGCTGACTTCGAATGCGAGTGGGCTAAATGCAAGGATAAACATCATGTATTATTCATCATTCAGCCATATCATAATAAAAGTGTAAAATGTCATTACGCATCCTCGTATATGCCTGGTGGAAACCCAGCCTCAGAGCTTATACTAAGGCAACGTTATCACCACACAAATGCACATACGCAATATATACAAAAACTACCAAAATATTTCAGAGTCAATAACAAATTGGTAGTTTTTTGAGATACTAAAAAGAGAATGTTCGCATTAGAGTGGCGGTGACCGTTCTATTATTGTCCCACGTGAAGGTTTCGCGTGTGATAAACATCTACTAATTTTAAATATGTATAATGATAACATTATGTAAAGAAGATGTACTGAGTAAGTGTACGTTATATGTACAAACAAATGTTACGTGATAATGACTTTTATGCTAACTTGACATTGGACATTGAATTATGTTGTTAGTTAACTTTTAGTTTTTATTTTGCCACAAAATAATACTTAGTTAATGAGTTCTCAGTAGAAAAAATACGTGAAACTATTCATAATGAACTCTTTTCTAAACAAAATACTACTATTGTGTTACGTTGAAATTTATTTATCTTGGTCAGATCGGTGAAAAGTAGATAATCGTAGTATCAGAGCATTCACTATCATATTGAATGTTCCCACATTCTCCTTTCCTACACAGAACAACAGGTGCAGGGCTAAGATGTCACCCGCTTACCGTTCAGAATATTCCATCAAGAATCAAGCGATTCAGTAAGTCTTTGCTCTCCTTACCAGATATAAAATAAAATAAAATCTACCCAAGTGATATCACGAAGGTACATTTAGGTACATTTTTATGATCATTTGATTAGATAGAGGGAGTTCGTGCTTTATGAAATAATAGACACTGGCCAAACTGGAGACAGAATGACCCCATTTATTTTCAAAAAATATTTAGAAGTAAAAGCAATTAGTAAGCAAAGTAAAAAATTGGATTACCTAATAATTCAAAAATCTCTAGTTTCCTTCAATAAATTAAAGCAGTGTAAATATATACTTACCTACATAAATAGCAGCGTAAACACTTGCCTACTACAAAATAAATATTTGCCGCTAATTACACGCATGACGTACAGACTGTATGATCATTTATCACGTAGGCGAAACATCAAATTGATATGTCTCCCAATACAAATATGTAATAGGTATGTACCGCATACCGGCCGCGGTAGCCTAGTGGTATGGGTAATGGACTGCTGAGACGAGGTCTCGAGTTCGATCCCAGGTTTACTATGGCACACACCAATGACTTTTCGATGATTTTCGAAGTTATGTGTGTATTTATCGCAGGTTTATAAGTGCCTCGGAGAGCACGCTAAGCCGTCGGTCCCGGTTGCCATACAAACATCTATGGCAGTCGTTACGGGTAGTTGGAGCCCTCAAAAGTCCAACCAGCCTAACTTGGAACTTCGATATCGCCATTGGTCATTAGACCATTGGTTGTGGAGGTCAGATGGCAGTCGCTTCACGGAAAATATCGAAGTTCAGCCGCATCACAGTTAGACTGGAAAGCCGACCCTAACTGGGTTGGGAAAAAGGTTCAGGGAATGATGAAATGATGTATGTACCGCATATAATTTTAATATAGTTTAGTTAGCTACGTATACCTACATAGTTTTTCGATATAATGTATGTTACTCTTAGTGTATTTCTTACTAGCTGACCCACGCAACTTCGTTTTATTTCTGCTCCCATGATGTTTATTCATACAAACCTTCATCTTCAATCACTCTATCTATAAAAAAACGGCATCAAAATCGGTCGCGTGGTTTTAAAGATTTAAGCATACATAGGGACAGAGAAAGTGACTTTGTTTATACTTTGTAGTGATGATAATAATTTTGAATAGGATTTTGTATTTATTAAATCGATAATACGTCATTTTGCATTCATCTATGAAATAATTTTAAACTTTCATATAATACAATCTCCATTTTAAAGTCCATAGAATATATTCTATTAAAATAGATTCGATATTAAACATTATATAATATGACGATAATAATATAATTTAACAATGTAAACAAAGACGTAAGTATTCAGTGTTTAAAATGTTAGTATTAATAGTTAAATGTAAACAATTAAACTATTGACTTATTTTAGTAGGTATCGTTTGGTGTTTGGAACAACCGCGTATTATTATATACCTAAGGCGGACTGTGTTTCTGTTTTTCAGCTTAGTAAATATAATACTGGTCAAGCAAACAGCAAGAAACTATAATTATTACAGTCAAAACCGAAACTTATTTAATATGTAGTCATTAAAGTAATAAAGATATAAAGTGTATTTTTAAAAATTCATACGTAAGCGAATTAACAAAAAATAAAAAGCTATGATTCAACTTAGATAATGATACTAACGTACATTACGTTAATAGTAAATTATATGATCATATTTCGTGAGTACGCAAGCTAAATTTTGACTATTACCTGACCAAAACTGGACGAACCTAGACTTTTTAACCATAAAGTTACAGAGTGACGGAGTATATTATGAACCGTGAAACGGTTTTTTATGATCTAAGATGATAATTTTGACAGAAATGTATATGCTGTGTAAATTTCTCGACACTAGAAGTCACAAGTCACTGCCTGCACTGTTACGCGGTAATGAATTAATGTCTACTTACAACCCTGATGTAGTTTATTTATTTAGACTAAAAAACTAATATAATATCTAAATCTAAAATAAAAACGTCATAACTCCAAACATTTTAAGTTGACAATTGTAACACGAATATCCAGCGCACGTTTGAAATTGACTAAATTGTCGACATCGACATTACACGCCATACTATTAAAATAGAATAGAATAGAATTAATTTCTATGTCTTCAACCGAAACCAAAACAGACTTAGGTTTTGGTTTCGGTTATTTATTTTAGGCTAATTATTTTAGTTTAATAAATGGACATAGATTCTTACCTGGGTTTGCTGGCGTTCTACGACGTCTGGCCGAAGCTCTTCTCACGACAGTCGATACGAGCGAATCCATTTCACTACTGGAGTCCCAACGAGATCTTTGTGGCACAGGCCTCGATATCCTTCCATCGTCCTCCGTGTCCCTATCACTACTCGTCGGCGGCAAATTAGATTCATCACTTTCAGGGGGACGTTCCACTTTAACATCACTATTGAATACACCTATCATACTAACATCGCGAATATCGTCCGTACAAGTAAACGGATGGGTCAAAGTTCGCCGTATGTTACTTTTCCTATGCTTTACTTTCACTGACCCCTCGGACAAAGAACGCTTTCCGTTTAACTTGTTCTCTGTTTTTGAATCACTTCTAGTGCATTTCAAGTCAGATGGCGACAGTGATTTCTTTCTAGAGTTTCGTCTTTTGTTGCATCGTTTTTGCCTGCTCGATTCTCTAGCAGTCTGCATCGTGGTTGCATTGATGATATCTGTAACAAGAAGTGCCAATAGATAGGTATTTCATTCGTTGTTCTCATAGGTTTACGTATATAAACAATGTGCGTGAAAAATAATTAAATTTGCCACACTAGATATAAAGAACTGTCAGTAAACTCATTTAAGTTATCAATAGGAAGGGTTTCAACACAGTTTACCAGTAGCAACTGATATTTTTATGATATAAAAAGGTAGAAACGGCACCAAAGACGCCTTAAAACATTGCCTACATGACATTTAGCAGGGGTTAACAGAACATGCACCGATCAGTGAGTGTGAATGAGGACAACCATGACATCTGTCAAAGAACGCAGTACACTTTTAACATCGCGATACTTTTGAGCGTTAGCAGCGCGTGCAGAAATTGCAACCCTAAGCCTTTGGCTATACTGGATAAATCATTTCTCGACCTGTTTATGCATGAGCAACACCAACAAAGTAGTGTCTATGGTGCACTGTTTATCGTTTTATCTTCAGCGTCTTGCGACTTGCGACCCCATTAGTCTTGACGTGCTTTAAAAAAATGATTGGTTTCCCAGTTCCTCTTGACATCTGTTAGCTGTTTTAAGTTGCTTAGTTTTAATAAACTAATATATATTTTGTAAAATGATAAAACAACTGTGATGTCTTTTTATTTATATTTATTGTTATTATTTTTTTTTTTAATTCTAGCTTAAGGCTATAGAGAAATTGTATATTGGTATTATATTGTAAATACGTAAATAAATTCAGAACAAAATATTACACATTATGCTATATATGTTTATTATTCAATTGTTCGGTATACGAATAATACGTTTAGATTGGTCCAACCGGTGAAAAAGCATTTGCAATGTTACAACAGCTAGATAACCCACCCGGTGTCGCCTGTAGGATACTTCAAAACCCTGTCGCATTTTGTTAATTTTAAAATAATGAATGAAAGTCTGTCGGATCGGTTGACATTTATGATTGCTCCGCTCTTTTAAGCAGCAGCGTCATAATATATAGTCTATCTATAACCTTCCTCATAAACGGGTTATTCAACACAAAGAGAACATTTCAATTCGAATCAGTAGACACTCTTCAGCTTTATAATATAGCCTCCCTACACACTTGCCTTGCGCAGACAAACCTGACAAGGCAAGGGTAGGGAGACCAACTTTTAGGCGATGTCTATAGGTCTTATAGAGATTGAGTCGCAATACCATTTCCAAGCAACGTTTCAGTTAAACTTATATCTAAATCAGGTATATGTATGTAAAATCTATTCTTAAATGAATTGACAACCTCGAAACGGTTATGTCAAGCGTGGAACGCGTAGTGTTTTTCTTTGATCATGAAATTGCAAAACCTGAATCTTACTTACTATTTCGCCAACTTTTAAGACAGATTTGTTCTTAATTTGATAAATTGATGACCAAATCAATAGTAATTTTAGCTATTATTAATTTTATGTAAATTTTCTACAATTTAAAGAAAATTAAATATTCGATTAAGTACCTAATACTTAATGAATTGTGACTACGGAATATATATTTTTTAATCGTATTTTCGAGGTGAATTACCCAACGAAAATATTTTGTATAATTCTTTCTTCCCAATAAATGTAGGTGCAAATAACATATAGAACAACTAATGATCTATGTTGATAGTACTACATATACTTTTAAATAATAGAAACCAGTATGCGTTAAAAAGAGCAAGTAGATAGGTACAAGTTTTTTTGGATTATCTCTCTCTAAATTAAGAAGTAAACTACACAAAGGCTGTACCTACCTGCACAATAAGTATCAAATATAGGACTAGGTTCCCATACTATGATCTATCATACTATGTAATTAGAATTAATATGTACATACAACATTGGTGGCTGCACAGTAGTAATTAACTTTGCTAAAGGTGATTCTGATTTACAAATTCATTTTCACGTCTTATCTCGTATTTGTATTTACACAAACAACGTGAAAAGAATGCAGATAAGAAACTAATCCAATATAGATACACACAAGAAATAATTCTCCTAATATCGTTGATTACTGTGCTAATGTAGAAATAGAAGTTAAACTACCTCGACTGCAAAACCGCAAACCAAAGAAACGTTATCTGCACTGCATCGTATCACAATTTCACTGAACAAACACAGTCCGCACAGATATTGTTATTTACTAAACCTTATTATTTTGATAATAGTGAACCGTAGTCTTTATTTTAGCGCGTATTCTTATTTTGTTTTTAACACTTCATAGATTATGGCTATGTTCCGTATAGCGGTGTGCAAAAAGTTGGTAGAGCAACTCTGACGCTTGCGACGCGACTAAGGCGTCTGTATCCGGCCGCTCTGTAAACTGTACTGCCTTTACGTGCTTGGTTACATACAAGCACTGAGTGCGTCAACACCTAGGTAAATTAATTTTCAATGCTAAATCATTCGCAAAAATAAAATTAAGATATATGTGATCTTTTAATTCCGTAACACCATTCTCCCCACTTAAAATTTCAGCCATAGATGAAAGTAGTAATGGATATTCAAGCGCAATTGAAGTATTTTGTTCATATAGATTATAAGGGAATTTTGTAAGTGTTAATGATTTTATAAATACTTTAAATTTACGTATTATGTGCATGTACGCTAGAAGTTACTTTTGAATAACATGTCTATTAATTATGTATACTGCAAGCGTGGACAAGACTTTCTACATTTCAATATTTTGTAACATTTCCAGTTATAATAGAAGAAATGTATTTTAATAATTTCAAATAGCGACTTGAGATTATGTTAGATGCATATATATAGTTCTCATTATGGTCACTGGCCGTGTAAATTTTTGTATAATTTACAACCTTTATCATGTATCTACAATGTTTTGCAAACAGAAGACCGCTAATTCGGCCGATGAAAGAAATATTTTAATGTTGTGTAATTTAGTAACTTTTTTTCAACGGAAGGCCCGGTCTTTTACCACATATTATTCATTTTTAAAAGTTTATAAAATACATTTTCGTTTGTCAATTCAACAAATTAGACTATGTCTTCAATCTTTTAACTTTTACCTGTTGATTGTGTTTGTTATTGAATGCAATGTCTTTATTCAAGCGTAGGTATTGGAATGACTCTTATAGTATAATTACCAGCTGTTTAAAGTGTCATACACAGTGTAACTTCCTCGTGTACGAGATAAAATGATCTGATACGAATCAGTCGTTACAAAAAGGAAGATGGCGATAACTTCGTACTCTTTACAGTTAAATTGTTTCCACTTTAATACGCATTTCATCACAGAGCATCTGTTGACCGCAATTGCATGTTATGAAACAACTTCTATTGTTAGTATCCATACAGGTTACTGAATTTTGTTTTGGCAGCGAAAGTAACCTAACCAAAATTTTAGTTTTTCTAATAATCATATTTGTATTGATTTTTAATAATCATTTATGTTGAAACAGCGCTGTGTGCTATCCTCATTTCAGTGGCGATTAAAACTGTTAAAGTTTAAATGCTACTTCAATTAACAGTAGGTATCTAAGGACAAGTTGCTTTCATACATTTCTTTAAAATTTGACACTATCCTGTAAAACGTGCCGGGAAAGAAAAATAAGAAACAGTGTTTAGACACGGTTTTTTTTAAATTTAAGGTTAACTTAAAGAGAAGGTAAAACAGTGAACACAGTAAACAGATCAAAATACGCAGACAAATTGAACCAATTAAGATAAATAAACTTTTATAGCTAAACGATCTTGAATATTGCGAAAACTATACATGTAATAGCCAATTCCCGCTAAATGACAAGAGTAGAAATTGTTCAATATCAAAGGTTTGCAATTAACAACGACCATTGTATTGAAGGCTGTATATTATATTTATACATAAATAATTATATATATCAAATATATTGTAGATTAGGTTACCTACCAGAAATGTGTATACGTTCCTACAATATATCATATTATACTTATAATATACAATTTAGCTTAGTATATTACAACCATTGTCTCTATAGTACAAAAATGTACCTAATTGTTATAGGCATAGGTATATTGATTATATTAAATTCCACATGAATAGTACCTGATGTTTTTAACATCCTCAATCAGATTATTTAAAATATTTACCTAATATTCTACTCACAGGGAAAGACAGGATGTACATATTATATCGGTTTCTTATAGACTGTCTATGAAGCCTAACTGAAATCGAATCACTCCGAGTGAATCAAAAGCCGTAGATAAAATTTACTACTACAATAAAATTTAAAAGTTAAATGAAAGAGAAAACTTATATTTTAATAGTACGTAGGTATGCCTAATTACACGTGAAAGATGTTTTTGATTGTTGCACGGGTATTCATATCTATCTATAATTTTACGTTTGTAATAGAATGGTAAAAGTATGGGCCGCGTGCTTATCTGCCACCTAAGTGGTATAAAAAAAGAAATAAAAACCATACATTATCAATTGTTTGAAGAAATACCCTACAAACTCTACATCCAGTTATCCATTTTATGCTACAAAACCTTCCTTGTGTACAATATGTACTGTGTGTAGTGTGAATGTGCATTTTAGTTACATGCAGAATTCTTTGTAGACGTACCTATTATTGGATATGCTTAGATACCTATATTTATTAAAGAGACATATTTTTCACCAACTTTATTGACATTATAGTTACAGTGCATACATAATATGTAGTCTATAACCCCTGGATGTGATTACGATTCGGAATACCCATCATCGTTTTAGTGTGCATCTGATATAAAGTTAAGTATGCAACTTTTAATATACAGTTGTATGTAATGGTATTTTGTTTACTTATCTTCTTTGCCGTCTGTCGTACGATCAGGATGGTTTATTTATTAGTTCTCTTGAAATAGGTACTTCAAATACATTGCAAACTACATAAATCTACAGAATAACGTTACGTAACGGACAGAGAACGACTCCAGCCGATCTCATCAGTCATCCAGACTATCGGTAACTGTGGTTTGCTTACGCAATAAAACTTATAACAAGTTTATATAGACAGTTATGTCGATAATCACGGGAATGTATGACAAGTTCACCTTCCCATAAACAGGTTGGTTCCCATGGCCCCAAGACAATGAGAAAGTAATGCTATCTCTTCATCTGTAGATGCCTATGTTTATGCTATCTCTGTACTACCAGGGGTATACATAAGTTATGTACGGTTACGCGCATTAGGTTGATTGGCATTCTCGATTCAAATGAATGTGAGTAATAATGAGATTGCCTTTGTTTTTAAGTTATATATATCGACAAAATATTTAGCTATTTAGGTTTCCGAAGACCTTCCAACAGTTTTCCTCATACCATTGTTTCTTCCTATGTGTGTAAACTACTCTTTTCGTCTACCTGTTTTTTCGTAAAGTATCCCGCTAATACGTTAGCATTCAAAACTTATCGACAGCCATTTGATATCAGCATTAGTCGGGGTCAGTTACCCATCCTACAAACATCGAAAGTAGGTTACAGATAATTTTGTTGTATGAAACAGGGGCACAGTCAAAATATAGCGAAAATTCCACGAAATTAACGACGCTTATTAAATAAGATACCTAATCTCACTTTTTGCTGCAATACTTAACAGAATATAAACACTTCGAAAAAACAAAGAACGAAGTTTCCCTTTATGGCTAAGTATATTTTTCTGTAGGTTCTGAATTATTTTGATTTTAAATTTACCAAATCGTTCTATGTTGTGTACACATACAAATACCTTCAAAAATCACTAGGACAAATACAAACAATTTTGATAAACCAGTTTAACTGACACTAAAATATTAATGTTACGAAATAGTTCCAAAAATTGTAACCTTATCTTGAGGACTGACAAAAAATGTTATACGTACCGGTAAAGTTTCGATCAGTACTAAGTGCACAGTTTGTCCCACTTACGACGACGTAAGATTGGCACTCACTTGGACGACTTCGTGTTATGCGGGACAGGCGAATCTACTATAGTCTGACTAGTCGAGTAGGTACAACTACAGACTATTATGGAAATATGTATTAAGAAATATGAGATATGTTGGTGATTATAGGTGGTCAACTGCATTCAGCTGTATTGCAGTATGAAACCGCAACAGTAAACGTTGTAATGTATTTTACGACACGATTGTTCGATAGGGACACACAACACAACTGTTTTAAGGACGACTTACTGCTGTACAGCGGAATTCTCGTAGGTCTTTACTGCGTAGTTTAGTTGAAAGTTTTGTACCCTGGTACAATGACCTTTGCTCCAATATGCGATTTGATTGATTATTTTAATAAAATAAACTTACTGTAGGTATGACTTTATCAAAAGTAGGTCAAATACTGACATTGTTTCTTTTCTTATGTCGTTTATTTGATTAGGTAGGTATAACTGTTATCCTTCTAATTATGTGATTTAAATGAACTATTAAAAGTTATGTTGAAGTTTGAGAATCGTTCCCAATTTCTAACGCCATAAACACGAGGAAAGAGAAAATAATTTCTGTCTCAGTATTAACTTAAACGCCGATCAGACAGTTGATATTCACTGACATTGAGTTGGTAACGAAGTGTGAAGATCTTGGAAATAGATAAAATGATTGTTTCACCAGAAATACTATTTTTGCTTGTCTCTAAGAGTAGGTACGTCATTCCGCTTTGTTCGGAAAATTCGCTTCCTGCTACTGAGGACGTCTAGTTTTCTTGTGATACATAATTATAGTTTATTATAGTTTCTTGCTGAAGAGAATCAAAGATTATTTGAATCATTCTGACTAAGCTTAACTTTACAAATATTTGTTTACTAACTTTTAAGGAAATACTGTATTTATATTAGAGAAACCATCTTGGAGAAGGTTTTTAATTCATTACAACCTAAATGCCATAACTTTTACGATTATTCTGAGTACATAGATATATATAGTGTGCTGTTCACACGTAGGTAGAGTTGGGGTAAAAACACTCATTCTGACTCTCATGTGACGATCAGTAATTTCCTAAAATGGTTAGACATTTACATGAAAATGTTAAGTAATTCTGAATTCACCACTAACATTGGATATTTAGCTGTACCCATACCCTATAATATACGTTTACGCTTTAACGTCTAACTTCAACGCCAACCTAAGAACGAAAATAAACTTATTTTGATTACAATTATTTTCGTCATTAAATCATAATTTATTCTCTGCCATTAAAATAAGATTAGCCATTTCATTACTTGCCCATGATATTATTTTGACACACAAGATCACTTATACATAATATCGTATAATATATAAATATATCAAATTTTTCAAAAACCTTAGAATAAATAAATACAGTCTCAACAGCTGCAGGCTCTAAGGCATACTAGTTATATTAAAACTGCAATACACCAACTAATGAGTGTTTGAGTTGTTCAGTCCAGCCTTGTGCCAGTATTTCCAGTAACATATATGACAATTAATGATTTCCTGTGCATTAGGTAACGTATATATCACCTTTCTATCGCGGGATGTAGGTAATAACTTGATGGTCGACATGAATAAGTACTAGATCAATTACTTTATAGAATTTATGTACTTAATAATATAGGTTCAGTGTGTGTGTATTTATATATGTTTCATTATGAATAGAACTCAACAGTCAACCGGCTTCTGTATTCGTCCTGAAATCAGGTAGATAACTTAATTAGCTGGTATATAGTTTCAAAATCGTATTTGCATATAAGAATAAATATCTCGATAAACGAAACGAAAAGTAACGCAAAATGCAGAGTGGGCTAAAAGGAAGTATGTAATACAGCAGGTAGTAGAATTAATTAAATATCAACCCACAAATACAATTAATGCATAGTTTATATTATTTAATCTATAAAAGTCTATTAAAGAAAGTTATACAGATAATAATATGGAACTATTAAAAGAATATATATAAAATATTACAATTATAAATGTACATTCCCATTCGTAAAACGTCTATTTAGCAAAATGCTATAGGTACTGCATAGGTTCGCAAATTTTACCTTTCGCACAATATCCCTTTCGCAAAATATTACGTATCAAGTTTGCTGGTGTTAATTTTCACACAAGTAATACCTATTAAAAGAGAGATAAGGAAGAGATATTGGAAGGAAGCAATTACTACTTCTTGACAAGTATAACTAACGTTTATATACCCATTAAATAAATGGAAATTACAAATGTCGTACTACAAACATTGATTTCGACATTGATGTGGTCTTATATAAAAAAAATCACCGTACAAATCTCGATACTCTAGGACGTACTCTAGTATAGCCGTTTTAGCCGTCTTGCATTTACTTACTACAAACTTCAGTGGTTTGCACTGTAAATCATTAAGTATATATTATGTTTGTAAGGTGATAAATAAATAAATAAAGCTATTCGAGTCAAAATTTCACTAAATTGATAACTAAATGTACAGTAACCGAATTAAGTGGTTTTCAATCATTTCAAGTCGATATTTTCGTGAGTAGATATAAAATTGCAAAATAATGTTACAAACGCTTTAACCTTTTAACACCATAGTTTTGTTTTTAACACAAAGATGTTCATATTTGTAACCTATAGCATTTTGCGACCAAACTTTTTGCGAATGAGCCGTTTACAACTCAAACCTACAAGAACTACGGCTCGTTCAAAGGAAACAGTGAAATCATAATATTTATCTATAGGCTTTCACCCTGAAACCCGTTAACTCCTACTTCTTATATTCCTTTTATGGATGCGACTGCCGCCTGACCTCTTAACCCCGAAAAGAAAGGCTGCACCACAGCCATGTCTGTCAATCAGCATGTGTACTGCTTGCTCGAAGGTCTTGGTGGGACCCTAAACACATCCTGAGGTACTACTGTACTTACTCATAAAAAATGCATATTTTACCTTTCATTAGTAAATAGGTACCTACTCAAATGAACACGATATAAACAGATGGGTGGTGGCCGCAACAGCCCACACTGCATTGTTTTCGCCGTAAGTAGTTGCCTTGATCAGCCGTGTCATGTCGTTTCTCTAAGTACAACAAGGTTGTAACTGATAGAAATGATTAATAATTAAGATCTGAGGGCCAATTTTCGAAACAAAAATCTGTAGGTACAAAATTCAGTCTCAATCCTATGTAAATCTCCCAAATGTCAAACGGTATTCTGGTAACATAATTCGCAAAGAAAACATTGACATCGTGATCATCAGAGAGTGATGGGTATAAAAAATTTCATCAAGAACCAAGCGGTTCGGCGATTCTTTTCTTGCACCAATAAGTTCTAGAATTCTTTACCAGCACATGTATTTCCTTCTTCCTCTCGGGTCCTTGAAACAGAGCGTGAAAAAACAACTGTCGAGGCCGTCAAGGTGGACACTGCTGCCGTTCCAGGGACAACCTGTAACGGCAGCTACCATGCACTTTGTATTATACCCTTACTTACCATCAAGCGAGGTGCACTTAATTTTACGACTTAATTATAAAACAGATGGAGACTGTGTTCAGGAATAAGGTGATAAAAGTTTGCGACAAAGCCTGGTCCGCTTATGAACACATAGAGATCGAAGATCTTAGATAGATCAATACCGTTCTAATCGGTACAAATGATATACATAATTATGTTACTAATATGTAGGAAATCCTATACTTTCGTGAAAATAAAAATAATCGAAAAAAGTGCAATATCTTGAATAAAAGATAATGAAACATTAGCATATCGGTGTTATTATTTGAAGTTCTATAATTTTAATATAGCGAATAAATAATTTCCTACCAATAGCGTTTAGCATTTTACGACGCCAAATATACGAACGCTTTCTCTGCAGCAAGAAACTAGTGAATTAGGTTTTATCGTAATTTGGAAATTATAAGAGGAAACGATTAAACGTGCATTGGTATACAGATACAAAACCTGTTTCAAACCGACATTATACAGGCAATCTGAGTTTGCGAGTATTGAAAACTTATCTTATAACCACTAACCATAACCAAGATTAGTTTACTCATCATGATAACAAAATGACATTAGGTATTATCACAGGGGACAGAATATACGGGTATTATACTCGTAAATAGCTATAGATATCTCATTCCAGAATTAGGAATATTAATTATTCCTCATCATCATCATTTCGGTTATAGAATGTCCACCGCTGTAGGTAGGCCTCCCCCATCGACCTCCAATTCGACCGGTTTGAGGCGGTATGCATCCAACGCGGTACCCGCGACTTTGACTATGCCCTCTGTCCATCTCGCAGGGTGCCGTGCCATCCCACGCCTCGTCTACCGGTAAGTAGGTACCAATTATAACCATTAGCATTAGCGTTAACCATTAGCACCAATATTTCTGAATTTTGTTCTATACTAGATTTCAAACCAATCGTTTCACAGAATTTGCATTGCGCATTAAATGTTATATCTCAAATATTAGCACGCATAGTTAAAAATAATACCTACCTAATTGCAAATAGTACCTATTATAATTATGCCATATCATACATAGTCAATAGTGATTTTGATACGATCAAAATTAAGTCTCTAACCTTAACATTTGATTGTTTGTCTAATTAAATTAACGATATAAAATTTGATACTGGCGCCAAAATTGATCTAGTTGTGCAAAGACTCCAAGAATATCAAATTTCGTGCAGTTCAAGCTCCAGTAGATACACCAATCAGTATTAATTTTTAAATAATATACGCTTAAGTTGTCCCCAAGGTTGTTTAGATGAGAACGGACTCAAATGTTTTAAGATCCTGTTTTATCTCAAGCATATCTGTAGGTAGTTGACCTTTTAAATATTCCTAAAGAACAGAAGTTGCTATATGTAATATATAAGTATACATATAAAAGAATAATATTATTTAGGGAAACATATTCAAAGCTAGCTGTAAACGTTTGATTTTGAAATAGTTTGGTTAAAATGTAAATTTTATAATAATGTCGATAGTAGCTTGGAACAGTGACAATCATGTCATGAACTGATAGATATTTAATAATGCTAATTATAATCAAAGATAGAGAAATGTATTACATTTGGCTCTATAATGACACTTGATTAGATATATTCAAAAGTGAATATATGTGTCTTTGTTAGTTTCATTATTTAGCCATTTTAGCATCGTAGTCGCATCACCAAGTCATGACTCATGAACATTCGAAATTCTCCTATATGACTTAGGAGCATTGTTTCAGTCTACATTATTAATTGACAGCTATGACACGATCAGGTCAAGAGCACTTGGTAGGTTGTTCGCCTTGCCATGTTTATCATATAGAAAGTACGACAAAGTTCTCTCACAGTTCACTTGCACAACTCGAATTCTGCATGTTTAATCAGTGTTTCGGTGAATGCTTAATAGCGTGGAGTAGTTTTGGTGTTATGGAGCGCTCGATTAGTTCAAAGTGCAGTACGGTCAAACTAACAAGTTTTAAACCTGTGTGGCCGTTAGTGTTATGCCCAAAGGCAATTATAGTCTTAATTTGTTATCTTGTAAAGAAAAGGTAATACTCAATTTACTATACATACGCTGTGCTAATTTTGCAGTGTTGCACAATTACAACGATTTCCTAGTTCCTTTCACGCTAAAGTTATTAATCTTATTTAGTAATTTATTAAAGTTGTAATACACAGTAATATAAGATTTAACAAGTCAACTTGAATGCAGTCTAACAACGTTATGAAAAGTACGTATCTAAAATAGAAAGGTGTTTATTGATTACTGTGTATTATATTATAAGTAAATTAATTCAAATTCAGTCTATTATATTACGTAATTAATTTATATAGCCAGGCAAGAAGTATACCTTCGAAAACTGTGCCAATAATAATTTATAAATCTAAATTGATTTGAGATATAACAATATTGTCGTCTTTAACTGTTTTTTTTTAATCTAGGATACGTCCATTTGACTTCACCTCGCCTGAAGATGAGCTGAAAGCAGAGTCTCAGGGAAGAGGGTCACCATTACAAACACGCAGTGTTACAATGGTGGTACTCAGCTTGACGGACTTATAAAGATGCTTTTTTACGTCCCGCTGGAAAGGACCCGGGGCTGTATGATAGTAGGAAGTATATAAGTAGAATTCATGGTTCTAAATGCTTCTAGTAATTTCATACAAAATACCTATACAGTAACTTCAAATGCAGAGATATGATTACATTGTTTTCTTATCTTTTTAAACGTTTTATAGCTTCCTATCAGGTGGGCCGTGTGCTAGTCTGCCACCTAAATGATAAAAAAAAACTGTATTATACAAAACAAGATCGTCGTAGGTTGTTGGGACCAAATATTTCTTATTCCGCTTATTTTTTTTTAATTATTAAAAGCTTTTTAACTGAATGTCATATTACAGGCGAAATATTAAGTAGTCAATAAGACGTTGTGTTCGTCCGTTTTATAAATTGTAAACTATGGTATACTAACTAAACTATGCCGTCACAGCAAGGTAGAGGCTGGGTAAGAATTATGCTACAACATTTAACTAGGACAATCAAAGGTCCACTGAGCCATCTCAGTCCTTGTGTACTGCATTCTTATTCAACAGAATCTAATTACAAGCATATTTTGACACTCTTAATCAACCTGAACAATTTGACTTGCTCAGATATTTAGCATACATACCAAATAAAGCAAATGCTAATTGTAGCCTACGTAATTATTGCCTACTATGTGTACCTACGGCTAGCAGTTACAATTAAAACATAAGGCTATGAAGATGCTGATATTATTAATAGGAAAACATTGAGCTGCATCTGTAGCTGAATCTAGGCTGTATATTTTTATATATCTGTCCGATTTTAAACAGCTCTATCCCTTAGTCGCCTTGTACGACACCGCATGGGAGGAGATGAGGAGGCCCAAATTCCAATCTGCCGGGAACCATGCGGCATGGTTATAATATGTAGGTACCGATTGAAATACGTTTACGCCGGTCATAAACGTCTAATAAAAAAAACGTGTCATTCTCGTATATTCATCTATTTGTGCGACAAAAGAGGGCAAATGAATTGCAACTGGTATACGCGAACAAAGACGCTTTCAAGGTTATGGTTATAGTTGATTCGAATACAAAATTACTGCAATGATAAAAAGGTAGCATCATCACGATATGGCTTAAAATCAAATTGATGCAACTGTAACAATGCTTGTATCGATCCAGCCTTTGACATTGCCACTATCTAGACGTTAAGTATACCTATATATATATATATTTGAAAATACTTCATAAGCAATAGCAAATTCCGTCCCCGAGTCAGCAAGAGCTTGAGTCAAGTTAAAAACTAGAGTAGAATTACAAGTTATTTTTTGCAGTGTAATACTAGGTGTGTATGTAGTGATCTCGAATGTTGTTGGGCAATTTTTAGTAAACAAAATAAATCGGAATCAGGTCATTAATAGTTTTCAAATGCTATAAATGAATTTTTAGATATTGTATTCTACAGAAGTTGGTAAAGCAAATATCGCGGGCCCATGATAAGTTGAGCTATTATTCTAATGTACAAACAATAAGACTAAGCCGGCTTATTCAACTAGTATTTTAGCGTAGAATAATTATTGAACTTGTTGTTTTCATTGAATAATTATCTTTATCAATGTTTAATTTGGACTATCCCTAGGATGTTTCCTCGAAATGCCAGCAAATATCTTTATTAGTTACTACTAACCAGATGATTAGAAGATGAAAAGTATACAAGAGGATATAAGCAAAGGATTACTTGCGGAGCAAAACAACCTGTGCACACATTTATAAAAGGATGATTATTGTATAAATGCAATAGAAAGGAAGGAGGTGTTAGTATGCGCGCCGATTTGTAGGAAATAACGGTACGACCAGTTGACTGTAGACTGTCTTAAGTTAGCAGTGTCAGATTCTAGAAAGATGAATTAATTAACACACCAGTTCAACATCGCTATGTGTGTATTAATCTGCATTTGTAAGTTGTACCTAAGATATTGATTTTAGCGTCGAGAATAGAACGTAAAGACCATGATCAAAGAGCTTTTCTAAAGAATATAGAGTGTCCTGAGTACTGACTGACTGAGTTATCTACTTAAACAAATCATATATCATTTATAAAATTACTGCAGAACAAATATGTAATGATAAAAAATGTCTTTTTACTTCGGTTCTTCTTACTTGCATGATGAGAATAAAGTTTAGCAAAAATGTCTTGTCCCTGCCGCCGAATGTAAGTTATTAATTTAAGTTTTATTGGATAGGAGCAATTTGTAAATATAACAAATTTTTATTTGTTTGCAGTCACCACAATAAATACGGTTCAATTTCAGTGTTGCGGTTATCGGAACCAGTGTGTCAAATTATAATATTTGTTGTAAGCGTGTAGCGTACGTGATGGACAGGTATTGTGGCGGCCTCATACTCAATTCAGGTCGAATCTCGACTAATGCAAGCGCAATGTAAATTGATTGACACAAAAATAATTAAAAACAGCGCTAATTATATTTGCGTTTCTGTAAAATGTATGTTTAATGTGTGTTTTATGGATCAATCAAATCAATGTGTCTTAAAGAAAGATATGGGGTTAAATACGAACACTGTGCCTTATCATATATCATTCAATGAAATCAGTTTAACGCCAAGAACTCTAGATTGTTTACTTTATAGAAATTGGCGAACTGATCCTAGGCTATAAAGTAAAAGCTTTAGACGGTAATCTGGCTGCGGTCGGATGAAAAAAAAAGTGACAGTACCTGGTTATGATATCCGTGTGGTGTCGGAGAAAGAATATCACCAAAACACTCCGCCGAATAGTGGCGTAAGAGGCGACAAACGGAAAATCACAGACGATATCATTGCAAGATAAGGAAAACTCGAAACCAAACTAAGGGGTTTTGTTTTTAGTTTTCCTTATCTTGCAATGACCTCCGCTCTAGCCGGCTAGTGTGGAAACAGTAGGCCAAAGCCACCCGACATTGGGGAAGGCCTGAGTCCAGCAGTGGACTACAATAGGCTAACGTCATCCTTGAAAAGACGAGTGATAGTCCGGTTAAGATCGGCTTGCTTCGATTTTGATCGAGCTTCAAAGTGTAATTTTTGGAATTATTTATATTATTGTTGTAAAAGTAGTTATTTGATAATAATTGTCACTGGTACGAAACGTAGGTACAGTGGGCTCTAAAAGTTTCTTTTTTATCGTGCTCAAAATCACCACGGATACCACCTCCGCCAAAACCGGTGAAGGTGATTATGTTGGACTCAAACCGACTAAAACGCACGCCATCCATGATTGCCGGGGGTGAGATTATACAAGACATATCTCTCGCACCCCGACAGACTCGGGGACATATCTTTAGAGATGACCCTCTTCCTCTAATGTGGGGACCATGGTGTCTCCATCTAGCCCCTGGCCATGGGGTGGCACTTTGCGCCGCCACCGTGGCCTGCTTCTGCTAGGGTGATAGGGGGCTCCACCTGTCACCCCTAGACGAGCTCCAAAAGTTCCTGGATAATTCGAAACTAAAATTGTGTGAAGTGATATCACTATACAACTAGTCTTAGAAGCTACTGGATAATAAAATTAGACCTACATATTAATGTAATTACATTGTAGTTCACAAATATATGTTATTGTAGTAAGTGTAGCATAATATTTGCATTAGATAACTTACTTATTTACGTCGATTTTTTTTAATAAGTTAAAAATTCCACCAAAGTATAGCATAATATACATATATATATATATATATATATATATATGTCGTCCTAACCGTATCCGGCGACGGCGACTCCTAAATATTTAATTGGTCCCTATGACGGGCTCTAATGTGGCTTGCAAAGCCGAACTTCGACCTGAAGACACGATCGCAAGGCGTACAGTATAGCTGGCCAGATGTGTTGTATGTGTAGGAGTAGGAGGGTTTTGGATGAGTCTTCCGTACTTGGCGTTTCGTGTCAAGGTCTTCTAGACGTTTTTGTTCAAAAGTTTCGATACCAGTGCGGACGGTATGACGCCATTCCGGTCTAAGACGGGCAATCTCCTCCCAACCATCAGTAGAGATGTTGCAGGCCACAAGATTGCGTTTTAATACATCTTTATAGCGCAGGTATTGACCTCCTTGTTTGCGCTTTCCGCATGACAGCTCTGAATAGAAGACAGCCTTCGGCAATCTTCCATCATTCATGCGTACGACGTGTCCACTCCATCTAAGTTGATGTTTAATTATGAGTGCTTCGATTCCGGGCAAGCCGGTTCGACGTAGGACTTCAGTATTTGGAACACGGTCCTGCCACCTGATACGCAGTATAAACCTTAAACACTTGAGATGAAATGTGTCCAGCTGCTTAATGTCTGCTCTGTAGCAGCACCAGGTTTCCGCAGCATAAAGCAAGGTAGGCAGGACGATTGCTTTGTACACTAATATTTTAGTTTGCAGTTTGATGTCATGCGAGTTCCAAACACGCGCCCTAAGCTTGCCAAAGGCTGCCGCAGCACCTGCTATTCGGGCCGGTATTTCTGATGCCAGAGTGTTATCAGATCTTAAACGACTTCCTAAGTATTTGAAGGCTGGAACTTCTACTAAGTCAGTGCCATCCAGCTTGACCTTTGCACGATACTCATCGAAACCTCTCGGTGGCTGTATTAATACCTGAGTCTTGCTAGCGCTTATAACGAGACCAAATCTACGGCATGACAGGTGTAAAGAGTCTATATAGGCCTGAAGGGACTGAAGAGAATCAGCCATTAGGCAAACATCGTCGGCGTATAAAGCGTCCATCACTGAGAGTCGCGTAACTTGTCGTTTAGCTCTAAAACGAGAGAGATCGAAAATGCTCTTGTCAGTTCTGGAGTTAATTTCAAGGAAGCCATTGCAATTCCCAACCGCATCTTGCATCACAGAAGCAAAGTACAGAGAGAACAAAGTTGGAGCCAGAACACAGCCCTGCTTCACACCACTCGTTACTGGGAATTGGTCTGAAAGGTCATTTTCATGTCGAACTCTCGCCATCATGTTATCATGAAATTGGCGAATCAAGTTTAATAACTTTTCAGGACAACCAGCTTTCCTTAGCACAATCCACAAGGCTTCACGCGGTACTCTATCAAACGCTTTTTCCAAATCGACAAAACACATATAGAGAGGCCGGTACTGTTCCAAGCTCTTTTCCTGAATTTGTCGTACGACAAATATAGCGTCTACAGTACCTCTGCCTGGGCGGAAACCGTATTGAGTTTCGGGGAGTATTGTTTCCGCGTGTCGGGATAGACGGGTGTTGATAATGTGGGCTAGAATCTTCCCAGCTGTCGAGAGCAGAGAGATGCCTCTGTAAGAACCGCAGTCGGCTATATCACCTTTGCCCTTGTACAATTTACAAATGGAAGCATCTCTCCAATCTTGCGGGACGACTTCACACTCCCATATTTCTAGTATAAGTTCGAATAATTTGTTATTAACGTGTGGGCCGCCGTATTTGTATATTTCGGACGGTAAGCTATCTATACCAGGTGCTTTAGCATTCTTCATTTTCCGCAGTGCAGCAGCAAACTCGTCAAACAATGGGGGATCCGCAAGATCTTCAGCGGTGGGTAGATCTTTTAGAGATTGGATGTACAACAGGTCGGTCGTCTGTGTTGTGGGATTTAGAACATCGTGAAAATGTTCTGCCCATCGAGCTAGTACATCTTTCTGCTCAGTCAACCGTCGGGTCTTGTCCTTGTCGTAGATTGGAGCTGTTTTCTTTGTTTTTGGTCCGAAAACAGATTGTAGGCTCTCAAAAAATTTACCCAATTGGTTATTGTCCGCATAATGCTGCATTTCGTATGCTTTGTCAACCCACCATTTGTCCTTAAGTGCACGTACTTTTACTTTCAGGTCTAAATGAGCCCTTCTTCGCTCAGAGACGTCTGTCGAAAGAAGGGCACGCCTGTGGTCCTCAACGAGCTTTCGGATTTCTACATCAGAATCGTCAAACCAATCTTGGTTTTTCCGATTAGGTTTACCTATAACTCGTAAGGCACAACCATGGAGATTTTCGGCGTATAAGCGCCATTTCTCATCGACAGACGCCTCCTCTGCACTTTTTGGAATGTTAGCATCAAAAACATCATCTAGCCTGTCCTTTAGTGCTCGGTTTCGGATCAGTTTCCTGCAATCTAACCTTGCCGGGTTCTTGTGTGGAGCTCGTCGTGGAATTTTTACTTGTAACCGCAGTTTTGCTCGAACAAGTCGATGGTCGGTCCAACCCTGGGCACCCCTCATTACTCGAGTGATAAGTACTTCTCCAAGATCCCTCTTGCGTACTATCACATAGTCTAACAGGTGCCAGTGCTTAGATCTTGGATGCATCCACGTGGTTTTAAATTTTTCTGGCAAGCGAAAACAGGTGTTTGAAATTGTGAGACCATATTGAGTGCAAAGAGCTAGCAGATCAAGGCCATTGGCGTTGCATTTTCCAACTCCATGTCGTCCAAGTACCCCATCCCAAGCACCGCGATCTCTGCCAACGCGAGCGTTGAAATCGCCCAGCAATACGATCTTATCAGCAGCAGGTATTTTGCTAACTACTTGATTGAGTTCACAGTAGAACTTGGCTTTCTCTTCGTCTGGCGATGGCAGTGTGGGGGCATATACACTTATTAGAGAGAGATACTTCTTAGTTGACAGTTGAAGTCTTAGTGTTATAATTCTGTCATTTATACCCTTTGGTGTTTCTTTAAGTTTTCGTGCCAGTTCATTTCGCACAGCAAAGCCTACTCCACTAGCTGCTCTTTCTGAACCCGGTTTTCCGCTCCAGTAATAAGTATAACCTCCAAGTTGTTCACAGAGCTCTCCGGAGTCACTGAGATGAGTCTCGCTAATTGCGGCGATATCTATTCTGTACTTATTGAGTTCTCTTGCAATTAATGCCGTCTTTCTCTCAGGATGCAAATTTATGTCACTATCTAAGAGTGTACGAACATTCCATGTTCCTATAATAAGTTGTTTAGTATTAACTTGTTTCTTTTTTCGACCGCGTAGTGATGGTGAACAGGTGACCGCGGTTTGCCACCCGCTTTAAAAAGAGACAGACTATGTATAGGCCACCTTTTCTAGGCCCCTCCCCGGATTGGGGAAAGCAGAGCGCTCCCTAAATAGGGCTGCTTTGTCGTCAGCTGAGCTGCCGAGCTGGTCCCCCGTCTCAGTCGGGACACAAAACGACCATCACCAGAAGACCGCCTACGTGCAGATGCCAACTAAGGTTCAGACACACCTATCCTCCCCCCACCATCGGCGCTCCATCGCCGTAGGGCTTTCATTCATTGACCATGAAACATGCAGGAGTCATCTGCGCGTGAATATATTTAAGTGGACAAGCAGTTGCGCAGGTGCAGATCCACTCTCTCGTCCTCAGCGTTCTAGTGCCGGTGGGCCGGGTAGCCGGTACGACCAGCGGAACACAGAGGGTGCAGGCGATTGGCCGCATGTCGCTAGATTTTAAGAGTCCAGACATGCGCCCTTTAAGGTACATCGCCGTGTACCGTGCCTAATCGCTGCAGAGACCGGATGCTTATGCCTATCGACGTAGCTCGCTCTCGGCACCAAAAAGGGCTTTGTGTGGCTGGAGGACCGTCCATTGACTGACTGCATCATAAATAAGCATAGTAAGCCTTGATGGGCGATGGGGTCGTCACTTCCCGACGCCAACATAACATATTCAAATATCATAGGAGAGATTTCTATGAATTAATAATGTCCCACTAAGCAATAATAGATATTAAAGTTGGATTTAAAAAATGGTTCTCAGCAGTAGTGTACTGTAAGTTTACACTCGTTTCCCTAATCAAATTACGGCCTTAATTTCTTAAAGATAGATGATGAGCTCATATTTCGGAATCAATACAGAATAATAACCTAAACTCTTAGTAATTCATAATCTTAGAAATCAGTTTCATATATATCTGCACGTACGGTCGAATGGTCACCGAAGACAGTCGACTAGCGAGGAAGGGAACGTGAGAGGCGACTCGGGTGCAACGTCCTGCCGCGTCGCCGCGACTCGCATACGTAATAGGGTAAGGGTTTGCGTTACTGAACGAACAGAGGTCATATCAGTGTTTTACTTTGTAGAAATTAATCATACCTTCAATTTTCTACGATTTATAAAACAAGATTACGGTTTTTATACTGGAAAAAATCTTTACTTTTAAGGCCCGCAAAAGTATTTCAATTGTAATGTTCAAACGGTGCATTTGATTGAGTATTTTAAAATTGAATAATTACCTATCATTTGTAGAGTCAAAAAAGAAGGGACGGACAGCTGAATTGTAAAATAGGCAATAGGAGAAAAAGGCGAACAGGAATACCTTCAAGACACTATTATGATGATTGAAACAGAATTTGTAAGAAGTAGAGATTAAAACAATGAATTTGTTTTAAATAAAAAAAACAATATCTTAAAAGTGTCAAATTCATAAGTATAACAAAATCTTATAAAGTAATATATTCGGACAACTAGACATAGTGATAGGTTTACCGAGAGTATTGGTTCTAATACATATATTATAGCTGATTCATTTTTTGGACTGGTCAAACGACGCGACGTCCATACACGACAAACACATCGAAATTGTATTCTTCGCATTACTTGGTAATAAAGAAACAATAACTTCTGAAGACTACAAATTCGTAACATAAACAGAATTATTTTAATTTAACATTAAAATAAAGGTAATGTACGAACAATATTTCAAAGTACAATTGCCACAAAGAGGTGTGATTCATTGTTAATGTTTATACAAATATGGAGAGTTTAATCCTAATAAAAAAATATAAATTGAAAAAAAAAAGGTAATGTTATTTGCATTGTACAAAAAAATCACACAAAGGACACATATTT
This sequence comes from Pelosia muscerda, assembly GCA_963691645.1. NCBI lineage: Eukaryota > Metazoa > Arthropoda > Insecta > Lepidoptera > Erebidae > Pelosia > Pelosia muscerda. Next base: position 7,935,547 of record OY829105.1, read on the forward strand.
CAAATCACAAATCATATATAAAGAACACACATTTTTCAGCCGGAGGATCAAGTCTAAGGATAAAGATCAATAAAGTAAATATTTTGGGACAAATTATTCAGAGTAACGCAACGCAAGAATACATTTACGATATTTTCAGAATAGAACTGATGATAGATAAAATAGAAAATAACTTACACACAAGGAGGACTTCTCTTACTTCTGCAATGTCTTTATGACCGGACCAGTAGCTTAGCATATATTATGTATATAGAATGACCATAGGGTTTGATGCAATTATCATGCCTGTATGCCATCGCCTAACACATGGATAAGTCAACAATGAATACGTAATTGTATCGATATCGACATCACATTACGTTTTGTAGGCTTAGTGATGTAAGCATGAATGGTACCATGATCTCCGGAGTATTGAGCTCCGTATCGGATCGAATTGGTAACGTAATGTAGAGCAAGTAACGAGCATGTACTTTTTTTAGTTCAATTTCATTTGGCAATCATTCTTATTATTACTATAAAATAAATTTTATTCCGTAAGTCAACTTATTACAAGTAATAAAATACAGTGAATAAACTTTCCAAGTTATTTATTGGGAAGGGCAACTTATCAGTCACCTTGTGATTTGTCAATGTTATAACTGTACCAATTGCTATAATTAATTAATGATATTTAACACCTAATTCGATTTCCTGCTAACAGTACATGCCAAAAAATACTGAATGTAATGATTAATGATAATTACATTGCGTGACATTAAAAATTAGTTACATATTTTATTGTATATATATTATATCTGTATTTACTCTTTCGTCTTCAAGTACTGCTGAATACAATTGTACTCTGTATTTACGACTACATGTTGTATGCCTCAAGGAAGTGTTCTCACCCCATATTTGTTTCCATAAAATCCTTAAATTATGAACAAAAATGTTTTTTAGCATCTGGAAAATGACATATTTTCGGTCACTACAGTTATAATGGTGATATATAACGCTCTGCTTATTCATAAATATATAACATAACAATAAATAAATTAATATAGAACACTTAAACAGAAACTCATAGAACAAGAAGCGTTATTTTGTATACCTATTATATATAATATGGCTGCATGTAGGTAGTTTACAATGATTTTAGCTTTGTTTAAAGAGTCAAAGCTTTATACATAATGCTGCACATCATTTGATATTAATAAATAAATAGTCCTTCTTTTGAAGTGCAATTAAAGTTAATACACAATCTTACGTTGGAATTTTTGAAACTAGACACAACTTTGAATACGTCAATGAACAACTTTCAAAAGCGTATTTGGTATGTAGGAAATACTAGGCTATAATTCGTTACTGTAAAGGTTAATAAAATATGTTTATATTCAAGGCTTCCGTGAAAGCTGGTGAGGAAATTCTGACAGAAATACCGTCGTTGGATGACGCATAACTGGCCTTACCACTGAACCAGTAATCGACAGTTGAAATCATTTCATGGAGAAGTATATGAAACCATAATATATGCTCACATCCAACGTTTAATGTCACAAATGCACTAAATCTTATAATCTAGTAGATGATAGTACTATTAATGTATAATGATTTCACTATGCTAGTGAAATCCATACACATTCATAGTGCTATAATCATTACTCTTGCGACAACCCCGGTCGTATCCGAAGTCGTCACCTCGGAGTCCAGAGTTTGTTTTTACCAGTCTAACTGCGTCGGGGTTGAATTACGATGTATTTGTTAAGTGACTGCCATCTAGTAGAATTTGAAACCCTGGGTTACCATTTCCATGCCTTAACTGTTAATGATTAAAATGTTAAAACGGCGGCAAAAAAAAGGTTTTAACGGTGACATTGGAAATAGTAGGGATATGCAGATACTTTTACATAGTACTAAAGTTATGTTGATGCCGACAGTAATAACATTTATTATATCATAACCAGTAGATTGCTTTCGCTAAATTATCATTATCTCTAAGCCCCAATACTCAGATTCCATGACAGTTAATTTCTTGGTTTGACGTTACTTCGTATTTTAACTTTAATTGAATTGCAAAGGTCATAAAGCAGTCGTTCCGTGTAGATACTAGTAATAAGCTCTTCAGAAGACCCTAACATACTTGGCACCTAGCTTGATTTTGTACACCGACGGAATCTACTAGTATTGTAAGAATATAATATCATTATTGTTTACTTAATTATTAATTTATTGCGCTTTATGATAAACTTTATGATTATCAAATCTATTATAACTTTCTGCGTAGTAGATTATTAAATGATATATTAAGAGTATCCCTTGCAAAAAAAGCCTTTTGACATTAGGAGAAGCCTATGCCAGCGTTTGACTGCTATTCGTGAATTGATTGATTAGAACATTCTTTTAACTGGTAGTGGTTCCAACATCTGAGGAAAATATTAGAATAGTAACAAAAAAGGTGAATTAGGGCGTTCTCATAAATCATACACTAAGACTAGTCTATTGCGAAACAGTAGACTACGACTTAGTGAATATTAAGTGAGAAGGTAATATTTCCTGGATAAAGTTGGCCTATTCGCGAAGGGACAAGCAGAGCTGTATTCATGATGGATATTCCAAAGCTGCATTATACAGACACGAGTAAGATTTCATAGGCATTATGTCTTCTCTCAGGGGTTATACTGTAGATAAGTAGGTACAGGTAAATTCTTACTCTACTCAAGGACTCTAAAGAAGCCTACCTACGCCCTGTCCTGTATTCGAAAATAACCACTGTCGGGAATAGGAGACTGTGGTTAACTATTTCTAACATTTTCATTTAAAATCAATGTTTTTATTTAATGCGACAAGCTATTTAATCAAATGAAGAACAACAAAAAATAAACAAGCATTAGAAATAATATACCTATCTTGGTATGGTACTAGCGTTTCAAGATAGATAATACTAATTCGTAAAGCATTCCAGCAATGTAAATTATGTAATGGGCCTATACGATAAATATAATTTAATCTTTAAATCACATATACTAAATCGCTTATGCCGCAAAACATATACAGGGTGTAAGGGGAACACTCCCGAACCCGAAGGCCCCTGGTAGTACTCATGGTACACAACATATAGGCATGAAAAAAATTACGGCAATATTTTTTTTTTAAATTGGTATAGAAGACCGCGGTAGTCTAGTGATATAGGTAATGGACTGCTGGGAGGAGGTCTCGGGTTCGATCCCAGGTTTTACCATGGCACACACCAAAGTTATGTGTATAAATACGCACATAACTTCGAATAAGGTTCGAAGTTCGCAGGTTTACTATATTAGTGCCCGGTTAATGGCAATAGGCTCGTCAACTAAACATAAACTGGCGAAATGTGGGTGCTAGCACCTCTGCCTACCCCTTCGGGAATACAGGCGTGAGTTTATGTTATGTTATACAAAACTTACGGAGTAAATACATTCAAAACTCATTGTTCACGTGCAAGTGCAGAATATCAATACCCAACACATACACGGCGTTTTTTTAATTTACTTTTTAATTGATTTAAATAATCTCGTGAAGCGCCTTGAAAGAAGTGTGTTGATACTCGGTTTGGCAACAACCTTTGATGCTTGTGGTTTCTTCGAAAAAATATTTCTAAACGAAATGTGTTATTTACTTTCATATTTCGTGCGTTTGTTTACATTTTTTTTACGTGGAATAGTAAAACATGGATATGGATAGCCTGTTGATGGATAACCTTTTAAGCATTTATGTAACCATGGTGAGCCTAAATCTCCCGCTGGGGGGTAAATTATTTCGTAACATTTTGCAAAGGAAACGTAACGCACGATCATCACGATTCGTATCATTTGTAATGGTTGTAGTTTTAAATGAAATATCGCAACCACTAGGACTGCCTTGGTTAACAACGAGCTAGCAACTAGTGATGTAATTACTTCGTTATTATAGTAACCACCTAAGTGAGCAACAGAATTGCAAGTTATAATGACGATAAGATTATTCTTGAATATCTTAACGGTAATAAAACGTAAAATAGTGTGACTTGGCGCAAAAGAGTATTATAAATTAAAGTACCTAATACCTTTAAAAATCGCGTAAAAATGTGGCGTATTGGAAATATATACCTAATGCTTGCATGTGTAACTTTATTAATGTCCAAAATAATGATTCAACGACCCAAAATAATAATAATTTTATGTCTTCAGCGGGCAACAGAAAGAGATACTCACTCTCTACCCTCTCTTTAGTAATATTTTTAAGAAGTTGATCTTAACCCTATATTTATTGTACTGGTGGCACTACACTGCATTGCATATATACACCTTAAATCGAATAAATTGCATTGTCGATTGGTTTGGGAAGTACATTGTAGTACCTAAGAGCATTATATTCATTTTATTGATAGAGTGACAGCTAAATCAACTAGGTACCAAATATTGAAGCATTCAATGGTTCGGAATGGCAGCTTGTGGAACTCACCACTACATTTACGAAGTAAAAGGAGTAATCTTTTATGTCACTTCTTCGAATACGAAACGACCTTCACGATGCAGTGAACATTGGCATTAAGTGAACGGAAGAGCAGGAATTAAGAATACCTAATCATTTCTAGTTTTACGTTTACCACTTAAGTGGTATACTCTTAACTACGTTCGCATCATCAAATGAGCTTTTTGCTATTTTTTTATTTTTAAAGGGAGAAAAATAGTTCGTCGTTTTAGATAGAATTTGATCTTGCTTTGAAACAAATTTACATGTGTATCGGTTGGAATCAGTGTGGAGAGATGATCATTGTCAAAATGGGCAGCCTTTGAAAAATATACTTGGCAGCTGAATGAGGGTGAATTTAGAGTCGGAAAATACAAATAGAAAATTCAGTTATTACTCATAATATACATCCACAATTGGATCAGATAGGTGGCACTGTAATCGGGTTATAGGATTTTATTTCCCTATACACAAAAAAAAATCGGCTATTTTTCCTGAGCTGTAAAGATGTTATGTATGTTTATAAAAAACCGAAAGAGTAAGTATTTGCAGCCCACATCCGATAATTCTAATCGATTCCAAGGTTGCTTTATGCCAGTGGACATCCATGACTAATATACTTACCTACACTTCTGCAGTTATTGCGTCATAGACATCAAATTGATGACTATATAGATCGTGAGGATATACGATACTCGCGTGTTGATTGTTCATTACTAACTTAAAGAAGACGCGGTGTTAGCATGCGATATTAACGCTGGAATGTGAAGAATCAGAAGGGAAGATGGTTCAACTACCTCATTCCATTTACCTGATCTATGGCATGGCCATAGCTGATCAGATCAGAATCGAAATATATATTTTTGTTTTGTTGGAACTTGTGACGAGAATAGTCTCCTCGAGTCTCAACAAAACAAAAATATTTATATTTTGCAAGTAATGTTGTATTTTTATATGTATGTAATGCTGTATATGTGCCATAAACCATTCTAACTACAGAGTTAGAATGGTTTATAGTACATATACAACATTCCACTCCAGCATATTTAACTGATCCTTGGCCTAGTGCTCTATACGTACGGTCGTACGGTATACCGGGCCAGAGAAGGGGATTTCCTCAGATCTAACGAGATGTTTATAAGAGGAAAGACCAAGAGCTCACTGGAGCTGATGGTGTTCTCCCTGCGGGCATACCACCTTTCCTGTCAACGGGTTTAAAGATATATTGTGTGGCTAAAGAGAATTGAATTTCATTAATAAAACAACAAAGTATTGTGAATTTGTAGATCTAGTTTAAGTTTGTAGATTTAGTTTAATTTTTTTTATGGCACGTCAATTTGTCTTCACCTCGCCTGGTGTTAAGCTGAAGGCAAAGTCTCATGAAAGAGGGTCACTATTGCAAACACGTTCAGTGCTACAATGGTGGCGCTCAGCTTGACGGCCTCATCAGACTTCAGAAGATTCAATATAGACAGAACTGTATTGATAGCTAAGCAGGTTTTAGGTATGTGTTATTGGAATACCAGCAATAAAAAGTATGTCTAAAAAATTCGCGTATTAACTAGATATTAGTTCCTAAGTTCTTGGTGAAACTCTAACATTTAGGTACATTTCACATAAAATGAGCTGATACTCCGAGCTACAATGTGTGAGTATATGTGAATCTACAATCTATTAACTGTATAGCGACACAAACGTTCAGTAGAGTTCGGTTATGATAAAAGAATGAATATTTTATAGCTTGTTCATTACCTGCTGCTGTGACGAATGAACTCTTAATTGCTATTTAAAGATTTAAATATCTTGAAAAGCAGTTTGGATGTGAGGATTAAGTATCTGTTTGTCTGGTAGATTTTTACAGTTTTGTATGAATAGCAAAAACTATCGTTATCATTGGAAGCGTTTACCCAATATACCTCATACAGACTTCCTAGTAGAAACTAGGCTATCCCGGAAATAGGTTCCTATAGGTCATAATAAGGGTCTACTATAATTGGAATTGGCAGTTAATATATTCTATCTATACGGAGCCCACAGTAGCGGTTACCTGTGAGACTTACTTTAAACGTACGTGAATGTGTCTACATTCATGGTGCTTCGTTTTAATAACAGCTGATACAGGTGTTTATAATTAAGATTAAGATTGATTTATTTTTGAAAAAGAATATACAAAGGAATTTCTCCGAATAATCTTTACAAATACATATTCTGATAAATTTAAGAAGCAAACAAGTAGGTACATTATTCCATGACTGATTGACAAATGAATCACAGAAGTCCACAGTAGGTATAAAGAGCAGTGATTTGCGATTGCCATCACGTGGCATCGCGAAAAAATGCCACTAACTAAATCATGTAGATACATAATGTAATCTAACCATGTAACCAGAGTCTATGCACTTCACAGTAGTTAGGTACTCATAAGAACATGTATAATGTTGCCATTGTCACAAGTGTAAGCCTCTTTGTCTTTAGTTATTCTTCAAGTTGAAGGTTATTGTCGTATGTACTAGGTACGAACTGGTAACTTCACCTAGACACTTACACCGATATGCCGTCCTTAGAACCTCAACAGAGAAAGAAAATAACAAAGATTGAAATTTAAATATAATATATTCACTGCTTAGTTGTATCTCGATGAACTCGGTTCCCAATTCGTTAGTTGTCTACCTGCTCATTGTCAACTCTCTTAGATAACGGCCTAAAAAGGCTAAATGTATTTAAATGGCGATGAGATTCTTAGAATTGTACAGATTAGTATTCGTATTGTATCGACGAGCTGATTACAAAGGACAAGAAATCGGTCCATTAGTGCAGCAAGGCACAATGCTACTACTATTGGTAGTACCTACTATTTTTAGGAATCTGTGCTTACTTACATAAATCTACATAAAAATAAACACAGAATTTAGGTAAGTGGAATAATGTAATAAAGTTCTAAAGTTAGATGACTAACAATGCCACACAAGAACGCTTTGGCATTAACAAAATAACAACAACAGTTTCTCCCGCGAGATCCGAAAGTACCATACTTTTAAAAGCAAAATTGCGTATTGCCAAAACATATTATTTTGAACCATATTTCCTCTATGCAAAATGCAGGAATAGATCGTCTAAACAAACCACATAAGAGCTACTTTCAATATATTGAGGGCTTAAAATCTGGTTCCGTGATACCGCTATGCACTTAAGGTGAAGTGTTAACACATACCTCGGGTGTATCCAACTCGCACACACTCTAACACACTGTTGTTCATTAAAAAAACTGTATTTTTGCTCGTTTTGATGAGAATACAATATAGTTCGTTTAAGGATGGCGTTCGTTCGATCGTTTTGTCGTTGAACCGGTAGGACGGGACGCGATACCTGCGTCGGACCCGTCGACTAATCGACTGTTGCGTTCACTATAATAGCTGCTATAGGGCACGTGTTTATACGAATTTGTTCGTGTGTGTGAGTGTGAGAAGGTTTCGCTGCGCGTACGAGTGTTCAGTGTTGCCAGCAAAACACACTTACTCTAAATTATGGGAAAAAAATACAGATTATAGAATTGCCGTGGGTTTTAGAAGAATGCCACTGAGTAGGTAATAGGACTAGTGATGTTTCTTTGTATTAATTCGTTTAAACAGATCAGTTTTTAAAACCCAGGTTTTAAGAAACTTAATTGACCCTAGCCGAAACTAATTTTCGATATTTGTGACAATGCTGCGCCGACAATCACCTCTTTTACAACTTTCTTCTTCATGATGTTTTCTTCTGGCAATACATGAAACCTCTCTCACTGTTTTGCTATTTGGAATGGAGATGGAGTCGAATAATTATATGAACACCCATATCATGGTCACCCTCTTCTTTGCTAATCTCCTTTCACACAATCCATCCATCTGTTTTTGAGCCAACCTCGGCTCCTAAAGCACTCTACATTCATATTTTGTACTTTTTTACATCATTAGTATCATCTCTTCTCATAGTATGTCCATACCACAACAGATGTCACTTTCAAACTTTCTCTAATATACTCATTCCTTATTCTATCCATTCTCATCACACCACACACCACACATCTATCTTAACATTTACATCTTCTCTACATGCAGATTTCTGTCCTCCTTTGCTTTCAAACCAGACATGACGATCCATTCAATTATGGCAGGTATATTCCCCTTGATTAAATCATACATTAATACTATCATAGGAAAAATTATTCAATATAATTTCTCTTGTGATATTTCAAATAGTATGATGAGAAAAAATATTTTGTATATAATTATTTCTATTGAAATGAAAGTAAATTTATAAGCAATCTTTTAGTGTCTCTAGTATTCTCTCCGGCTTGAGTGATCAGACAATAGTTTGCTTTCATGAAATCCAAAACAAATTAAACTATGAAAAGAATAAGCAACTGCATGGATCAAGGAAAGAATTTATTCAACTGTTAGGAGTTTTATTCTTACACTACATTATTATATACCTACATAAATAACAAACAAGAATTAATTTAAAACATTTGAAGTCAATAAACTGGTCAAAGTTATGTAAGCAAAGTTAAAAACAAGTAATACTTTAAAAAAATAAAATGAAACAGTTTTATTGATTGAAATTTGTAATGCCATCCATACCTACTATAGATATATTGTATCAATTGGTCAACTGGAAAGGGGTAAAATTTCAATAATCAAATTCGACCCAACAAACAGGTGAAATTAAATTAACCTGTTGAAAGTGAATTAAAAGTACATAAACATCCTAGTTTGAATTCTTGCTAATAAAGAACATACACACAGTTCTGGCAATAAGCAAGAATTTAAACTATTATTACTTTTATTTTCGCTTATAAATTAGTCAAGTCATAAGACACTAGATAGGTACATACTTAGTGCTAGTTACCTATACTTATAGAAAAGTTTTGTTTATGTAGGTTTGTGGCCTTCTTAGTAAACAATGCTACAACAGCGAAAAAAGAAGCTAAACAAGATAACAGCGCGCTACATAACAATATTATACCTATGATTATACCTAATACAAATATTCATTAAAAATTTTAGATTTTTAGAACCTGTGACGAATAGGTTTGAGCTGACAAACAGCAGTTCAAATTATTCAATTTAACGACATATCATCTAAGAACTTAATATAATTAATATAATTAATTAATATAATATAATTAATGTTATGCGAATAAAGTTTGATAAACAGAAGCAAGTTTCTATGTTAGGTTGGCTAGATGAATCCCAAAAAGACTTACTTACCCAATGAGATATCAACTCTTCTATTTATTATCACTCACAAACGAATAATATAATATGACTTTTATAATTTCTTTTGTATAAAAGTATTTAGTAGTTCTTTACCTATTTAATTTTACTAGCACTAGCACATAAAAAAGTTATAACTTCAAATCAAATAACGTTCCTTTTCGCGCGCGAGATTTTCTTTTACTGGTATTGCTTGACAGCTGACAGTGACAGCTTGTCAGTATAACCACAGCATATAATACAACAGCACCCTGCAGCACCAAAGCACGAAGGTCAATTAAATAATTCTGCCATTCACGCCTAACTTATTCCATTTAAACGATCATACCATTACAGATAGGCATGGACGTAGTAGTTCATGTCATAGAAAAATTAAGTGTTATCTTTATTCCGTGGTCCATGCAGATTGGTTAGAGTTTGGAAACGGAGTAGAGTAGGGGGAGGGGGGGAACTTTGATGCACGGGGCACATTGATACCCTACTCATATTTGAAAACCGATAAACATTACGAACACCGGAACAACACTAGAACGATCAAGGACAAGCCTTATAATAGTAGTTGTGACGGCGCTCGCTGCCAGTTCTCCGCTCGGCTTCGACTGGTGTAAATGTGTTTGTGCTGCCACTGACTAAAATTTTACGTGATATATGAAAGTGTATTACAGTCAAGTTAATAGTAGTTTTTATGGTTTTATTTTACCACAGGTAAGTGATTATATACAAATGTGATTTTGAATAATGTTTTAAGTAAAATATTTAATAGTAAATCAATAAATTAATTGTTTGTAAAAAAACGTCTGTGGGGCACTTTGATTCAGTAAGGTGCAGGGCAGAATGATACGTATCAATCTGCCCCTTCAGTGTATTATTCTGCCCCGTTTGTGTATGAAAGTGCCCCGTTATTATATAATGTTATCTTTTTTTGTAGAAAATGGTCCACACCTATAAACCCAAGACTAACAGGGAAGACATTGACGAAGAGAGTGTAAAAGATGCTATACGAGAAGTATTGTCAAAGACCTTATCCATATGCAAAGCGGCTAACAAATATGGAATCAAAGCTGCAACCTTACTACATCGTATAGAAAAGTTTAGGCAATCATTTGGAACAACTAGGACTTCGTCTTCTACATATACAGCATCTTTACCATCAGCAGCTGCTGCTGATGATGAAGATGGCACATGCAGAATCGTCTTCATCACACGCTGAATTACCATCAAGTACACCGTCATCGAACATCTATGGGTCAAAATATACCGTTGCACAAGTTTTTTCAAAAGAATCAGAAAAAGCATTGACTAAATATTTATTAAATTGCAGTAAAATGCACTACGGTCTTACCCTGACGCAGCTTTTGACCTTGGCGTACGAGTACGCGGAATCCTCTGGGTGTAAATATCCTAAATCTTGGAAAGAAAACAAACGCTTGAAAAAATTGGGCAGCAAGCTTTAGGAAAAGGAATCCGGAATTTAGTCTCCGAAAACCAGAGAACACTAGCGCAGCAAGAAATATTGCTTTCATTGAAACTGCTGTAAATCAATTCCATGACAATTACGAACGTGTAATGAGAAGATACAATTTTAAAGTTTTGGCTGAAAGGAAACAAAGACAAGAAGGACAAATAGTTGCTGCTGAACACCGGGAACTAGTGACTTTCTGTGGAATTATTACTGCAACTGGCTCTTCTCTTCCTCCAGTTTTTGTCTTTCCAAGAGTTCATTACAAAGATCATTTTTCAAATGGTGCTCCTGATGGAAGCCATTGGCAAACATAAGTGGCTGTATAACATCAGAGTTGTTTATACAGGTTTTGAAGCACATTCAACGCCTAACTTCGAGCAACACGAAAAATCCAATCTTGATTATTTTTTATAATCAATCATATGTTTTTTATTTGTTCATTTTAAGCAATACATCAGTAAAGATCGTGGAATATCGTATAGTTCTTCTGGTTTTGAACTAAGTATCAAACTGCCCCACCATATGTATCAAAGTGCCCCGTGGGTGGGGTGATGCAAAACCGTTTTTTCATTGAATTCAAAATATTTTTATTACTGATAACTTTTAGCGGGTATTTCATACCAAAAAATTCAACTTGAATAACTGAGCTATCCATACGTCAAAAAAAATATTGAAATATAAGGCTATAAGTGCATCAAACTGAGTTTTGAATTTTTGTGCATCAATGTGCCCCCCCCTCCCCCTACACTACTTTTATTTTCTTTGAAAGTTCTTTATGTTTAAGTTGCTTAAGTTGCTCTGATATGGTACGGAGATGGATTAGAGCATTAGCAGTTTAGTGTTGGGGTCAAGGAGTAGAGAAACAGGCAATGGAAAGGAGAGGTGGAGAACGAGGGGAGGTTATGGAGAAACGAACGGAAAGGGGGCAAAGAGGATGAAGGGAGATAGGAAAGGGAAGAAGGGGAAAATAGGATACGGGATGGTGAGGAGGGAGGAGGTGGAGGGGAAGTTGAAGTTATAGAGTAGGGGAGAGGAAGGGGTCGGACAATTAGAGAGGAAGAGGGAGGGCAAGGGGAATCAAAAGGGAAGTGGGAAAGTTAGGAAAATACGAATATGGAGAAGTCGGGTGGAGAAGTTGGTGAGTAGAGTCGAATAGAGCGCTACTTACAACATTGCGTGGTAATGATAACCCATATACACGAGGGTGGAGTGGATGCGGGTAACAGTCAAAAACGGTATTTTTTTTGTTTTTGACAGTAAGTCGAATCGATATCGCACCCTAGTTAGCGATGCGCGACTGCGAATGATCCGCCGAGTCGAATGAACTACGACTACTAATATTCACATTCGACTTGAATATTAGTAATCTACTAATTGTTAGAGTCGAATAAGCACTACTAATTAGTAGTTGGCAACTGAGTCGAAACAAAGTCAGTAATTAATGAATTCGACTCCGCCAGTTTGAAACGACGAGTTTAATAATGATCTTCCGCTATTTCCGACTAGGTAGCAAGCGCCTCACAGATAAAGGGTTCTAAGTGAAAATTTTAAAATACACAAAAAAGTAGGTACATGCATTGAAGAGTTTAATTTTAAAAAATAGGCAAAAGAATCAAAATTATAAACGAGTCTTCTAGTATATAAAATATACTAGAATTTAATTTTGTTGACTCGTTTATATAATATATAATCACAACTACGAGGTATTATAAATTATTCGGTAATGGCGGGCGATCGCGGTCGAATGGTCGACTGAATGAAATAAACTCCGATTGACTAACGAAATTAGTAACTCGTTAGTTACTAATTTCGTAAATCATTCGAATGAAACGAATGATTCATAAAGTCGAATAATTCGACTGGAATCATTCATAGTCGCGCATCTCTAACCCTAGTATCTGAGAGAGTGAGAGAGAGTGAGTACCTATAGCTTGAAGATCAATTTCGTAGTAAAAAACGAAACAGTTTCCATTCCCAGTCATAATTAAATTAAAGAACAATAGATATATAATTTGATTTTGACAGCGAATGGTAGTCGGATCCAAATCGGATCTTTATAAACTAACATAATGCACAGAAACAGAATGACCTTCTGATTCTGTTCGTTCCGTTTCACAACGCAGCTGACTGAAGTTGTCAAAAAAACCATGTTGATGTTGTCTTACGAAAAGAAGTTTATTATGAATATGAAGTAAAGTTGCAAATGTAGCGACCTATATAGCGAGCGTGAAAAAGAGATTTATTTTAATAAAGTATTGGTTATGTACACATTTTTGACCTTTTCATATTTACTTATAAATGTGGAAAAGTTAATTTGTGAGTGAAAGAAAACTTGAGTGCAACTTTCTCACTGGGTGAGTCTTTCTGTAAAACTTCGGTGACTCTACTTGTTTTCTACATAGTTTTCAAACCAAACTATTTGCTACCAATGTCTGCCCTTACAATTTCAATGAATTTAAAAATGGTTAGGTTTTAGGTAGGTAGGTACGTCGTTTATCAGAATATTCGAACCGCTACTTTATTGCTTTAAAACACTTGTCAAAGTTATTTAACTTAATAATTGATACTTCCAGGACCGGTGCACTTTCATTTTGTCGTATTTGGGACATTTTGTTCCACATTGTAGTAACATTTTTAACTAAGACTGTAGACATACATAAACAAAACTAAAAAAAACCTTTATTATAGCACTGTATCTTTTGACTTTTTTATTTTATGTTTATTAATAGCTTATAAACTGGTTTGACTGTTTGCCATAAGGACATGTACTCTATAATTATCTAATTAGGTATATTTTTTCAAATTTCATTGTTTCTAATCAATCTGATCATCAGTCGTTTTGTCAATTGATTAGTGTCATGAATGTTTGCATCTATATACTTATATATAACAAATCAGAAAGAAAAAGAAAGCAATGGAAACCAACAAGTATATACCTAATGCTGGCAACATAGTCCTTTTTGAATAAATTATATATTCAGTACACTTTTATATACGTAATATATATAAGTAATAATAGTATTTGAGCTGCTTTGACTAGTACATTGGTAAAATTGTCATTTTCTGCATACAATAATTACTTCACTTGAAATTATGTGAAAGTGTCTCTGTTCGTAACTAATGCTAAACTACCAGAAGGAATTTGAATCTAGCTGAAATTTTTTCTTGAATATGTGTATGGGATATATTTCATTTAAGCACAAGGTAGTGTTGATGTGCGTCTGTGTATACAAGCAATAGTTTATTACTTAGGACATTCAGTATTTCAGATTCCTCAACAAAATCATGTTAGTATAATATAAAATAAGAACTGTGGCTGGTGAGCCCAGTGGAATGACTTATGTGCACCCATATAATTTGCCTGTATGAGTATAAACGAAATTCTCACAGTTCCAAGTATATGTGTGAGATAAAGTCCTAATTCTCGCTAGGCCTACGTCACTCGGTCTAGGCCACGCGCTCTATACCTACCACTCAGTGTATCGTCGACGATACAACTGGCAGAGGGCTGCCGAACTCCCGCCTGAGCACTCGCATTGCTTCGCACCGCACGTTTCGCGATTAATCTGTGCTCTCGCTCAGCTAAAATAAGCCTTATGCTATTTTAACTGATACCAGTGACTTTTAGTATCCCACATTCTGAGCTCAAAAGTGAACTCAAATTCTAATCCAAGGAGCCAAAGACTATAGACTTGTTGCTAACCTGAGCCCCACAGACAGTCTTGCAGCCTTTGCCTTCAAGAGTCAAATGGGGTAATGGACAAATATCTGACTGGCTATGACTAGTGGCAGCTACTTACCACATTTTGCACTAGCTCATAAACGTCTTATTTGACCGTATTGAACCCAAGTGTTGATTTTGGTAGAATATTGGTCGCCATTTCTCTTGCCTTGGATTCACCACGAGGTTTTCTAGCCTATTTCACTTGCACTGAGATTTTCAAGTCTAGCACTCTTTTCCGGAGGTTTTTAAGTCCCCATCTATAATGAAACTTGGGTATGGACCTACCTAAGTCAAGCGGCTGTTCCTTTCCAGATGGACTATCAACTGATGTATGTAATCTCAGTTTGGATAGACCCTTGAAAATATTCGGCTACCTTTTTTTATCGTGCGCAAAATCGCCGCCAAAACCGGTAGAGGTGATTATGTCGGACTCGAACCGACTAAAATGCACGCCATCCATGGGTCCTGGGTATGGGGTGGCACTTTGCGCCGCCGCACGCCGCCGCACGCCGCCGCAGCCTGCTTCTACTAGGGTGATAGGCGGCTCCACCCGTCACCCCCAGGCCCGCACTCATGGGGGACGGTGGTACCATCGCCTTGAGCAAGGTGGCGAGCGAGACAACACCCACTTCTAGGGCTGCCACTAGGACCCGCCACAACGTCTGCCACGCAGGGCACTCGGTCAGCGTGTGCAGCCACGAGTCCTTGCTCGCATCACAGTGATGTCACTCGGACGTTGGCATCTTCTGGATCCGACGCAGGTACTCGCCAAAGCACCTGTGCCCGGTGATCACCTGCGTCAGCCGGTACGAGAGGCTACCGTGTGGCCTCTCGAACCAGTCCTCCATGATGGGTCTTACCGCAGCTACTACAGCGTGCCCTGCGCGTGATTGCCCAAGTCGTCGTTCCCACTCGGCTACCATGTCCCCGTGGAGCTGGGTCTTCACGGCCCGGAGCTCACCAGGCTTGGGTTCATGTGCCCGCGACCGCGCCTCCCGTCGATAACGATATAGCACCGAAAGGGCTCTCGCATCCAGGATCCATGGCATCGATCCGGCGAGGAAACTCGCCGCGTCGAAAGATATCGTACGGTACCCCTTGATGACCCTGATGGCCATAGTGCGCTGCGGAGCATGCAGCTTCTGCACGTGTCTGACTTTCAGGGTATCCACTCATACTGGGCACACATGTAGGGCCATGGACCGTACGGTTCCCGCGTAGAGTCTCCTACAGGAGTCATCCGGCCCCCTCATGTTGGGCAGCAGCCATTCCAGGGCATTAGCTGTGCTCTTCAATTTGGGGGCCAGACTTCCGAGGTACTCCCCGAAGTCCCACCGGCAGTCTAACATGAGCCCCAGATCCTTCATCTGGGGCTTGATACCGAAATATTCGGCTACCTAGGTTTCACTCAGTCAGTATGAGGTAAGGTCCTTTTAATATATCCGTAAGTAATAGGGAACGATAAGCAATTTCATAATCGTTTTTTGCTGCGTCTAACCACTTTTTAATAAATTTAGAAATATTTACTAAACTAACTCATATTAAGCCTATCTAAATCATCAGAGCACGTAATTGCCTTCTAGTCAGTTCATTGGATATCCTTTATTTTTTACCGTCATCTCAAGAACATAATTCCAACTCTGTCCAAAGTGACGAGCGATTGCGGGATCGAATCGGAGACGATTGTGAAGTGTACTCACAATCCAATTAGGTTTGCGATACGCACAGTGTGATCTCATGGCAGTCATGGCTACCGTTTATTGACCTATCCATCTCCATCATCCGTCATACCTATGTTACGTTAACTTTAGGTAAAAGGAATTAAAGTATTGACCCTCCTAAATATTCCGGGATATTCACACTTCTTCCTGAATATTATTTTTACCATGAGTATTAAAGATTTTCACTAACTATTTTCTCGGTTCAAATCTTAGCGTTCTTTAAAGAGTAGTATCAAAGATCGGCTCATTTTGATAGAGTTACGGTAAACTATACGTTTAATCCACCGAAGGGTATACTGACATTATCAACTCTTTCCTCCTCAGCTCTATTCACTCTTCAGTTGTGGTTGACTTTACATTTTATTTAAGTGGTAGCGAGTAGTGTTTCAGTCCGCAATATGCCATCATCAATTATCTTTATCCTTTGGCAATATTTTGGCTGGCGAAATATACGTTTATTATGCGAATTTTTTTCTTTATTATGGTCACGGATCAAGTTGATATTATAAAATATAATATCGTTGATCCCATTTGGTGTGGTTTTGTTATAAAGTTCTTAAGTTACGTGTAGCAAATGAAAATCAAACGTAATTTTTAGATTTATTTTATTTTCAATAACATAAAAATGTTATGTTTTTTCATTTTACACATTTCAAAATGAATTCAGTGGGTATCAACCTGATTGCTAAAATGTTCACATAGGTAATGTTCAAATGTTAAATATGCTATAGTAGGTACAGTTTGACTTTGCGTTTAGTTCTGAGTCATGGGTCGCGTGTTACTTTATTTATACTCTTTTTTCACTTATTTCCAAATGCTGCTTATATTTTGTACGAGCACAAAGTCTACTTCACAGCAGCTCATTACAATATTCAACAAAATATATAATATTGTAATCATATACTTACTTGGATGAATCATACAATTTGATTTGTTTTTTTAATAATCTGATATGCTATACATTTTTTGTGATATTTTCCATTTTATATAGACAAATTTGTTATTTTTAAGTTAAGTAGGTATGTATACCTTAAATAGGTAAATATGTAAAAAATTACTATTTGGTCTTACAAAATCGCTATAATGATTCATCCAACAGCAATATTTACTACAATAAATAGAACTAGCTAACTGGAATTGAAGGTCCCTTAAAATTATGTAATTTATGCTAAAGCTGTGATCAACTAAACAGGCAACTGCCTCATGTGGTCAACGTGCTCAACAATGCACGACAACATGAAATGGACAACAACGTCGAAATAAATAAATTGACATGACCACACCTTGTTTGAATTGCTAGTTGTTTGTATAATTGACCACCACTTTATATAATACTAATTTGAATGGTTTTCGTTATAGTTTGACTAACTCTAAAGAGGCGACCGTATTCATAGCATGAAGTAATCGAGAATGAAATGCACAAATCATCGTTTTTACACAAAACAGTAAAAATATCGTCAGTTTTTACATATAACTCTAGAAAAGAGATATTTTTAGGTATAAACTGTTCTTTCGAAACGACATTAAGAGTGGATGTTTAAAAAAATTACAATCATGTAAATGAATAATGGTGTTATGATTGGGAAATTTTACGGGAACTTAATTCCATTAAAACCACGGTTGTTCACATTTTGTGGCGTGTTATTCAATATAATTGTTGTGTAGTAGGTACAAGTTAAATAAATTATTACAGTTTGTTTAATTTGCGCAAAACTAAGTTACTTATTTGAAAGCGAAATTAAACATTTGAAAATACGTGAAATAAGATTTTGTCAAATCTATGCTCATCGCAGCTTTTATTCCTATTTATTGTATTAATACTTTAATGTTTTTATCTATTATAAATTAAATTTACTTCCTTAAGCACATTGTTATTGTAGTAGTTTTTGTTACTGAGGTGGGTAAAACAATGGAATAAAACATAGGATGAGCATGTACATAAGACTTCAATTATTTAAAATTGGCGGTTGCACTTGTAAATAAAGGAACATTTGAAAACATACAGTACTTGCACTCAACTTACATATATAGGCAACATAAGACTGTTGTACAAATAGCCGAACACAAGATTTTGGCAATATGTAACACAGTCCTAGTTGCCAATACTTCGTCAATATTATTAAAATGAGAAGGAGAAGAAGAAAACTTTGCTATGATTATTATTTAAAGGAATTAAATATTACAACTATAAGTAGGTAGTATATTAACCCCAATTCTAGTCAAAGGAACTTATACAGAACCAAATCATTGCCATACTAACAGACTAGTTCCGTAACTTAGGAGTATGATAAGAACGTTTGGGATAAATATACCTACCTACTGTTCGTAAGATTAGCGATAAATTAAAAGAAAAAAAAAAGAAAGTGAAACTTCATCCGGATGTTGGTTTAGTACTGTAATGCCTCCAAATGCAAAGACATGTATAATAAGTATGGTAATTTTGTATGTACATGTAAAACCATGTGTAGATTTTCTTTAATTTAGTAATACTAAACTAAACTGGCCGTCATATAAGTATCTGCCATGTTCTTCTCCTATATATAACTAAGTAATATAATATAATTCTTATCTAGATTCATATGTACAAATAATACAGTTCATTACTATATATAGAAATTAAAATATATTTCTATCATTCTTCGATTCACATAACGCAAAATAATTTAACAGAGTTCATTTTTGCACTCACATTTACAAACTATGTATAGTTTTGTAACTAATTTGTTACCATTTATTTGTTGATTTCAAACAACTCATTTAGAATATATCACCCAAAAGCGAGTAGCGTTATACTCACGAATTCTATCATATCTTACCATTTAAAAATGCAGAATATGCGAAAACTTGAAGGAATATGTTTACAGTAAATGGCAATTGAACATTATAGTTCGCTCGCATCGAATAGGAACTATAAGATTCACAATGCCCCCGCGCAGGCAGGCCCGCTCGCCTTATCTCTATACATACAAGGAGCTGCCTCTCCCGCCACAGTACACAAAACAACTAGCACAAATAAAATAACTCATCTTTATGTATTTACACCCGGTGAACTATTCACAAATTATGGACACAAATTAAAAACTCTAATCGATTATAGTTATATCGAATAAGAAGTTGAATTATTAATGAAATTTGTGTTAAAGTTTATGCTAGAGTTTAGAATATAAAGGAGCTCAATAACGCCACCGTGTGTGCGGCGGTGCGAGGAACTATACATGCACAACACCGCAGTGTCTATGGCCGTTCGCCTCCAATACTTTACTTACATACCTAATAAATGTTCTCCAACATCATTGTTTCAACAATGAATGTCTAGGGGAGTCGCTGTGTTTAACAATATGGTTAAATCGATCATCTACTAGATGACACCTTTAGAAGGTGACAGAGATTCTGTTAGCATCTACTTTCGAAAACTCCAAGATGTTCAACACAACGACAAATGGAGAAGGAACTAAAATCTAATATCACAATATAGGGCTTCGCTGGCCGAGTCTGAGTTAAAGTACGCCTACACTGACTTAAAGACAAGCAAGTGAAACGAGTGAAATACTTTAACAGTTGATGTTGTTCACAGTTTATAATGTGATGCAATTGTAGCAGTGTTTCTTCTTGTATTGGTGAGCATAATTGACATTAATCTCGTCTACGTCCACTTTCACTACGTCATTTCGTCAGTTTATAGACGACTTGTAAATCTTACTCAAACAGCGCCAACAAATCGTCTGAGGAAGGCGCACGCGGCGGATGGCTGCCTGCAGACGACGAGGATGAGGGTGGCGTTGCGAGTAATTCGCCTAGCGCCGGCGCGTCTAAGTACGATAGCAGCTCCATCGGATCAACGCTTGTCTCCGGTAATAACTGTAATCAATAAAAACAAAGTAAGTATACGTTTTATGATTTGTTTTATACATACTCGTACATAAGCTCATAATATTTTTTAAATTTAATTTGTCTAAATATCTGGAATAGTAATAGTTTCAGTGCTTACATTGAGATTATCAGTCCCCTCTCCATCGATGACCGCGGCAGGATCGAAGTTGAGGTCGGCAGGTATGTCGACGTCTGACAATGGAAGGTGATCGACAGATGGCGGACCTGGTGTATGTGAAGACCCTGGTGTATGAGCGCCTCCGCCGCCTGGCGTGTGAGCGGAACCAGGTGTGTGAGGAGTGTGTGGCGTGTGCGGCATCTGAAAAATATCAGAAAATTATAAAATACGTCGGTAAGTATATATGTTAGAAATACTCGACTAGATGTAAATGAAATAATTAAACTGATTAATGAAATCATGTTGTAAGTAATTAAATAAAAATGTATATTAAAATAAACTCCTGTTTTATTTATTTTAATTCGGTGTTTGAATTCGATATGATTGGATTTATTTGCTTTCTAAAATACAACGTCAAGACTTAAATAGCGTCACTATTAGGTAGGCTATGTCATAAACTGATAAAGTCGAACATATTGTTATTAGAATAAAACCATTCATACCTGTTCGTTTAAACTCTTCTCCATCGCATTGAGAGGGTCCAAAGAATTCACGCTTTCGCTTAAATGTGACAATGGGCCATTCCCGGCGTACTCGTTACTTCCCGGACCGTTACTCATCCCAAAATCGTAGCTCTGGTTGTTCGAACTTGAACTTCGATTCTGTCCGTTTTGGTTGTAGGATGAAATCATAGAACCGCTGGCAATAGAGTTCATGTCTGGTGGAAGATATGGCGATAAGGCTTGGTTCATATCCCAGTTGTTCATCGTAGGCATGTTCATGGATCCCGGTGAAACTGCTTTGCCTCGCTTTCCCACACTGTTATCGTTACTATCATCTTCTTGCTGTTAATGAAAAATTTGATTGATTAAATTTTCGAAATATACTCGTGAGTTTTACTGTATTTTTTACCATTTTATTAATTATATTTTTTAATCTGCATCAAACTATGTGATAGATACTCACCTTAATGCCAGTGCTATTGGTTTTGCTCGCCTTCCAGTTAGCTCCACTGTCAATTGTTACTTCATCGACGTCTGAACTGTTCAGGGTGTTGAGAATTCCCCACATATATTGATCTACTTCTAAACCTTCTAATTGAGCCGGTTTACTAAAAAGAATTACATCACTGTTATAATGGGTTCAAAATAACTTCAAATTTACAATTTGGCTTAGACCTGTAGAAATACTTACTTGCAAACTGGACATCTCCACGACCCTCTTTCGCAATTGAGTTGTAAATATGACTCTAGATCAAAACACTGTATATGTTTGCATTCATGCCCGCGCGCCGGTAACGTGATTTTCTTAAACGTGATTGGACATTTCAACGATACTTTTAAAGCTGTTTGTTCAACACTGTCCCGGTCGTTCGCTGTATTTGAACCATTGCTGCCATTCGACGGCGTCTGATTAAAGTTCATCTTTATCTTCGCAATGCAATGATCGGCAGTTAGAAGCCGCTTTCTTAAGAGCCCTTGTAGGACACTTCGCACGCTCGGCCGGTGAACTAATTGCAATACAAACAGATGTGACTGAAAAACAAAAACATTATTTATTATTGCTTTATTCTAATAGGCGTAAGTTGTGTACTAGTAAATCTTCTAGGTATTTTTGACACTTACACAACAGCAGGCTGAGACGGTAATTTGAATCGTATTTCTGCCTGGCTGGCATACATCCTTCAGGTACAATGGTTTGTGTGAATTTTTGTTCTCTCCTCTATCTATAATTAAGGGCGTCGCATTCACCGACACCTGAACACTTGCTGGCCAATTAGTGTTCATTTGTCTATCCTCGTGATGGAAACATTTTAGTTGTAACTCAAGGTCCGATCTATGAAAATAAAATCACATTTTATATTCTACTTATTCAATATCATATACAAATAATTATCTTTAATCAATCATAATAATGTACATACCTCCATATTAATGTTGAATGGACCGTGGATTTCAATTGAAACACGTGATTGCTAACTGCTAAGTTATGTTCTAATCTAAATGGTGGTAATATAATACCATCTCTTACGGGGAATGTTAACCGAAGCTCATCATCTGAAAATTACAATATCGTGTTAGCATATATATTTAGAAGTGTAAACATTAAATCATAATCACTACTTAGACTAAAGCACACTTACTCTGCATGCCCATTGGTGGTTTCAGTTCATTAAAATGGGGTTTGACGTCTCCATTCGGACTTATATAAGGAGGCATACTGCTGGCAGGTGTCAAAGGTGGCGTAGGATTGCCAGGTACTGGACTATGTTGATAACTCATATTGGTACGCATCGCTACTTCTTGGGCAAACTGACCGCCGTACTGTGCTCCATATTGTGCATTACTGGTTTGATGCTGCGTGAACTGGTTCGGTACACCTCCATTGAAGTACTGTCCTTGGCTCGAATATGGGGGCGTCGATTGTCTCATGTTTCCCCTCATCGCAGCGCCGAAATTACCGCTCGGTCCTAAAGGTTGCTGCGGTGGGTACGCTGGACCTTGAAAGCCTGGCCTACCTCCGTAACCCGGTGGGTACTGACTTGGACCAAAACCGGGCTGTGCCCCCATCGTATTATATTGCGTAGTTTTACGTTGTCCCATTAGCATAGTCCCAGACGGATAAGGCGTGTGCCGCCTTTGGTAACCCGGAGCCATCTTCGCTGAATTCCCCATTTGTCCTGGCCCCATTTGCGAGGGCATCATATTAGCGTGCATGCCCATGTTGGCCATTTGCGCCATTGGGTTCATTCCATTCATGGCGGCATTTCCCATTTGTCCCATTCCCGCCATACCGTTCATGCCGCCATTGCCTCCCATCCCCATTCCGGTCATAGCCGGGTTATGACTACGCTGCTGGCCATAGCCGTTCATCGCACCATATTGAGGATTTCCCATAGTCATGTTGTTTTGCATCTGTAAAATGAAAATTATAGAATTATTTATTGTTTGTGTGACAAAACGTTTGATTTCAAAATCATTACATATTTTATATGCTATTCCATACCTAAACGGATTGTTCATCTGAGCAATTGTGAAAGTATTAAGTACATGCTAACTATATTATTGAGGTTTGAAAAATGTTCGTTCACTCTTTCATTGATGTATATGTGCATTGTGTATTACCTGCGAGAATGGCTGCGAGTCCTGCATCGCGGCCGTAGTGGCCGCGGCGACCATTGCGGCGGTGGCGCCGAACTGCGCGTTCTCGCCCCCGCCGCTCATCGCGCCCGAACCGCCGGCGCATCCATAACCGCTAAAATAATATAAACATAATATTTAAGTAGGTTTTTAGAAGGTTTACTGCAAGGTATTAAGTATTGTTAATATTTAATGTGTCGAATATATGTTACAATATTGAAATCGATAATCGTTCACGCTCTTTAGAAAAAGTAATTATTGCTGATAGCGTGAAGTAACTGTATGTACATATATATAGACATATTAAATGGGAAATCGGTCCACTTAATAATATTATTTCACTCACGATACGAGCAGTTTCTATTGCAAGCGGCCTTGCAGAATCGAACATTCCACACGTTAACGCTTCGATTATTAATAAACTCAGACTCAATAATCAACCCAAATTCTATCGACGCAAGATCTCACATGATTTTATTATTTTACTAACAATGAGAGAAAAAATCAATATGGACGAATAGTGACGCGTTGTTACCCCTGTGTTTCTCTCTCGGGATATGTTTGATTTTTTGTACGGCGCCGGAGCGGGAGAACGATTCATGTGAACTGCTTTTGGGGCGAATTCCCGAGCCTTCCTGGAGCCCTTTCTAATAATTCCCATTCGACAAATGTACGACAAACACTCGCACGGTCTATCCATTGTTACGAGCATCTGTAGTGGTGCAACAATATTGGGCTTTGTATTATGCGTGCACGAAATTATTTTAATGAATTTAACGTAAGCATGTGTTTATAATATCGTATACCTACATACGTAAACAATTGCTGATTATCTACCTACAAGGACGAATAGCCATTTGTCTGGCAATTAGGTGATTGGCTAGATATGAAAAAAAAACTTATTTCATTTGTTCAACATTCAGGATTGTTCATAAATTGTAGCAAACGCTGCTCTTACTATAATAAGTATTCTCGTAAATAACTTAACAGATACTTAGTAGCGTCGACAACTCATAAACACACGAGTCAACAACGCTCATCTCGACATCGCCTCTATTCATCGGTACTGCAGATGATTTACAAGGGTCCTCTTTAGGTAAACCCGGCCCGACCTGCGCTTCTTTTTATAGTTTTGTCTGGACCTTTTTCTTTTTGCCGAACGAAATGTGTACCGAACAAAAAATCCGTGTTCTGTATCCTGGTGCACTTTTTGTAAAAGTGGTACCACATCCGAATAATCACTTACGGCCTGTTCAAAATATTTGGAATGTTGAATGCAAGTGATGTCTTGGGCATTTCTTTGGGATCATTCTCAGAACACACATTTATATTATAAAGGACTTCTCTTTCGGCAAATGTTCTTTGTAGAGACGTAACGTCTGCGTATACAACATAGGCGTTCGCACAGAGATACAGTAAATTTAAATTTTGTGATGAGACTTCTAACATATTTTGTGAATACGCCCATTCCTCGACATAATATGAAACTTCTAAATAATCAATATGAATGAGTAGGTAAGCTGCTATTTCGAGAAGCTGGAAGGTGTTTGGCATAGTATTGAGAGATGTGCGAGTAACGCGTGGGTATTTTGATACATAGGCTGCAGTTAATTTTAGATTAGTGCGCAGACGTGTCGGATTCCTGGTTAATTGGCAGTGGAGATAAACGTGTATTGAATTCAACCGCTTAACATTCGTATTATCTACTATTTCAGATTTTAGTCAGATTATGTATATTGGCTGGTGGACAAACAAATCTTTTACAAATCATCAGTGACTTAAGCATTTTAATAAACTGGGTATATTTATTCGAAGTGAAGTGTTGAATGCGGCATTAATTGTGAGCCTCCTATAGATTACTATCGCGATAGCGTGAAGCCATGGTGTGTTCCGCCCTTGTGTTTCGATGACAGTTGGTCACCCCCATTTAAATGCCACTTCACATTGTGGCTTGCGTTCATACTGTTGTTATATAAAGGCGTTGATGTTAATATTATTGGATCGATGTGGCTTTGATGTCTTAAGTATTTTGATAGGTATGTTAATTTTTCATTTAATAATCAAACAAAGTGTTTATTTTCTTCAAGAATTATTTTCTACCTAGTTACATAAGAGTCATGTCAATTGAAAGTACCTACATAAAAACGTTTAATATTTGATAACTGATTATATTTTTTGATATTTTGTAAAATTATTAATTAGTAGGTGAATAGATATAGGTCGACTAACCAAAGTCAAGCCAAAACTAAACAATCAGTTTAATTACATATACCAATATCTATCTCATTCACGTCAATTTACGCTGGGGTTCAGAGAATGAATCATACTTCAAGGAGCGGATTCGAGGTTTACAAATGGAGCCGACCGTTCCGGGGTAAATACGGTACAATGAGCGGGGAAGGGTCGGCTTGTCGCCCGCTTAGGGTAAGTGGGGCCGGTCACGTCAATATGGGGCTTTATTACGATGACGTTCGTGATAATAATTTGTTTGGCTGCGATAGTGTTGAACCGAGTAGAACCAGAGTTGAATTGATTTGATTAAGTTCAATATTCTTACCAATTATGTAGAATATGACAATTAGCTATCGGTTCCTGTTTTCGTAGTAAATATAAGTAGTTGAGGAAGTGTCAATTTTTTTTTATATTTCTTTCAAAAATCCAATCGCCTGCATTGAACACGTGTATGTTGTATCAACTATGTAACGATCAATGAACTTTATTATTGGGATTACACTTAATTGTTATTCATGATAACATAAAAACCACATTTAAGGTAGGTAGTTATTAAAGAGAGGTCAAATTTTCCCCACCGCTGCCATTGAAGTTAAGTATACTTCCTGTGTTCTGTTCACACAATCTCCTTGCCGGTCCCCATTTTATTATTATTTACTTATTGGTTTTGTATAGAGGCAGGCAAGCCATCAACAATATGTCGCTTGTAAAGGTGACTACTAAACAAAGCCGTTGAGCTCTTCGACTTAGCACCTGCCCGGTGCCTTTTTATTTAAAACATTGTATTTAGCTCATAATTATAGAGTGCCTAGTAAATGCAGTAACGGTGATTGAAAAAATAATTTACTAATATCGAAAACAACGTTGATGAAATATATATAAGGTAGAAAGTAGACGGAAAAAATATAATTAGAATGAATCTTAACTGTTCGATGCTCTTCTCAGTTGTGTTGCTAGTTAATGTTTTGTTTATTTGTGTTTATTGTAAGCGCTAAAGTGCAGTCACCGCGTGCATTCCCATTGCGTTGCTGTGTGAGTGAGTTTAGTAAATGTGTGCCCGCGTTTGTACCAGTGTGTGTGCGGTGAGGTACGGTTGTGTGAGTGCTGGGTGCCCTAAAGCGTTTGTGCGTGTGAATGGAGAAGCACATTTCATTTACAATTGCAGTGATGCGCGGCCGACAATGCCACACTCGTGTGAGTTTTGGAGTTATCCATATACGTTATTAGGGGATATTTAACATGCTGCTAATATAATAATGTTTCATATTTTGCCATGGCCCTTATTTTTATATCACAAATTAAATTTAATTTAAAGACTATTTTTTAAAACTTTTTTTTAAATTCAACATAATGAAATCGTAGTATTTTTAGTATTTACGTAGATGATGTATTTTTGATTTTATTGCTTGTTAACTACGATAAGGTGGCACAGGTAAGCCGAGTCACGTTTCAGCGTTTTGTTGAAATGTAAACAAACTTGTTCCGGATAAGATAAAAACAGTAAAGGCAGCGAAGTGCCTATGTTGAGTTTTCGACTTTCGGTAATTGATAAACACTGAGATGTATTTTTTATATTCATTTTTATTCGTCGATTTATGTAGGTAGGAATATCATTTAAGATTTGTGTTTTCTCTTCTATAACAATGAATATCCAACGTATTTTAAGTAATAAGATTAGCTATATCAGTTCTTAAACCTTACTGAGAACGTAAATTTGCGTTTAGTGACCGTTAAATTCATTGTAAACAGTTATTTATTTACTTACCTAGGGGTGTTGACTCGGTATCCAATGGTCCCTTGCAATGGGTTTAATTTGCCACTATCGGGAGCTTGTGCTCCCGTGTAGGTGATGGCAGTTCCCGCGTACCCGGCCGTACTACTAGAGTTCGCCGTCCTGTCGTCACAAGGCACCTCCTGAAACACGATGCACCTGGTTTGTTGTTGGTCAAAAACTTTGACGTCCACTCGTAACTGACATCTTCTCCAAAGGGAATGTATATTTCAAAAAAATCAATCTTCTTGCTAACTTAGTTTTTTCTGCAAGATTGTCGTCGTGTCAGTCGCGAGCGTAGTCGTATTTTCTGTTATCGCGCGTAAATTTCACTCCAGCCGTTCGTCGAACGTCAACAATCGGCGAAACGTTCATCGTTTACCATCGTTGTGACATTTTCATCATCGACATCTATTACGAATTACGAAGATTATAGTCTTGTCTGTTTTTGGTAAAATGTGTTGTATTTCATTTAGCACATTTTATTAAGGTGCCACTTCATTTTGTTCTTCTTACAAAATCACCATTAAGAGGATCACTTGTAGATTCTATGACTATTTGGAAATTTAATTCCGAGTAAGTACATAATTTATGTACGATGAACGCTTCGCAATTTTATTCCGTCTTCGAATCAGCTGAGGCGAAATCAGCGTGCATAGTTTACGACAGGTGGTGTTCTGGCTTTAGAGTTTCACTCGAGTTTTCAATTTATTTGACTCGTCAGGAAGTCTTTAATTTATTATCAAATGACACGAAATTTTTTTTTTCGCAAATTAGTTGTTGAAAAAAAAACTAATAAAACCAGAACGAAAACTTTAGAAAATCACTTTATTTACTTGTTGCCACTTTCACGTAACACAAATCCAGATTTCACTTCAGGAATATTTTATTCATAATCCAGTTTTGTCACTTCAAACAAATCCTTTTTTGGTGGTCCACTTCACTTTGTGTTTGAAAAATCCAAAATGTCACAAGCACATAAAAATCCAAATCCAGGGTGTAATGAGATCAAAACTTATCACTGTGTTCCAGCATTCGATAACCAATAAATTATCGTTCACTCACGAGTCTGACTTTGAAGTCACCGAAACATCATAGACGTGTTGCACGAGTGTCGACACCGACGTCACTGGCTGCGACGGCGAACGACCGCGCATTCGACCGTCAAAGGTAACACTGGATGATGGCGATGGCGAGCCGGCGACGGTGAGTGAGAGGTTGCGGCGCGGGGCGCTCCCACCCCGCGCTACGTTGCCAGCTCGCTGCGATAAGTGGCGCACCCCCGCGTCCCCCGCTCGTAAGTCGTCGTCTCGGCACTCGGCGATCGGCCGTGTTCGGGCGCCATCGTCACCATATCGGCTCTGCCCCACCCCGCGCGCTCTACGTTTTCACGTAACGGTCCTCAATCGAGCGCGATACTGCCTGTGCGATAGTTGTAATGTTCTGTCGTAAATGCATTTGGATGATTGAATGTAGAACAGTCTCGTCATTAAACATATACCTTAGGACTTGAATCAATTTTCTTACATTAAAATATTTATAACAATTACCATTTACAAGAAATGAATGATTTCGTGTTTAAGTCAGGTACACATTTTTGAATCTCAGTTTTTGCGCAGCGACTATACGCGTTGCCGCGGTCGGCAAGCGTCTGCGTTGGGGCATAATAATTAGCAACGATAAACAATGGGCTTGTCGTCCTCTGGCCGCTACCTGCGCATGACGATAGAGGACGAGTTACTTGTCCTGAGATGTCCTTGCTGCGGTGCGCTGCCTTGTCGTTCACACATCTCCAATATGTTTTACAAGACTTTGATTTTATTCTGTCCTCTAATTTACTAGAAAACTAGCATTTTGAAAATATGAATAACTACTGCTATAAACAGTTATTGCATGATCTTGATATACGAAATTGAAATTTTATCCATAATTGTTAACATTCGATAATCATGCTATCCTAGATAAGATCAATCACATCTTGTGCGTCACTATTTTTCTTTTCAACTGTAAATATAAATACTGACAGGTACTTACTAGCATTTTAATGGTTTCTGATGTCAACGTAATAAATTTAGAAAATTAAACTTAGGTACTTACAGTTAAACATTATTAAAAGTATTTATTAATTTCATACCTACTATTACAATTATGTGTCTATTTATTTAAGATTTATAAAATGAGGAAGTTGTTCCATTGTTGTTACTGATAAACTTTTTATTTATCATATTAGTAAGTAAATAATGGTTGGTTGACCAGAAATGATCTGAGTCAACATCTGCCTAAATTAGACTTGTGTAGCACGCACGTCATTGCTTAAGTCGACTGGAAAGTCGGGAAAGCGTACTGCGACTGGCGCGCGCTACGCTTCTCGTCCGCGTTCCGATGTGCCGTGCCGACCGTGCGCCCGCGTCGTCGTCGTGGCCGCTGAGCCCTCTTCTTCATTCATAAAAATAATTGACAGCCTATTCGCTTCACCCGCTTTAAATAGATTTTTGGACAAATACATAAACGATTTCTGTGTCTATTGTGTAATTAGAACTAAAGTGATAAGAAAATCAATGCATTTGTTTCGTAGTCTCCAACCATTATAAAATGTTTCTTCTCTTAATATGGATATAGATATAGATATTTTGAGAATTACAATACAATCAATTTTATGTACACGTTTTTTAAAATCCATGTTTAAATTTCCTCATCGTCAAAAGGTAGTGGGTAAAGACTAAGGAGTCAAAAAAAATGTTTGAGGTAATAGCTAAATTGCTCTTAAAATGGCGCAAAATATTATTTTTGTGTTAGATTTACTGAAACTAAATCAGTAAGTAACCATTCATTGTAACCGTAGCGATTATCAAGTACGTGTTTAGTTACATTTCTTCCGCGGAATCATGTTATCAAACAGATAGTGATTGTGACGTAGGATCGCGCTGATAACATGTGAGTGTAGGCTAAAGCACGTAGCGTCCCTGGTTACCTATATGTTGATATTGTTATTTTATTCACATTTTTTTGCCTACGTGACTTTATGAAGTATTTGAAGGTCAGTTCAAAATATTGGTGGAATCTAATCAGTATTGAGATCTTATACCCTTTGTAATATAAATTACTGAAAATAATTCGTTATTCGGCATTAATTACTTATATTAAGGTATTTTGATTGTTAAAAACTGGCATATAAATAAAGGTTTCGTTACCTATATATTAACTCTATGTAGCCTTGGGAGGGCGGGCGGCATAGATTCCTAATTTTCCCGCCCCATTTTTAGACTATGATTTTTGTACGGTTTTCTTTTTATTATTATACCATTACCTTCATTTCGTAATCAGATTTTCTTCAAAGAAACTGTGATTTAGCCTTAAATGTGTGTGTGATAGTGTATATAGAGAGTATTATGTCGATCCTATGAGGCAGACGTACCTGATTATGGCTGTAGACATGCTGGAGTGGTCTAGATTTGGAATACATAGGCAGATAATAGAACTCCTTAACGACACACATTATGATTCGGTATTGGTTCGAGTTATTAGAGTAATATTATTGATTCTACAAATTCATCAAAGAATATTTCTTGAAGTCAGTGCCAAAGTCTTTCAAGAACCCAGACATATCTGTCTGCACGTTTGGGTTGCCTTGCATTATTGCACAAAACTTCACATATTCATTAGCGTTGTGGCAGGACTTTTATTTATCGAATGCCTTCCCGCCGGAGCCGCTTGCAGGTTATGTCGCACTCGAACCGACTAAAACGGATGCCGTCTTTGGGTTTTTATTTGCTGGAAGTGAGATAGTAACCAGCATATCTCTCACACCCTGTCAGACACGAGGCCATGTCTTTTGAGATCCGGAATCTTCTCCAAACCAATTCCGCTATCTCATCAAGCATTAGGTACTTGCTCGCAGAAGGAGGTGACGGCAGCCTAGGCGCTAGCGCATCATACCAAATCATTGCTCCCTGTCAGCTACCATGTTCCTGGAGTTGGGACTTCATGGCCCGAAGATGTGGTAGGATTTTGGACTTAGGTACATGACTGCGTCTTACCGTTTGGTTTCTTGCCGACTTCTAGAGAAGTTTTACGCGCATATTTCTTTGAGGTATATCCGTAATTAATTTAATTTTTGCTTTTCCGTGTATCGTTGTTGTACAAGTCGGTTGATTTTTTCTTATTGAAAAGTAAACTTATATGTATTGACAACAACCTCCAACAACCTCTAGAATGGCCAGCTTATAGTCAAGTGGTTGGGTGCTTACTGAAGTCACGTCCCAGAAGTACGCCTCGTTTATTGAGGTCAAATGCGATGATGCGAATATCGAACTTGTTCAAGGCTGCTGGAACAATATTCAGACAGCTATAGTTACTACGAGCTCGGAAGGCGATGCATAAATGTGAATGCTTGGTAGTGGTGATACAATCTATTAGAAGGCTTTTTATTATCCTGCGAAAAATACTTCCCCGCCAGAGCTGGTTGGGAAGGTTATGTCGGACTCGAACCGACTAAAATGCACGCCGTCCTTGGGTCTTTTGTTGCTGGAGGTGAGATAGTAATCAAAATCTCCCTCGCACCCCGGCAGACCCGGGAATCTAGTGGAAGAGTGCAGTTTTGTCAAAAGTTTTGAAGGCAATATTTGCGGGAGTGAGATCAGTATTCCTCAGGTCCGTTTCATCATTGGGATAGATCCCTTTCAAGACGTCATACGTACGATAAAAATCAAGTATCAGCTATTCAATGTATCCTCGCACCGCTAATATGTACTATAGGATGAACTTCGTATTCGGTTGCAACAGACCAATTTAGCTACACAACAGGTCTTCATCAAAGCGTCGAAAGTTAAAAATTAACAATCTGATTTTCCTCATACGTTGACAACAGTTGTAAATCACAGTCGCCGTGTTTATTTTATGATCCCAGCTATTATCGTCAACCCAGCGGTTTTGCAACGTGGCGACTGTTGACTGTTGAGCCGCCTCGGAACTCATGAGCGTGAGCGCTGGGCTGTCTTTACCTTTACATTAATTGATTATAATTTTAATCATAGTACTCTAAATGTAAACCTGGTAAACGCCTATAATTAGGCGCTATTCCCTTATATTGTTTTTGTTTAGATAAACATTTCCTTTGACATTTAGAAATTAATCATCTGTAGAGTAACGAGTAAGTTTTATTTCTACCTTACTTGCCATCCAAGGCGTCTAAAAGTAATAAAAAATAGATAAACCTATACTACATACTTGTACATTAGATATTTCTGATCGTACAGACCTATATCATTATAATTGCTGGAGATTTTTTCGTATAACATATATAGCTTCTTTTTGTATAGTGTCATAGATACTAGATAGTATAAGTATCTAAACTGCAAAAGTATATTAATGGAGACAATTAGTAAAATCGCAGAAAAGGTGAAGATAATGATTGTATGTATGTACTATTTTACCATTGTTTGATTAATATATGTAAGTAAGTTTTAGGTTGAAACATAAACGCGCATTTTATCGCTCGCAACGATGTTGTTGACAAGACGATAACGATTACACGATAGTTATTCCACATACAAACTAATGCAATACGACTTATTCTTTTGCTTTTGTGGTAGACTAACATGCCCATTGATAATATGATATTCATGAAAGATACTGTGCCTAAAATACAAAATTTAGAAATGGAAAATTCAAATCGACCGGATACTTAGGTACATATCTATCTAAGTAGGGCTACTTGCTGCATGCGTATTTTTTAATATCAAACAAATGATATCGTGAAATTTGTTTAGATTGGTAAACCTACTTAATAATAAAAGATGTAAATCAAATATCTAGTTTCATCAGTGCATCGGCAGGTACAGGTCTCTAAAAGTTCCTGGACACCTTAAGATCTAAAATCCTTTGACATCTAAGTTTAATATAACCAAAGTAACATAATTCATCATCATCATCATCATTTCAGCCACAAGACGTCCACTGCTGAACATAGGCCTCCCCCATCGACCTCCAATCCGACAGGTTGGAGGCGGTCTGCATCCAATGGGTACCCGCGACTTTGACTATGTAACATAATTGCATTAATAAAATAAACTAGATCGATGTCTTATGTCTTTAGGAGAAAATAAGTAAACTCATGCAAGTAGTGAGCTAAACTTAAATGTCATAATAAGTAGATCTATTATCCAGTAGATTTTAAGACTAGTTGTTATGTACATAGTGGCATCATTTCATACAAGTTTTGTTTCAAATTGTCCAGTAATTTTTGGAGCCCACGGTACGGTGCTAGTCAGAACAGGTAGGGTTGATTTAAGCCTCGAAAAACTTGGTGTATGTATGAATTCCCTTTTTTACTTTTAGTCAATGGGTATCGAACAGTATTTGGATTAAAATTTAGAATACCTGCTTAGATATAATACTATGCTCTTTGACTATTATTTAGTATAATTTATCTAATTATTTTTATAAATGAAGAAATAAATTTATGTTATTTACAATTTATTTTCAATTTCTACTGAAATACTGACCTCGCGGGTACTAGGTATGGGTACACTCGGTAAGTGACCATGGTTGACGCGCTTTCAGATGACAGTCGTGGAGTTTGATGGTATTTTTATACAAATCATATTAAAGCATGTCTTTGAGTACCTACCTATAAGGCTATAAATGAATTAACTTTTATTTAGATGGGAATAATTATGTATGAAAATGACTTAATTTAAATACTTTCTGAAAATGTATCCGATCCCTTATTGTCTTAGGCAAAGTACTTGATTTTGCCTCATTAATGTCTTCCTGTGCTCTGGATAATATTACGCATGTTGGTATGGTACCCTGGGTTGTTGATTGTGTTTTGGGTTGGAAGTTGTGGAAGTTATAGTTTGCGGACAAATTTATAACGGAACTTGCGCTCGGCATACTTATCACTAGGCTTCAGACGCGGCTACATTACACATAGACTACTTA
The DNA here is from genome assembly GCA_963691645.1 of Pelosia muscerda. Classification (NCBI taxonomy): domain Eukaryota; kingdom Metazoa; phylum Arthropoda; class Insecta; order Lepidoptera; family Erebidae; genus Pelosia; species Pelosia muscerda. The sequence continues at coordinate 7,970,246 of OY829105.1, forward strand.
TATGCAACTGTTAAACTGAATCGATTTAGCCAGGAGAAATTATTTGCATTAAGACAATTATTACAACGTGGTTATGTTTCTTATATTGCATAAAGCATGCATACATAACGAATATACTTGTATAGCATCTACATTGCCTTATACTAAAGAAAATATAAGCACACCCGTGATTTTAATGGTTTTGTGTGTAAAGAAAAGGGTCCGTTGCATCCGAGGTTGTCTCTCCGAAACTAGTTCAGCTTTCTGGCTTTTAGTTCAAGCTTAGGTAAGTGAAAACTACCCATGTCTACCACGTCAAATCAGCTGCAAACTTGGTCACACTAGGAAGGTGACATTCCTGCAATTTGTCTGCGACCGACAGAAAGGCTATTGTTCCTCACCCGATCTTTATGTGGGATTCTACGCAATACGCCTAAAAAGCAGCCCCAGTTTATGGCACTCTAGTAACAGCCACGCTTTGCAGCCGTGTAAAAGGATATCTAACAAATGCCGTACTCCTGGTAATTTCTCAGAAATTTCTGCTTGTCTTTACCCGTATAACTCACGCAGACCTAGCTGACGTCTACCTGTGTTTCTGTTTTGCTTATCCCCACACGCCCTTACTTCTTTACTCTCTTCTTTCTCTTTCTGTGCAATGTACGAGTACTTTAGGTAACTCCTATTGGCACTTATTGAATTAGACGCGATTCACCCAAAGAACTAAATTGTTAACTATTACGCGTGAATGATATGACGAACTATATGAATAATAATTAATAGAGCGGCCACGAAGGCAGATAAGGTTGACTTTGTAACGTCCCTTATATTGTTCTTATCCTATATCTATATATTCGCACTTACGTTGTTTTTTTTTCATACAATTTCGACCCGCGATTTACTACTGTCCCTACACATCTTACGAACTTCCTCTAACATATCATTAAAGCTTGCATACACGCCGCCGGTTTCGGATACCTACTTCCGACCTTTCTTTTTTTGAAGACATCACTAATTTGGTCAATTTTAATACCTATGTTCTTCGAGGTCAAACCCAACGGACTTTATCTGCATTAAAAGACCTAAACGAATAACAAATCAAGTAGGTCTAGATACCTACCTGATTTGTCATTCGTTGATATCTTATATAAATATCTAGCTAGTAGGTATATTTGATTAGTCATTCATATTCGCTATATTATTGAGGAATTTATTTTACATTTACGGAATTAATATTTTTGAACTCGACAAGTTAAAAGCAGCTGTCGCATTCGTATATTACATTCTTAGGGTTCTGGATTTGAAAACTCTGTGTACCTTGGTGTACCCTGGACAAGGGAAACGGCAACGCCTTTCCTTCCTTTCAGACGAATTTGGTAGATACTTCTGTTGTCTGTGGAGAGATAACAAGGAGACGAAGGGTTCACGTTTCTAAAACACCGCAAACAGGTTTCCACCCAGTTGAATAGTGTAAAAATTGAAAATAAAATATAACACAGCCTTGATAGATGATTTTTCTCCTATGAAGGTTTCAGTGTCATAAGAAAACGGTTATGCGATATTTATATCAAAGCAGACAGTAAAGAAAATATCAGCCCAACGTGTTGCTCTGGATAAAAAATCCGGACAAGTGCGAGTCAGACTGGAACTTGAAGTTATTTATTTTACTAGCTGTTGCTTACGACTCCGCTCGCGTATACTTTTAATCCTGTTCCCGATGCTCTCTAAAACTTGCCTTAGAATTCAAGGAATAAATAAAAAAATTTACTCGAATTGGTCCAGCCGTCTTAGTGTTTTGCGCTTAGCAACATATTTTGCGATTCATTTTTATTTATAGGTATAGATTACTATATTTTATTTTACGTTATTGATCTCTTTTATTTACAAGTTTGACTAGGTACATACCTTACTCTTCCTGAAAAATAAAACAAATTAGATGTTTTATTCATTTTCAAACATAGAATGGTCGAAGAACGAAGATCGACTAATATGTTTTTCGTATTACATTATCATTAGTACAAAATCCCTTGCTAGTTTTTATTATGGCTACTTTCTTCACTCTTCTGTGTTACAGGTCATCCGCCTCTCCTGACAAATATAATGTTGAATTCTTTTCGTATTTTTTTTTGTCAGCAGTGGAAACCATAAGGCCATCCTTCAAAGGTTTTTAAAGATCTTAATATTATATCTGTTCTTATAGTTTCATTTTGATTTTAACTTAAAAACGTGTTTCTTTTTGCTTCTTTACCTATTATTCTTCTAATGGTCCATGCATTGCATGTAGAGGGTATTTTGGCTATATTCTATGTTATCTGAATTGTTATTTGAACCAACTTAAACCACACTGTATTTTGAAAATGAGGATGGAAGTTCTCACAAAATCCGGTAACCTTGACCGCCTATCTCGCAGCAGGTAGCCTCATAGTGCAGTAGGATAGACCTTTTGCTAAATATTATAGGAACTGATCTCACCACTGCGACTCCTACGACACGTATACACGTTCAGCAGAATCAACAGTTATATTTTGGTATCGGTACTAAAAGTAATAAAAGGTATGGAGTACTTAGACGTTTACTGAGCAGTTCTTTCTCTACATCTTCGTAACGCTTGTACCGCATAAAGTGTCTAACGACATAGACAGAACGCGTGCCTATATTTATTATTTACAAGCGGGCGATGATTTCCATTCTTCGCGCTCGATGTCGCGTCTACGAGACGAGAAAGCCACACACGATATGAAAACATCACATTCTTCTCTCTATAAATGCATTTGTTCTAAAAATTCAGATTGTTTATATTTTTTACGTAGTATTGTTTATACAAAATCTTGTCACATCACATCTGTTTTCTTTCAGGTTTGGTCATTTACATATTTGAACATTTTCACTCTACATCCCCCAGATTCCCTAACTTATCTTCTTATCTTGATCTAATAACTGTACATTGTTACGTTAGTAATTGATATTGTTATGTACGAAGTTTTGCCTATACTTTCATGGGTTATGTGTGTAAGACGAACATAATGGAAATTAGTGTCAAAGACAACGGTGACAAAATGCATTCATACGCTATTGTAATTTTAATTAAGCACAACAATAATTAACAAGACCGAAGTTAATGAAACAATGATGAGCGTGAGATGAAGTGTTTTACGAAAATAAAGGCAACAGAACGAGCACAATGACTCAGATGGAATTCAGCTTTGCCCGCCATACTGAGCTTCGTCGGAATCAGAAATACAATCCTAATTATAATCGCACGCATCCGTCCAGCACCTCAATCGGTCGCTAATGTTCCGACTAAACCGCAACGTGCTTCTAGACGCACTCATCTCTGGTTAATGTGCAATGAATGTTTAATAAATTATATTCGTAATACGCGACACCTAAGTATATGTTCTAGACATGGTGAGCTACTCCGCAGCTCCGGTGTAACACGTAGGAGTTGTCTCTACACCCTTATATCACAAGTTGGGTTCCCATTTATATACATGCTGTTGCATTTTTATGACATATGTACTTCGTATTTATGAGAACTGAAAGGAAATAGTATTTCTAATTAAGTATTCCATGCATTTAGAGATATCAATAGTAAACCTAATCAACAACAAGGTTAAATCCAAAAAATATTATAAGGAATGTTGTTGCAATTGTCTGGTGTTCGTCAAAAAATATTCCACTAGGCATTTCTAAAATTTTTAACATTATTTGAAGGAAGATTATTTTGTGCGTTTGTAAAATACCTACACTAAACTTATAAATACGATGCGAGTATTAGCCCACGAAGTGGTTCATAATAACGTATGTGTACATAGGAGCAACATTGCCGCATTGCGGTGAGCTGCCTATATGTCGACATATCACTTCTGCCCTTTACTGGAGTGTGCCACACTCAAATACCTTTTAAATCGGATCGACTACAAAACTTCCACGACTGTTGTTTATGTAAAATTACTTTAAAATATATTAAACGATAAGAAACGTCAAATATAATTAAAAATGTAATAAATAAACATGATGTTGTTTACATAAACTCTTAGTGTAAATTCGAAAGAGTAAAAATAAATCACAATGTTATCTACCCTCCCGATTATAATATTTTTTTCATAACTGCAATAGTCAAGAAGTTTCATTCTTTTAGAAAAGTTGGTAGTAGTTGGTCTGATAAGTTTATATCACACAATGATTTTAAGCATTAACGTGCAGTTAAAGAATAATTAAATATAAAGTTTTCGTTGCTTTTAGTTTCATACTCTGACGCCATGTATCGGGTTTGTAATACATTATAGTACGAGAGCCCACGACCAAAACCATGTCTCATAGCAATACGGCTAAAACCCTATAAAATCGTTAGATTGTATGATTCTGAACCCGACTAGGTGTGTAGTAACGGTCGAAAGTGTAGCAACTGCGTAGGAGGCCATTTCTGCTGTGTCAAAAAAAAAGACAGTCGGTATTATAGCAATACGTCTGATAGTGAAAATGTACATAGATTTCATAATTGTATTACGAAAAAGTTTGTTTTCAGACATTTTGCGCGTAGCACATAGCCTGAGCGCATTTTTGAAAATGTCAACAAATTTAGCCGACCTGTATCATAGCAATACGGATAATATTTTTTTTCAACTTTTCGTATTGCTGCCATGATTACCAAAAACCTGTTTTCAGACACTTTAAGTGTAGCATATACTCCCAAAAACGAAAATAACGTTTAACGTTTCGACGACGATTCCGAATCCGACAGCGATTGAATACGAGAATATTTTGTAACTTTGAATAAACCGGTTTTTTTCAACTTCATCCCAGTTTCCTTTTGTGCGATTTATTTCAGTCCTTCAACTTCAATGTTACGGTTTCGGGTAAATTCTTTGTTAATTATCATCTAATAAATTCAGGGTCGCAACGTATTCATTGGTTTGTGACAGAAAATTCAAGATGCCTCAATACGACTTTTAAATGATATCTGAGTATCGAAAAGTTGTCTGATAGAGAAGGTGCTACACTTAATTTGTCTGATATAAATTTTTTGCACATGTGAACAACTTATTTTATCATGTCCAACAATTTTCAGACATATTGCTATGATACCGATCGGTAAAATTTGTTAACATTTTCAAAACGGTCTCAAAATTTAATGCGTTCACATTTCCGTCTGAAAATTGTTTTGTTCGCATCAAATAACTAAAATTTACTAATAAAAAAGATTTTCAGACGTATTGCTATGAGACATTTTTTTTGTCTCATTTTTTATTTTTTTAAGTGATTTTACGGGTATGCGCTACACCACTAACGTCTGAAAAATATGTTTCCGGTATCTCAGAACTATCATTCAACTACAGTCTGCAAATCAGACATATTGCTATGATGCAGTTCGGTAAAATTCTTTGACAATTTTGAAAATTCGGTCAGATCAAACGCTACGCGGCAAATGTCTGATATTGGTATTTTCGAGTTCAGAATAATCGTATCTATCGATTTGATGCGGTTTTGGCCGTATTGCTATGAGACAAAAATTTTGGTCGTGGGCTCTCGTACTATTAGTCGGGCGTTGATTTACACGACTACATATCGTGGGCGCGTCTATTCATAGTACTAATGTACTATATTTAGTAACGATTCCCTATTATTTCTCGCGACTGACTCAGTATGTGAATTGTTCCGTTTACAAAAATGGGTTTTACTAATATTTATTAGGTTGCGGATATTTTCATAATTCTCTGAGTCTTTTCCCAACTCGCTTGGGGTCGGTTTAGCGTCTAACATGCAACTGAACTTCGATATTTTTCGCAAAATGACTATCGTCTGACTTCCACCACCAATTGGTGCTATCGAAGCTTTGTAAATAGACTATTCAGATTTTTTAGGACTCCAGTGATGTTCGTATCACAACCGAGACGACGGCTTAACATGCACGACCAGACTAGTGCAAATAGCCATATTCAGGAATACAAATATTTATACTGAGCGGAAACAAAACCTGCGTACCCTACGCAGCATATTTATACTGAGCGGCAACTAAACCTGCGTACCCTACGTAGCATATATACTGCGCGAAAACTAAACCTGCGTACCCTACGTAGCAGTCTTGTTCTATATCGCCACGCCATTGAGGTTAAGTTGAATGAGTTTGTTTGTTTTTTTAAGACCTCGAGAAGGCAAACGGAAGGTTGGATCCCTCCTAGCCAAATAGACTGATGACCTGAAAAAGGCGGCTGGGACGGACTGGATGCGGAAGGCGGAGGATAGAGAGCAGTGGCGCACATTGGGAGAGGCCTATGTCCAGCAGGGGACCTCAATAGGCTGATTGATTGATTGAGTGAGTTTAGAGATTTATATCTCTAAGAGATAAAAATTATTACTCACATTCGTCCTCGATCCTGTACCCGAGATTCACGGGAACCAATTCTTGGTTTAAGAAGCCAGCCAAGTGCGTATTGGACTCGCGCTGATATCATTTTTGCTGCTGTATTTTTTATTTTTTTATTAATCAATTAACCCTCACCTCACCGTAACAGGACAAAGATTCTTATAACGCTAGCGGCTTTAAATATTTTTTAATATTTGGAAACACTTACTATGCTTACTGTTCAAATCTATACGATTGGGAAAAATGAATGCCCAGATGGGACTTGAACTCGCAACCAGTTCCTTACAGCTACCACTACCACTGAGCGTTCGAAATTCTCCTTTACAAGGGGGTGACGTTGGATGGCTCCAATGTCACCCCCTTGTATTCCGATATTCTTATGAACTTTCGGACACAATGAACAACTTTGAATCATTTTTAGACTAACCATTTTTAATCTAACCAGAGAATAAAGTTTTCCATTCTAGAACTTCCTTAGGGGTCGATTTTTGAACAATAGTAGTTTCGATCAACCAATTGTAGAATAACACACGAAGTCTGTATGTTAATTCAAAACCCAAGCTGTATACCGAATACCAACATTTAAATTTTAGATATAATTCTAACAAAGACACACTTTCGCGTTTATGAATAGATATTAGTAGGAAGAATCGAATAAGATATTGGATTATAAGAGTACTTACATACTATTTCCTAGTTATTTAGAAACTAAGTAGGTACTTATTAATATTTTAACTGTGTCATATACGGACTTTTGAAGTAGATAACTACGCAACGAATATTATGCGCTCAAGGTTGTCGTCTTTGTGTGAATAGCAAATACGTGCATATGGAGATACTTCGTTGCTTCGTGTGACGGTGCATCGCATGCAGGTATAGAGCAGGGATGGGACGTCTCGTGCGTATGCGCACATCTGCCGGTAGGCGCGAGCCCGAGTGACGGTGTGCGCGGCAGGCGGCGCGCGCGCGTGGCAGCCGTACCGCTTACCTAGCACCCGTCCTGTTGTATGACGTAAGCTATAAGCGAAATTTCAATAATACGTTTCATATTAATAAATATTCATCATTCGTGAATGGGCCCATGAACTTATCAATTGCCTGCCGCTCATAATGCTGGATTTTGGCAGGTTTTTATTTTGACACACTTAAACAACTACCTTTGTGTTTGTGTAGTCGATAAATGTAGGTATAAGCGCAGATACCAAAACGATGAATGTTGCATTTCGAGAAAAATATTATTAAGTTTTATGCGTCGCTTATGACTTGGACGCAGGCTGTGGGTTGGTAGCGTGGCTAATTATAATCTACTAAACATCATCGAGTGCAACTTAGGGTCACACTTTGCGTTTTTAAATAGCTTTTTGTAATGTTACTTCTGTAACGTGTTCGGTTTTATAAAATACAAACTATGGAAGTGTAGACAACCAGACCATTTAAAAAAAATATTGTCATAATTATTCGACTTTAGTGTAGGTACAACCTGCACAGATTATTGATTATTATTAATGTTTGTATTATTAACATCGTATATTAAATAAAGTATGCAACAACCCTAAACCGGTGTGTCGAGGAGATGGCAGCCGGACGACGTCTCACCATATTGAAAACTCCATGACGCGCGGCGCGGCTTATACACCTAACCAACAGCATTAGCATTATTTGTACGCTCTTACGCTTCATAATAATATAATGCAAGTAATGATTGTGTAACGTTAACTACCTATATCAAATGTGCTAAAATTTAACTAATTGTCTACGATGTTGACATCATGATAAAGATCATGTTATTTCTATGCTTGAATATTAAATAAGTCATGTGTCATAATAATTAATCTACCTACTCGTGCTCTATTTAAATATATATTGGGACGTTGCCAGCTATTCTGAATACCATACGTGGTCTCTTTCAAATTTATCTATAACAATAACGAAGAAATTCACATGAAATAGAAAGGTAGGTAGGTAATCAAATTCGTAGCAAATTGCATGTACTCGAACGGCTTCGTCGCTGAGACTTGCGAGTCCATTGTTCAATATGTAGCGTGAAAATCAAACTTCCGTACTGCTATTAAAGATATTACAAACATTTTGTAAATATCTATTGTAGTCTGCGCGATTTTCAACAGATAGCATATAAGTTGTAACGGTGTTTTTATTTTAAGTATTGGGTACTTTCACGCTCGTAATCGATATAGTAGATTGATAGGTAGCTAGAGATACACCACCTATAAATATAGAGATGCATGGTTTTGGTAAAAATAGTAGAAAGTGTTAGTTAAATCTGTAGGTACTACAGTACTTAGGTACTGTCACAGTACCTACTGTATTTAAATAATAACATGTATGTATATATGTATACTTATATAATGCTGGTATATTCAAAATCAAAGCATTGAAGTCACGCAGACCAGTGGTTCTACGGAAAGATTACACGACGGCGAATGACTGCGATTTTTAATCTGTCGCGCATTTCCTTGTAAATCTTATTTCGTATGTTCCGTTACAGTAATTCCAGTGTGAGAGTATGGATGTAAATTTTTTTCCCTGGAAACATATCACCTCGTCGTCGTATAGCCGGTTACTTACCTACAATTAAAAAGCGAAAAGAGCGCGGATTCCGAGGCGAATTTCGAGAAATATCGACGGGGTCAACGAACCATGTCGACGCATCGTGTCCGCGTCTCACTCGATTTTTTTATATTTTGGTAGGTATTATGCGAACAATTTAGGATGAGATTTTATAGATATGCTTACAGGATAACTCATTTATGATTATACTACAAAACATTTTACTTGAGTTACCATTTGAATAAATCAGAATAACGGCTCGTTACTTCTATTTAAAATTAGATGCGAACTTTTTTCTTATGTGGCTGTTTTATTATTTGTAATTTATAAAGGATTTGATTTTGAAATTTATAAATATGAATGATCATTCTCCTTTTTCTACTATCCACCATCGTAACGTAGAATTGTTTATGTACTTGTATGTTCAATAATCATATCCTGCCGCAGCTCATTCATTTTACTTTTGTGGATGATCGAGTCTTCTATTGAAGTGACGCGAAGTCACGCGCCGCTATGTATCTCGTTATTTAGTTTATCTCATCCGAAACAAGTACAAAATCTAAGTATGGATTTCAATTCTACAGGTTCCAAAGTATTATTCGGTTTTGATCTGAAAAAATGTATGTTCCGACGGGACCCGAATCTGCGATCTTATCGTCACAGGGGGAATGCTCTAACTGTTTAGCTCATTCAAAATTCTCCTATACAACCATTTTGGGGCGTTCGTCGAAGCTTCAGATCTAAATTGATCATTCACATTTTCAGATCTAAATTAATTAGAAACACTTAGCATATTAAATGCTTTAATTACATGCAAACTACTGACTTTGGCACCACTAAACTTTGCGAGTACCTGCACCTGTCAACAGACACAACTGAAGCGTGAATAGAGAAGCACTGCTGTACCTAGGTACTTGTTAAACAGTACTTAGGCATGCAGGGTCATTATGGAAGGCCAGCGCACACTGCGTGGTGTACTTAGGTTCTAGCTTTAGTGGTTTTGACGGGGCTACTGTTCAGAAACTTGTCTCACCAGTGAATCATGGTTAACACATGGTTACAAAACATGGAGACCCATAAAAACTTGCCCTGAACGAGGATTAGCAAGTGGATATACTGCTTGGTTCAGCGTAACTGCCTCGCTAATGATCATGGATACCCGAATTACTCGCACATCTATGTGCGCGAGTGATACTATAAGTCAGCTCTACTAAGTCAGGATCGAGACTTCTGCGCAAAATTTAACCAGGTGCTGACTGAAGTGCAAGGATTATTACATTCCTAACTGACCAAAACGAAAGTAAATAGGGATGATTATCGAAAAATTACCAATTCATATTATTACTAGATGACACGCGCAACTTCGTCTGCGTCACCTCGTTTTTGTAACATTTTACATTTCTGCTCCGCACCAGTTGGTTTTAGCATGATGTTATATACATATAAACCTTCCTATTCAATCACTCTATCTATTAAAAAAACCGCATCAATATCCGTTGCGTAGTTTTGAAGATATAAGCATACATAGGGACAGGGAAATCGACTTTGTTTTATACTATGTAGTGATAATGAACGGCTAAAGTGAAATTATCTTACAATAAATAGTTGTGAAGATATTTGATTTTTATAATTCAATTTCTTGAGCTACCCGAAAACGCTCCAATCATTTAAACCTTAGAACACCGTGACGTCATGCTTTCGTAGCGCATAATGCAAATGAATGGAGCGCAAGAGAATAATAGCACTTATTCCGGTATGTGTGGTTTATAATAAAAGTCATTTAAAATTTAATAAGGAATCTAAACTAAGTTTTATGTAATTAAGAATTAATTATATTGTTTATATTTTGGCATACTTTGGGCCTAAAAATAATGATGTCAAAATCAAGCTACTGTTTAGGTAGTCAGTATTTTATTTTAGTTTATATTTTTACAGCAAAAATACATTAAGCAGTATTGGGAAGAATCGGGCGACCTTGTCACCATCCCTATTGAATTGACCTATCACTTTTATCAGATTGTTGCCATCAAAGGGTAAACTTATAGCGCTTCATATGATCAAATCAAATGTCTTTATTTGATTAGGCTACAAAGTCACTCTTATAACATCAAGAGTCATTCTTCTTCATGTAGTCATCTACATTTACGGCCATTTTCGGATGTAGAAGTAGGCATGTTTTGCAGTTCTTATAAGTACAAAATTTTGTTCGTAACAAGTTTGGACGGGGATATTTCGAACTCGCATTGTTACTTTTATCCCCGTGCGTGATAGAAACAGATATAGTCATGAAATTAAATTTAAAAAAAGTAATAATTCCCTTCTGAAACCTCTTAATTTTCACTTCAGGTCGGCACTGTCGCAGTGCCACAATATTTTTTAAGTCTATTGTTCTTTATACATTGTAAAATTCCAATCCATGAGACACTAGTGACATCTAATGCTTGCTAACTTGTGATATTTTTGCAAATAGCCCCGATATTTGATGGTATTCAGCTTTCTCTGCCTACAGGAGTTACGACAGTGGGAATATATATGTAGGTATGGACTCAGTCCAATTAAAAAAATGCTATACATGCATCTTTTTGGTACGCAGACTCTTGAGATTTGCACTCATCAATCTGGTAGCAAAAACGCATCTAATTGCTCTGGTATCAGGCGGTTGACTTGAAAGGGTTTAACGTAGGTACCTACGCTACTGAATTTTAGGCAGAATCTCTTTTAAGCAGCAGGTTTTAACTTTGAGGCAAGTATGTATTTTTTGTAGAGTTAGCTGCGGCTGTGATCGATTCTCAGTATAATAGTTTATGCGGAGTTAAACCTATAGGTGGGTACTTTCCGCATTCGATTATATTATCCGCCAGTAATAATTGGGTTTATTTGCACATTATACATTAAATTTGCGTAGTTTTCTTTTCTTCGCTCACCTCAAGCAAGTATGTACTACACAATTTTACAAAAGTCTTGAGGAAACATCTAATCTGAAGTAAATTCTTTGTTTATTAGTATTGTATGCGTTGCTGTAACTCTCATCCGATCGCCGTAAAAAATGCTCAATTTATACACTTGCACTTACTAGTCGAAATTCAATAGGTAGCACAGCACAGCGACGGGTTAGCGAATAACCTATACCTACGTTATTGATAGGAATTTTACAGGTATTTCACAAATAATAAATTCGATTTGAAATTAACGATTATAAACTCGTACATCATTGAAACAATTATCAAAAACGTATCTAGTAAATGAACCTAATCAAAAATATCAACATGGCCTATTACCTTACTTTTAATTTTAATTATATTATTACCTATATAAATAGTAATACTTAGCATTTATTAGTGCCAACTTACCTTGGGAACTTACACATATATGATATGGTGCAGGCTATTCAGTTGATGTGGGGACATAAAAAGGTGCACACACTCGCACCGCACTGCATTTGTGACCGCCATCGCTTGTGAAGGCGAACAATAAAAATATCACCGACGACGTCGAAATAAATAAAAAGAGCAGCCGGACCAGGTGCCGCGGGGGCAGGTGGAATAATTGGCAATTCTTTGTCTCAACCAATACACTAGCTACGAAAACCCACTTAACGTCTCGAACCGATGCCACGATGACTTATTTTCATTAAAAATACACATTTCATATGTGACGATTAGACGATGACTTCGCTGTCATTGTGCGACGCATATTTTTAAAAGAATTCCCATTCATAAAAAATATAGCCTGATTCGATGACGAAATTTTCGTACGTTAATATTTATTGGGTTTTAGTTTTTTTAACTATTTTCAGTTCCCAGGTACAATCGAGTTTGAAATTTTAATTTCCCGGAAATACGCAAGAAACGAACTTGCTCAATAGATTTGTGGTTTTAAGAAAAGCTGATAGAAATATCGGGGAAGTTACCTACAAATATTTACCGACCTCTAGAATTCACAGCTTAAAATTAGATTGTGAAGCCGCGTTAAGTAGTACTAAAGTAGTATCATTTCATTCGTATATGCTCATGCGAAGCGTGCGGCGAAAACAAAGCGCGCGAATTTGCGCTACTTTAGTAAGTATTACTTTTGGCGGCTTCAAGCGCTAGTTCCATACGTTCATCAATCAATTAGCCTATCACAGTCCACAGCTGGACATAGGCCCCTCCTAGTGTCCACTTTGCTCCCGATCCTCCACCCTCCGCATCCACTCTGCCCCAGCCACCTTTTTTAGGTCATCAGTCCATCTAGCTAAGGGTCTCCACTCAAGGACTCGTTTGCTCCAGCAGCCATCGGTCCTTCGGCAGATGCCAGCCCATAGTGTTCCATACGTTCTGTCTATATTATTCTTTTAGTCTGAGTAACGAACTTAGAACGCCTAGGCAGGTTATTTTGTTTGCTTTTTACTTAATGAATGTTAAATAAATAAGTAGCATCGTCGTGAGTATATAAAAGTTATAAACACACATGAAGAGTTAATCGATGGTGACAATAAATTCATGGTTCGTGTATTATTGATCGTAACAATGGTATGTTTTGAAAGACCGTGAAACTGGAACTCTGATGCACGTTTAAGTAGTTAATTGTTTCTGATGTAAAGTTAGCAGATAAGTACAACGATTCAGCAATTAACAGATAATAAATATCCGACGAATGCTCGAATGTACAGTGTAGAAATTAATATAAGATTAGACGTGCGCTTTTATGAATGCTAAGTAAGCACCTCATTTGTGAATGTGTGTTGATAAGTAGGTATAACGACCTGTGACCGTAGGTTGTTCTGAAGCTAATTCACTGATATTGCTAATTTCTATTAAATAGTACTTAATACAAAATTAATCTGATGGACGTCGATAAACACAGTCATTGTGTCGGTACACTGCGACTGTCAACGTGAGTGAAATTCCGGAAGGCAGGAATGTGGGTGAGGTAACCCCATTCGGTCTGTGCACATGCGCCATGTTCGCAGCGATTTCTGTTGTAACCCAACTGAATCAAGAAGCTTGTCGTTTACCGTAGTGAGACGTTTACCAAGTTTTTATTTACAACTTGGTTGGATATTAACCTCATTGTGTGAGTACGTAGCGCAACCCGGTCACTTAGCTAGTACGCATATTATCTCCATTTGCATAGTGCGGACAAGTAGCGGTGTCGACTTACGCACGGCTGCTGCCTATGCTCATACCTTTAACTGTATTAAGTATAGTAAAGTAACTAACTGCATGTTTAAGACCTGACGATTAGTCCAAACAAAAATATTAAGAGATTTCCTTATTCCTATGTAATTATAGGTAATACTTATCATCTGAATGTTATGCCAACCTGTTAATTTACTAAGAGATGAAAGACTTTGGGGCTAATTAAAGGTAAGTACCTTATTTATGACGTATACTTCAATTCCTAAAAAAGATAGGTAGTTTACTATAGGGCTTCTAATGAATATTAGGTGTACTTACCCACTGTCAGTTAAGGAAGCTGTCAGCGCTAGGAATATAGTATATTTTTTACTTATAACTTTTAGGGTTACCAACCTATACCAAAAACTGTAGCATTCAAATAAAGTTGAGAGATGTGTTGATACTTGATAGCGCTAAATAAAACACAGCGTGACATTGAATGTAGTATGCTTGTGCAACAATAGCTATGAATGAACGCTGCGCTGCATACGTAGATTTCCGGTAAATGATGTTATTTTGCTTTTTACCTTCCGTCATTGAGGATCATTGCAATAGGTTGGTGCCTACGGACCTATTTTGTTATTATTGATATACTAAAAAGAACATAAACACTAATTACGGTAAAGTTCCATTTGCTAACTAATTTCATTAACTTTCCGATTCTTTTCCTAACGATAGGTAATAGAACTAACTGCTTACTATTAAAATGTACAAGGTATATACGGAATAGCTTAAACGGTTAATCTGGTTCTTATACGTCGCTAACGGGTTCCAAGGCTCTGGAATGTTACGTAGGTGCATGGATTTAAGGCTCGTTCCCTTTGGGGAAGACCTTATACATTTTTCACCGATTGCGGGTATTCTTAAAATAATTTTTAACACATGCTAGATCTGATGAATATAAGTACCTAGGTCAATCTATACTGATTGTCCATTCACTCGCCACATAAATCTCATATCATCTTTCACGTCTACGTGTCCGAACTAGCTGAACATCTCTTTCTCTACATATCTTAGGCACTACGTGTTCACCCATACCAAACGTTCCTGGAATGGAACGCCATACCTGAACCACCAAATATTACGTAGGTTACTGCACTTTTATTAGCCTTTAGATATCTACTTACCTATCCAAATATTTTCTTTACTAAACCCCCTTACTTATGGTGTTATTCCTTATTGCCTCATATTTTATTTATCAATGGCAGTTAACTGATGAGAAATCATGTAATTACTTGATGAAAATGTGTCGGTATAGAGTTGGACTGAAAGGTGATATCATTACGATTGGACAAACAATAGAAAATTTATTATGATTTATATATGACGGCATTATTTCTAGACCTATATTAAAAGTATGTCTTCAAACTCATATCACTAGCCAAATGATAATTCTTCACCTGTCCCCTGCAGTCCTTAGAGAAAAGGTGTTAATCACTCTTAAGTGATACAAATTTTGGGTAGATTTTAGATGTAGTGTGAAGTACTAAGCCAAGATACAGGTCAAACGTGTAATCTTTATTTTTTATTGCAAATACCCACTGTTTATTTGTATGATTAATTAATTATGATTTCAGACGTTTCTGTTCTGAATGTTCCGATATGGTTTTAGAGCCTGACAAGGAATTTTTGACCATGGATGTGACCTCCTTCCCGTTTGGAGGAACTTCATCAGATTCTGGAAGCTCACATACCAAGGTTCTAAAAACTAAATGCATTACTCTTATCAATAGTTTAAGAGCTCGTTATTACGTTATCTATTATTATGATTCTGCTCTTAAAGCAAACTGTGATGACATCAGTCAACACGGAAAAATATATCCTCATTGGTAATTCAATTGAAATACTATAGCGCAATGGCTAAAGCGTCGGACTTACAATCGACTGGATTTTTTATATTTCGTTGGCAAGGGAGCGCAAATTCCTATTGTGCACATGGAGCCCAGTAGCCGGTCCTTGGTTTATTTTAGCTGGTACTTTACTGACTGCCGTCTAAACCCCATTGTGGAGGAAAAGTCGGCACCAGAATCTCACCGTCCGTCATTCAATTGAAAGAAGTAACTACTGACTTGCAGTCACCAGCTTTACCTTTAATGCAAAACATGTAATGTAAAATCTGCTTAGGTACTCACGATGCTATTCATAATTAACGCGTAAATTAGCATCTTGACTCCTTGATATCGTTTCATATGCAAGAACGAGTACGTATTTATAGGAGTTTTTTTCCATCACGATTGAAGTGTTGGGTAATATTTTAATTAGCTCATGATTAAGAACTACTTAATTAAAACGTCATTAACGTAATAGTAAAAGCACAAAATTAGACCCAATTGCTATCTTAATGATGTTTCTATGCTTATGCCCGGAAAAAATATGGCTATCCTTTTTACTCCGTTTGGCGTGCGTGTGTGCGCGCGCAGCGATGTCGATTGTTATTGTCAAGTATGTGTAAACAAATCGAATCATGCGCCGATGCCGATGTGACAGTGAGGCGTTATCGTAGCTACGTTACAAATCGAATTATCTGAACAATTTTACGTGTAAGACTATTATTATTTGATATAATTGCCGGTGCTATCAATTGGCACGTGATTTTATGGATTTTATGTGATAGATTGGCTAACTGGCATTTCCCAAGAATTATTTATTATTCTTTTTTGAATATGATATTGTTACTTTTGATGGCTTCTATTATATAATGTGGAACCTTCACGAGAATATGCAACATGCGATTAATATTAATAATTATAGAAAAGGTCTCGGGTGCGGTGCTCCGGTCGCATCGCAGCACCAATAACTGACACAAGGATTATGATGATTTATTACTGTGCTAGAAATTAAGTACTTATATAAAATTTTAATAATAATTGTTCTATAGCACATTTTTAAAGCAAATTACCAGTTTTTAAGATGTATGTTCTGGTTGTTTAATGGCAGTTATGATAGCATTCCTCCATCGTAGGCAGACCCTGGTTCTATGGTCTAACTACTAAAGTCACGCTTTGGTTCGTTGAGTCCAAAATATAGTCAGAACTTTACTTATTTCCTATTATATATATTTATGTTATTATTTATGTTTTTCTTATGAGAAAGAAACCCGAGTCTCCTTTAAAGGCTGTACCTGTGGACTATCAGAAACGTTCATTTTTAACTTTACTACACTCAGTTGGTGCAGTAATTTTGTTAGAAAATGTAAATTATTTAAATTGTTTTTAAAGATGTTTGTACTTGTAATTGTAAATACCACTCATTACAAATTTAATTTTGTAATCACTTGTACTCAGAATGCCATTACAAAAATAGGAAACATCTTCGGTAAAAGTATTTGGGAAGGATTTGCGACAGCATTATTTCATTAAATGTATTTTTTTTAATCTTTACTCACTAAGTTTCTTCTATTTAGACCAGAATTGAAATTATTACTTGTCAGCAAACACTGTGAGTCCCAGATCGCTGATAAGTTCGTTTAAATCGTCTTGATTGAATAGTTCTGGCGTTTTGCAGGTCATATTTTTATTGTCATGTTTAGCCTCAAAATACGTAGGATCTCTAGAACTTCATGCTGATGATTGACAGGAGTGTCAAACATCAGCTTGAGGCAAACCGCGAAGTTACCTCGAAGGGTAACTTAAGTCTCAAAATATGTTGACAAGAATATTTTCATTACTATGGATTTTTAAATTTTAAAAAGCTGCCAAACAAAATGATGGTAGGTATATTTAGAATCTGCGAGGTGGAATTAGTAAACATCACGTGATAAAAGTAAATCATCAAACAAAAGATGCAATTTTGTTGCACAGTAGGTATAATAATAATAATAATAATAATAATAATAAGCCCCCTAATACAACCATACGTCCGAGTTGAACATCTGACTCACGTGGGGTGGCGGATACGCGATATACTCTAGTAGTTACTGGCGCGGCAAACATGGCTCTGGATACTCGGAGGTGTGAGTGTTCAACTAGAATCGGTTTGGTATGGTCCTGTGGTACGGTCCCTCTAGGATGCGCCGGACTGACATCTATACTAATATTATAAAGCTGAAGAGTTTGTTTGTTTGTTTGTTTGAACGCGCTAATCTCAGGGACTACTAATTGGAATTGGAAAATTCTTTTAGTGTTGGATAGTCCATTTCTTGAGGAAGGCTATAGGCTATATAACATCACGCTACGACCAACAGGTGCTTAGCAGCGAGGGTGAAACCGCGGGGAACAGCTAGTTTGAGATAAAGGGGTTTGGACTGTTGGTGTGGTGTGTGGTGGAGGGGCCTTTCTGCGGACTAGGGCCGGGCCGATCTTGTAAGGACAATCACTCTTCCTTTCTCTCTCTCTCTTCTCTTTTCCTCTGTCTTTCCGTCCCTATCTCTCAATGTATAGTTCTATCTCTCCCTCTGTTTCTCTCTCTCTGTTCTTATTCTTTCTCCCGCTCTGCCTCTGCTGTAAGTAGATAGGGAAGACCCAAGCCAAGGTGAAACAGGATACGCCGAGGGCTGCATGGCTAAGGGGGAGCTTAGTCGTTAGTATGCGAACTCTGAAGAGGGGGGACCTTCAGTTGAAAATACCCTTACCGTGGTGAACGCGGGGCTCTGCCACGGTGGACCTTAGATGTCTCCAGCTTCTCGTGGGAATGATATGATAGAATTGGAAAATCATAAAAGAAAGTATAATCTTAGGCCTCTACATGGAGGCCGTCGAGGCACAGCTAGAGACGATGCCGCTAGATGCAACACTGTGCAAACCGCTGACGAAGGGGGGCTGAGCAGGCGGGTTCCTCTCGAACAAAATGCTACAGTCGGATCACCGTCATCAATTTCATCATCAGATCGATCACCTTTTTCTCATATTCCTTCACCACCATCAACCCATAGCTTTCCATGATCACTTACTTCATCACCATCATCCACATGTTCTTCTTATTCAACAAGGTCTTCAGCTGTTGTGCAAAAGGCATTAGCCACTAACCTTGCACCCACTGTTGGCCCAACCCGTGCGCGAAAGAAATGGACTGACGATATGAATCGCTTTATCTGGCGCACATACCTAATAATAACTAAATGTGAAACAACTAACATGAACAACTACCTAGAGTCTTTACACAAAGAATTTGACAATAGATATCCCGAAATGCAAGCCACTAGGCAACGAGTAGGAGACCAAAGAAGAGCCATTTTAAGAAGAAAATTACTTTCTGACCGCACACTACACGAAATGAGTATAGAAGTCAGGGAATATACACAATTTGGCGATACTAACCATTCACTCACATTCAATCATACACCACTAGAACACACTCAAACACATACCAGCAACAACAGCAGAATGAAATGGTCTGATGAAATGAACGAGGATATTATTAGATGCTATTTCGAAATAACTGAATTAGAATCAAATAAAACAGTCTACCGACAAAAACTCCATAAACTATTCACAGAAAGACATCCACACTTATCTCATCTCACTGAACAAAGGATTGCAGACCAGAGAAGATTGATATTCAATAATAAAGCCTACACTGAGAAAATCAATACATTGAGAGGAGAAGTAGAACTAAAACTAACAAATCTTAATACACAACATCTGCAGAATATAAACATAAGCCAAAATGCAATAGAGTATACACAAATCCAACCGGGACTCTCAACAAACATCACATTCACACCTATGCATCACTGCTCACACGAAGACATCACAGACAGCACACTCACGCCAACAGAAACAATCACTCAAACTAATCTTAGTAACTCAAATCACCCAGTTCAAGTTCAAAGTCACATAGAAACAAACGTAATAGACACAGAATTCAAGAATGCTATTGCACGATTTATTACTACTGAACCTGAAGCCCGACCATACATCCCGAAGCAAAGGTCGTCGCGAAAATTTGCTCAAATTGTGCAATACTTGAATAGCAAAATTCTCCCAGAATATTTAAACGAAGAGCTCGATTTTACTTCACTACACGCTTTAATATATTCTGCAGCATTTACAGCTGCATCATGTAATGGCACCAAATTTGACACGGAGCAAAGTAGAAGCATAAATAAAAGAGACAGAAAACCCAATTGGCAGAAAAGAATTGAAAACAGAATAAGAAAGTACAGAACAGAAATAGGTAGATTAACGCAATACATATTAGGAAATAGAAGTAGAAGAATCCTTGATACCGTGGAAAGAATTAAAACCAACTATAAAACCCACTCCCAACACGAAGAACCAAACACAGAGCCCGAACATTTCCTAGATACACTGAAACAAAAATTAAATGCTGCCTCCAATAGACTAAATAGATACGTAAGCTGCACTAAGCGAAAACAGCAAAATGCGACTTTTATGAACAATGAAAAACAGTTTTATAGAACCCTAGGTCATAATCAAGAAACTCATATTACACAAAACAGTCACACACCATCTCCGGAAAACCTACACCAGTTCTGGGCTAACATCTGGGAAAACCCCGTTCAACATAACGTTGATGCAGAATGGTTACAAAAGATAGAAAACAATACAACACACATTAACCATATGGAGTTTG
Organism: Pelosia muscerda; assembly: GCA_963691645.1. Classification (NCBI taxonomy): domain Eukaryota; kingdom Metazoa; phylum Arthropoda; class Insecta; order Lepidoptera; family Erebidae; genus Pelosia; species Pelosia muscerda. Next base: position 7,990,850 of record OY829105.1, read on the forward strand.
AAAGTATACCAGTCGACACATTCATACAAGTTATCAAACGTACACACAATTGGAAGGCACCAGGCACTGACAACATACATAATTACTGGTATAAAAAGTTTTCTTGCTTACACCCATTTATTCATAACCATATTAGCCGTTTCATACAGTCACCACACACAATGCCAAAATTCATTACACACGGAATCACTTACATGCTACCTAAAGGTTCCGACCCAAAAGAACCTGCTAACTACAGACCTATCACATGCTTACAAACTATATACAAGATAATCACTGGATGTATCAGTGAACTAATTTACAAACATATAGAAACCCATAGTCTCCTTGCCGAACAACAAAAAGGATGTAAGAAAAATAGCCAGGGATGCAAAGAACAACTAACAATAGACGCAATAATTATGAAACATGCTCTCACTAAACATAGAAACATTCACACAATGTATATTGATTATAAAAAGGCATTTGACTCCGTTCCTCACAGTTGGTTAATTTACATATTAGAACACTACAAAATTCATCATAATCTTATCTCGTTTTTAAGTGCAACCATTCTTGAATGGAAAACTAAGCTGAAATTGATTAGTAACAAGTCCTCAATTACTACTGAACCGATCAAAATCCAAAGAGGAATTTTTCAAGGAGATGCACTCAGTCCACTCTGGTTCTGTTTAGCTCTTAATCCGTTATCTGAACTCCTCAATAGCTGTAATGCCGGATTCAAGCTCAGACATAATAACTCACAGCACATAATCTCACATTTATTATACATGGACGACATTAAACTGTATGCAACTAACAACACCGAACTGACAACTCTAGCAGACATCACACAATCATTCTCTACAGATATAAACATGCAATTTGGAGTAGATAAATGCAAAATTCACTCTATTAACCGCGGTAAAACACAAAGTAACACTTATACTCTTGACACAGGTGAACATATAGAGCCCATGGATGAACATAGTACGTATAAATACCTAGGTTTTCATCAGTCCAGACAGATTCATCAAAAGGAAGCAAAATTAGAACTAACCAAAAAATTCAAAGCTAGAATAAATCAAATCCTGAGAAGCCAACTAAATGCACGCAATAGTATAAAAGCCATAAACACATTCGCAATACCAGTCCTTACTTATTCCTTTGGGATTATTAACTGGTCTCAAAGTGATTTAATCCAATTACAACGTATAATTAACACACATATGACAGCCAACAGAAAACACCACCCTAGATCATGCACCCAACGCCTTACGCTATCACGTCAAGATGGAGGGAGAGGGCTTATTGACATACGAAAGTTACGCAAATATTTCTACACTAAAGCCGAACAATCGCAACTCCACCAGTTTGTCACAGAAATTGATAAAAAAATAACCCCTCTTAATTTGACCAATAAAAATACCGTACCGAAAATTCTAAGCAAACAAGATAAAATAGATGCATGGTCACTAAAGTCTCTGCATGGGAGGCATCTTGCCGACCTCGGTCAAACACACGTCGACAAAGAAGCATCGAACGAGTGGCTGCGACGAGGTGAGCTGTTCCCTGAAACGGAGGCTTTTGTGATTGCTATCCAGGATCAAGTTATAGATACCCGTAACTACCAAAAACACATAATCAGAATTCCAAACTTACCCACTGACTTATGCAGAAGATGCCAAAGTAGTTCAGAAACCATTCAACACATTACCGGTGCATGTAAATCTATAATTCAGACAGATTACAAACATAGGCATGATCAAGTCGCTGCAATAATTCACCAAAACTTAGCACACAAATATTCATTCGTTTCACAAAAAATAGCCTATTATAAATACAAACCCAACACTGTCTTAGAGAATTCAACTCATAGAATTTATTGGGATCGAACTATTATTACAGATAAGACCATACACTACAATAGACCCGACATAACAGTATTAGATAAAATTAATAAATCTGTATTCATCATAGATATAGCAGTTTGTAATACACACAACCTTAACACTACACACTCAGAGAAAATGGCTAAATATATAGATTTAGCTACGGAAATCAGAAGACAATGGCAGGTAGAGACAGTCAAAATTGTACCCATCGTCATATCTACTACTGGAGTAGTCCCCAAGACTCTCCAATTCAATCTCAACACACTGCAAATGCCTAAATCTACCCTTACTCTCATACAGAAGGCCACCCTACTCAATACATGCCGTCTGACCCGTAAATTTCTAGCATCACCAACATCATCGTAATAATGTTCTCCTGTTTTCTTCTTCTTACACACTTGGTCATGACCCGTGTGTCTGATATTGTACCCCTAACCAAAAGGGAGATTTTACAAAAAAAAAAAAAAAAATAATAATAATAATAATGAGATCGAACTATCATTACAGATAAGACCATACACTACAATAGACCCGACATTACAGTATTAGATAAAATTATTAAATCTGTATTCATCATAGACATAGCAGTTTGTAATACACATAACCTTAACACTACACACTCAGAGAAAATGACTAAATATGTAGATTTAGCTACGGAAATCAAAAGACAATGGCAGGTAGAGACAGTCAAAATTGTACCCATCGTCATATCTACTACTGGAGTAGTCCCTAAGACTCTCCAATTCAATCTCAACACACTGCAAATGCCTAAATCTACTCTTACTCTAATACAAAAGGCTACCCTACTCAATACATGCCGTCTGACCCGTAAATTTCTAGCATCACCCACATCATCGTAATATTCTTCTGTTTTCTTCTTCTTACACACTTGGTCACGACCCGTGTGTCTGATATTGTACCCCTAACTAAAAGGGAGATTTTACAAAAAAGAAAAAATAAATAATAATAATAATAATTTATTTATTCACATAAGTACAGGTTCAAAGCAATAAGACATAAACAATATACCATGAGTTGTACAAAGGCATAAAACAATTGTTCGAATCCCACCCATGGCAACGCCGTTAATAATGTATACTAAAGGAGTATAGGGATCCAATACGTACGTAGATATTGTATTTATTAAATAAAAACTTTTGGTTTTTATAGTGTTAACTGTCCTGTAACAGTGTAACAGTGCCTTAACTTCAGGCACGTGGACCTATACAATATTGATAGGTACGTATTGAAGTTGCCGTCAAATCAGCGAGTCATTAGAAAAAGCGCCCATAACCTCTCCCAACTGAACATAAATCATAACAATAGAAGAATCCTTTTTTAGTCTAGATAGATTTTCACAATCCTTAAGTATGAAAATGTAATAGTATGATAAATATTATATTGCTACTCATATATCTTATCATTTCATTTCCTATAAAACACGTGCATACGTTAAAAATAAAGACCTACCTGCGTACTTAGACTTACACTATCTAATAGTAATGTTATTACTCATTGAGTAGGGTAGGTACCTGTAGTGTTTGTTTGTTTCTACCAGTACCAAGTTGGTAGGTTTCATAATGTGTGTTTATCAGTTATGTTATGTAGGTATATGTCAACCTAGTCAAATGCCAGCTGTGTTATTTTCCATGATCTTACCTACCTACGCAGCGTAGGTACTCGCACTTAATACCACTTGTAGCTAATTGCTCACCTACTCGTAATTGCTTTTTCTCTAAAGTCTTTCGTTATATGTTTCTCCCTATCTAAATAATATCCTATCCTATATAAAATGATTCACTTTTTTCAAATTGGAACACATCGGAAAAATGTTTAGTTTCCTTGTTGAAGGATCATTGCCTCATTATTTAATGACAATGAACGAGGTAATGAATAAGGTCATTGAATTAATGTATGTGAATTTTAATAAGTCTATTATTCCTTACGATATTTGTTTAGGTATGCATATTGTATATTCACTGTAGGCATTGTGTTAACTCGGCTAGAAATTTTTCGTGTGGAAATACCCAAGGAAATCAACCCTGTCGGCCACCGGGGGTGCTTATATCAGACTCAAACTGCACACTGTGTCAGTCTGTGTCAGTCATAAGCATTCATAATGCTCGCCCAGCCCACAACAGCCCGCTATATGCGTCTATCCTTACATACCTACTTGCAAGCTTCCTCTACTGTCATTCAATAAATCTTTCATGCAAACCAATTGGTTTCGAATCTGCCCTTTTTCAATATCCATTTACTCCTGTCATTACTGCTCATTCGTTCTATATGCCTAAACCACTTTAGCATCCCCTTTTCAATCCACGTTACAATATTCTTTGTTGACGTGTAAGGTTACTCAATAAGGCATTTCTCTCAGGAACACATGGAAAGCCTCGGCTGAAATTGACCGTATGCTGCAGCGTCTCCCCTGCGAGAGAGAAGTTCTGCTGTCTTCGTTGTCCATTGAGCACCACATAGAGGTTCCTGACCAAGCACCCTATCCCTGTGGTACCTATCTACTTATGAATGATTTAAGTCAAGCTGTTAAAAATCTTTCGTAGGTGCCTATTTATTTAATTGTTCGTCTTTATTACATTCTTTGGGTGAGCATAAGAGGTGTGTAATGTCTTGTTTGTGCTTTGTAGCAGGTAGTGATTACGTGAACTTTTGCGCAAGTTGCGAAAGCATAGTCCGCACCACGCGCTGAAACAAATTTAGCGTGACGTGAACAGGAAGCACGTAAATGCACGTGGGTACCACATACTAGATGTGGTTGTGCACGCGCATGTCGATACATGGGCTTCTGAAAATGTTATCTCACCTTGGTTACGAAAGCATAATGTTAAGAAAGTCCCATAAAATAACTAATTTCCTTTTGTAAGTATACCCATAGATTACAGGAATAAGCATTGTAGTTGACTTCCTATTTTAACGATCATTGGCAAGAGTTTGAACCATGTCCATACGGTCTAATTTTAGTCGCATCTAGTTCACATAACTCCTCGTGCATTTGGTAAGACGCGCAGTGAAAGTGATTGCGCACGGATGTCGCGTGCAGAGCAGGCGCACCCGCCGACCTTGCCATATAGGCGCGCGCGCCGCTTCGCGCCACCCGGTTGTGCATAGTGAATATGCAAGGGTAGATTTAAATTGTCGGTAATCGGTAACTACCTATTATTTTTTCTGTAAGAAAATTTAGGAAAACAGCGTACTGTAGCAGCCACAGCTATAGTATATTATTTAAAGGACGTAGCGAGTAAGTTGGGGTATAAGTGTGCTGTAGCAAGTATTCTGGTATCTGATATTAGTAAGATACTCGAAGATGCCCATCAGTCAGTCAGAATAGCGATGGTATACTTACGTATAAGTACCTATTATACCTACCTATTGTTGAACATAATGTAGCTAAATGTTAAATAAAACAAGCAGTGCTCGAGACGCCTAAAGTTCTTAAAAACTTCGATTAGTTTTGTCTATATCGTAGCTACTGCAGCATGTATTTTAACAATATGGTAAATATACCAGTACAAGGATTATCGTTATCTATAGGTACCTATCTATAGTTTGGTCTACCTGGTATTATTTATTAAAAACAGCTATTTATTACCGGGAAGGATCGGGTCTACTATGGTTGGGTTAGAGATATGTAACTGTTGCAAAGACGTCTTGCATTGAAATTTTGGTTATCCAAAAGAATTCTAATGGTCACAGCCACACACGTTCCTTGTTCCCACAGGCTTGCCCAAATTTAAACTTGCACAAATATATTTTAACGTGTATTGGAAGATACTTGAGCAAATTTCATTAACGTCTACTTGCACAAGTCTAGGCTTGCGCAGTTAAGTATATTTGAACGTGTATGGCTACCATAATCTAGGAAATAAAGATACCTAGTCTTTAATATAAAAAAAACAAAATTCTCCCATTCAATGGTTACAATAATAGTATTTATGAGATACATGTACGTAGATAAACGCGTTGAGTTTTGCAATTACTGCCGTAAACACTGAAGAACGGTTACCTCATCGCTTAAGTCAACCGGGTGACATATTTTTCCGCGATTTTGCAAACGAACAATTGCGCTGCTGAGAAGAAACAGCTGATACCTACCTACTTCATTATTTCTAGGTGTATTAGCTTTAAAATTCATTATTAGGTGTATCTATCTGCAGTTTAAATAGTGTAATATATAGAAATACTACCTAACCTTACACGCACTGTGGCAGTAACCTTGACAGGGTTTTGTTTTGTGTCATAAAGTCATAATAAAATAGTATACGAAGGCACTTGGCCCGGTGCACCGAGATCAGCCGCAAATGAGGCTTCATATACCGCGACTAGATTATTAAAGTTTTTTTTAATTACATTAGAGTAACAAAATACTTCACACCATTTTGTTTGTTTTTCATGGTGGCAAACAGCATACATTATAATATAAATTAGGTACATACTAATGAATAATACTAAATATAAAATAAATAGATATGTAGGTAGTCGTTGGTGTGTACCTACTTTTGTAATAAGTTCTTGAATCTTCACGTGCAAATCACGTGTCTACGTTATTTATTTATACCACGACGTATAGCAAACGTAAGTACCTACATTATTGTGTAGTGTTGAAGTATGGTAGGTAACTATGTAGATATTTGTAGAAATTTCTTCGTCTATGTAAAACTACCTTGACCTTAATGCTGGAGTCCGTTTGTTTTGTGACATTAATCAAAATAAGTAACTATGTAGTGGTAAGTACTTGTTAGGTAGAGTTGTAGAGTGTAAATACGTGTGTGACGTAGCATGCACACTCGTGTCAACAGTTAGTAGTTAGTATAATTAGTATTGAACAGGATGATACACACGTACCTAAGCTCGCTTGTGTGCGTTCCGTTCAGTCAGTCGTTATTGTTATAATTGTGCACGCAGTCACGTGTGCCTCCGAGGACACCTCACATCTGTACATGTAGGTTTGTAGATTCCGTTCACACTACTCTACTAAACTCTATTTCTCTGAGTTCTGTCGCATAACAAAACAAACCACTTATGTATGAATTCAAATGCAGTCTTTACTTACCAGAAATGATTCAACATATTTGATCGATCAAGACAGACATTACGTGTGATATAGTTTCTCTGATAAAACCTTATATTTAAATGTAGGTCTGCCTAAATAATCAGAAATAAGTATATGTAATAATCAAGGCCTGCAAAAATATTTCATCGAACCAAATTAGGTAAGTGCGATAGTATTGCTACACGTTAACATGCATAAAGTTAATTCTGCGAGCATAGCAGAGACATAAGATCGACGCGTATTGGCAAATAAGTACGCGTTTGTTTCGGGGCCGTCATGTTAGAACGGGCGACCTCTCGCCTCCTCGGCCCGCGCTCGCCTTACAACTACTAGCATTGAGGCATTTACCTTTCTTAGGTCGGACTTGTCCTCAATACAGGCTAGAAGCGTTGATTTATTACGATGCACAGTATGTCGACTCAATTTAAAGACAAATTTTGTGCAATATGCGCCCAATTCGGTATATGTTTACATTCTAGTCGATCGTGTGGCGTCAACATCAGCTCCGTCTGGCTGATATAGTAGGTACAAGTATATTCATAAATATTCTGAAATACAAATCGGTTACACATCAGTAAATATTAACGTTACACTACAACGCTACACGTGCTGTAACTATGTGAGTCGTTAAACATAACATTACAATTTTTTTTTAATTTCATTGTTCTCAAAAATGTCTTATAAGGAATTACTTAATAACCATTATCTGTCAGTTCTTAATTAATATTACGATGCTATTTAAAAAGGAATCGTATCTCCTACAAGAACCATTATAAGAATATATAAGTTACATTATTATCATTTAAGCTGATTTTGCCCCAATTTGGATATTTTATGCTCAACAACCGTCAGACCGCCCACACTCACCAAAAATCTACCTACTTAGGCACTTAATTTACAAATATATATATTATTATGATCAAACAAAGATAGAGCTAAAAACCTTTCCGGAACGCTGAGCCAGAGTAGAAGTAGTATGTAATACCTGTAGGTACTTGTTTTGAAATAGGGTCAAACGAATAAACTTTTCTAAATACTTAGCATTTTGTTGACCCAAAATCAAGCATAAGAACTAAGTAGTAAACAAATTATTGGAAATAGTAGGTATCGAATACTAGTTATATTAATTACGAAGTTGAAGAAACATTGAAATATAAATATCTCCCGACACAATTAGAACATTATTTCTTTCTTTAGAAAGATCTTAGCTATATAGTAGGTACATATTAAATTTTTCAGTGTATAGTACCTAGAAGATACGCCGTTAGCGGCGGTAAGACCCGTCATGGGGGACTGGCTAGAGAGGCCACATGGTAGCTTCTAGTACTGAATGATGCAGGTGATTCGGAGATTAACTGGCTCGGATTCAAAAGGATCCAATGTCTGAGTGCCATCATCCAACCTTGCTTGCGCACGGCGACGGCACGATGCGTGACGGCTTGGGCTGCCGGCTTACCTCCTTCTGCGAGCAAGTAATGCTTGAGGAGATAACGGACCGAAACTGGTGGAGACTCCTGGCCCGCACAGACCGCGCAGAAAGACTTGCGTCTTCCATGAGCGCGGGCCTGGGGGTGACAGGTGGAGCCTTAGGCGTCGCGCACTGTAGTGATACCGTGGTCTCCACACGAGAAGGGGGCCATCGCGAAAGAGATGGCCCCGGATCTGCCGATGTGCGAGAGATTGGAGTATTGTGTTTATTGGGCTCCATTCACACACAGGCTGCCTAACGTAATGCTCCGCTCTCTCGATACGTTTACGTCACACATTTTATAATTTTTCGTGCTCGGGACGCTGAACTTCGGTGTTTTTAGCAAGATTTATCAATATAATTATGAAAGAAATGTACACATAAATAACTCTATGAACGGCATCCAACCCCCGACCTACAAGTAGGTATACTGCTACTAAGTAGTATAGTATAGTATACCTCGCTAAAACTCAGGTGACAAATCACCCAGTACGAGTAAATATACAAAAGTGGAAACTTACTAAGTACGGTCTATATATCTTCGAGGAATTCTTAACATAACATCAAATGACTTACCTACCTACAAGTAGGTACATGATTATTATTTGTTCAAATTTGACGCTACTACTTAAAGGTCTCATTAAAATTCACACAGCAACATATTTCTGCGGAAAGAGATTTTCCAGACAACTACGTGTCACATAGTCATTCAATATTAGTAGGTATTTTTCCATCCATAGATAAAGTTATTGTTTTTAATCAATTTACCTACACAACACAAAAATTCTATCATTATGATCTTTAGCTAAAACATGACGAAGCATTACGCGTTATGTACCTACTTAGACTTTTTACCCTTTGGATGATAAACTATCCTGGAAATGAGCTGGTCACTCAACTTGCTCTTCAAGCAAATTTCTGTATCTAGACTGAGTCAATTTTTGTAAATAGACCAAAAAATAAGAGCCGGCTGAGTTTCTTGCCGGAGTCTTCTCAGGCGCGTTTTGAACCGGTGCAGTGGTCCATTTGCTCACTAACTTATAAAATGTTGTTGATGTTGACGTGTTGTAAGTGCCGTTTAGTGGTCTATACAGAATAAATGATTTTTGAATTTTTCATTCTTCTTCAACCGTGGTTGCCTGTTGTGTACGTTCAGGTTAAGTTTGTCTCCCTTGTGTGTACCTAAATAGTCATTGTCACTTTTATTTATTTCGTGAAACCTCCTTGGAAAAGGTTATATGGAGTTGTGGAGAAATCGATATTAAGCTTCTGCCGTGGGAGGTCGTTTGTACCACGAGCTGTAATAAACCTATTCCACTATGTTATAAACCTCCTAAAGACATTGTATTGCAAGCAATAAAAATCCAGCTTAATATGCGAAATTAAAGTATTAGCTATTAGCAGTACCTATTTGTAAAATGCATTCAACGCCTACGGTAATTTTGAAGGATTTATTACTATACCAGCACTGTTAAACAATATATTTTTCAGTCCTACAATTATTTACAATTCGTATTAAAGTTTCAGTCAAGCTGTCAAGTTTGAGTTGTTATTTATGGCGGTTTGATGTGCAAGATAAGGTGGGAACACATAAATAATGCAAGTAAAAAAATTGTATTTGTAAAATTGTTCAAAATAAGTACGTACTTAAAGTCAAGGCTGTGACATGTCCTGTCCAAGGCATCATTGTGTAACGATATCAGGCTAAGCGACTACCTATTTACTATCATTTATAGATGGTATCAAAGGAAGCGATCTTTGCCCCTCTTCACGTACTTGTCTTGTAAATACGTTTGTGGAAACGCCTTTGTGTGGCGCTACTCATGACTCGAAGCGATTTCTAGGTTTTGAACTTGTTGTAATAATCTACCAGGTGACATATATATTCCGGGTCTGCCGGGGTGCGAGTGATATGTCTTGTATAATCTCACCTCCGGCAATCAAAGACCCATAGACGACGTGCGTTTTAATCGGTTCGAGTCCGACATAATCACCTCTCCCGACTTTGGTGGGGGCGGTACCCGTGGGGATTTTGCGCACGAAAAAAAGGTGACATATATATATATATGTATAATGTGATCGTCAAAAAATTTAGTTTAACAAATTTCAAACTATTTCTTGTAACGAACTCTTCTAAATTTAGCACTTACCAGTTGCAGGTTGTCGCTTACATATTGCCAATGGTCTACTATGATATATTATAAGTTATCATGCAATGGGCAAAACAAAGGGAAGGTACAGTATACACTACATGATTCCCATCAGTCTTTCTTGGCCAAAACTCGAACACTTATAACACATATGGTAGACCTAGAGTTCGGAATATTTTGCTCTACTAATATAAATCGTTATCAATGTTATAATGAATGCTCACATAAAATCGCAACTGCCTTTATTATAGGTATGTCGTAGTAGTGACGTCGATGACATTGAACGCTCGACCCGATTAAGCATAAGCAGACGATTCGCGAGGCCGCGTCGCCAATGTCCAATGTCTTCTCTACCGATTGTTCGATCGTTCTTATAAATAAATTACCTACAGCGGAGTATTTTTAGTTTTCTACACAATTATTTACACTTGTATGTCTAGTAGTTAAATTGCCTAATAAAATGAATTATAAGTACAACTTTATGACTTGTTCAAAACTTACCGAACGACTCAAGTGTAGAGATAATTTATAATACGTAATAATTTTAAATTTAACAAAACTGTATACTTAAGTAAGTATATTTAATAACGAACAATTTTCAATCAAATTGATTTTGAATAAAATTCCTATGGTGTAATTTACAATGAAACTCAATACGAAACCGCTCATAAAACGAATTTACCTACTTATACGTATTTACTCTAAGTACGTGTAAGCTACATCTATCAATAGATAGGTATCTACTTAAATTTAAGCAGATCTAGTGCTTCTAGTTTAATTAACAGCGTATGATTACTAGATTTTGATCTAGTGTTAGTGAGAATATTGATACTTATATATTCGAGTAGAATTGAGGTGTAAAGGGTGAGTTCGAGAGTCGCACGCGACCGAGTAGAACCGGAGACACCGGTTGGGCTCGTACCATTTCTGATAGCCTTCATTGTCGGTCATTTTGCGTGGTGCAAGGTGCGGAATATCGAATAAAAATATATCGTATTTTTATTTTTTAAATAGCTACGTAGTTATTTATATTATAGAAGTTGAAGATGATAAAATTAAATTTATTGTACCTAAATGTATTATAGTAATAAAAGCATCTGTGGTAGTACAAAAGTTTTTAATTAATGGCTCTGAAATAAGGAGAATGGTATTATTTACAATCAAGTCAATTGACTTGCAGTTTATTGCTATTGCAGGTACATCTGTTAAGTGTATTAAACTCCAGCTATTGTATTAAACTCGAGTAGATTAAGGTAAAGTTTTAGTGCACACTACTTGATCTTCACTTTGAGTCGTTGGTTGGTATTCCTCGCGAAAGTTTCTAGCTTGTTCCCCAATGTTACGATATCAAAATGCTACCGTATGGATACGTGATCATCATCTGTGCCCTTATAGAGACAGATTTATTTTACGTGTTTTTTATCGCTTCCAAAATTTAACATATACAGAATTTTTTGTTATAAATAACATTTTACTTGATGCCCTTAAATTACCTGCTAGGTAATTGTTCTGTCCAATTCAAAAACTTGCGGTATATCAGGTAGAGTTACGTATCGCTCAGGCACGCGAAGGTTTACTCTTTAAATATGTCTCCAGCAAGAGGGAATCATGAGACTGGAGTTCTATTCAATACTATCTGTTGCTATGCTTAATTAATCGAAGAGTAGGAGGAAAACCATTGTGGTATATAAACAACATCTTGTCCAAAGGTTTGGAAAACAAGATATACTCGGCCTTAGCAATAGGAGCTAAAGGAAGATCTATATTGTATATCCAGTCATATCTGTAATTATATCTCAACTGTGCTAAATCAGGAGACGGAAAAGCAAAAATTACGAACTCTTGTTTAGAATCTCTGGCTGAAAGCAGTTTCTGTATTCACATACCTACAGATAGAAAGATCATGGTATTGTCACGTTGCTATTTCGATCACTTTACTAGCACTAGAACTTACGAATGACGTCTAAAGAATACCTAGAGGTCCTCATTGTACTTATAGATATGTTTTTCCACATCTTGTTTAAGGAAAGGGGATCGTAGATAAAAGTGTATGAGTAAAAATTTCAAGTCAACAATGATCGGGCTAAACAGTTCACACTCGAACACTCATTTGCACACACTCACAGTTGAGACAAACCGAAGTATGGAATCAATTGACCTCTAAGTACTTTATCGAAAGTGTCTAAATCTATCGAAAATGTCCACGATTTCGAGATGGCTGGCTCGTAGCTCGCTTCTGTTCATATCGTCATTCCACGAGTTAGTGACACACTAAATGATCACCCATTGATTGTTTCGGTCTGAAGTTAGCTATATCGTCGAATATTAATTAAGGAGTGATCCTCTTGGTAGCCAATAAGCTGTGTGAAGACAATGTGTTTAAACATCTTAGAGAAAACTAGGGTAAAGGGTATGGATCGATAGTTTCCCAGCAACTTCCGTTCTTGGGGATCGGTTGTAGTATAATAAACAATATGCGACTTGTATGGTAGCAATAGAACGTTCGTCTGACACGACTGAGGTCACAGGTTCTATACCTGCTCAGTGCATATATGCTTGAACATTTATATATATGAAACATTATTTCTTGTAATGCGTTATTATTAATTATGCGTTTACAAAAAATGACAATAAGCATATTTGTTCGCTTTCTGGAACATATAAAAAGCTAAACTCATTTCATTTAAGCGAAGATAACGTACCTAGATATTTAATTAGTTCCCGAAGAGCGAAACCTATGCTTGGGTCCTCTCCGTGAGTAGTGGCGCTGTCGTGATACAAATAACTACACAACGATGGCAACTCAAAAATGCCATCGATTCGACAGCATAAGAAAAAGAAAAACTCTAAATAATAGTGTAACTCTAAATATATCCCAGAATATTTATTTATTACACAACCTTACATACACCCTTGATTTCAACGAAAATCAATAATGGGCTTGAAGGAAGATATATTATAAACTTGCGTGTGGCCAATTATTTGTTCACACGTTGAAATAGTAACAAGTGTATAATATACAGCGCTTGTAAATCAATGGGACGATAATGTAAATCGTCTCGATTGTGATCTCGGCTGTCGCAGGCATGATGTCACGCTCATATTGCGACCTGCGCAGTGACAAGGCCTTGTGGACACGAAACTACCTCTTGTTACTTCAGTACACAGGTAGACACATGAATTTATAATGTGTTATTTTTGTATTTTACTGTACTCGTCATATATAAGTTTAGCATTGGTTTTTCGAGGTATAATATATATACAAAAACAATTGAATTTTTATTCAGTTTAATCAAACACACGGTTTCCTAGAGATCAGGAGGATCACAAATCTGAGACTAATTCTGTCTATAATAGGCTTTGATTGCCTTGTAAGCATCTTATACGATCCAGCCTCCAAGGCCGCTGCAGTTGCATGTATACCACAAAAAATTATATCCTGACCGATTAACTATGAAAGTGATACCCACTCAAATGATTATACTTCAGGTATTGCTTCCGAAGTCTTGCTCTCTGGACCGGACAGCTGTGAATCGAGAGGTGTCTCGGTGGTGGTCATAATGCGAGATATGCAAGCACATGGTATTAATTTAGGCATAGGTGGTGTTAGCCTATAAGAATAAAGGTAATAGGCTCCGATCCATAGAAGACGGTACCCGCAAGGCAACAATACTATTATATTTCCGTTGTCTACGAGTACTGACCTGAAGGTAACGAGTAGAAGCTATAGTAAAAAATAGACTCAAAACCTGATAGTAGAATATGTATCTTAATTTAATCAATTGTTTATGTAGTTACTGTTACAAACGTAACTTAATTTTCATTAAATCGGCATTAAAATGATAACGAAATAGATAACATGCTAACTTGACACGGCCACATTCAACTTTCAATTTATCCACACTACCTATCCATACATATTTAGCGTAATAACTCAATCTGTAAGTTTGTAAGCTCAAGGCAATTTATGTTTAATTTTTGAGTAGTTTGTACGTAGGTATTGAGAGACCGCCTGCCAACCTGATGTCATAATCACAGCTCGTTATTATATAACGACTGGTTTCAAGTATTTTTTGTGTTCTCATTTTGCTTTGTTACACGTTTATGCCAAATAGTTGAACTGCAAGCCTCCTATTTGTTAATACACCAAAATTAACTTCCGTAAATCGATGCGATGTAGTCAGATAAAATCGTGATCTCGGACCAAAAGACTCTCACGTCGAAACTCTTTCGTCTGAGATCGCAATGTATGAAGAAAAAAATTTTTTTTTACTTCATTCATATATTTTGTTTCGGGAGAAAGTGATGAACGATTATTACCAATACTTGCAAACGGATATCCTTAATTTCGTCTCGATTTACTCTGAATAAACTATTTTAATAAAGGTAGTATTTAAATTTGTTAAATAATCATAACTTCTAAATGTTTTATATTAATTTATTAACACATTATCAATTGTGTGTAAAGTCCTTTTAACTTCTTTGGGGCCAACCGCACCTGCTAGCTGGAACACCTAATGATCAACGGACAAGGTTCTGGCGAAAACTTTCCTCACGGATTAGAAGGTCAATATAAGCCAAACATGGGCTTCGAGCTAAAATGCCTCGATTGCACTCGGAATCATCGCTAAGATCATGATGACGATGATGACACATCATTTATTTCCTGTTATTGTAAAAATTATTTTCAATTGTTGTTTATTTTCTTAATGTATAATTGCATTTTATTGCTTCAGGTCTGATTCAAAGTTTAGATATAAAGGATTTTTCCGCATGAAAAAGATTCGCAATCTTCTTACCACTTGGTAGTCAAAATGGATATGTGGATATGTCAGAGTCGAACAGACTAAAACCATATGATGTCTCGGACATCACCTGATGACTGATTTCTCAGTTGTCTTCCGGCCTGAAGTGTCACGTAGTCTTCCTACCTGACTTCATTTCTTCAGATTTGAACCAATCGCAATAAATATGTTCTATAGATTCTTCAAGCCGCAACGGCGGGCGCAAAGGCAGGCCCATATACCTATATGTATTGCTTGCGGGACGGAATGCTCACCGACCCTCCGCAGGTCTTAGCCGCTATTGTTAAAGGTCCCAGTTTTTTAAGGGAGAGCAATGCGACGGGCTGCCATGTTAATCATGTTCTTCATAACATAGACTTAATTATTGCGACACTTATAAATTGAAATATTTTAGCTTATGTTGGAGAATAAGTCATATAATATAATATACTTACGAAATACAACGTCAAAAAGAAGTAACTTCTAAAATTAATATGCAAGTATCGTCAGGGTCGAATGACGTAAATTCTAAGTAGGTAGGTACTACAAAAAATCTAAGCACGTTTACTCTAATACCAATTATAATATTTCAGACAAATCGCAGACGTTGAAACTCTGCGGTTTACTTTTGTATTGATGATGAAGTAACCGTTCTTCCTTTAATTAATAGCTTTCGAAAGAATTGCTGCTATTTCACTAAAATATATAGCTTTCGAGTCTAATATTCCAAGAAATTTTACCATACCAATTTTATCAGGACGTATGACCTTATTTAGTCCGTATTAATACGACAGTTGACGCCATTTAATCATAGCATTGTGTGTAAAGAAAAACAGGCAGTCTGAGCCGATCTACTACCGCTTACCTGCACCGATTTGTGGGTAATACATCGGTTCAGGTAGTAGGTGTTGAGTAGTTCAATGTGATGCACCATTGCTGAACTACGCGTATCAGAAATTCGCCGGTACTGGTTTTAGTATATTGTATAGAAAGTTGGTACTTACCTGCACCGGATTATCCAGTCGGTCCCGATAAGAGTTGGTAGATTGGCGCAAGCAACCTGATGTAGGTATTCCGCGCAGATGGATCTACGGGAATAAAGCTATTAATATTTAAACACACATAATTTTACATACACTAAAATTATTCGAAAAATAATTGACAAACTTTATTTAATTAATTACTTTAGAAATTTAACTTGGCATAAGAATTTGAGCTTTTCGTTTGACACCTATAAAAATATTGTAGAGGGGCGTGGCGATTAATTGCATCGAGAGTTTGCATGTTCCATGTCGGCACGCCATTAAGTTTACAGAATGTTCAATCACATGGATTGGTATAAGTATCTAATCAAACCAATTTGTATGGTTATCCTTTCTTAAAAATAATTTTACAAGTTATTTTTACTTAGTCGTATCTATAAAAATGATAATAATATCTATAAAACCATTTCAATTATTAATTCGCGAAGAGTCCGCACTGAGAACAATAAGCAGACTGTCAGTAATTGTAATGTATTTACGTCTACATCATAATGTGTCTGTTTTGTCTGGAAACTTGTTATTTTGTTAATTGTTTATCTATCTGTAATAATGAGTTTGTGGAATGGTGATGATGAAAAAATACGTTTATTGGACTGATATAGAACATTAAACGGTTTTTTATCTGTAGCTATGTTGTTGAACTTTTATTTTGTAAGATTTTTCTACTTTATCGACAAGTACGTATATACTCACATTTTAATAGTTGTGTGGGAGCTTTGGTCATGATTAGTAATTAATTTAAGTATATCACCGTCTCAGTATATACAATACGTGGGCGTTGGTATTTTGTAATAAAAATGGCGCCCATTTGATGTTACTATTTAACTACCTGGTTGGTGCGTTGCATCAAGCATCAAGTGAAACATCACGGAGCTACTAAAATATTGAAATTTTATAAAGTCTCTCCCAAATACCTGACGCTTTATCCAAATAAATTTAGCTTTTAGTATCATGGTAACTAATTTAACTTACTTTGGATACTGTTGTGTTTTGAATCAATCAATAGTCTTTTTTTTTCGTGTGGAAATTCCCACGAATAGCCCCTCGCCGATGTCAGTTCGAGTGGTTATGTCGAACTCGAACCTACCAAAACCGCACGACCGTCTCAGGCCATCAGTTGCTGAGGGTGCGGTAGCCCTCATCTAAGGCCCTCTTGAGTATGGGACTACGGTGTCCACATCTTTCCCGGATAGGGAGGAGTGAGCATCACGTTGCCACCGCGGTCTGCTCTTGCTGGGGTGATAGGCGGCTCCTCCTTTCAAATAGTCCTCGTATGATAAAATAACTATAGTAATTTTATAATATTAAGACTTGACTCAATAATAAAATTTCAATAATTTCTGAAATTGTTACGTAGAAAGGAAAATTTTGTAAAATCAAAACTAAAAAATCATTAATTTTTTGTTAAAGTTAGCAAATATCGTCATAGCAATAGGGAGGCATCTACATATTTTTAAAAGTGAGAATACCATATCCAAAGTTGGTACAGCGACATTACGTATAGTTGGAACGTGTTCTGTGGTGGGCGTGCTCGGTCTACTTAGTACAAATAGCAGGCCGGCCCGCTTCGGTTCATGCGTATGGATACAACACCGAATGATCTCGCATTCTGTCTATATGTATGTAATGTACCTACATTATAATTTCTAGAAAGCACCCACTGACTCGTGTTCATTTGCTTAAACTTTCAAATTGATATAAATTTATGAATGACTGTGTTTTCTCTTAATTCTTTCTTAGCTATTTATCGGTCAACGT
This sequence comes from Pelosia muscerda, assembly GCA_963691645.1. NCBI lineage: Eukaryota > Metazoa > Arthropoda > Insecta > Lepidoptera > Erebidae > Pelosia > Pelosia muscerda. The sequence continues at coordinate 8,008,995 of OY829105.1, forward strand.
TCACACGTTTCCTTAATTAAAAAGTTGCATTGAAGAAGCACTTTTTTCAAGTCAATCTTGGTGAGTGGCAGCAATCGTGTTAATAGATATCAATGTCTGTTTACAATTTTAATACTGTTTTATCACGCTCGTCTGTTATTTAAAAATATTTCTTGTTACTTTCAGCGCTTGCGCATAAGTAATGCACTAGGAGAAACCATATTACAGAAACCAACGTTTCCATAAAATGGCAAAATTATTGTAACAAAGTAACATTAGTAAAGGGATGTTGTAGGCATGTTTGTTTTACTTTTTCTGACAATATTAAGAATAACACCGACATCATGTCATGATGATTTTACATGACATTTGTCTGAAATATCTTAGTAAAACAGAATACGAGTTACGATCCGTGTAACCATGATCGAAATTGATCCCTATCTGAACACTTAGCTCATTCGGTTGACCTTTTCATAATGAAGAGTGTGGGAGTAAGAGTAAATAAACATGTGATGCAGTTTAAAATTTTGTATCTGATCAGTTATTTAGGCACATAACTGATTCATCAAAATGATTAGGTGTCTTATTAAAAATATACTATCCAATGAAATTAAAAATTAAGAATATGAAATTTCTGCCGCAAATACAATTTTTTTTAGCGTGATAACGTTAAATGTTTTTCAATTAAAGTAGAAAATGTTATTTTCAACGGTAAACATGGTAGAGCTATACCTACTTTTCATATTATTGAATATTTAGTAGAAATTCGTTTTATTTATTAGGTAGTAAATTAAAATTTTAATTATGATATTTATTTATTTAGTAATTAAATTATTGGATTTCATACAGTCTTATTAATATTGTCATCCTAACTTTGATTATTCTACTCGTCTCACTAAGCACATAAAATATAGTGTTTTATTCACTTTTACGAATATTTCATAACGTTCGTATTCATTTTTGGATTTATCGGATAGTAAAGCCATTAATCTTATTTATATTCTTATAAATAATATCAGGTATGGTCGAAGTGCGAACAGGTTATGGGCGTTTTCAATACGTCACGCTTGACAATTCGTTATACTTACATTTCGTTGATCTTTTATGACATCCTTTATCTAATTTATTTTGATAGAACCACCGAAAAGTATTAAACCGTATCAACTATTATAAAGTACAATGACTATTTGCATAATTATATCTGATATCAAACATTTTCTTTAGTGTTTTTGGGGGCAATAACATATGCGATACAGAAAATAAATTAATGATAATCTCATACAAAAGTGTTTGCTTTTTAAAACGCTACAAAACTGTGAATTACGGCGGAGCGATGAACAGTGTGTGTAAATTTCCCTGGCATTCCCACACACTAGCGTCATCGAACTGCGTACCTACGCAGATGTCCTTTACGTCTGTGTGAGTGGACGTAGCGTAAATATACCCTCCTCAAGATACTCATTTAATGTTCTCTGTACCTTTTCACAACGCAATAAAGTTCCTTTTCGCTGAATTCTAATTGAACAGATACAAGAGTAAGGTTGTATTGCTGTACCGTATTGTTTCACGTTTACGCGTCTCTGTGTGGCGAGGTTAAGTAGAGCGGCGTTATCTCAGAACAGAGATTCCATGGAGTCTGGATTATACGATAGAACAATGTGTTGACGTAATGTGCCTATATTATATTTTTTAATTGATGTTAACTGATTTAAAGTAGGTATTCTTTCTTGTTTGAGTGTTTATAAAGCCTCAGGTGTTAATAGTCGCGTATTTTAATTTATGACTTAGTACCTACTTACTTACTTAAATACTACATTTAAAATAAATGAATAGGTAGAGAATCGCATTTATTCGACTAGTTACATCGTCTGTGTAAATAAATAATGATAATGACATAACTGTAATGTTTCACATACACATACGCAAATAATTAATTTCGTAATTATCGAGGGTTTAGCGCATTGTCCGTCCATTCTAAATGTCATCGAACGGGGTTTCGCAAGAGCGTCAATCACGGGCGGTCACCTACTTTCGCGATCGAGTCGAAGCGATTAGTCGGCTACATTCACCGAGGCCTCGGATCACCTCTACGCAACAATTGTTTCTGTAGGAATCTTTTATTTATGGCAGCGTGGAGTTGCGTTTGTGTGAGTGAGCCGTAAGTGACCGTGCCCGTGTTTTACCTGTACGATAAAAATATTATGTTAATCTAAACCGTATTTATATAATCGTAGAGTTGAATATTAATTGTTTACGAGGACACAGAAATGCCCTACCGGCAATAAGTCAATGCTCGAACTCGCCTGTTAGACAAGATTCCAACCGCGTCTGTCCTGTTTGTTTATTGTAATCGGTTTGACAATGAGCTTAAGGTGCGGTTTCGAGTGATCTCCCGGCTCGCGCTCTCTTGTGATTGTTCTCGGCTACTCGGTGCGAGACTGTGTTTGTGTTTGTATTATACGTCATGTATACCGGCTTACTGTAGATTCGCCTCTTAGCATTCATAATTGCTTGGCGACCGAGCGGCTTTTAAAGCTCGCCGTTGATTGGTTTTTATTCGCGATTAGAGTTCAGTTTTTAATTATTTGTAATTATCGAAACTTTTACAGTGAGTTCTTATGACTTCTTTGACTTGAATTAGGTAAGTAAGTATTTTGAAAGCTAGACAGCATTTAGATTGGGCCTTAAATGTGAAAAAAGTAGAGAGATAAAGCGGTTGAAAACTGAAGGACAATCCTAGTGCAGATAACGGAAGGTCAATGAGAGATACGCCAGACAATTGAAATGGCGCGCGTCGGCAGTTCGGCACTTGGGCAGAACGCGCGAAGCGCGCGGCTTGGCGTGCGGTGGCGCGACGGCAGGCGGGTGTCTCGGGAGGGAGAGGCGCGGCGCTGCGTGGTATAGCAGCGTCTCTGTCGCGCGCGCGCGCTCTACCGACCTCCTTGGATGTGCGGCCGCAAGGTCGGCCGCCTTAATTAATAAACTCACCGTAAAGTATTTGAGGCCGATCGGAGAAGCGACTACAATCTTACTGGAGCCTTTGTCTAGTTATTGACCCGTTCGTGTCCAACGATGAAGGTTTTTATTGCTCTAATCTATGTATTGTGGAATCGAAAATAAACCATTGAGCGCTTAATTAAATAAGACGTTCTTATATTTCTATTTTTTAAATTAAGAACCGGGTTATTGGACTATTTCTTCTACGCGACTGTTTGCTTGTTGTGTAATGAAAGTACAAACATTATTTTGTTTTATTTGCATTTGTTAGATTAAGTGCACGATATCTGTTTTAATAAACGTGCTTGTCGTTTTAAAAAGATATTATATGGTCACAGCAACGAGTAATCTATGCAAATTGTACATCTTGTAGTTTTAGTGAAATGGTAGAACTAGTGAAATTAAAAAAAATGAAAGTTTCTACTTACCCCTGTGATAGTAGCGAATTAGTTAGCGTTTCATCACATCCGTGTCAGATTAAATCTTATTGGCTTTGACTGTGTCGTAACTGTAATATTTATTTCCTACATACCTATTACGTAGGCAGTCTAAATCAAGTAAAACTTTGTAGTGTTTGTTTTTATAATTAAAAGCTGTCTGAACCTTATAATCACTAATATCGTTATGGGTGTACGAGGTCTAAGAAACTCACCTGTTAGATAGTACACCTGGTACACCTGCCGAGTGGCGGACGAGGTTCTGGCAGGCTTTTAGGTAGGAGGAGGGGGGGGGGGGGGGGTCAAAATGAGAGTGAGATGTCAGTTGTTACCGTAATGACCTATAATAGGAAAGTGGACCCCGTGCCCCCAAAACGTAGCCCCAGCTTTGGAGTATGAAGAAGAATTAATTTCAATTAATAGTACTTAGGCAGCAGTAACTGGGTGAGTAAGTTAAGTTCAGAATCACAATATAATTGTAGCATTACGACTCAGGCAATTAAAACTATAATATTCAGGGTACTTTCATAATATTTATACGATATACGAAGTATCAATACACATTTCAGGCTTTTATATAAAAAGACACCATTGATTCCTAATTAAGTACACCTAACATAAAAAGCGTGTCTGACAACTTACAGGGAATGCTATAAATCGTCGTTAGCAAATAACTGGATTGATGCTGAGAACCACGCCGCCATCGTCTTGAGATTTGTATTGTATATAGTACATTATATTTTATTTTGTTACAATTTTATGTTTATTCTCATACAATTTAATTAAACAAAATCGTAACGTAAATTTTTTTTTTCTGTTTTTTTTTAATATTAATTACAGCAGTATTACTCAGTATTCACTCAACTTACTAGATATGTTTAGTAAACTTATAAAAAAATCTTTAAACAAGCTTCTCATAACAAATTACTGGTAAAAATATGTATATAATGTTTAATTTGATTTGTCGACAAAAACTGTGCTATAAATTAAAATTATTATATATTTTATGCATGCTCGTGTCGCACGTCTTCGCTGACAAATCATCATAATCTATGCGTGGCGTTCGGCTCGCTCACATTGTTGCCTGCTTATGTAAGTCGGAACGTCTTCAACTTTCGAATCAAGTTTATTGACACGGCAAGCTCGACAAACGCCCGACGCTTCACAGTTACATCGGCATCGCTTTGATACCCGCACTTACCTCACTTGACCACCGAGATCAACTATATAACCATATATTTTATTTATATACCAAGGCATAACTTTAGTAGCACCAAATTTTAGGGTACTTACCTGCAACCATAATTCATTTGGGCAGTAAACATAAACTGTTTATAAATTAATTTGCGTACAATATAAATACTTGTATTAAGTTGTTTTATGATAATTTTATGTATGGCCCGCCCCCTACTGTATTAATACTAAAGACTTAGAGTTGAAGCGCATTCATTAAGTTTTTTATTAGCTATAAATCTATTGGCGTAAATGGTTTTGTCACTCCACAATCCGACTTGCTAAACGCTGACTAATCTCAACTCAAATCTTAGTGCTTTCTTATATAAGTTATTGTTTCTGTGCCATAAATGTATTAATTCTTTCATGTGTGCTATAAATGTTCCGATTCATCATGGCTCCAAAAGCTCTTAGTGGCATCCTTGATCGCGGAAGTATTGCACGTCTCTATTTCCCGAAGAGTCATTGCTCTACGAGCTAATATCGTGGCACTTGCTTCAAATTCGCTACATTATTTTCATTGTATAAAGTTTATTTTTTGATATAACAGACCTTCCAGGGTAATTATCTGCCACGAAATGCTGATCTCCATAGCATCATACTGTCGTTTCCGATCTTTTTCGCTGGAGAGCGAGCTTTTTCGCTCTTAGAACGCGTGCTTTAAAGTAGAACGCGCCACCTCTCCTGTTTCGTTAATAATATTGACATTAACACTGGAGTTTGCAACCTTTCCCATGATTACACATAAAATAAGCAGATTTTTAATTAATTATTTATATTTCTATAACCTTTAACATACATAAGTCATATTCCAAAAAGAAAACGTTACGAATACATACTAATACGCAACTTACAGAGTTGACGAATAAAAATACTTTCACATTGATTTATGAGCTAACCATTAAGAATACCACGCAAATACGCCATGTTAGTAGTGTAGGTCAACGACCTACGCTTACCCGAGAAAATAGTCCAGTAACTGTGAGTGCGAACTATTGATACTATATTATTAAAGGAAATAAGAATAAAATCGTTTATTTTCGGATTACTCGGAATAAGAAAGAATCCAGTCGTCTATGTAGGCCACAAAAAATGTTGGGACATACCTATCGGTCGTCATTGGCTACTATTTTCTTTTGAGCAAACATAATTGTTATGTTTTTCAGTAAACGCTTCAGCTTGTTAGATTGTTATTATAGTATTAATAAATACATAATCATCATCATCATAACGTTAGACCCGGTCGCATCCAAAGCTTTCAGTCCGGGGTTCGCTTTCCAGTTTTTTCTCTTCTACTTCGCACGGTCTTACGCATCCATGGTAGTGAGCCCATTGACACGCATGTCATCCTCCACGACGCCAAGCCAGCAACTCTTGAGTCTACCCCTCCTACCAGGACCCGGTGGAGGCCGCATGAACACATATTTGTTATCAATAAATACCTAATATTCTGATTTATGTTCGATTTTTAGCTACAACCGCAGTACCTATTTGGGAGGAGTGAAATAGATGTTCCGCTTGCTTACCTGCTACTTTTTGTTACATTTAAGACAATTTCGTTACGTTACCTTCGGTTGCTAAGCGAGTACAATAGAACTATAATATTCTTTTCCTATTACATAGTTTTTACTATTTGTTAACTGTTTTGTTACTGAAATAGGTTTGTTTGATGTCGACGCTCGACAGCCGAAAAGTGTTTATCAGTCGCTGAAAAAAAAGCATATAATTTGAGAATTTCTTACGTATAACCCTGGTCGCTGGTTAGGCATTGGTATCCACTTATCCATTTTTTCTAGTTCAGCAGCTCTTCTATTTAATGACCTAACATTGTTTTAGCATAATAAGTTGTGTAAGTACATGTAAATTTAATGTAAAAGGTATCTAAAAATGTTCTAAACAATGTGAAACAATTATTAAATAATATTGAGTAAGAGAACTTATAACAACTGATATAATTTTAATTAATTAAAGTGAGCGGCATGTCAAAAATTGTATGCAAAAATACATAGGTATTATTTTGCCTTTTTGATTGTTTATGAAATGCAGTTACAGCTTGCGAAATGCTCATCAGTAAAAAAAGAAAACACTGCTCCAAAAACTATAGGATTATAACATTAATATCTATCTTCAAACATTTATATATTACAAAAAATACTTGAATTCATAGAAACCAATGTCGTAGGTACCTATTACGCACACTTATACAACCATAAAGTTTATTTAGAGATACACATATAAACCCGTATGTACAAAAGTCTGTAGTAGAAGCATGTTTGTAGACTGTAATCGTTAGTCACTGACTTCAAAACGCATAGCCGAGTGAAACAGTGTAGATGTGATATATTTTTGACTTAAACTCTAATCGGCCAACAACTGTAAGATGCGGAAGTATTTTGCCCACCAGACCACTGTTAGCACATTATGTTGTGAATTTTCACTTATCATTTGTTGCATGTAGCGCTGTAAAACTTAGAGTGATAATGCTCTTAGTTCTACATCGATTTACGTTATTTTAATATTATGTTTTTAAACCTAAACAAGGTTTGGAAATATATAAGTAGGTACATACTGAGACAAGGCCTGTTCAGAACAGTATAAATTGGTCTGAACAGTAGCAAATTTTTAGAGAGCCAATTCAAGGCCTGACAGGCTCAGATGCAACCTTTCCTCTCGGAGTTGTATAGTGAAAGTTCCGTAAAACCCAAGATTAATCAAATTATTTATTATAATAGAGAAATAAGAGAGTGGAACCCAGAATTGACGCTTGAATTGTGATGACAAGGCGTGTTCTCCAGCGCGCGGCGGGGTAGATAATAGCTAAATCTTAATACCTCCATTGTCGATTTCATACACAGTAGAATGCAAAAGAGCATGCGTTACCATTCTCTATCCACTGCCTCCTTCACATGCATAACAATCTTTCAAAGGCGCTACCAAAATGTCAAAACGTTTCAGTTTTATGACGAATCAATTTGATAAAATAAAAAATTGGACAGTTGACGTAGGTACTAAATGTTGGTTTGGTTAATAATTTTATAGTAGTCAACACGCCATATATCATAAAAGCAATGACTGTCTGTTCTGTGTCCGCGTCGTCTTTGATATCATCTCGAAAGCGTACCAAGCGTGTAGGCATTTACATAGATCGCGCCCACTCGGCTTCATCCACCGCGATTTTTACTCAGATACAAACAACTATTACACGGCCGAGTTGTTATGTTAATAGAATATGAGACAATGTACAGTGAACGGGTGCTCCTTTACCCGCGGGTGTTTGATTTCACCCGTTGAGACAGGTTCTGAGGCCGGAATGCGCCATGCCGTACGCCAGAGGTTAATAAAGCGCGCACTTGCTCGCTACTTTATTGCTTTTTGTGGTCATAAATAAAAACGCTTTCGAGAAAAAAAAACAATTTATGGTTTATCGAGTCTGTCAATTTCGTTGTTCGTAACGTTTGTGTACATACACCTTAATTGCAGTCTTTATTTTCGTTTAGGATGCTGCTTCTTCTTTTTGTCCCAAATCTTCAAAAACAGAAAAAAGAGAATTCGTATACCCCAGACTCCGAGGTAAAATCGTCGGATGCGAAGCGGGAATCACTCTAAAATCACGATTAAAAGTATTTGTATGTGGCTATACTTTCCTTTGTTCGAGTATGTCTGTTCAGGGTCAACCAAAAGGATATTATTCTTCTCTTAGTTTATCTATACTAGATTTATATATAAATCATTCAAAGCATGCACAACTTTCAATGTATAAAAATATATCTGGTAGTGTGTACCTTAAAAAAAGTTAATAGCTCATTCGTTATCGTAACAGCAAAATTTTCTGATAAGAAATCATGGCTCGTTTTTGGCGCATGCTTTGAAGACAGCATGTGCCTAAAGCTAACGCCGACATTGGTCTTAGTTAGTGGTTAGTGTGTCTTTCATATGTGACAAACACATTGTGCTATAGCCCGGTCCACATTCTCCTTCTTATAGTTTGACTCAAATCACTCTTTAAGAACGACAGCCGTCATACCTTCCAAAGCCTAGAGGACGGCCTGCCCCAGAATCTCATCCGTGAATCAGCAGGTGTACCAACCTGCAGGTGAGGTTGATTTACATCGGTAGCTTAGTGGTTAAGGTGTTGACCCTATGATCGAAGGTCCCGGGTTCGAATCTGCTTTCATCACAAGTGGTTGAGTTTAGTTGGAGGAGTTAGAAGGAATTAGAGATTCTCAGAGTGTCTTGACTCCCCATACACCCGTAGATTTTCAAGACATTTAATTAGTGTGATCATTTCAATTGATAATCTTTAAGTATAAGGCTATCAGGCGAAATAGTTGATTTGCTAGTACTGTTTACAGACATGTAATTATTTCAATTATCAACTCACGCGATCCTTACTTAATTGTAATATTTATGAAGATATAAGGTAATAATTCATTCAATGCTATCATTGTTAACTCAATGTCATACCTTAGATAGATATTATAGCGATTAATTGATGAATAAACACTAAAATATCTATCTAGCTACGTATATTGTAGAGTTTATAATTGAATCTAGCACCTAACGTCATATATGAAAAGGTTATCTAATGATAAGAAATGGATAAGTGTGTATAGTTATTCCACTAATCAGGAAATATATATGTCTTTGAAGTGTATTCAAAGCTTTGCTTTCAAACTGTGGTGTACTTAGTGAACTATAATATAATCTATTAGTAATGTCTCGATTAATGTTATTCGCCAGTCCATGCAAATTCACTGATTCACTTGAAATTTAATTTGCAGATGAAACATACCGCCGACATCATTATTCATTTTTCATTTTAATTGCGATAAGAACAGTATTGAATGTCAAATAGCGTAAAAATGTATTACGTTTAAATGTCGAGCACGAGGCCTACGCAAAATCGTAGCAGTCGTAGGCGCTCGCGTCATGATGACGTCAGTGCCCTACGACGCGCTACGAGAACTTTGCACCCACACTATGAGACGCGCCCTCGGTTCGCGCCACCTACACATGTAGACACCTTAAGTGTGTTATTTGCGGCGTGGTGGATCATGCAATTTATAATAGGGATTTAACCATCATTGTTCTAAATTATTCATATTAGGCTTTCGGAATGTACCTAATGATGCAAGAACTCACGGAAGTTGTCATGCCTTTCTACTGTGGTTCTGCTCCCGCCATTCCTCCATAACGGATCTTACCATCACAAGGCGCCTCGTCTTTTGTTGCCCAGGTTGTGATTTCAACGCGCGTGGTAGTCTCTCTAGGAGTCATTGATAGGTTTGATTGTAACCAGTGTACGATAAATAAATAAAATTATTTGATAACTATTTATTTTTTGAGGAATGTCTCTGAATGCTGAGTCATAGTAATGATTTTTGACAATACAGGTAATTTTACATTACTAAGATAGCAAACTTACGGTAAAAATAGGGTATCAATGTTTTTTTTTATTTATGGCACGTCAATTTGACTTCACCTCGCCTGATGTTAAGCTGAAGGCAAAGTCTCATGAAAGAGGGTCACACAGTAGAACTCAAAAGTGCAGTAGCAATCCTACGCAACTATAGCGTCAACATTCTAGCGCTACTTGTGACCTTTTTCTTTTAAGACAATTTACGCACACATGTAAATTGTTCTTCTGTAGGCATATTTTCAATTTCGTTACAAACAACTATGTCGTCCGTGGCCGAGTGGTTCTGGCATAAGGATTACTAAAATGCAAGGTTGATGGTTCAAATCCTACGATCAACTATAACACTTTTTGTGTTTCATTTATAAATTAACAACAGGTTGATGAATAAAATATTATGTTTCTTGTAGAATTTATTATTTGTTAAACTTTAGCAAAGATCAACATAAAATGTAAAAAGTATGAAGGTAGATTTGAAATAAAATGGAATAATTACTGACTTAGAGAAAATAAAATGGCGTTGTTGTTTTTTAGTTGCTTGTTATGTGCTTGTTATTTACGTGAATCGATTCAATATTAAGTTCAACATGTCTACAAGTAATATAAGTATGGAAGTCAATGCTAATATTATGGCTTTATATATGAATGGACTAAATATAAGTGAAATAGCAAATGAAACTGGCTTATCCGTAAGTATAATAATATATCATTTTATTTTTAAATTATACTAGCTGTTGTCCGCGGCTCCGCCCGCGTGGATATCGGTTATCGCGACCAAACATAGCCTATGTGTTATTCTATGGTATAAATATAAGCTATATTATTATTGTAAAGTTTCATTAAAATCTATTCTATCTATTGCTTACATTAATGTGTAAAAACTTCTTTTTAGAGGAATACTGTGAGCCGCTGGGAGAAGAGGTTTGAGGACGAGGGTGCCAATGAGTTTGAAACATCATTGATGACTGCTCGTCGCGTACTTCATGCCGAAGGCCTGCATCACCGGACGCCAATAAAACAGTTTTAACGCAACGGCATAAAGACGAAAGGTTAAGTTTTGCCTGGGAATACCTTGATTTTAACTGGGAAACGATTATAATCTCGGACGAAAAAGCCTTTTAAGTCCTGTCAGAAGGGAAGGATGCGGCTGTGGCGTAGGAACAATACACGCTGGTCTGACAGTAACATTGTTGTCTACATGAAGTCAGGCAGAATAAGTGTTAATATATGGGAATGGATCAGCGCGCCAGGACAGGCGAAATGGAGTTTATTCCGCCGCGAGCGAACAGCAGAAGTTATATGGACTTTTTACATACGATAATGTTACCTACAGTGCGCAGTGTTTTTCGTCATAGTTCGCGAATGGCTTAGAGAACATTCAGAGGTCAACGGCCAGCACGATCCCCTGATTTAAACCCTTTAGAAAATATATACGGTAATGGTCCAAAGATGTCCTGAATTATTAAAGCAACATTGCATGCAAATATGTGACAATTTACGTGGGACAGATATTTATCAGAATGTTGTGGGGTCTATGCGCCGACGTCTATTCAGCGGTACTGAGAACAACGGAGGTCATAAAAATATTAATAATTATTAGCACAAAAACTATTATTAAGTAATTATTAATATTATATATTAATATTCTCTCTGAGCCTATTCCCAACTCAGTTGGGGTCGGCTTTCTGGTCTAATTAAGATCCGGCTGAGCTTAGATATTTTCCATGAAGCGACTGCCATATGACCTCCACAACTAAATTGGCGATATCGAAGATCTACAATACTAATTATACCTACTTAATTGAGTAAGTAATTGGAAAAAAGTAATCCTGTTGTTCTAAATATTAAATCTGTAAAAAAAGAATACTTTTGTTACATAACTTACAAGTAAGTAAACTATACTTAATGATCTTAAAAATATATTGAATAACCCAGTTAAGCAGGAAGTAGTTTTGTGAATTTGGTAAAAAGGGGACGTGCTGGCTATAGGACAATTTAGTTTAAGATTGTAAGATTGAGGTTAAGTTTCAATCCTCTTTTCCTTGAGAAAACGAATACTTAAGCTATAAACCTCAATAAAATTTACACTGAGTAGGCAGGTAGATAATAAAAATGAAATATATTTAGTTACGAATCAAACACTTTGTATTAATTCTTATTATAACCCCATAATTACTTAATCACATAAATAATAATTAAACTTCGTGCAAAATTACTTTATCAATATTTAAAATTATATTTATGTCATAAATATAAAAACTCTAAAAAGCTGGATTCGAACCACAGCCATCTGTAATCACTGTAGTGTCTTAAGCCACTTAGCTATCAGTTAACTCACCAATCTAAGTGAATTACTGATTAGTATCTAATGACTCATAGCAGTCGTAAAGAATAACACAGTTATGAAAACGAATATATTATTATACCTATCGTCATCTTTCTCTAACACGTCATATTTTGTTGTCTGTCCTTTACGCTGTGATGCGTCGCGTCGTGTAGACGCACGCACACATATAAACGCGATGGCCCGAGACACCCGCACTCTAAACCATTTTGAGCCTTGATGTGCTACTGCACTTATGAGCTCTGACTGTACATTCATTGGCTTAAACAACGTTAACGTTAAAGAAACTCGTAGTTAAAATAAATCAAAACCGCAATAGGTACGGTATAGACACACACACACACACACACACACACACACACAAGCTCAAACACATTTTTCTAGTTTATTTTTTTATTTAGAAAATAACATGTACCAATAAAACAAGGGGAGCTCTTAACACAGTCATTCTTAGTTTGCCTACAAGGAATCTGCTTAAAACACTAATTGTCAAATACGATCTTTCAGCCACCAGAAATGAAAATTATTTAACTGTTCCAACTTTGTTTATTAACCGATCAGCTTAATTACTATTAGCGCGGTGTAAAACAAGATTCGGAGTGTGGTGACGCGTCGTCGAATGACTCCATCGCCCTTTCTAAGCAATAGTTTTTTTGTCCCTCTCCCCGCCACTGCAGTCAGCGTTACCGCTCGTTTCGTTATACCATCACGAGTATCCGTGAGCAACGCATGTGGATCGTTATTTCATATTTTAAACGCGTTCTTTTAACCTTGCAGTGAATTCACATCAACCTACACGATGATTACAAATGAATTAGATCATGAACTGATAAATGCAGTGAAGCAATACCCAGAAATATACATGAATGGATGCGATATTGAGACTTCAGCTTGGAACGACGTATCAAACGAAGTTAATTGCAAACGTAAGTTGAATTTGATTAGCTTTAATATTATTTGCTTGTTTATATTTGTGTTATTTCTTCTAAATAAAAATATAAAATCCAGTGCCCTATCGGTACAAGGGTGTAGCCCATCTGCCACCTTCTCAAATCGAGCCTCTTGTCGAGAATCGAGTTTTTGATACAGCTATTTGACGCAAATCAAGCGATATTCGTTGACGCTCTGGGCGGTCAGTTTGTAAACCTCTTTAGGCGTGAAAAAAAAAACAAAGAATGACAGTCACATTGCATTATGTTATTTTAAACTAGCTGATGCCCGCGGTTTCGCCCGCATACGTTGCCCGTTCCCGTAACCCATAGAAACCTTTTTCTGGGTTAAATAGTAGCCTATGTATTCGAGGCTCCACCTGTACCAAATTGCAGCTGAGTGTGAAAAGGTAACAAACATCCGAATAATTTAGTTTATTTTTATTTCAGGAGTGTCATGTGCATCAAAGTGGTTAAACATACATTTTAATTATGCAAAAATAAAAAATCTAATACACGAATATGGTCAACTTGAGAACATACTTAAAGCCCATCTAGAAACAAAGATATATTTAGATGGAACTCTTGATTTCCTCGATCCATATATCGGCAAACTACCTGATAGTTCATTACCAAAACACATCCATCAACGTTATAATTGGGTTCGGAACTACCTAAAAGTAAACAAAATCGATAATAACGTTATGAATTCTACCTTAGTTACACAAAGAATGATCCAGACATTATTAACCCAAAGGACGGATGAGAAATATTTGGATACATCAGATATTACTAGTTTGATGGAAGCTGTAGAGAATGCTGTGACTCAGTGTATAATAAATTACAAAAACGATAAAAGAAATAATATGAACGTTCAAGACATAACCGCAATAATATCGACAACTAATATAGGTTTAGAAAAAGCATGTGAAGATAATGAAGATGTTACAGATCAATTCGTTACAGATAACAATTACGAAGATAATATAATGTGTAATCCTTTACATTTGGATATTGTTGATAATCAGTATTTCTCAAGGACCAATGATGATCACGTGAATGTATGTAACAATATTGTACCCGATACAATAACGACTCATTTAGATGATATAGACGTAAAAGAAGAAAGTGACATTAACACTATAGACATTTCTGAAAATAAATCTAAAGATAATAACACAAGTACTGGTGAACAAACCGATATAAAACTGTTCTTTAACGATTTGGGTGAAATTGTTTCTAATAGATTATCGTTGGATAAACAAAAGGAATTACAACAACGAGTTTCTCTTCTGGTCGGCGAGCTGTTGGAGAATAATGAAACTGACTAAGAACTTCAAATTTTTATTCATGCAGTTAACATTTATAATATTTGATTGAAATTCATATTATAGTAGAACATAATTACCAATAAAATGATATACTGATTAAATTGTCTTCTCTTCTTGTCTCAAATATACATTTCTCAAAACTAGGAATTGACTAAAACACACGCCGTCTTTGGGTCTCTAGTTGCCGGTGGTAGAATAGGATAAGATAGTAGTGAATATATCCGTCGCACCCCACAGCCCCGGGACCCTCTCTTTCGAGAGGACCCCCCTTCGGAACTATCTTTATTTGATTTTTATTGTTCATTTTATTTTTTTGATAAATATAGAATTCGTGCAAACAGCTAGGAATAATAGTTGATTATAATTAATCCTGAGCCTCACATCTCCAAAATCCACGATGTGACAACGTAATTTTTGAATTGCTAAAAATTTTATTTACTCAAAAATGGCTCCCTACGTCTTTATACTCTTGATTATACAGATGCCAGTATTAAAAAACATCAATCAGATTAACTTATAATAGCAAAATGCAATTTTTGGTGTAAGTCATTGCACACGCTCAGAGAAAGGAACATTAGAAAGAAGAAGAAAAAATGAAGAGATACAATAGGTATTCATAGGTGCTAACAGCGTTCGAGCATGCCGCATAATGAATGATTAGGCGCACAGAATCTTTCCTCTTTAGTCTTGGAGATATGTCTGAGTGCCAAACGCAGGTATGTGTCTTTATATTTCTCAGAATTACCATAATGCTATCGAAATGAATAAGAAACTTTTGGAACGTCATTAAAATATAGCAGCTTATTAAGTACAGTATTAAAGTGGTTCAAGATTGTGCAAATAACAAAAAAAGGGTGTGACATAACATGAAATTTTATTTATTAGGAAGAGATATAGAACGGCACACAAGCACCGTGACGGATTGGTCGCCGTGTCTTTCAAATCGCCGTTTCAATTGTTGTGAACTGGTTGTGGCTTAATATTTGTGTTACCAAATTTCTCTGCCCACGAACAAGCTGTATGTACCGTAAGTGGTATGGTTCACCGAGATACAATCAAATGGACTTACGCTTACTGCAATGAACTTTCTAAACCATAACATCCTATAAAAAATTTCGAACATTAATTTCTGTTTATAACAATATAATATTTAACAAGTATTTTCAATTTAAATAAAGCATTCATGATCGTATTATAGTCATATAATAGCGATATGCTCATCACATAGTTATATCAATAAAGCGCGTCCAATCTCCCCCAAATTTGTGTGTAGTAGAAGATAACAGTGTATACGTGTATATTTCCCATGATAAATGCTTTACTTACCTGTCGCGACCGCGGCGCGCGTTTCAATAATAACCGTGATACTGCGATGATACGGACTGGAAAAACTCGTTCGATGGATGTCGATATCCTTAATATGCACAAATCGGCTGTTGATACAACTTACTGACCGAACTGTTTTCTATACATGGCGTGGCTTCTATACGATTTGTCCGAGGGCTACAGTACGTAAGGAACGTTGGACGTTTGACATGCCAAAAATGCTTTATGTTTATTTCGTGTGTAGATGGACTGGTACAACGATAGTACGCTGTCAGTGAGTGGCTTTCATTCATACCGCCTCCGGCTACGTTCCACACGAGATCTCATCTTCCAATTACCAATTGCGGTCGAGTGTTCTGCTTCGCGATTTTTGTCATTTTTATTAAATATTCGTTTTAAATATGCACTATATTCACATTTCGAAATTTTATTAATATTTACAATTTGTTATTTTGCAATTTAGGTGAGCTTTTAACTCAAAATAATACTTTTAGAGACTTAAAAGTAGGTACGCATTGCTTCTATTTTAATATTTATAACTTTATATTGATTTGAAACACACCAGTAGTTTATTAATCCTGCGTAAACGCGACTGCGTCTGAAAGATGGCCACCGGCGCATTATGAGTGTCGGACCATTTCAACACAGGTGAACATTTTTGAGGGCCAGTTGATTTGGTGGAGCATTGTGCCGGTGTATTACACAAACAGTACTGAGCGCAATCGCTCAGCGTTTCACAATCGCGAGTTCGCCGACCGACACCAATACCTAAATTAATTTTCTTTTTGGTCCCGCGTCGCCGCCGCTCATTGTTCAATTTGTGACTCCGATTTTGGAGAGCCGATGTGCTATTTTGTGACGTGGAATTCATCTAGAAAGTAATCATTAGAGCTGTTTACTTCACATCTTCTTTGGTTTTAGTTCTACGAGTATTAATTTAAATATTGTGATCCATTATTTAAATCTAAATAGTTGCTAAAACACACACGGATTTGAAGTATCTTGAATTGACGCATTAAATCATCGAGTGAATATTTAAAAGCTTGTCGGACATTTTTTGTTTATGATAGCACTAACCAGTTCGCGTTGCCCAAACACACGAGTATGACATTTTATAACTGTAACAAGGTCATTTACCGTTCAAATTCGGGAATTACTATATAATATAGACGTCAGTATTGTACATGGTCAAAACGAGAATCTGATGGATTTGAATGTCAGAGTGAAGGTCTGTGTACATTGATTTTTGCAATACTTAATTCCAACTTTTTTCATAATAGTAGTAGCGCTTTAGAGTTTAGCGTTTTATGATTGGATCCATCACTAGAATGGAGCACCTTTATCAAATTGCAGAGTTGATAGCATTTCAATTCAGACTACGTAGTTATATATTTAGAACGCGGTGGATTGGACATCAGAGCTCGCATAGTTGAGATTCCCGTGTGATTGGCGGAATTATGGTGCTTTCCCAGCGATTTGTCGGTTGCGTCGGTTGCAAGGAGCGCGGCCTACGTGATCTGCGCTTGCGACATTTTGACAATCCGCAGTTTACGTAACGGTGCTGTCAGACTCGCGCGTTACTTCTTTACTTTCATGTTTGAATTATTGTTTTTCCGGTCTAACGTGTACTACATTAACCCATTAATGGCCAAACTTAAATTAAACAACTAATTTTTTCAAATTGTTTATTTTCATCTTAAATGAGGTAATAAAAAACACAAACTGGAAGAAAATTGGACGAAAAAATTTTTTTTTTTGCTTTTTAGGGGGTGTACTTGAATGAGTACACTGGCCACTTAAAGGTGAAAATTTTCGAAACAGGGCTTCTCGACGCAAAGAGTCTTTAGACATTTTTTACACTCCCAGCGGACTCTAGAGTGGCAATCAGCACAACGAAGCTGCTTTTTAAGTTTTTTTGGATAGTGTCCCGTAGAATCTTGGAGTAAACCTTCTACGATTGATGAAGACGATTGAGCTCTTTTACATGCTTCTTGTCGCAAATAGTAGCGGACAATACTGCGACGAAATAGAAGTCGATCCATAGGACGTTCGTTGCTCAGTACATGCAAGCACCAAGCGTTTCCCACAGTCATATCCACCATGTATGTAAATAAAACCCACCACCATTTTTTCCGTGAATTTTTGATTCCGTGAACCAGTTGATTGCCTCATCGTTATTCACAAGATGAAGGTTTCTCTTGAACGAAACTTATTTCTTGACATAGCACGTGATACTAACTGAACTCCGACGTCTTCGTCCACTGGCCAATATAATGATTCACGAGGCAATTTATGATACCCCGATAACAATAATATACCAATAAACTTTTTTAGTTCTGAATACTTTTCTAGTTCTAAAATGAGTGTCTATAGTGTCTATAAGTTGCGTAACTTCCTCGTCAAATAATTTTTCAAATACCAGTGGACAGGAGTCAAATCCTTGAGATCTTCTTTTACAGCCCTTTGTGTACCAAGTACATCGATATTTTCTTGATGGTTGAAAGAGTAAGATGGTGCGCATTTGCGCCAAAACGGAATTCTTTTCTACTGCTGTAGTCGTCATCGCTTTGCAGCCAGTGGCTCATCATCACTAGACACTTCACCTTCCTCGTTAACGAAATCCTCGATATTTCCAGGTAACTCTCTTGGTAGTGTGTGAGTTTTCATGTCCTCATCTATACCCTCCTCTTCATCAGTGACGACGGCACGATCAGGTGGTATAATCGCAAAATCATATTCGGCAACATCACTGTTGTGCTCTAATATAACTTGGATGGCTTGCTCAAGACCGTCATACTGATCAGAGAAGTGGAAACGTTGTCGGTTCATAACTTAGTAGGACTTATCTGAAAATAAAATTATGACATATTTTTATACACTTGTGGCCATTGTACTCAATTGAGTACACTGGTATAAATCTTCATATAAATCAGTCAAAGTAAGAAGAGAATCGGTAAATATTTATAATTATGATAAACAAGTACATATCTTATAATAATTAGCACACAACATAATGTTTACACACTAAATAAAAAAAACACGGACAAAACAAAAGACTTACCTGTGCTATCTCGAGAATTGTAACTTTGACTGCATCACTATTACAATTATTTTAGAAATACCCACTTTTTGTTACCATGATAAAATCACACATATGACCTTCTATTTATTCTTATTTAAAGAAATATTTTAGATTGAGTTATATTTAAAAAAAATTAAAAAGTTTAACTGTACTCAATTGAGTACGGCGGCCGTAAATGGGTTAAAGCAATTATCGGGATGGCTGAGCACAATTACAATCGATTCCTTCAAATCTGTTTCAATCCAACTGTGAACATTGATTTAAATAAATTTAATAGTCTAACTGCGTTTGTTATTTTTGTAGGTATTACCTCATAACAGTGTTATATTACTTGTTGAAACAAAACTCGTTCATTACCTACATGTGAACATTTGTTAATATTTGGATACCTTTACTTAAGACGGTGATTTTATTTTATTAATGACGTAATTTGGTCTTTTTATTATTGTATCAAACCTATAATTGTACTTTATATATTATCTCCTTTCCTTTGTGTGTGCAACCTCCCGCGCATTAGCTTCATCTCACTGGAGTTAATTACATCCAGGTGTACCCAAAAGCATATCCCAGATTCCTCTACCGAACTAAGTCTTACTTTTTGAAGTCCTGACGTGTCAACTCTACTAGTCTACTGCTTATTGGTATACCGATATCTATCTTATGTGTGACGTCAAGGCGTAAGCCAATAGAGCACTAGCGTCGCGCTGCACTGCCCTCCGCATTCGCATAGGTACTTGTATTGAAGCAAAGGAGAAAGCAACGCTATTTTATTCATATCTGTGCGCTTTGCACTATTTCCTACTTCCCCATTAAGCAATAATTTAAAAAAAGAATAAACAATAAGTGTAAAGCATCTAGTTCATCACATCTATAGGAATTGTAACATCAAGAGTTTTTCCGTTCTTGGTTACGTTCAATGTGTGCATGTGATGATGATTGCGTTAACTAGACAAATATTATCGTGAATAATAAGTACCTACTGCGGTAGCCTAGTGGTATGGGTAATGGACTGCTGAGACGAGGTCTCGGGTTCGGTCCCAGGTTTAATCATGGCACACACCAATGACTTTTCGATGCTTTTCGAAGTTATGTGTGTATTCATCGCAGGTCTGCCTACCTCTTTGGGGATATAGGCGTGAGTTTATGTTATGTTATGTAATAATAAATGAATGATATGTGAAAAAAAAATTGATATATCTTCATTTAAAAGAGGATGAACTGGCACTGACCTGAATGTTTCGGTATATTTATTTTTTTATACCACGTGGGTGGCAGACAATCTTATCGTGACCTATGTACACGTGCAACAACAGGGGCTTCACACTCGTGCCGATCACAACCTTCTGATGCCCATCTTGATGCCTTCCTTGATACGTATATTGGTACCCATTATAAAATATAGGTTCATAATACATATATGTATACCCAATTTCCTATTTATTTGGTATATAATATACCTATCTACTCACGCGTAGACCCCCTTTTTATTGCGGTTCATTTTGTCCCTACAGACGCGTGAGCTGCAGAGGCTTTAGTAGGTAAGTACTCATCTTGTCAATAATGTTACATGCTTGTGACATTAAGCTCGCCTATATACATGGTGTAAGGGGAACACTCCCGAAGCCGAAGACCCCTGGTAGTAGGTACTCCTGGTACACAACATACTGGCACAATAAAAAAAATATGATTAGGCAATTTTTTTTTATTTTTTGTTTTTTTAGCATTATTTACTCTTCATCATATCAGTGAATGAAATAATAATTTTTTTTTATTTCATTTTGCTTTACCTACTAACACGATGGAGCTAAAGCTAGTTGAACGGTATGTATAAAAAATAAAAGGAAATAATAAAAATTCGGCTTCGGGAGTGTTCCTCTTACACCCTATGTGTACAAGTTTCAATAAATAAATCTGTTTTAGGTACATTTCCATTCGGCGGTTAGTATCAGTAAGTTGTGTAACTTGGACGGGCGCGATTTGATTACCCAGCATCTAGACGTTTCATAAAACGATTGTTACTTTCATTTCACTTTGGTCGGTGCAATAGCCAATTACCACTACCATTACATCGATTCTTATATTTCAGCGTCATTTGTTTACAAACTGTTGCAAATACCGTTAGGCCACTAGAGAAATAGATTTTTTGAATTAACCTTATCGTAAACGCATTGATGAAATAGTTAGGAATTCTGAAGGAAAATTCGTTTATAGATAGATAACTGTATTATGCAACATAGTCCACACTGTGGAGCGGTCCACTCTTCTTCTTGCTATTCCTCACATTGATTTGTGTTTCTTTATGAGAGCGACTTCCGTCTAAACTTCCAACCCCGAAAAGTAAGCCTACTCTAGTGCGTTGTCCGTCAGTAGTTTTACAAGTTTGCAAATGATGTGGTTGACTTGGGCATCAGTGATATTGTATCTTGGGATAGTATAAATTAAATTACCAATATATAGACATAAATAACAATATAAATAAGATCGAGTAAATAAAAACAACTTACGTAAACAAAATAAATTATTAGAAAGTAGCAGATAACATTAATGAACTAAAGAAATGCAGGTACTTACCTGTTTTTTGATGTTCAAACTTTAGTTTTAGTTCATTACATTCACATAACGTCGCCGTCGTAACAAAACAATACACTCGGGTAAAGTCCGTATTGCACTCGTCGCGATATGCCATCTGAAGATAAATTTATTTATCATTGATCGCTCGCAAAAATGCGATAAAGTGGCTTCGTTATCACATTCTATATTAGTTGGTAGAGTTTACTAGTTATATAAATTGAAGAATTTACTATTACCTACTACCGTGATAATCGAAATAGGAGTCACACAATAGAGTAGATTTCGCAATCATAATCATCATAGTGATATCCCATTTACGTTTAAAGTTAGCAGTTTGAAATCCTAGGTTCACTTAATATTCTCGAAAACTATGTCGACATTTCCGAGATTGAATTTCACTCGAGTCGACTCCGAAAAGCAAGGAGGTGCAGATTTGGGCCCATATACATATTTTGAGGATGGGTCTAATGTCTACATACTTACTGCCTATGACGAAGTACCAGCTTGACGGCATATGGTCGTTCCTCGCCTTCTATTGCATGGTGAAATATGAGTGTTAATATACCACTACCTACCCCTTCAGGATTCTCAGTCATGAATATACTTATGTATGTATGTATGTAACAGTTAAGGAATGATTTTCATTACTCTATACGACGTCAGTCGATCGAAGTCCATATCGCTTGTATATTTACTTACGTATTAATGATTGTTTATATATTCATTCGGCATTCGTCACAGTTACCAATACCGGCGGCTACATAATATATTTGTATTTAACTGGCTTCGTCAAGGCCAGTTACAAGTAGCTATATTATTAGATATTTTGCATTATTAAACTGTTTTTGGTCTTATTTAATATATTCTTACTTAAATAGAAGTAGTAACTACTTAACAACACATATAAATTTCTGCTGATGATGTATGGTGTGGCCATAATTAATGAAAAACAAACATTCATTTTTGTAAGGACATTATCATCATTATCTTTGTGTTGTTTCCGGTTTAAGATCCATTTACTCTTTCTCTTTCCTTGGATTTGGTTTATATTGCTTTTCTGGGAGCGTCTGTTATATAACTTTAAACAGAGTCCAGAGAGAGCCCAGAGTCAGAAAACCAGAGCCCCGTGCGCCAAAAAGCAGGTACACTCGTTGGCATCTAAGGCTAGCTTAGCTTTTGTCTAGGTAAGGCATTCGGTAGCTTGCTATAGAATCAATAGGATAGGAAGCATATAGGTGAAGTAAAAATATTTACTGTAGTCAATGAAGTTACGATTAAATTGCAGGACTGACATCCAAAATTTTATTTAACATAAAGGTTGCGTGTGACAAAATGCCTATTATGTAAAAATAACAAAGGCCATCTTATGTAATTTGTTCGCAATCGCAACATGTTATTAAACTCTTACGATGTTTATTTTAGGCATGGAGGAAATTTATTTAGGGTAGGTACTGCTATGTTCCGGATAAGACTCCCGGTCCGCACAGCCCGTGATGAGTGGTGGCGACTCGGGCGTGGGCGGTCACAGAATGACCTCCGCCCTCCATGAACGCGGGCCTGGGGGTGACGGGTGGAGCCATCTGTCACCCTAGCAGAAGCAGGCCGCCGCGTCGGCAAGTGCGTCTTCCCATATCCGGGGGCTAGATGGGAACACCATGATTCCCATATTAGGGGACGGGGGCATCTCAAAGAGATGTTCCCGGGTCTACCAGCATGAGAGAGATAGGTATGTCTTGTATAATCTCACCTCCGGCAATCAAAGACCCCTAGAAAAAAAGGGTACTGCTATGTGACATGTTTACTAAACTCAACGGTTATACTTTTAATCTTCTACATTCGAACTTGTGTGATAAGAGTTGTGTGTAAAGACACTCTACAAAGGAACTTACGTAATATTTGAGATGTCATTATCAAAGGGATTATTTACCTAAACGTTAAAAATTATAATATAATTAATCACGAAGTAGTCATATAGTCACTAGGTATTTATATATGTGGCAACTGGTAATCTAACCTAGATTGCCAATCGCTATATTGACTTCTACTTCAGAATAGATTGTCTAATCTACAGACACAAATAAAGAAAGTGATCAGTGTGATCACGTCCTGTAATTAAATGCAAATCTTATACTTCATCTTATGTTTTTTCGTTATTTGCTGTATAAATTCTAGATATTTCATTGATGACACAGTATCGTAAATTAAGTACTACTTCATTGCATTATATTCTCCTTTCTAGAGTACGGTTGGCACGACTAAATACTGAACCGCGAATGGTTGAGCTATTAGTCACTGAAAGCATTCTTGGCGAGCCGATACCTTGGTCAATCAATGTCCGCGACTTACAGGTCCAATCGGAGGTTAACGGCCACAAACTATAACTCCTTGTCCGATTTGCATAGGAACATTTGCCGGAAATGTATTAGTTTGTCCAATACGACTCCGATGTTCTTTATTGTTATTCTTAGTAGTTATAACTGAGATTTTGATGGACATTAAAGCAATAATATATACTCAAAGAAATATGCACCTATTAATAAGTTTTTTTTTAAATTTTGCAAGTGAGGGTATAATTAATGAAAATCATTTTTTACAGAATTGACAAATTTTAAAAATAAATGGCTTATTCAATTATAGTTCCTTACAAAAATGCCTCACACTCGCCGCGTTCAACTCTGGATTACAATAGCCAGCCTTAAATTGCACCAACAACACTTCGGTACAGGAACCATCACCTGTGGTCTCTATAAGCCGTTTCCCAACTTCCTTTAAAAGGCCTTTGGCCACCTTGTTCCAGCTTCTTAGGGTCTCCACCGGCACAAAGTGGTGCAGCAGCTCCAAATCAGCGTATTTATGCTACTGCGGTTGAATTATTTGGGCTTATTTTGTTTGATGAGAATTCTCGATGTCGTTAGATCTATCATTGAGCATTAGGTACGGGAGGAGGTAGCCGTTCAAAATGTACCTACAAATCTTAAGAATGATCCCTTGCATTTGTTGACTTCTAGAAGTAGGCATACGATATTTTTACCTTTAATCAGCTACATACACATTGGAGGCTAATTAAACGTTATCATAAATAGGTAAACTTATAAGTACTAAATTACCTAATAATATTAGTCCTTTACCTGTGGAAAGGTTTAAAGAACTAGCGACCCGTGAAGGTGGTGACACACTGCGGCGTTTCACAACGTCACAGCGATACGCCCCGTTGAGCTTACCAAGCACTGCGCTCGCGCATATCACCGCCAGCCATCGATTATTATTTATAGAAGCAATAGAAGCAAGAGTCCTCAAACTGCATTTACAAGCTAACAAATTTATCGTGCCACAAATTAATATTTTGACAAGGACGTAGCAACAGTGTATCAGGTGGTTAATATTATTAAAAAATAGATAATTTTAGTAACCGCCAAACTGTGACGTTAAAACCAAAAAAAAATCTCCCATCCCTGAAACTTCTTCAATAGGTATCAAAGTACCTACTTGGGTATGTGTATGACTTCAAATTAGTCAATCTAATTCCTTTGTGTGCTTGAAACCCTCATTGTCGTCATTAAATGGTACACAAATACCACGTCTAGGTAAATCACAGTACGATTGAAGCCAACAAGCTGTAGATAAACGTAGAACGTGTAAGCCGGCATCTGCATAACTGAGTCGCTCCGTTCTCATTAGCCGCCGCCCGTTAGCCCGACCCGACTCCCGCGCACAACGGGATCGACCGACCTCGCACCACTCGCGCACCGCCTTTTAGTGTGTTTACTTCAATTTAGAATAATAGAAACATGTTTTAATACTGTTGTTTTAAAATTAGATAGTTTATACTCTTGTTGCGGATTGCTCTACTTAATGACATTGTGGATTAACTTGCAGCTTCTTTATCTTCTATAACTACAACACCTTCACTACAGTTATTTAGATTACACGTAGATTGATTTGTTATTTAATACATACAATTTTAGATGAATTTTTTTGACGTTAAAGAACGTCTTTACTGAGAATGTAGTGTGAAAAGTAAATTCATAAAAATAGGTACAATTAGATATGCATAATCCTAGCATCTGTTACACAAATACAACTTGTAGTAAACGAGCCCTATGGAGGTGGAGGTCAAAGGCTTTCTCCGTGGCCAGTTAGGTATCAGAGAGGGGAAGAGCAAAGAGGGCTAGGAGAGAGGGGCGCAGTGAGGAGAGAGGGAAGACGCACGCGCGAATAGAAAGTCCTTAACTCATTGTTTTCTTCATTACGACACTTATTTATCAGTCATTACTCCGCGTTGGAGTATATGTAATGACATGTAGATATTTCAATCTTGACTTACCGAATCATTTTATGTGACCATTACTTTTAATTCAAGTTTATTTAAGGTGTGGTAAGAAATAGTTGAATTGATTTTGTGCCACAATTATTAATTTTGAGGTCGGACTACGTCTTTAATAAGCAAGTACATTCCTAGCTTATGTTGGTCTAATTAGAAGTCGAAATATATATTTCCTTCCCACAGTTAGCGGGCGTGAAAAAGCTGAGGTCATCAAGCTGAGGTTTACCATTGTTGCTTTATTTGTGTCTGTAATAGTGGCCCTCATTCCTGAGACTGGCTTACCATCGGACTTGGTGAAGTCATTTCGACGACCCTTATAAAAAATAATGATGAATCTCCAGTTTCATCATGAAAGCGAATTATGCAGAGGCCAACATATTGTTTCCTTGTCCTGTTTTAATAAAATTTAAGTAGTTATTGAACACTCATTTTCATAAAATTGCGATCTACACAGATATTATGATCGGGTAAGAATATTTTCTGTTATATCTAAATGTTCAAGAATAACGTAATTAATAACGAACACATCAAGTTTCACAAAACGAACCTAGTAACCGGCTACATAATGTAGCAAGACAATCAAACTACTAAGTAACTAAAGTTTTATAATAGGTTGCAACTGCATAATTTAATCACGTATTATGTTTTTGACTCCACACAAGATGTGAAACCAGTGAAGTTATTTACTGTAATAACAACACTAAGAGGGACATAAATAATTGTATTTTATCACATTGTTCTGTGTAGGCAGGCTGTATCGATCAGGGTCATGAGAAACAATTTTGTGGAAATGAAAAGGTCGCCTAGAATACAATTTAAGTCTCAATCCGTCGTTCTGTCGCATGTGTCGCGGACCGTGACTATAGGATTTCGGGTAACACATCATTTGTAGTTGCCAAACAGATTGGGTCATTCTTTTGTCCGCGTGGGAATGATGCAAATGAGCCGCTTCGCTATTTCTTTGTTTGATTTCGTGAAAGTTTACACGATCGACGAGGAAACGCGGTCGACGACGGCCCGATGTGAACGCCATTTTTATGTAATTGTTACGTCGTGATGTATGCGCGGCGTAAGTCAGTAGCGCAGAGCGTGCTCAAAATTGTTCATTCATGCAACTTTAGTATCGGTTATCAAATTTAAATATTTTCGAATGTCCTCTTTCATAAGTAATCTTTTTGCAGCTTCTCTAATTTAAAACTTTTTGTGAAAAATGATACCTACCTCTAGTATTATTATAGTTTTTTGTGCGGCTATCCTTGAAGGAATGGATATGAATAAAAATAAATTGATACTTATTTAAAATGAATTCGAATCTTACTTAATTCGTTTATGTGCTAAGACGCACATAAAAAATTCTGCACAAAAAGTATATACATATATTATTCAGAAACAATTGAAAGACAAAAACTTTAGGGCAAATATTATTAAATTTGTTGATGTACCTACATAGTATACCTACCAAATCGCTTTCCACTCTTACCGTAAATCGACAAGAACCGCGAAGGGGAACGCCCTTTATGAAATCAGCTGCACCCGGTCAAGCAGACGAATTTTGTGCTTTAGGGAATCAAATAATATACCTGTAATTATGTATTATTTGTATGGTTTACCAGATTCAACATCTGTCCCTTACTTTGAACTGTGTACATGCTTTTAGTGTCAGCCTTTTATAAGATGGTTGGAATATTTCAATATATAAATATAGGTACTTATATTTCAAACTAGATACCTGTGAACATATCCAGTTGGTTAGAGAATCTCGTGAGGCATCTGAGTTCATCAGAAGTGGCAATGCATTTCCTTCCATTGACATAGCATTGAGCAGAAGGTAAAGTGGAGTAACAATACTAAGGACGAGTGGCTCGCCGTCTTAGAACTGTCTCTGCTCGACTACACATGGTGGTACTTGGAGCTGTAATGAATAAAAACCTTTATAATATACCCTGATAGGGGTGGACCTGGCTGATATTTTAATAGCGAGCGGAGAAGGAGAAAGGGGCTTTATTCTCCATGAAAATCAAAAGGTTCCCAGGTATGTAATCCAAAACCTGAGAGGTGAAACCCCAACAGGTGAGAACTTCATTCTACGATCTTTATCTGCGATGGCAATAGCTCTAGTGTCAATTCAACACCGATCTAACCACTTCATCGTGGTGATGCCCCGGGGCTTTACGCACCGGAAAAGTATAAAATTGTTCATATTTAACTACCAAACCTATTATATGTGACGTAAGTTAGATAACTCCTATTATTGTTTTTTTTTGAAGATTACGTGACGAATTGACAATGTATTTGATTTTAGAATACATTTGTTTAACACAAAAGCTAACTGTGTGCCTGCCATAACGTACTATAAGCCATCGTGATTATTAGAAATAGAGAGAGAGAGAGGGAAGGAGGAGGAGGGAGAGGGAGCCATTGTATGCCCACTGCATGGCTTTTCTTTGAGACTACGAAATTCTATATTGGAGCCAATTTTCTTAACAGTGTCACGTCTTCTCGCTACTTGTAATGATATTATAATATTATATTATGCTGAACGCTTGTATTCTCACCTCCAAAGCTGTTCACTTAAGAGCTATCTACAATGAAAATAGAGCATGCAATTAATCAAGCATCATACAGTTGCGACATGATCTCGGCCAAGCCGCCGCACCGTACTGCGCTCGACCAATTACAATAAAATTTACATTTATGCAGTGTCCACTGCGCCACTGTTTAACATAGTTATTGACTAAATCTATTATCAGCGAGTAATCTACATTCAATCGTGTCGAAAATAGTTTTTGACAACGAAATCTTTGCTCGCCTGCATAGAAAAATTACTGCGTAATGGTAGGTATGTCACGTGGATTCTATCCGTTCTAAGCGGCTATAATTATTGTTTACTTGACTTGCTTTATTTTCGCAATTCGTTATCACATAAGTACATTGGTATTTGTTCACTTTATTTATTTTAAGTTTATGCTCTTCTTTGTACGTATTTAAAACTTGTAACCAGTTGACCTTAACTTAGTCGTGTTGAAGATGTTCTGCAAATAAACGAAACGGATAAAGTAAAATACTTAACACTTATGTTTATGATCTATACGTTGTATGAGTTAGTTTAAATGCGCTAATCTCTGAAACTAAGTGGGAACTTATTTAATTTGGTAATCCAGTTTTTAAGCAGCTTGGTTTGATTTGATTACGTGTCTTTGGAGCCATAAGAAAGGAGGATTGGAGCAGTAAGGAGAAATGATCCGGGAACGTCTGAAACCCTGGGACAGTTTACGCGCTACTGAACTCCTAAACAGTTCAACTAATTTATCAGATATAGTTCGTACGGTGTTTTCCCCGCTCGTTCACTGTGGAAATCAGAATAAGGAGTCATATGTACTTAGGTAATTAGATCAGTTATCTACAAAATGCGCCTCCTCTTACCCGGGAGCTAGACGGAGACACAGTGGTCCCTACACCCGAAAGGGGTCATCTTGTAAGAGAGGGCTCTTCAGGGAGGCTCGTAAGAGGCTCTATAAGGATTTTTCGCACGATAAAAACGATCACTTACCCACATTATACTTTTATTTGATCTGCCTAGTCTATTTAATTGATCGTTTATCGACATGTAAATAATTTTATGCATTAACGTTATCATATAAGACCCTAGCCAGCCAACCTTGAGTGAAACTAGCACATGTTGTGCTCACCTGCCCTCTACCGATTCCCTGACCTAATTCCCTGTTTCTAACTAGAAAATCATTCGCATACTGAACGGTAACAAACAGTGAATCATTTTATTTTCAATATGACGTTAATGCCTGTATTGACGATCTCTGCATGTAGCATTCGACTGTTAGATACATCAAAAAACCCAGATTCGACTGCATTTATGTCTATTTGCATTGATCCGGGTATTATATTAAGAGAATATATCTGAGTGTCATCATTCCCTGAACCTTTTTTCCCAACTCAGTTGGGGTCGGCTTTCCAGTCTACCTGTGATGCGGCTGAACTTCGATATTTTCCGTGAAGCGTGAAGCGACTGACATCTGACCTCCACAACCAATGGTCTAATGACCAATGATAATGATTTTTATCTATTTAATATGTTTTTATTTATTATTTAATCTATCATCATTATCATCGTTGCGTTAGTCCCGGTTACAATCGAAGTCTTCGAGTCTAAGTTCGGGGTCTGATTTCCGGTTTATTTTCTTCGACTTCGCATGGTTTTGCGCATCAATGATGGTAAGTCCCATTTATTTGAATATGTTAACATTTATCTGTACCAAATTTAATATCAATATTTTGTTGGTTACTCTAAGTAATATTAGAGCTAATTGTTATTTTTTTCAGTATGTCACAACAGTGGTTTACATATTCAGAGGTTTTCTAGTCAGCAATCCTCTTCAGGAGGCAATTGGGTCTCGTCCTGCGCACGAGTGAGGCAGCGCGCGTTTCCGCATTGTAGTAAAAAACAATCTACACGCGCCTGCGCGCACATCAACTAAGTAGTTATTGCATTGGACCCCGTACTCCTTCTGAGTATACTTTAGTAGGGTCTAAATAGAGTAGGCTCTAAGTTAGCATTATATTGTATAGCTTTATTTATTTATATAAATGTGTTCTATCACTTCGTATCTTCTACCCATACACATAGAAGAGTATGCGAGACCTTCTTCGGTTTGCCGTCCTTGAACAAAGCAAATTAATATTTTCTCTGTCTTATGGTTAAAAAAGGAGGTTTTGTGCCCCTTTACATCATAGTCCAGAAAGAACGCCTACATTTGGCTGGACAGGGGTCAGCAAATCCATCAGGGTTGGACCTCGCGCAAGACTCTTTGGAATAAATGAGAGATGGGTGAACCTGTTTAGATATCAATCAGTTTTGACCTCTTCTAATTAGAAGGATTATGAGCAGATAAATTCGTGAACACTTCAAGCAATATAAAAGAGGATAAGTGCCGTCATTCCAGTTGCTCAGGATGCACCACGAGGTTTTTTAACCTAGCACTAAAAGTATCGATTATTTGATAAATCATATTGTTATCGGTACCTACATAATAGCACAATGAGCACGTGCACACGTGAACTTACGCTTATCACTCATATCGTGCGTTATCGTAGAGGTGACCAAGTGGTTTTGTTGTTGCAGGACAATCAATTCTTAATTAATATGATTTAATATTATTATTTTTCGTAGGTATGACGTATTATTATCCCTAATATTACTATATAAATTTATTACGTATAATCACGCCTTTTTTTTCTAAGATTAAAGTTAAGTTAGTAGTGCTGTCCAAAAGTCACCTTTAAAATCTTGATGAAATATTATATACAAACAAACATAAATAAAGTGTCTACGTATCTAAAAATTGATAACTTAATAGTACGGTCAAACACGATATATTGCATGACTATACCCTAATTGTTCTGTACCTAATTCAATGTCGATTAATGTCATAGTCACCCGAGTACATAGGTACTGTTTATCACCACCGCATATTGTCATCTAAAGTGAGGAACTTTTATTGAATATACGAATAAGTACTTTCTGTCGGAAAAATGTTTAGCGTTGTATCTACGTGATACTTGATGAACTAATTTACTCTTTCTGAGAAACCAATGCGATGCTATAAACATATAGATATAAACATATGTAGTGTTTATATCTATAGATATATATGAGGGCAAATGTCTAATGAATGTCTCATCTCATATACAATTTAAATTCTCTAAAAACTACTGACGAAGGGAACTAACATCTTCATAACCAAAATAAATGACAAATAATGACACTTTTTAATTCAAGCTGCAATAACCACAGCGCTTTTGCTCAAATGTATCAGTAAATTATCTGAACATCCTGAAAAAGAAGTCAGGTTTCAGACAGTTGAAACGTTGGCGGTTTATTAGTACTACCGAATATTCAAAATGAAATTATCCAACGAATTCATCAAATTAAAATAGAGAGAATATAATTAAAATGAAGAGTCTAGGCTAATTCAATCTGTATATTAACATTCACAGGGGTGGGTCTTAATTATATATAAATTTTACAGCAAATGTAGGTATTCCATCCGTGGGAACTGCTGATTACAAAGGTGGAAACAGCTTAATCCATAGGTGGGAACGGCCTGCAGTCCGGAGAAAAGCTGCACTTAGCTGGTAGCTCGTCGTGCCGCGTCAGCTTCCTTCCGCCGACGTGGCTCGGTCTCCGTCCTGCAAGCACAAGGAAAAAGCTAAGTAGGTGTAAAAACATACTGCAGTGCGGGCGTGGCAGGGAAGTGAAAGCAGGTGGTCAAGCTACTTCCGGCACGTAGTGCAAAATCATTGCAGTAAAAGCCACGACCCACAGCATTCTAAGCAGCAGGCAAATGCATAGAAAAGAACACACACTTAGTAAGATAGATTACCCTGAGGTCAATGGCCTCAAGGTATAGGTCATTAACATTTTGACAGATTGCAAAATAAAATGAAATCTATAAAAATTCTATAAAGTTAAATAGTTGCATAGCGCACAATAAAATTAGGCGATGGCTACTCCATGGGCTCACTCTGGAGTGGCATCGCACCAAACTTGGCCCTCGGCATGCATAGGCATGACGCGGCATGAAAAGCTGTCCATAGGAAAACAATCATATAGATAAAATAAAGCAGACTTCACTCGCGTAAAAAGCAAAGCCATGCTGGAAGGAACTTCACACTACCCGCATGTATCCGACGATGTACCATCTAAGAAAATCTAGTATCAGCTGGGAATATAATATCAGCATATAATACTAACATTATACTCCAACTACAAAAATATGGTAATCGACTCGGATTCATGCGGCCAATGAGCCACCTGAAATAAAAATTAAATTAGCACACTGTAAAGCCACAATTGCTCACCGAAAGTTCTGCCACAAGTAGGATCTGCCACGGTCGGAGGAAAAAAGCGGGCTCCTCACTGAACCGCACTCCCTTATAAGCCCTCTGGTAAAAAGGGGGGCAAGACCCTAATGTGCAGGTACAAAGTAATTAAATGCTTATGCATGCTAAACAAAAGCATTTTATAAAATATTCGTATGCTAAAGGTCACTGACCTATGATTGACCATAGACTGGCCGAGTCGCGTTCTGTCAATCATTGACCAGAGACAAGGAATCGATTATCATAGATAATCATTCCTTGAATGTAGATAAATTTAGTGTGGACTGCGAATCGATACCAGTATGATATTCGATTACGCATTCCACAAATATAAAATAATGCAATAACGATTTGCATCGTTACATACCCCCCGTCAAAAGGTAGAATTTCTGCTAACAGAAATTCGATACTGTGCTCAAGACTGCAATCAATCTATGCTTACACATCTGTACTTCCTTACATACATCAACTTTCAAACATACTCTTACTTAGTTGCGGTTACCAGCAAAGACTATGGTAAACGCCTCCTATCAAACAGAGTTTCCAACATACAACCGTTGAAGACTCAACATAGACCAATTGAAGATGTTAGAAATCGGAGAACAGTATAACTGTTCTGCCTAGAAGAGAACATGAGCAACACAACCACTGTGTAATTTCAACCTTAAAAGATATGCAATAGGCTTGTTTTTGACCTGAGTTTGCACAGACCGCTCAGTAAAATAAGTACCCAGATACTGGATGAATATACCAGCTCCAA
Organism: Pelosia muscerda; assembly: GCA_963691645.1. NCBI lineage: Eukaryota > Metazoa > Arthropoda > Insecta > Lepidoptera > Erebidae > Pelosia > Pelosia muscerda. The sequence goes on from OY829105.1 coordinate 8,042,621, forward strand.
GAGAAAAATAAATCCCATGGTCAATGGTTAGTAGCCATTGCCGGAGACTATACGTTGGTTGAATCGCCAACGTACATAAACAACTATTGTCAAAGACAACAATTGACAAAAACAACAAAGTCCTAATAACCTGGTATAACCAGAGCTAAGAGGGAAAAAGTAGAATAATTTGGAATTACACAGTAGCGACAAGGTAGTAAGAATTGCAATATCAATTAAATTTACACAATATTATTATGTGACAAGATAAGTTTCAAATTTTTGTAAGTTATTATGATATAACTTACCCGGTGATTATGCATACATGCCCATTATTGAAGCAATGTACGCTAACACTTGGTTAAGTGTGCAATATCAACATTACAACAACAATAATCGACCGGCAAAAAGTTTTACAAACAATTAAGTGAGGTTATAAAAACCAAAACAAAGTTTAACATTGACAGATGTACTTGCAGTAGAAACGCTTCGTTCTACTCAACGAAACTAACGTTCAGTAATACTAAACGACGTTCATTTGACAGCACTAAGTCAATGACGGCTGACATTTCTGACATATTGTCAGAACCGACGTGAAACGAGGTTAAGTTTGAAAACACAAGGTAAACAATTGAAATTAAATGATTAAATACCGGAATTACGGTAAAATCATGCGTAAAACAACAAGACAACCCGACCAATTTAACGTGTAAAGTGGAAATTGTATGGAAATACGTAATTGCAATGTAAGTATTTGCAGTAAGTTGTTGTATGAGAAACAATGACATTGTACTTTCTTTTGTTGTTAACCAGTGTCAGTAGCCGACTTAATACTCCTTTAACTGAAGGAAGGGTATAAGTACAACTGTAATGTTTATGGAGAAGTGTGACACTTGGGTACAACAACTGAATAACTGGAACTAAGAATTGTTAACAAAACTTACAACATTCAAGAACCAACAATGCGACATTCAAGAACCAACAAAACAACAAGGTCTAAGGTTACTCAATTATGAAATAAACCAAGAGATAACAACAACAAAATAACAATTTTTTTTTTATTTTGAAATTAAATTAGGTTTTTTTTTTAACAGGTAATTTGAAGTATGTTTTTAATATTGTGAAGTGAACAATTTCACAATAGGTATATATTATTTTAATTTAGGTTAATTTTAGTTTAGGTAAATACCAATTTAATTATTATTCTTTGTAATTAATAAGTTTAATATCTTTTATATGCCAATCACCTAACACTTTACCAGACATATCAACGAGTTCATATACTAAGGGAGATTTCTTTTTTAGAATCTTACATTTGACAAATTTAGGTGCTAATTTTTTACTAAAAAACTTATCCTTATCACTGAGATAAAAAGTTCTTTTCCAGACAATATCACCAACTTTAAATTCAGCAGGTTTTCTGCGTAGGTTATAGGACTGACAGTTCCTACTGTGAGCGTTCATCAAGGAAGCTTGAACTTTATCAAAAATTGATGATAGATGACCTAGGTTTTCTGCATAAGAGTCACGGGGCTCAAAGATAAGGGAGTTATCGAATTTTTCACCATAGTAAGAACCACAAGAAACAAGTTCACGACCATGAACTAAAAATGCAGGTGTAAAACCTGTAACTTCATTAACAGAACTGTTAATAGCAAATTGAATTTTAGGAATTAAAACATCCCAAATTCTTTGGTCGTTATCAATAAAGGTTGATAATGACTGTATAACCGTGCGGTTATAGCGTTCAACAGTGTTAGACTGTGGACAATAAAGAGGTGTATAATGCAAGTTAGGTATTTTATATTTAGCTAACAAGTTTTTTAGTGTGACACTAACAAATTGTTTGCCATTGTCTAGAACTATGGTAGATGGAATACCATGTACTAAAAACACATTTTCCTCTAAAATTCTGGAAATTACTTCAGCTGTTGCTCTCTTTATGGGGAAAAGTAAACAATATTTAGAGAAACAACAAGTGACCACAAAGATATACGAATTTTGTTTTCTAGTTGTTGGTAAGGGACCAACCAGATCAACACTGATTACTTGAAAGGGACGATGACAAGACTTAGGTTTACCCATAAGACCAAGTGTTGCATGATTTTGGTGCTTGTGTGATATACAAGCATCACATGAGTTAACAAATTTCGCCACATCTGAGTACATTCCAGGCCAGTAATAGTTTAGAGCTAGACGCTTATAGGTCTTAAAAATACCTAAATGACCAGCTGTAGGCTGGGAATGATTTTCCACTAAAATAGCGGATCGACCTTCGAGAGGTACGACTTCCTTCCACTCGAAATCTCGTGTGAGAGGGTTTAAACTCTTTTTAAATCGATAAAGTTTATTATCAGTTATTTGATAATCCATAAAGGAAGCTGGTGAAGACTGACAACCATTAAACATTTTAAGATACCAAGTATCCGTGGTGTCAGGCACAAAACCAGAAGTAGATGAACTAGGATTGTTTGTTATAATCGATACAGGAACTGTACGAGAAAGAAAATCGGGAACGACATTATCAGAGCCGCGACGATGTTTAATTTCAAAATTAAAAGCAGACAACCTCACACCCCAACGGGCTAATCGGCCGGAAGAAAAAAGCGGGCTCCTCACTGAACCGCACTCCCTTATAAGCCCTCTGGTAAAAAGGGGGGCAAGACCCTAATGTGCAGGTACAAAGTAATTAAATGCTTATGCATGCTAAACAAAAGCATTTTATAAAATATTCGTATGCTAAAGGTCACTGACCTATGATTGACCATAGACTGGCCGAGTCGCGTTCTGTCAATCATTGACCAGAGACAAGGAATCGATTATCATAGATAATCATTCCTTGAATGTAGATAAATTTAGTGTGGACTGCGAATCGATACCAGTATGATATTCGATTACGCATTCCACAAATATAAAATAATGCAATAACGATTTGCATCGTTACACAGTATCGTTATTTGCGTAGGAATATTTTGTATCGTGTAAGACTTGTAGTTCTATTTATAGTAATATAATGTATTATAACACGAATAAAGCTATTTGCACTGGTCTGATCTTGCCTCGGAGAGTACGTTAAGCCGTCGTCGGTCCCTGTTGCCATACTAACATGGGAGTCGTTACGGGTAGTGGACTCCTCAAAAGTCCGACTAGCCTAACTACGAACTTCGATAACGCCAATTTGGTTGTGGAAGTCCGATGGATGTCGCTTCATGGAAAATATCGAAGTTTAGCCGTATCTTAGTTAGACTAGAAAGCCGACCCCAAATGAGCTGGGAATAGGCTCAGAGACTCATGATAACACGAATAAGGATACGCTGAACGCATTTTAAAATAACTAATACGAATACTTTCTTAGAGTTATTCAAAACAAAGTAATTGTAATAGCTACAATGGAGACCCACTAATACTAATATAATATAATCAATCATTTAATTGACCCATTGTAGTCCACTGCTGGACATAGGCTTCACCCAATGTGATTGCTCACAATCCCCCAACCATCCAGATGCGCACATCCAATCTTACCAGAATCTTTCCATCGGGCTAGGGTGCGGCCCACTTCTGTTTTTCAGTCGTTTGCTTCAACGGCCATCGGTCCTTCGGCAGATATGGTCAGCCCATCTACTTTTCGTGTCCATTTTATTTTCCTTAAGCATTCTATACCGACAGCTATAGTATATTTCTGACAGATTAGGTTTTACCCGTGGCAAACGACTGAACCTATTTTCGTAATGGGGAAAATATTGTTGCGCATTGGTAAAACTGATTGTTTATTTATTATAATATTTTTTAGTTGTTCTGGAGTGGATGGGTTATTCCTGTTTTAAAATAGGAATGTGTATGTGACTCAGAGCGAAAATTTGATAAATTGATACTGTGTAGTATTTGTGTTACTCATTTACATAAATAGATATTATAATGCATAGAAAAGATCTGCAGTTTAAATCTGGTTAAATAGTTCATATTTGTTATCCATGAAAGGTTGAACTATTAAATGAAAAACGCTATTGTTTTACAGCGATAAAGGTGTTTAGCTTGCCATGCTTCGAAATCTTTACATGGCCTATTTGCTTAACCTTGATCTTTATTAATAAAAATGTAAAAAATGGGATTTTGTTTTATTTACCCTATTTTATTTTTTGCCATATTATCATGTATTAAGTGACAACTTTATGTACCTACTTAAAAATATTTTTTGAATATGCAGCATTATTTTATTTGTAAAACTAGAAATATCATTTTATTAATAAATTATATTATTATTAATAATTTGAATTTCGAACTTCTATTTTGTTTGATAGTCGGATAAATATTCTCAATGATGAAGACCTTAGTCCTCTTATTAACTCTATGAAGAGAAATAAGTAGGTATGATGTCATGTTTCAATTAGCTTCTCCTACTGGCAATTCCAAGTGGTAGGAATGGTAGGTATATATTTTCTCCGTCGCTCAGAACGCGAACCGACTGAAACCGCGTAGGTACTGTGCGTAAAACGTACCTATTGTGCAATATCGATTCTTATTTAACAATTAAAATTTTTCCACTTCTTATATTTTAAACTAGTGTGAGCTTAGATAATCTGTGAGCAGTACAAAGTAGAAGTTATAAATGATTTGAATATACGTGGGAAACAACAGTTAAATGCGTGAAGATCATTGGGAATTATTAGCGACCAAGGTGGCTCGTGCGCACCGCAACCTTGCAAATGAGTACTGAGGAACTTCTAATCAACGTGTTCATATCATTGTTATGATGAATAAATGACAACTCGAGATATTTTCATACCTACCACACAATGTATGTGTGTGAGTGTGTAGATAACGATGTATATTTGTACGAACAAAACTTGAACAAAACAAATGAAACAACATAAACAAATGTTAAGGTGTTTAGTATTTATTTCTTTTTTATATTAATTTGGTAAGTCTAAGAGTCACATTGCAAGAAGTATCTTTTCTTCTGCTAGGCAATTGGAGCTGAAAAGTTCTTGAATGGAGACCATGTACCTACTGGTAGACGAGGCGTAGGACGAAATAAAGTGAGATGGATGGATGACATAGTGAGAGCCGCGGGTACCCGATACAGTCCGCCTCTAATCCATCGTATGGGAGGTCGATACGGAAGGCCTATGTAAAGCAGTGGACTTCCTATGACTGATATGATGAAGAGCTACATTGGATAAGATAGATAGATAAATGACTCTTAATTGTACACCATATAATTTACCTCAAAGACATGTAGTGGGAGTAACAGTCGCGCTGGAAGCGATCTCTTCCAGACAATCTTGAATTAGACAGCAGCATGTCATAATAGGTATAGTATCTACAAAAGTTTGTGACGTCAACTCGTTTTCGCAAGCATCCAAGGGTTGCATCAATGATTAGTTTATGATGAATTTTAAAGATGTAAACCGTAAGATAATGATAATGATGACACTTGATCTCCATGAATTAATATATTTGTACACGTATCGAATCGGCCTTTCGTATTACTACAAACTGATTTCACTGGGCGAGGTAGATGAGAAATAAAAACAATACGGTCTGGCAACGCCCCCGTAGTCGTAAGAGTTAATTGAAGCAAATAGGTCACCAGCTCCGTGGGCGATGTTATTTGGTATGCTTCGTCGCACCCCCTTATTCACACCCTTGATATATACAAGTAATAATAATGGAGATAAGAAAACGTTCATGATTCCTTTGATGTGAATATTTTGCTCGCTTTGTATTCAAAACGTATTTATAGGCAGACTATTATTAATATCAGCACGTGTATCTATATCGTTATCAAAGCAATATAATTAAAATATGTATAATATTATTGGTGGCAAAGATTATATTATTCATTTCTGGTTACATTGTTATCAGTGAAATGTTTTGTATTTGTGTTCTGTTATTAGGTATTTGTGGCTTATTTTGCTATATCAACATGAACCATATTTATAGTAGTCATGGATGGATTCCTTGCCATACTCTTGGGTAAAGAATGGATGGAGCAGATGAAGTTTAACGCCATGATAGAAAAGTATGGATGAAAATGACATGACGCGTCGACTCATATATTTAGGACAACAGCATGTAAATGACTGAATGTTGATGTAATTTGTAGAATAATTAAAGAAAGGTGGTTCTCTAAGAAATGATGTGTGAAACCCTGTGTTAGGGCTTTTTGTGCTTTGGTTAGGGGCAGGTCTACAAAATGAGGCCTGTCCTACTACACAGCTGCGAAGTATGGCCTTTGCTAGAGGTCCACAAGCAGGAGCTGCCTTTCACGGAGATGAATACGCTGAGCTGGATATGTGAAGTCACTTGTTAGGACCGCGTGAGAAACTCTTGAATCCGTAGCAACCCCAAGTCCGTGATATTACAGACAAAATGAAGAAAAGTCGCCTTCACTGATATGGCCATGTTCTGCGGCGAACACCCATGGGTAACAATATCTGGCCATGCCGCCTCCACCGGTTACCGTTAGGAAGGGTAGACCCAAAAAGTGTTGGCTTCCCCTCGTAGAGCATGACATGCGTGCCAATGGGCTTACCATCATGGATGCGCAAGACCGTGCGAAGTGGAAGAGAACAAGGCAGAAAGCAGACCCCGGACTCGGAGGTGAAAGTTTCGAATGCGACCGGGACTAACGCAAGGATGATGATGATGTGTTAAACCCCTTAAACATTTTATTTTTTATTTGTTTAACATAGCCTTAAATGAATGTGTTCAAAAAGTGTGGTGGTGATTATTCGTTCCAATTTGTACCTTTTGCAGTCAAGATATAAATGGGACCGCTTCCAAGTGCTCGTAGATAATTTGTTTGATATATTTTTATCTAATTATTTTCAATAGGAAGATTAGCAAATTAAAAAAAATCTTATATGGAATCAAAAATAACTTCTGCCCAAACAGAATAAACTATTACTATAGTTACGAGTATTGTGCTCAGATACTGAAGAAATTATACTGGTAGTTAGATATATTCCACGACAACATTCCACAAGAGATCGCGCGAAGCATTGGTATGACACATCGACGTTTGTTTTTAAAACCATGATCCTCCATCACTGATGTCATTCTGTTTACTCACACCAATTTCAATAATCATAATTATGAATTCATGCGTATTCTAAAATAAGACTTGGTCGTATTTACCTATTAACGTACGGTATCAAAATCTATTAGAGCACATAAAGAAAAGTAAATTGCTTTTGATACTGTAATATATAGTTTTTGTTCTATAGAATGTCACTCAAACCCTATCGAAAATGATAATAGAATCAGTTTTTTAAATTGTGTAACCAACGGCTTACATATATGAAGTGATTATTATTAAGTGAAGTTTAGTAATGATGTCGCTAACATGCCGCTATGATCACATTTACAAGATTAATTTTGGTTATGATAACGGATATAATTTCTAAGGCTTTACCTCATTTTCGTTACCCTGCAAACCATTTATTTTGGTGTCAGTTTACGTTTCGTTTTGATAGTGAGTAACTAAACAATTTGCAGATTTTCTCAGTCATACCTTAATCTATTCAGAGCTACGAGTATAAATTCATATCTAGAATAAATTTCTTTCAATTCTGTTCAGACGTTCTAGCCTGTTAAGTAGACTATAGTCTACTGAACAGGCTAGAACGTCTGAACAGACATACATATCGTATATACAAACTTTTTCATTTATTTACATATGATTACTTCTATTTTATTACCCTTTAAAAAACTGTAAAGCCCTATTTAACCTACTAAAATGCACTTGCAATGCAAAAACCATGAAGTAAGATGTATTTAAAAATAATTTGTTACAAACTCAGGCGCTGTTACGGTCAATCAGTGGTACTGAACTAAACAGTGTGGGAGCGGACGAGATGGTCCGTGAGAATGCGCGCACGCATTGTTTCTTGCGCCCGCCGCCCGCACATGAGCTCACACTGATCATTTGATTGTACTCTATCAATTCATCGTTGGGGAAGTAAATGTGTGGGTTTATATATATTTAATTGATATTATATTACAACTGGGGCGTAACATAAACAGACTGCCATATAGAAGTTCTGTAGTTAGACTAGTTGGACTTTGGGCTCCTACTACCCGTCCCGATTGATGACGTTCGTATTGTAACCGGGACCAACGACGTCTAAACATATCTCTACGACGCACGGAACGCTCTAAATCAATGTAAATAAACAAACTTATTCATGCGTACAAATATTTCAACTGAACGGGCATCGAATCCGCGCCTTTTGAGTGTCAGTAGCGTTTAATATAACCGCTCTAGAGTGACGTCACGTCAAAATTACTAACTGGTCAGTTCGTGCTCCGGAGAGCACTTTAAGCCGTCGACGTTGGACCCTATTTTCATACGGACATTTACGACAGTCCTTACGGGAGCCCTAAAAAATCTAACCATTGATCTAACCGCAATACTTCCACATCGCCTATACGTCATTCAGAGCGTTCCTCATGTAAAGGAAATATCGCGGGTGCGATTCCCGTCGAAGCATTCACTTTTTCCTAACTAAATTTGAGTGGATCAGTCAGCATACTAATTGCTTTTCAATATTTTCTGTACATGATTATAGTTGCATAGATAGTTCCGGCAAACATTCGTTTGACGTAAAATAGCAGTAGGTAATACATTCTTTGTTCTAAGCACCATGCATATTCATATTTTATTATAATTAAAATACAAGAAGTACTGACGTCAAACAGTTCACCACGGTTGCGAACTTTTTTAACATTTCCAATGAATCGTGATATCTATTACAATAGGTATTATTTATCCATAACTTCTAACATAACATAAACTCACGCCTATATCCCCGAAGGGGTAGCCAGAGGTGCTAGCACCCACATTTCGCCAGCTTATGTTTAGGTCCCAATGTAAAAGGTGGCGAGCCTATTGCCATTAACCGGGCACTTATAAACCTGCGATAAATACACACATAATTTCGAAAAGCATCGAAAAGTCATTGGGGTGTGCCATGGTAAAACCTGGGATCGAACCCGAGACCTCGTCTCAGCAGTCCATTACCCATACCACTAGGCTACCGCGGTTCTAAATTCTAGAGATGAAATAAAGAGGGCCACTTGTAAGGGCACTTTGTGGGCCCAAGACACTCTCACCTGCGAGTCGGGACACCAGCTGATTAAGAAATAAACCTGTGGTGCTGGTATTTCTAAAATTTAAAGGTTGGATTTCAGACAGCAGTGCAGAAGGGAAAGCAAATCTGGTGAAATAGAGTTGGAAAGTGGACCCCGGTTTTTAAAATGTAACCGGGACGATTTAACGCTGGGGTGATAATGATTATGTATGGTTATGGTTGGTATGTTAAACAAAAGTCTTTACATCAATTGCTTTGCTGAACTGCTAACTGTCTAAATGACCGCGAGAATTTTATTACAAAGGCTAATTCATAGCTTGTGTTGACTGAGCTATTTAATTACCTACCTATTTATTATCATTTTGTCGTTTATTGAGGGTAGTGTAACGTAGGAGAGTAGTGGGAGAACGTCTCTGAAACATTTACAACATAATGCTTTTTTAGTATACCTGACCAATGTTCTTGAAAGAAATTTCTGTTATATCACTACATAGTATAAAACAAAGTCGCGTTCTCTGTCCGTATATCCCTTTGTATGCTTAAATCTTTAAAACTACGCAGCGAATTTTGATACACTTTTTTGATAGATAGAGTGATTGAAGAAGAAGGTTTATATGTATATAACATCATGCTAAAACCAACTGGTGCGAAGAAGTGAAAAATGTTGCAAAAACGAGGTAACCCAGACGAAGTTGCGCGGGTCAGCTATCATTTTATAAGATTCTTAACATTTAGCAATGTAGGTAAGGAATTGCAAGTAAAGTAGCACTTATTACCAGACGGGCTGTTGGCTAATTTGAGAAAAAAAGGCGTGCCATTTATTCATAAATAATATTTTAAATTATGACTGTTTTGAGTATTATGATAACAACTCAGATTAATATACTCGCAGTTCTAATAATAAATCGTTTGTGTTTAAGGAAGCCATGTTCAGTTTGGAGGTCTTCAACATTTTGTGTTGATAGGTGTCATTTTCTTTAAACAACTGAACAACTGGTTTTGGTTTTCAACTAAATTCAACTTACCGCTCACGAGACTAAAAAATCCGTCGCAACTACATAACTGCAAAATGCTATTTGCGAATTTTAATAGAATATTGAATGACTAATTGAGTTTTATGTAACTACACTATCAATTTGACGAATGCTGTTCGATTTCGGATTGAGCAACATTTGGCTGTGTGGAAAGAATTAAATCGATTGATAAAGTTGGTTTTAGACTAGTTATAGGAATTGTGGTGTATAGGTCCCCACCAAGTTTTCAGGGCGAAACCCAACATTACATCTAGCCGAAAAATGTGCATTCATATCACGACGCGGGGTAGAAGACCTAGCTGCTCGTACCAAAAGCCACAGAAGGCGTAGTCTGAGTGAACTCTCCATGCCGTTTTGATATGACATTGAAGGCCCCAATAGGAAATTCAGTAAAATCATTCTTTATCGCACATTGAACAGAACAGTTTGATACTTTTATAGAGTAGTTAAAATCATTTGTGTGTTAAATCCAGTTGTGATGTAAGTTTGCTCTTTTTAGGTCGTTATTGGTTTTTTTTGGAATGACTGCCGTATGCCTATCCTCGCCCTCAGCAAGCAATAGACATAAACTGCTTGATGGGAGAGGATGGGTAAAGGGAATGTTTTTCAAAGTCAAAGAAGTCGGTCTTAGTCGAACTCTCACTAACCTACCTTCCTAACACAAAAGCAGGAAAGTATTTAGAAATTCATCATTTCACTCATAATACAAGTAAATTACTATTGTGTCATACTGGTCACTTCCAAGCTTCCGACCGTCTCGTCGCCGCGCCGGTACAACTGATGTCGCCTACGCTAATACACGTCCAGACGTCTGGAACTCTTGTCAAATTCATATTTAAGTTACAAAACCTTAACAATGGAGTTCAAGTTACACTGGCCATTCAGTCATATCGCCTACGTCTTCATGTTACTATGGCGCCTTTTTGCTTACTAATTAATAAACCTATCGGTCTTTGACACCCGTTTGTCGATGTTTGAACAATAATTTAGCTTGTAACCGACACATGCTTACGGTAGCCGGCATTTTAGTACAATTTACCATACGTTTGCATGGATCAATATTTCTGATTCAATCACACCAGAATTTGGCTCAGGGACAAATTATAGCTTGATTGATTGAAACTTCTATAAAGAATGTAACAGACGAGATAAACACAGTTAACAATATCCCGAAAATTTTGTCAATTGCTTAACTCATTTGAATTGTGGAAACCAGATTTTTGTTTAGAGAGGGTTGATTAATGGCAAAGGTACTAGTGTAGGCTGTCTTCTACAAGTATGGAGGTCAGACGGTAATTGGTTTTCATCCAAAGTAATTAAACCAAATGTAAATCAGAATATGAGAAAAATAGCGGTCTACCGTCCTGTAGGGATTGGCGAATGAAAGACGGCTGAATGTAGCCAAGATGCAAATGTTGATGTGGATGTGTGGTGTTGCAAGAAAATCGTTTGTCCTGATGAACGAGACTTCATGAAGAAGTGGACTCTCCCCTTATGGGGGAGACAAGGGGAGAGGAAGAACTAAGAGAAAATGAATGGATTGTGTGAGAGATAATATGGTTAAGAAAGAAGTGAATGTTTAGATGACTGCAACCAGAGATGAATGGAAAAAACACATGTTTCGCTGACATGATATGGACTAGGGGCAGGAGGATGATGCTCATGATGATGAAGAAACAGAAAAAGCAAACCCTGGGGCAACTCCGCTAATAATAATGACGATGATGTCTAGTATTGCATATAGTTCATTGAATTAATCAATTTTAGATAGTGTATGCTATGACGGGGTATAGGAAGAGGGAACAGCCAGATTGCTTTTTAAAATTTTTAGTACAGTTAATTAAACTATCAACTATTATACCTGCTGATTTTGTAGTCGTTTCGGAAAAAAAGATTTTGGCCACAATTTCGATAGTAAAATCGTAAGAAAGTCCTAATTTGGCGAAAAAAAAAATTTTTTACACCTCCCACACATTTCTGTTCACCTGTACATTATTGCCATACAAAATTTTTTTTTTCAAAATTAAAACTTCCAGTCGATTTTGCTTTCGAAACTGTGTGAAACAAAACATGCTTTTTCCGAAACAACTAAAATCACCGTGTATAATAACTAAAGATTTGAAATTTTTACGTAGGTATTATTATTATTGTAGTGTATATTAGTATTATTCAATACATAACTGTGTTTTGAAATCATTAGAGTATTGATACAATAGACGTTTGACGTCGCGTGCTAAGCACCAAGGACGTACTCGTACTTAAACTTACGCGTTTGTGGTAATCGTTTCAAGTTTAATATCTTTTCTAAGTCTATGTAAGTAATCTATATTATTATAAAATTGAAAATTACTTGAATATGTATATTGGATATATTACAAAAACGACACTCAAGTCACTTGGAATATGTACTTACGTTAAATTAAATTCAATTTTTTTTTTATAATTCGTAAGAACCTCGATTTCGGTGTGTTCTTTGTGTTAGAAAGATTGAATCAAACTTAACAAAAAGAGTTGGAATATGACGGTATCCCCCGCCCTAATTGAGCAGTTCGACTGGAGAAGTACCTCCGCCGTACAGAATACCGCGGCTAATAATAACCTTGTGTTGTAGAGTAGTAGCCATATCTCACTGGAGAGGTTTTATGTTCTTGGTGGTAAGACCGAGAAACTATGCTTTGTCTTCTGCACTGATAGCACAGTAACTCTCTTAACCTTAACCCTTTATCTTCCCTCCCCCCTCTCCACCCCTCTACACGGTCAGCAGCACGAGTGTGCTTGTCTGACACCTGAGAGGTATAAAAAATTAAGTCACTTCTACGCGTACGTCACCTAGCAATTGATAATATTACAGTTCGCGTCTGTTTACATCTATAGTTAGGTATTTACAGACTGTGTGGCTGTCGTAACCAGTGTGAAGGTTGTGTTTAAGAATCTGAAAGATAAAAAACATGAGCGTTTTGTAGATGTTCTGACGTTATCTAGTGAGAGCCAAGGACACGGCGTGTTTGTAATTGTTGACATTCTAAATGTCAATGTAAACAAATTAACTTAATTACAAATAGGAATAAACCCATATAGAACTCAAACCCATCGGAATTTTTTTATTATTTACAGGTTATCTTGCTAATATTCACATAATATCGCCAGACTAATTACAGCTATTTCAAGTATAAATCTCGAGTTGGGCATAACTTATGTGAAAGAATCAGAATGTTATAATACGTCGGTATTTATTATGTTAAACGCGATAATGAGAATAACATAATATACCTAATCTCAAAACCTCACCTGTTAGCTGCTGGACTCACTGCTGGATTAACAGACAAGAAGTTGGCTGGCACAGGGCAGGTTCGATTTCCGCTTAGTGTAAATATTGTTTATGATGAATATGTATAATACGTGGGTGTTTATAAAAAGGCTATAACTACGTTTATCAGCGTTCTGGAATCCATATCTATTTAAGTCTTTCCACAATCCATTTAAGTCTCAATATTTACTAGTAAATGGCCCCATATATTAAAGAAATAATTGAAAATGTTAAGCAGCATTTGTAAGTCGCTTCAAGTTTATGCCTTGTAGGAAGAATCGTTGGATATGAGGTCTTAACGTGGCCATGACCAGCAATTGTGCCTCGAGATATGTAGGTGACCTCAGTCGAACCTTGGAATTTTCGATTTTTTTGCATTGACATCCTACAAAATAAAATGTTTCATACGTAACTCCGATTTTGTCAGTACGACCTCCGTGGCGCAGCGGCAGTAAGTCAAAGATTACGGGTTCGATTTCTACTTAGTGCAAATGTTTGTATAAATGAATAAGTATATTAGCATTGTTCTGGGTGTTTCTGTGTACATTATCTTAATTCCATAGGTATGGCATAACTCAATTAGCCAAACTATGTTGCCTTTTGGTATAGATAGCGGTGTATAGAATGTTCTATTATACCTGGTTATTTGTCCATGTAATAAATACGAAGTAAGCTTAATAAGTGAACAAATAAATAATTAACGCGATAATATTTAATCACCCATTAAATATTCGGTTTCATCACAACGACGGCGACATGTTGGTTTGCAGTTAAAATAAAAATTATATGAAAGAACGCGTTTAATAATTACTTTCCCACCTTCAATTTATTTTGGGAATAAAAGTAAAATGTAATCATGAATTTATGTAAGTAATGAGTTTTGTTACATTAAAACAATTTATTATGACACCTATTTATTTATTATGTAAGACTTGTATTACTTACTTGTTTTTTTTTAACGTCTGTCATTTGTATTCTTATTTTTAAATCAGAAGAAAACAAATGCAATTTTCAAATACCCACACTCGAAGCCATCTGGAAAGAGAAGGCCGGATTCCACCGGGGTGCGATAGATTTGTCTTGAATTATCTCACTTCCGGCCATCAAAAATCCAAAGACGGGGGGGGGGGGGGGGGGGTCATTTTAATCGATTCGAGTCCGATATGAGCACCACAGGGATTTCGAGGTGACCTAATTCAAAATATTTATTTCATGGTTAATAAGTAGGAATTTTCAATTCAAGTAAATAAATACATCTGTTTTCCATCCATACTTTTAACACATGTGTGCGCATAAATATACATAAGTATATAAGTAAGGCATTGCAGATGATATTCAGGTATTGTTTCCACGGTTGTATAACAGCCACATATCCATGCATACGTTTTGTATGTAATGGAGTCAACATGAGCAATTTACAACATGTTTACGTTGATCTTGGTACAATAGCGTACGACGCATTTAGTTTTTTCAAATCTCAATTACTTTAAACATGTTGGTTGTTGTTAGTGACTGACATGTGCGATCTCCACGTGATTGGAGGCACACGTGCTATTCTTTATCTTTACGGAAGCATTACTAAACTGTTGTGGTAGGTACTATTTTTTTATTTTTTGACCGTATCACGCCTGTCCTAGTGGCCGCCATTATAGATGTTTTGCCTAGAATGATGGTCCTTAATGACGGCATCGACATGTTTTTTCACGCCTCGCTTAAAAGAGCCGGGACTGTAGGAGAAAGGAAACACCTGAGTGGGCAAAGCGTTTCAGGACTATATGGTCCTGTAAAGAAAAGATTCGCCGAATCGTGAGACGGACTAGTTGGAAGAGCTCATCTGAACACACGATATGGAATAGTTAGTAAGGAACCACTGGGGAGGCTATGTTTCTGCGCAGCTGCAGAGGCCCGAGATCCAGGAGTGACCTCAGGGTTAATTCGAATCGCATGTCGTTGAGATGAGAACAGTATTCCACATACGGGCGCATCTGTATCTTATATAGAAGACATCGCTGCTCCGGGGTTAAGAACCGTCTCACCCTGTTCTGCACTCGGAGGTTTCAGGACGCTGTTTTGATGACGCTTTCGATGTTATGTTAAGTTTGCAGTGGACATCCATACCGAGCATTTACTTCGTTAAGGAAAAATATTGTCGATGGTCGTACTTCATTGGGTATGTATACCATCGCTGCTTTATGGACTGTATGGTATGGGTAGCAATGAAATTCAAAATGACCCATTGCGTCAAATAAGCATCTCAGAAAAACATTTTCAAGTAGGTATATTTGTTATTGTATTCACGTATCTGAATATTAATATGTTAGCTAACTACGATTGGAGTAAAAAATATACAATAAAATAGACTGATGAGTTCAAAGTTCAAATGGTCTGGTATTTGTTTTGTATTACTTACATGGTACATTCCATAAGTTTTCATAACTTTTCCATAATACGTACTGATAACATTTACTATTATCTGGCATTTACTAACATTTTTTTCAGACATGGTATTGCCATTAGTTGAAATGAGAACGATAGATTAAGTTTAAGTGAGGAACAGCGTGATAAGAGAACTTTGGGGTACAGTAGAAGATGTAGTGGTCAAGATAGAGAGTGATGTTTAAATGGCATGGACATATTGAGAGAATAGATGAAAGAAATTGTTAGCCAGAACCATATTACTCTCAAACGACGAGCATACCTACCTATATGAAACAATTGTGCAAGACTAATAAGCGAAAGATGTATGCTAAGATAAAAAATAAAGTTTTCAATGTTTACGACCGGACATAAATTTATTGAATATGAGGATTGATTTGTGGAGAACATTGAGTGCAAAATTTGGGAGAAGTGAGGTGAGTCCCGCGCTTGATCTTACTTACAAAGGTTGACTATAGTCATCTAAAGAGGCAATGCAGTCAGTGTGATGAGCACATTCGCATCGGGTATAGGTTTGGAAACACTGTTTATATGTTTGGAAGAACCATGTATGATTAACAGATTATTTTGTTTATTCAATGTGGATTTTGCGTTACTAAAATAGAATATGAATATTTGGAAAAAGAAAAATAAATATGAATATATTAAATTATTAGAAAACGTGAGTTCTGTTGCTAACAATTCCGCAGTTTATAATCTGTATTTTATTATAATCAAATTGTTTTTATACAAATTCAAAAGGCGAATCAGTCCATTGAGACATTTAACTCGTACATCATTGCCCACATTTGAATGAATTCGAACTTTAAAATTCGATCAAATGTTGTAAATCTAGATCATTATCAGTGATTAGACTGATCAGTGACATTCTTTAAAATAGATTTTCAATATCTAAGTTTCGTTATCTCTTCATCACATATCAATTTGACCTCATCAAGACTTATACCTTATACCTACTATCATAAAGTATATACTACAGTAATTTATATTCTCTTCATGTAAATGTTACATAAATATTCTAAATGTATGCTTACAGATTTTATTATTCAATATTCCTATAACATTACAAGTAGGTATAGAATATATCTTTTATAAATTATTGTCTCTCTGATAGTGTCTCCATGAAATGCTATATTTCTTACATTATTTCGTTACTAGAACTCTCACGTTAAATGCTTTACGCAAGCAGTTGATAATATCTAAACAATAATTACATAATTGTATAATTACATAGCCGTCTCATAACATGTGTTAAAATCTATAATTATGACTTTATCTCCTTGTTACACCTTTTCCGTTAAGTAGGTATAAAGATCTTGGCTTGATGTATATTCTTCTTTTAATTCTTTTTCATTCTTGACAGAAATGGTACACCAGCACAATGCCAATGGGTCCGTATTCATTCATCTCAAAAAGGGTCTATCTCTTCTTAGTTACTGTGGCGGCATCCATCCAACACAGGTATCTAGGTTCTTGGTTGTACTGTTTATTTTTTAATCGTGCAAAAATTCCCATGGATGCCCTCCTCCCCCACTCATATTCGAATACTAATACTCACGCCGTCTTTGGGTCTTTAGTTGCCGGAGGTGAGATAGTAGCCAACATATCCCTCACACCCCGGCAGACTCTCATTCGAGATGACACCCCCTGGGTATGGGGAGGCGCACTATGCGCCGCCGCCGCGTTCTACTTCTGTTAGGGTGACAGGCTGACAGGCTACTCCACTCGTCACCCCTAGGCCTGCATTCATGGAGGACGGAGGTCATTTTGCGGGCTCCGACGTCTGTGTCGCCTCCGCTCATCGTGGGCTGTGCGGGTCCGGTGTCTTCTTCAAACTCTTTCCGCCGTCTCCTTCTCGAGCATTACTTGCTTGCAGGAGGAGGCGCCGGCATCCATGAGTTCGCGCATCGTACCATCGCCGTGAGCAATGCTGCAAACGATATAACCCACATTCCTAGGGCCGCCACTAGGACCCGCCTTGACGTCTCCCACGCCGGGCACCCGGTCAGCGTATGCAGCTCCGAGTCCTCGGCCTCGCTCGCATCACAGTGATGTCACTCGGACGTTGGCTCCTCACCAAAGCACTCATGCCCGGTGATTACCTGCGTAAGCTGGTACGAGAGGCTACCGTGTGGCCTTTCTAGCCAGTCCCCCATGAAGGTTCTTGGTTGTACTAAGATACTTTGTATAGTACGTAGTCATTTTTATTCAACATTAGGAAGTCCTCAAAAAGGGTCTAACCCATTTCAGTAACTATGACGGTGTCCATCCAACACAGGTATCATATCTAACACATATATCATTATTTGTTGGTAAATTGTTCTACGTATCTTGTTATTTTTTTGAACCTTACATTTCGCTAAACTTAAACATAGTTTTTATTGGGAATTGTTATAGAAAAGACGGATGGACGGTAAACATTAGTATTCTTTGATACAATATTAGGAAGTTTGTATCACTCGCATGTTTAAATATAAAATATTCATATGTTATACATACACAATACGGCCCTGCACGACATGGTCTGTTAGTCAGGGGCAGTGTGCAAACTCAATGCTATGTTCTACTAAAATTAAGAATTTATAGCTACTTTGAAATTTGACACTAAAAATGACCGTGTGAAACCTTGCCTACAAGTTCGTAAATTTACTGATTGGCAGACGAGGTTCTGACGCAGTTTTCCCTATCGGAGTTGGGATCACACTACTGGAGAGCGAATCCAGTAACTTTGCAAATGTGTTAAGGTACCTTCTTAGTAAACAATGGTTACAAGTGCCTCGATGAGAGGAAGAAGTGTTACAATTAATTTTGTTAAATACGAGTACTGTCCTAATTATATCCAATAACATTTTTTACGAAATATACTTATAGATAAGTCTTCGTTGGTAAGATATGAGTATCACGTTAAAACCAGAAATCGTCGCTTTTTTGATAACGTGCAAAATTCAATAAACTCGTTTTAACTTCCTCGTACTAGACTTACCGACGACCTTGCTAAGCATTCCCTAATTCTAATGACGTCTATTGTGTTTTGATTCGATGTGAACAAAAAACTAATAGGTCTGAAATTGTCTTAGCGTGTGAAATTTTCACAGATCCCATCAATATGGATGAAGTTACGAAGATTATATTCTAAATGTATACTGTAAATTTATTATATAAATTGGGAAAATTAAAAAAAAAATATATTGCTATTGACAAATGATAGCCCAGCTTCGTATAATAAAATGCTCGTAAAAGTCAAACTGAAGCAAATTATATTGGGAAAACTATAAGAGAGCGGATTCTAGCTTTAAAATACAACAAATATTGGTGTTCAGATGAAGA
Source organism: Pelosia muscerda (assembly GCA_963691645.1). NCBI lineage: Eukaryota > Metazoa > Arthropoda > Insecta > Lepidoptera > Erebidae > Pelosia > Pelosia muscerda. The sequence goes on from OY829105.1 coordinate 8,061,802, forward strand.
AGAAGACAGATATGCATCTTTAAAGCTAAACGAATCAAAAGAGGCTCATTTTCTGATCATGGTAAACGTCGTAAGCCGATGTCATCACGCGTCAAAATCGCAGTTAGTGAGCGGTCGACATTAATTAAATAACAGTTGAGTTGTGGAACGAGGCATCGTATCGGCGATTATGTCGCGACTATATTTAGCTAGTAACTCCATTTTGAATGCCACGCACGACGCAGGATGCTGATAAGATATTTGCATACACCTATCATATAGCGCTAACCCGCACCATAAAATATATTAGGCAACTGAACATTTTTGTGTAGTGACTATTTAAAATGCATCCTGCACTGCAGTTACGGAAGATATCTGAGAACAATATGGAATGGACTATGAGGAGCTCGCATTCTATGCATTTAAACATTTAATAATTGCTAAGCCTACAAATACTAAAAATAATGTAGAGTGTAGAATCTCGTACCTAGTTAGGCCAGTTGCTCACTATAAAGATAGTAGCATGGAATCTAAGGAAAAGTTCGAATATTAAAGTATCGAAATAGTAATAAGTAGGTACAAATAAGATGTTTTGATATCGACATAACACGGGCTGCAATGAAGCAAGTGCTCAAGTAAGCGATCAGCCTTGGTGCGTTTGAAATCTTACTGCGGGCGTGACCACGTTGTTCAACAAATGATATCATACCAACACCAGACGATTACGTAGTAATCAAAACCAGTTACTACAACTACAGATTGCGCGTTACTACGTTGAATAATTTGAAAACTTGTACAACCATTACATTCTATGTTCTATGTTAAGAGTTATTTGCCTATTTCAAAGCAGCGTTGAACACAGTCAAAATACTAATCGCCTCTCTAGTTTTTGAGGTAGCTGGCTGTTGTTAGAGGATCACGGTCTACTGATAATTGTTGTCTAAATATTTACCGTTCCGAGTACATTGAAACTTATTCCAGTCTCTGAGCCTAATTTTCCGTCTAACGTTTTATAGATAATAATCACTTTGACCATCATTTCAATTCTGTAACAAAATGTTATTTGTTCACGTTTTAGTGGTTGGTTAATAATAAGGTATAATAAAAATGTTTTTATTACTATCATCTATGCTGCTTCTTTAACTGGAATGTTATTAATTCGATATTATTTACAAATGTTTTTTTTTATGAATCAATCATTTTGTCTATCTTAATCCACTGCTGGACATAGGCCGCTTCCAATGTTGACCGGCTTTGACCTGTACAATAGGTTCCATAAAATACTTAATTATTTAGTATTTCTTCAATTCATCATATTACCAGTAAGAAGTATTATCAGTATTATGTTCATCTTTATCCTAGCGTTAATCCCAGTAGCATCCGAAGCTTTCACCTCGAATTCTGAGGTCCGCCTTTTCTAGTCTAATTGCGGGTGTGGCTGCACCTCGATATTTTCCTTCAAGTGACAACCATCGGAACTCCGGTGATTGAGTATTGCAATTAGGCTACATATTGAATTTTTTGAGTTACGACTACGGTAACGACTACTATAGATCTCCGTATGACAGTAGGGTCCGACGGCTAGACGTGCTCCCCGAGGCACAATCAGACTAAAGGAAATAGTCATATTCAGTCATATAAATATTCGCACTGAGCTAGGATCGAACCAGAGCTCTTTGTGTAGCGTTTGCGTTACCGCCACGCCATAGAGGCTGTTAAACATTGAAATAAATATTTTGAAACAAATAAACATAAATTAAACACATACACACATGTTTGGGAGACGTACAATTTTATTCCCATGGCCTAAACCCACGCCAATCGTTAGATTCAATCAATTCCATTCCAACAGATTACTGGTGCATTGTACAGTCTGACTAAGCAGCTCTTGCGTCTTCTCAATATCCGAAAAGATCCCACACAATTCAAATAAGTTTTAATATATAAACGTTACTACAGTCTTGTCTAGTTGTACTAAACATTCTTGTGTTTCTTCAATTCTTTTAATAATTCATAGCATTCCTCCATTGACTGCCTCATAATCACAATTACCTGAAGTTCAACTACATTTTTGGTTTTAATACAACTGCACATCTTATCTTAAACATCATAACAAGGTGTCATAACGTATTAATACAACTAATAAACAACAATTTGACACTGTAAGTTTCTACGATGTAGCCTACTTCAAACTATTACTGTAAGTATGTTTATTAAATTTCAGCAGAACTACTGAATAACAAAAGAACAATTGACTAATATTTATCATAATCTTAATACAGTGAACCCTTTTCTTTCACCTTCTCATCAATATATCAGCTAATCACTACATCATGTCATCATTTTTTCGTAAGTCCCGATTGCATTCAAGGCCATGGTCTCGAGGTCTGAGGTCCGTTTTCAGGGTAATCAATGTGAAATGCACAAAGTCTTAAACTAGGGTTGTTGGGACATAAGTTACCATAAGCATACGATAAACATTTTAAATCTTATTTAGAAAATTGAAGAATTGGTAGAAAACTTGACATTTGTTTTATCCCAATCTCAAAAATGTTATGTGTGTCTACCGGCAGTAAACTTTTCGATTTTTTCATTACAGATACTTTTTTCATACCTACATTATTTTCAGATATTAATGCTTCGGGTCATTAATTGCCAAAACTAAGGGTACATAATATTTATATAAAGTAATAGATGCTTTATTTCGATGTGATGAAATTTAGTTATCACGTAGAACTTTAAATGTGGATTATTCCTTTTAGTCCAGTTTATTATGACATAAAATAGATTAAATTATTTTAAAGTTACGGTATACACATTAATGATTTTGTGTGTTTACAAATACTTGTAAGAAAAGATATCGTTAATATGTTTATCAATAGAGTTTTAGTAGGAGTCGTAACTTCATCGGTGACTTCCGTGTCACGTCATCGGACCACACAAGTGGCGCGCGCGCAGGTAAGCCTCCCCGAATGATCCTCTATATAATAGCCCTAGTATCCTCCATTCGATTGTATTAATCGATTTTATTAATTAATTATATCCTCTCTTTTTTATGAGTCAATAATAATTGTGCTATAAGAGTTCAGTACAGATAAGTCGATTTGAAATTCAATAAAGGATGCTGCTGTCAAGTATGGTTCAAATCGTACATGCCTTTTTTGTTGCATGTATATATGACAACTAAAAACATTGCACGTTTAAGGTCTTTCGGGAGATCATTATTTGTTTTGATCGTAACAGTAAAAGTGAACTCACTGCTACTGTTGTTGGTCATCAATTTTCTGCATTACTCTATGTCCAGAAACACATTTTCTAAAAATCGCAATTCCTCATAATATCAATAATATACTAGTGTTTGGTAGACGGTGTGTATATCATATGAGGAATGCACACAAGCCACATAACTATTGAAGTTTTAAACAGTGAAACATAGGTTTAAGCGGTTTCTTTGACGAAAATCATACAAATCTATTAAGTTTTAATTTTAAAAGGAGCAGGTAGTAAAAAATATCTTACCGGTACCGCTTCGGTGTCGGCATCGATCAAAGTACCAAGATACTCCCACGACACTATTTATAAAATATCAAGAGATTTTTTAAGGTTTACAACTCTTTTTGTTGCTCCTCGTATGTGACTAGTGTTCATTTGTTTTTTATTACTACAGTGCAGCAGTAAGAATAGAGTAGAATAGCATTAACATTGAATTGTGGTACTCTCGAATACCGACACAACAATAGAAGCAACCAGGATGGAGAAGGCTACTTGAGTTTACGTTGCGAATCCTTAAGAATCGCTCGGGATTTGAACAATTTTGATACCTGTGAGAGACTTTTTGGCATCCTATTTCACTTATTATGTAGATAGAAGCATGCCATTTAAATTTGTATGTTTTTTTAACATAGTTGTAAACGCAATGATATATTAGTTCGAAGTTTTTAAAGGTTTTTGAACCGTATGAATAATGACTAAATTCCAAAGTAAGGCGCATCATCATAAGCCACAATAAAATAAGCCACGCTTACTAATCGTTGCAGGTTAAAACCGGCTACAAATGGTAATAAAATAAAGGTATACACATACACGTGAAGTGTCGAAACGCAGTTCTCTCTTTCCGATATAAATAGTGCGAGGCGAGGCGAGGCGAGCGCGGCGCACTGACCGACCATCGACAGCGATCCCGGTAATCGGGCGAATGTTTGAGTTTCTCTATTTTCAAATCGGATGACTGCGAGTCCCTAAACGGAAACAGTGGCAACGCGCGCGTTTACGTTATTCGCAGTGCGCGTGTAGCTCGCACTGGGATAGGTTAACGCTCGTTACGCGGATGGTGTGCGGGAAGGGTATCGCTCGATCGGTTGGCCGTGTGAACGCGCCGCGTTAATTGGCGTGCCGAGTGTCCGGCTGTCTTCGCGCCACGCGCCTTCGCTTGCTGTTCATCTTCGCCCGTTTATATTTGCATTTAGAACAATAAAATATTATTTAATTGCAGGTCAAACATACCTTGGCTATTTTTAACCAGTTAAGAGTAGACTATTAAAATCGTAGACGCATCAGCGGAACTTCATTTTAACAGAGCTTAGTGAATATAATAAATAAAAACTATTGACTATGAATTTGGTAAATAGGCACTTTAAAAGCAATTTGTTATCAGCGCGTTCGCTCTCGTTATCGATGTCGTTGTAACTCGAACAAGGCCGCCGATAGCACACCGCACTCGTCCTGTTTGGTTACAGCCACCACTCGTATCAGCATAGGTACCATCTGTCGCGTTCCTAATAAGTTACTGTAATACCTATATATAAGTAATAGGTACCTATTTAGTTATTCATAGAAAACAAATATAATATTATTTTATTGTGTCGTATGAAGGCCCACAGGGTCAAGTCAACATCACCTGCAAGACGGTACACCTGCCGAATGACGATTGATGTGCAAGGCTCCCCTTAGCACGAAAAACTATCGAATTCGTAATGTAAAGGTATCGAGAGAACGGAGAATTGCGATTGGCAGCCCGCCTACACTGTGAACCTGTTTGTGTGTGAAGCCCGCCAATCGTAGCGCACCATTCTCTCGATACCTTTTCATTACGAATTCGACAATTTTTCGTGGTAAGGACAGTGATGTGGGACAGCAGTCGTTCCTGTAAATGCAGAGTAAATAAACTCCAGACTCAGAGGTAACAGCCACATGTGTACCTACTGGGAACAACGTTGAGATAATTTATTTATAATAGGTCTTTACATTTATGAAATTGTCGAAATTTTCTTACAGATTCATGAGTTCGTTATTCCTGTAATTTAATAACTATTTCCATTATTTATATTTGAAAGTTGATTCCAAGATTTTACAACTCTGTATTAAATTTTGTTTTATTGACCGCTTGATAAATTAAATTCTCTCTTATAATGCTCTGACTAATATACCTTTTAAGGATATAATTCTACAAAGTAACCGTCATACATAGCTCGTAGAATAAGCAAACTGAAGTATAACAGTAAGCTCGCCACATCTGTCTAAGGACCAATAGACTGTCCAAGAAGTAAACGAGTTCTGGACAGGAGAGCGCGAGAAAGCAAACGGAAGGTGGAATGACAACCCGAAAAAGTGGCTGGGATGTACTGAAGTGGTAGGTGAACGGGAATGAAGAAGAGATCTATGTCCAGCAGTAGACTGCGATAAGTTATTTGATTGAGTATGATTGTCGGATTTCAGACATTAGAAAATCGCCAACATAAAACAAAAAAAAACAGAAATTTAAAAAGTATTATTCAGAACTATCTGATGAATTCCTGTTTATTGCTAAGGTTGTTGAACTGTCACTAGTGACAGTGATACGTTTTTCGTGTTTTTGTCTTTTGTTTGAACGTAACTAGTCCATCGTTAATTTGTGTCAGTAACTTTGTAGGCGTGTGTTGGTATACAATTACATTCGCCATTTCCAGACAAGCCTCTTTCACAATCAGTAGTTTTGTTTACCATGTCGTGTTTTGGTTAATTAAATAAATATGCTTATATACCTACTGTTTCATATTATTGAATTTTGCTCTTTTTCGTCCTTAGGTTGTTAGTCCCGGTCGCATCTTACAAAGCTAAGACTGTTTTGAATTTCTGTCGTGTATTTTACGCTTACATTGGGCAACAGCATTTAACTAATTACCCTCATACTACATCGCTGGGAATCCTTTTACTCACATAATGACATTCACCAAACGTCCAAATGTTGCAGGTCTAGATGTTTTTTAACATAGGCAGTTATATGTTTTGTGCTATGCTTGATTCCTGGTGGCAGTGTTCGGGAAGTTACACAGCGTCTTCTCGTCCAAAATACCTCAGTGCTTATAGACGTAAGTTTTTAATCAGTGTGTATTGCCAGTGATGACTTATAGCGCCGAGATGTGGACCCTCACTATGGGCCTCATAAGGAAGGTCACACAGTGAGCTATGAAAAAGGCCATGCTCGGAATTTCTCGACAAGTTTGAATCTGAAATGAAGAGATCCGTAGATGAACGAAGTTACCCACATAGTCCACTAGGTTAGTAAGCTTACGTGGCATTGGGCGGGGCACATAGCAAGAAGAATAGATGGCCGTTGGAGCCGATAAGACTTCGAATGGAGACCATGTCTGGTAGATGAGGCGAAGGACGGCCCCCCATGGGATGGACGGACAACATAGTCAAAGTCGAGGGTCCCTATTGGATGGGAGGGGCCTATGTTTAGCAGTGGATGTCCTATATCTGAAATGACGATAATAATATACTTTTACATCTTTTACATTTATATGGTAAATAAAGTTACTGTACAAAAGTAATCTATTTACTGTCTACAAATCTTAATCTAATACAATTGTTAAAGTGACTAAGTACGCGTATTACCAATTTTTTGACAGTTATTACAAAGGCTGATGATAAACACGTACTTGGATAAGACTAAGTGGAGTTATAAATATTAATGAAGTATTTATGTCAATATAATTGATTGATTTGATTAGGATTGTTTCTTTATCTGATTTGCGATTTGTTAAAGGAAATGTCAATTATGTAGTTATCATTGTGGTATTTTCCGAATGTTGCTACGTGCGCTTTTGCGCATAATATAACTAACAATGTCTAATTATTACATTTCTGATGATAATACACGCAGGCTAGAAACATAATCATATCTTTCGAGAATCAAAATTATATTTTTTGTCAATTATATTATTATTGACTATTTTCGGTGTTTCGTCTGAGGGCCACTATACCTACCGTCGTAAATAGATCGCAATCGCCAAGGTTACTGATACAATTAGTTGAAGTTAATAAAACATAATCTGGTTGAAAATATTTGGTTCTTGAAGTATATAATAACAAAGGCATTAAAGTCGCTATAGTGTAGGTGGTCATGTGGAAAATAACTAAGTGTTATTCCTTCGTATGTGTATGTATGGAGACTATGACGCAGCGTCTGGGCGCGATCGGGATACGAACAATACGCCTTATGAGGAGATTCCAGACCTACGTGTAAAAAATAATATGATAGGAGTTCAAGAATAAAAAAATATGACCCAGTTTTGAAAGAAGAAAATAAAAAAGATTTATATATTTTGGTATGAATAACATATAGTTTATTAACCGCAGGTATGGCGCGTTAACTTCTGTAGACAAGATTATTTCGGTATTTTCGTTTTCAACGCACAATAATACATGTAGTTGAGTTCTCCATATACTTCCCAAAACATTTGAGGAGAATAAACTTTATCCTAATGATATTTTGCATCAGATCTGAACGCGGCGCCTCCTGTAACTCGTTAAACGGGTTAGAGGAGGCGCTACGCTCAAAACAGTCACAGAGAGCATTATTATAATTCTTATAAAGTGTCCTTATAACCTGGGAGTGTTACCATTCTGTTGCCGATCACGAATGCAAGATAGCCATTCAGTCATACTCAATATCGTATGGTTAAATGAAGTAGCAATTATGAAGACACTGTGCCTTACCAAGAGAAGTAGTGGTTAGTACACGGTGATCCCATCCCAATTGTGTATTTTTGTCAACTTATGAACTCTTATAACACCCGAGGCATCATGCATCAATGGAAGAGGTAGAAAGAAAGAAAAATATGTAAAAAAAAGCGAAGGCGAACACTCTCACAGACTTGTAGAATACAGCATATGGATAATTAATTAAATATAATTAAATATTACTTATTCATTTTATTAATGTTTAAGTTTAAGTAGTTAAGTAATAAACAGCTTTCAGTACTGTTCTGTTAATACTTTTCATATAACGACGTAGGAACTGTGTACTGTCTGAATTCTGATTTGTTACTCCCTCTTCCGTATTTTATGTCCACAGATTTATTTACACACGAAAAATCGTAATGGCCTTCTAGTACCTACTATTGTTTTTTTTCATTTTGAATAATAACATAATGGAATAATTCTATCACATATATTCTTATACATATGTATTGTCATAAGATAACAGTTATCAGATGCAAAAACTGTATACAAAACCTTCCTAAATCAATGCTGAATTTATTATTTATATGAAGGAAACACAAAGGTCAAACGATTCCGAGGCAAATGTTTTATCACGTGGAAGTTGTAAAACGGTAATTAGCTGTAGGTACAGTATTACTGTGTGGCGCGCTAAGAAATATAAATAATATCGTATGTTAAGTTGCGTATGTATTCTGTACTATTATGAAATTATAAATTAGTTGTGTTTGTACATGGAATTTTGGAATAAACACTTGGGTCATGTTCAAAGTGGTGTGGATATAAGTAATATGTGGAGAGATGATAGTAATATAGTAGAAAAGGTCCAAAATACGAATGTAGAGGGCTTTAGGAGCAGAGGTCGATCCAGGAAAATAATGGACGGATTGCGTGAAAGAATCTTCTGAGAAAGAATATAGAATTGCTCGAACACAATATCTATGACAAAGAAGGGAGTGACAGAGGAAAAAACGTTTGACAGGAATGTGTGGAGGAGAATGACATGTTGTGCCGACTCCTATTAATTGGGACAAGGGCAGGGAGTTGGATCATGTTCAAAAACATATTTTTGGGAATCTTATCTATTAGTTTGTTTACAAGGGATGCAAAAACTATTAAACTACTGAAAATATTTTGATACGAGTTCATTAGACAGATCTTATAAAGATTTAAAATACTTCGTATGTTTGAAGGCAATTGGTTGATTAGAATGGAAGCGTTGACCAAAACTTGGGATAACTAACATACACGTGCGCGGAGCCGCGGGCTTCGCTAGTACTAAATATTTATGGTTAAAATTTTCTATGTCAGATATGTATGTAATATGTACAATGTTTGTGTGAGTGCATGTGTGCATGTAATGAGCGTCATTGAGCGAATATGTGAATATGAATATGTGCAACTAGTTGCTGGCTAGCCACTTGAAATAAATTTATGATTATTTTGAAGCGCCGTGCCAACGCGTCGTTCACAGAAGGATGGAGATCCATAATGTAAGATGAAAGAGCCAATTGTATTGGATGTGCGATAATCTTATTCAACAGTACGTACACAAAGGCTCATGACTTGCCAACATTCGTTTCACGTTATATAGATGAGTATACACTGTTTGCATAATATTTGAAGCTGGAAAATTGTTTTGATAGCGAATATTTTATATAAGAAAGAACGGTAATTTATAGCTTGTTTTAAATATGGAGCAAACGAGTCCTTAAGTGGAGAACGCGAGAAGGCAAGCGGAAGATGGGACGCCCCCTAGTCAGATAAACTGATGACTTGAAAAAGATGATGGGACAGACTTTATGTGGATTGCGGACGATGGGGAACAATGGCGCACATTAGCAAGCAACTATGTCTAGCAGTAAACTGCATTAGACTAATTGATTCATTAATATAAATATAAAATGTTATTTTTCTGTCTTCTTCTGTTGAATCGACGAGATTTTTATTCCTAACTACTGAATTACCTTCTCGGAGACAAACGTTACATTTTCTCAAGAATAGGGTTTAAATAATTTTATATTTCTTTCTAACAGTAATTATATTATGTGTCAAGTCAATCTGAATCAATTAGAATAGTTAGCAGTAATATGATTGCGAATAACGTGAAGCATTATTTGTGAAAATTAATCTGAATATGTTGAGTGCTTACTCAGTTTAATTTTCTGAATGAGTGCTCTGAGATATGTAGTTAATATTGTTGATTGAGTAGGTGCTAAAGGGAACGTTAAAAAGTCTGAAATTAGTTAAAGTACATACTATTTTAATTAATATTAACTACTAAAAATACTGTCATTTTCTATAGGTTAGGTTAGGTTTTTTATTTATTTTGATTCATTGCAGAAGTGTTTTTATAATTCACTATTTTCTTATTCTACTATTTTAAAATCGACCAATTTCATTTATTGCCACATCCAAAATTATATATTTGTGACTGAATTAACGGTATGCAATTCTGTTATAGTTTAACGACGAAACTAACATTTTGTGTATAAGAAGATCAGCAACGGATGTCAATGTTCGTTTATATGTAAAAGCTATAAGTGATATTGAAGAAGTATTGAATATTTTACCTAACTTTCTTACTGGAATGAAAGTGCACCCACGCGGGAACGACAATGCGTCTTTGTAGAAAGGAGTTCAATTGACTAAATACGAACAATGTTGGTGTTGAATAAAAATGAGTATTTATAACTACCTAGTTAAGCCTTCTTGTCTGTCTCTAGGGTTGTTTGTTCTAGTAAAAAGTTGAACTCATCGTGATCTTTGGCGGTGCGTTATCATTATCATCTAACTTCTTGAAACCTAAAGGGAAGACTTCATCAAAGCATTGTCTGTTTTAGTTCAAGATCAAGTTATTTGATGTAGTATAATATATGTTTAAGTATAATAAAATAATACATAACTAAAAATGTAAAAGATCAAAATGAGTTCGATGGCAGACGGTACCCATTTGCAAATCACAAACTGAACTGCCATCAAAATAGTTTTAATTTTACAACTGATCTGGCGTAGATGGGGAAAAACTAGAACCCGACTACGGATTGAAAAATCACTTTCTAAAATGTTTTAAAGGAGAAAATATCAAGGACGGCCCGTGATTGTATGCCACTTACTTCTAATAAACAGTAGGAATATTCAAGTCAAAATTGTTTTTATATATGGCAAGTTATATTATTGTTAGCTATAAATAGCCTATAATATCGACTAGCTAATAACTTAGGTAAACATGTTTGAAATGTGCTCATTAAGTTTTCATTTGACACCCAAAAACAACCAAGCCATATCAATGTAATCGACATTGAAAAAAAAATTCTAGTTCATGACTGTACCTATGCATTAGATCGAGCCACATACAATTTAATGTGACGTCACTTATCCTATAACCAGTGGACAGTGAAGACGTTTCAAATGATATCTCATTTATCGAATCCCGATTAATACTTAGTTTGTTGGTAATGAGTGAACAAAAATCATAAACCATCGCCGTAATCGTCGTCGGTCATAGGGTGAAAATAGATATATCTAAGCGCTGAAACATTTTCGTAACTTTGCAGACAACATGCAGAGGAATCTGCATTCTCATATACGATCACATTATGCGTTAGACTTCATGTGTAACGTCTGTCTCATGCCCGGGTTTTCCTGCATATTTGATATATTTTTTTATGAATACGAGGAAATAATCAGATGAGAACTTTGATTGAATGGTTGCAGTCCTTCGGTTTTTAGAACGCTTCCTTCGAAGCCTGTGTTCTTCATACTGTTTCATTCATGCTGCAAACTTTTTTTTTGGTAATTCACACGTAACAAGTAATAAATATGAATACTCACTATCTTTTTTCCTTCCAATTAGTTATTATATTATATTAAAGGGTACCTACGAATTTAACAATTGGATTGTTCTCTGGATAAATAGGTAAATGATTTATACATCAACCGAACGTATTAAGATAACAATGGCAATGAGATTAGAAATCATTACTTTCTATACTGTGTAAAATTTCCTATTACGCAATAGCATTGCTCAAACACACTCACGTAGTGTGCGATAAGCGCATGTGATGTTATACCTGTACGTACTCACTAAGAATGTTTCGAATATCTTTGTGTGAGACAAATTCACGTTTAGCATTTATAAAGAGATTGTCCAATACAAATATGTAACATTCTTTATGATTTCATGTGAAACGTTCACATTTTTTGTACTCTCATTATCATAAGAAAATGGATACTACATTGGGTACCTATGGTAATTCATTATTTTACTTAGTTATCATGTCTGCAGTTATAGCCCAGAGTGCTTTTTCATATACATTTTACTCCTCAAGAGGTTTATTTTATATTTTAAGGTTAACGACTGTCAATCTCGAAAGCGATAGGTATAGCGACTAGCAGGTTGACTTGATAGTGAGGTCAACCGAAAGACCTCCAATCGGTATCTATCAATCAATTAGCCCATCGAAATCCACTGCTGAACATATACCTCTTCCAACATTGGAAGGCTTTGGCCTATTATTTCCACGCTAGCCAGAGAGGTTGATATAGAGTTATTTCGAGTTTTCGTTCTCTCGCAGTGATTGTCGTCTGTCTGTACACTCTTCGGATGAGATGCAGTGGCTCACCACCGAATACAATCAGTTTCGGTATTATATATTAACTTGAATATTAATTTGAAAGACAGAGCGTCCAAAAAATACAGGAAATTTTCTTTCAGTCTTCTTTTTTCATTTGGAGGTTTTTTGGCCTACTAGAAGGCAAACGGAAGGTAGGGCGCCCCCTAGCCAGATGGACTGATTACCTGAAAAGGCGGCTGGGACCGACTGGATGCGGACGGTGGAGGATAGGGAGCAGTGGCGCACATTGGGAGAGGCCTATGTCCAGCAGTGGACTGCGATAGGCTGATTGATTGATTGAGGTAGGTCTTCTATGGTATCTTAATTTTTAGTCTTAACATTTCAAATTTCAGTTTGTCAAAATGAACTGCAAACTTATAACATCCTACTTATATTATAGTAATATTCGAAATAAATAATATGAAAGTTCCTGGAGATGTTTGTGTATTTGTTACTCAATACCCTACTAAATGGATCTGGCTGAAATCAGATTCTGAGTCTAGTTAGATTAGAGGCTGTAATAGCACATTGACTTCTTATTATGGGTAATAGTTCCCATATGATACGGGGATGATATCAAAATTCTATACGGGCGAAGTCATAAGCATCAGCTACAAGTAAATTAATACCTTAATTTTGTTTCTCGTAACGCAAATACAGTCATTACTGCATCCACGTAATGTAAAACAAAACATAGAAATCATAAAACCACAATAGAAGTGCGAAAAAATTCTTCGGTCGCGGTGATACCGATAATTGAGTTGTGTGCGTTATCAGTTACGTGTGTAACAATTAACTTTGCTGTTACTGACATGAGTACGCGCGCCATACAAACTGATATAATAACTAGCAAGGTCTTTATTACAAGAAATATATAGAACAAAATAACTCGTCCTTTTAGAAATAGTCACCTAAATTAAACTTTGGAAAGGAGTTTAGGGCACCGTGTTTCAGAGTACACGTTAAAAGTCGGTACTCAGTCTGTTATGAGTAGTCGTTAGATCAAGGCGAAGGCCTATGCGAGCCTTTTGAACTCTGTCAGTTATTGGCCATTAACTAACCTCAACTTGGGCTGGAAAGATAGATGGCAGTTGCTCTCAGCATAGCCGAATAAACCAAGCCATATCATATTCAGCCAGAGCTCACTGAACAGATTTTAATATTGTTAGTGGAAGACCCAGGGCTTAGGTTGACACTATTCTGTTGGACAGCACTGAAACTCTCTTTACCTTTATCCCACGACTCCCTCCCCTACAGAGTCGGCAGTACGATTGTACGGGAGAGAGTCGTGGGATCCTCTGGCGTGTACTTTTATGCCACCCCTAAGTTGTATAAAAATATTAGGTAAACGGACCCTGAACTCTAAGGTTGAAGTACTCGGATGTGAACGGGACAGGTACAAGGGTGATGATGATGGAAAAATAGTAGAACGAGTGAGTGTGTATGGAGCTCTACCAAGGTCTAAGGCACAAACCGGTACACCTTTACAAGCAGTTGGGAAGTCAGTCAGGTGTTAGTCGCTCCTACTTATATTCATACCTGTAAATGCCTGAAGGGGTAGGTAGAAGTTTGCTAGAGTGAGTATCATCTTAGAATGCTTTTATCTTAGAATGGATTTTTAATGAGCAAAAAAAATATTGTGTGTGGAAAAGGAAAAGTCATTGGATTAAGTAATTGCATTAATTCAATGACTTTTGCTACGGGGTTATCTTATCTAATCGTCTTTCCTTCGTACGACTTTCACATTAAAAAATGCGAAAGGAAAACGTAACTTTTAATGAAAATTGTCTCACGGAGTATCCGATATCATTTAAGTACGTAAACATTGGAGAGTGTTCGTACTGCGGTACTGTGGTGCGTTTCACCGTTGTCGACATAACGCGATCTAATTCGAAAGCGATATGCCTTTCACCTTCCGACCGACGGTTGGCGCCGTGCGTTATGCTAGATCTGAATACGGTAATCAGTGGTGCGAAGGATTAACTCCGGAACAGAAGACGTAGACAATCATTTAGGAGGTGTAAGTGAATCAAATTTTAAAGTCTAAAGGAATGATTACACTTCCGCATGAAATATATCTACATATAAACACAGGTCTTTGATATGATTTATTATTAACAACCACAAGTTCCACATTATACAAGTCATTAATTTTTTTTTAATGTACGTTAAGGGGCACACCTATGTGATCCATTGGCAGGAACTGCACGGTGACCAGCTTATTTCTCTGTTCTGACTCCTACGTGTTGACCCCTTGTAATATTTCGTTGCGGTAGTCCTCTTGCTCCAATTTGCTTTGCTAGGTCTGCATAATATATTCTTGTTATAGACATTTATTCAGATGTTAATTCTCTCAGTTTTAAAAATTAAAAATTGATAGTTTTTATTATGTGGTAAATAGAAAGGGACTTTCTAGCCTGTGCGTCTTCACGCTGCCCGGAAATCGGAAGATTTTCTGGGTGACAGAATATCAGAATTAACTATAATAATAATAAATAAAGGTAACTATAATAATAATGTTCAGCATAACTCACTCAAACGATGATACACATGATAGAAAAGGCAATTCGAAGCGATTCTCATGCTCGAGATTAATTCGGTATTGTAGTGAGATATTACATAACAGGTAGCGGGTGCTCCAATTGTAAAAGGTATTCGCTGGTTCCCACGATATTCACGGGTAGGACGATTCAATTTTTCACATGTTTTTACCCCAAGAGAATCCTTCGTCCTTGTTGGCAGTTGGCTATGTAAGTCAGGTGACAAATGACGAAAAGGCCTTCACGGTGTTTAAATAAGTTATCACACTGTATAAACTGTATTCCATAGACACTGTTTTAAGTAAGCTCAACTAAATTTTTCAGTACTTTTAAAGTTCTTATCGTATCTTAAGAGTGGGTTCACGTTTTCACCGGGGTTGGAATTCATAACCATTTAATTGCAAATCCAGCTACTTATGATTCAAGTAATAATAGTACTCGTGATTCAAGAAATAATAGTATAATTACTAACAGTAATGTTTACCATTTAGAAAGGTAAAAGTAATAAATTTTGACAAATAGGACCACTTCACAACAAATACATCACCTAACTTGAGAAATGAGAAGTGTTATCTGCCAAGATATCGCCGCAAATTAATGTAGATGACAATATATACAGTACTTACGGTAGAAACCAGTTGTTTAATGACAAACAAGATTATAAATATTGAACTTAAAGCTATTTAGAGCATTAATTTATTAATGTATTAGAAGAGTCTCTCATAGAAAATTTTCAATCAGGTTTGAATTAGTAAGTACCTACTGCAGATATTCTTCAACCTACAGAGTTTCTTCCTGAGACTGATCAAAACAACAGTACTAAGTGAACACAGCTGTATTGTGAATCTAAGGCCTGTATTATGGTGGTCAAACTCTTTTCTATCTTGTTTCTCTCTTGTGTCTAGTTGAAGTTTACCTTCAAAATAAGTTAGGGGCTGCTTTCGTTCTTGACTCACCCAAGGTTGGTAGCACTCGATTTTTTCCATCATCGTTAATAACAGAAAAATTACATGGTTTAGTTTATAATCATTTATTTATTCTTTCTTCAAATTAGTACACACTTTACAATTGTACCTCTTTTCTCTTTGCTACTTTGGACTTTAGTAACAAAACACAAAAAAGAGCGAAAGTATAAAGAACATGTCAAATTAAATGAACTGCATTATAACATAGAAGTTGAGAAAACTTAAAGCGAAGCACTGACCAACTTATTTATAGTTCATTTTTAGTGGTGTGCAAACGCTTCCGTAAATACGTTCATAGAATCGATGTACTCGCGAGTACATCTGTATCGTCTAATTATAGCGCGATGTTTGACTTTGACGTCGTTCTCGATGTAACTCATTGTTATTAGAATATGACACGATTCGTTGAAAATTCGCGTAGGCAGATCTGACGCGTGGAAAATCAGTTGACAAGGTCGGAACACTCGAACACAGAGCACAGCTATAAACAATGGCAATTTCAAACAAACTTTTAAAGGATAAACGAAGGTAAGCCTTTTTTCTCGACAGCGTCGACAGTTTGTGGATGACTTCTATTGGATATGAAACCCGCTAATAGGAAAACTGTTATGAGGATAGAATAGTAATAAAGAAAATTCAATGCTACGCCCTTCCCTATAATTATAAGTAATTGCTAAATATGAGATTTCATTAAATAATATACCTTACACAAGATAGGTGGACAGTGATATATATCAAAATATTTTTTAGTTCTCATTCGTACCATTTTTAGTTCAAGACGTTAATACGAACTATAAATATATTACCGTCTGTTACTGGAGTATATGATAGACGAACTGTGTGACGGAGTAGCAACAAAAATAAAGTTTTTATAGATGTGTTTATTTACGCGATTACAGCTCATTTAGTTGAAAATAAATCGCAGCTAACGGACGACCTTATCACAAAATATTCACACATTTAGCGATTTGTTTTTGATATTGACAGCAATTTTAGTGGCAATGTATAATGAGCACGTGTCGTTCAATCAACATAATTTACTTAAGTGTATTTATTAATTAATCGTGGCAAGTTTAATCGAAGACATTGGGACACTAAAACGACTGACGACCCACAAATGACACTTTATTGGTTTTAATCGCTCTTTAATGCGTTGTGCAATGCGCTTGTATCCGCTATGATCGGTACTCGATGTTTGTTTGTTGAAAACGCTGATATGAATTCTTAGGCTGTTTTGTTTTATAATAGTCAGACTCAATTGTGTTAATAAAATATTAATGTTAACAGAAAGAAGAATAAAGGAATTTGCTATTCGACAAATGTGGGCTGCTAAATTCAACTTCCTCTTTTTTATTGTAGATTAGTTAAACGATAAAATTTTCAAGAGTTCCTTGGGGATATCAATATTTGTGATACTCTTCTCCAAGGAACTTTTTATAGTATTCGCGATAACCTGAAAATGGGATGTTTCAGTTAAATGAATAACATATTTATTTATACCAAGAAACACAATGCTTAAAAAACATTGAGAATTAAAGCGATATTGATGTAAGTGGTGATGATTACTCAGGATAATTATGCAAATAATAACAATAAAAAAATGCATAGCAAATGTGTAACTTCAACATTATCCTCAACTGAAAAGAAATCTCATTTTTACCAAAATAGATAGGTCACAAAACTGATCCTAGAAGTCCGAACCGGATGTTTAAAAAAAACATTATCAAGGATACAGGAAAAGCAAGCGTTATCTGTTGAAACTAATAATAATAATATAATAATAATAATAATAATAATAAAGCCATTTATTCCATATTTCTACAATATTGTGCTTAGTGTTTCTAGTTTAATGTTAGTTTTTAGTATGACTTATAGTTAATGTTAGTAAGTATGGTATGTAAGTATTACGAAATATGGACCCCTGTTTGGGTAAAGGCCTCCTCCATCTTCTTCCATAACTCCCTATCTTTGCCTGACTGTAACCAGTCGTTTCCTGCGGTAAACTTACCTGTTGAAACTATTATTTTATAAATAACGCAAAGGAGTGCACCGAGTGACTTTTTTAAATTATTGAAGAATAGACTCTAGATTGACTAGGATAACATTCAGCACCTAAGCATACTTTTGAATGATTCTGAAGGGATTAGGACGACGAAAAATTATAATTAAGAACGCATTGCAAAGCATGCAGGGTTAGTAATAGCTAGTGTGTCAATATACAATGGAAAGGAGGGTATTTGTAGCTTGCGTGTCACGTTATTGGCACAGCTGTTGCTAAGTGACGGTAAAACCAATCTAGATATCGATTCGATTCCTTCTATATTATAAACAGCAGATTAAATGGATTGACAGATAAATGTAATCCAAGAACCTTGACAGTAGGCCGTTAGTTAATACGTATAGTCGACATATACCCTCAAATGCATCAGACGGCTTTGTCTTTACTCTTACGAGAGCGATGGCATAGGATTGTATCGCGTCGATTGTTTTGTGGTTATAGAGTCGGTCTTACGATCGAAAGGTCTCGGTTTCGAATCCTGGGCATAACACTACCAATGTGAACCCACTGCTAACACGAGCAAATGAGCGTAGATCGAGGGGATAATGAGAGATTAGTAGTGTCCGTTCCTAATATTACAAAAAATTACCCCCAATCTCTGAGAGAAAAGCCCTTACTAGAGCCTCGTCGGTTAATTTGAGCAGTCCAACTGGGGAAGTACCTCTGCCCTACATAATACCGCGGTTAATAATAGCCTTGTGTTGTAACCACTTTCCATTAGGTGAAATGTGTGCTTTTCCGCCATAGTAGTGGTAAAAAAAATTATAACCAGCAGGTGTACAATTTGCAGGTGACTCATACATCTGATCCGAATATCTTGGTTGGGCAGGGACACATATATGACAGCCTACAAAGTAACTAAAAGATATGTGATAGGTACTATAAAATGGATCTAAACAATTTTTGTATTTGTTGGATCCCAATAAACAATATTATTAATAAAAAGAAAACTACAAACAAAATGTGTAGATGCTTTAAACTCGTAACACGCTTAAATATTAAAAATTTAAACGAAGTTTTAAGTTAATATTGATTAAATAGTAAGACAGTGTACCAACATTGTCTAGTTAAATCTATTTAACAATAATAAAAGTAGGCCCTATAATCAAATGAGGTGTGATGCAGTAAGGAGCGAGCATCAGTTTACTGAGTGAAAGTACACTTTCTTACCACCTTGTCTCAATGCACTACGATCAACTAACTCTACTGGAAGGGACACTTGTTGAGGTATAGTTTATCATACTATGTAACTTGTTAAATTTGCTTCCTAATTCATTAAGTTGTACTAGTATTAACTGCGCTTCTGATTAAGTATAATAAAAAGCGCAGTTTTACAGTTTCTATGTCAAAAATGGAAGATCATCAGAACATCAGAAAGTAGCCTGCTGTTTTAGAGTTAAAAATGGTGTAACATTCTTCTATTAATGTGAATATTATTTCAATTTTTAATTTCATGCATACAATTAGTGCATACAATAATTGTAATCAATCATTCGATTAGCCTATCGCAGTGTACTTTTGGGCATAGGCCTTTCCTAATGTTGGGCGGCTTTGCCTACTATTTCCACGATGGCCAGACTAGTTTACCTTCCTTCGCAGTGATCACGTATTTTTCCATTATTCGCCTCTTGAAACAACCATCTTAAGAAATGGGGTGGTCATCTTCTTTCTGCTTCAACACACGAATCTGTGTAAAGTGAATAATTACAATACTTGTAGCTTATTTCTTTTCGGATTGTAATACCGTTTCGTCCAATATAACTATTGTTTTGAGGTTAATAAACCCTAATCGGTTTTTATATCATTCAATAAAAGTACAGGTTACATAAAAATGCTGTTTATAAGTAACTGTCATGTATTCAATGTTATCAATTAATCAGGTGATAAATAAACACATCCAGTGTTACTAATTTTGTGTTGTTTACTATAATTGAGCAAAACTCGTGTGACGGTTTTCCCTGCGACACTGTGGCCTAATGTATTGTCGCTTTCATACCTTTCGTCCAAAGCATCGCTAATTGTACGATTGTTAACCTACTAATTTAAATCTTCTATTGGTTTTCGAATATTTTAAACTCACTCTGGTTCAAGTAATTGCTATGTTTCACTTACATGACCGGGATTTTAATTAGAGAAATCTTTGTCAATTTTGTTTTATGGTTTTATATCATTACATTTTTATTAATTACATTACATTTTATACATTACATTACATTATTTTATTATTAATTATATTACATATTTTATTATTATTATTAATTTATACATTACATTTTACTGGTGGTAGAAATTTGATGCCACAAATTTGTCACAAATTTCGACCGGGTTGGTACCACCGTGCACATATGCGCAAAACCCTTCATAGTAATCCAATCTCGGTTGGATTGCGTTCAGGGATCAGCAAGTGCATAGCCGGGCAGAGGTGATGGTGGTCGCAGTACTAGTGGGACCAGTGGGTCTTGGCGTAGTCTAGTGAGAGTGGCGCGGGGCGATCCGCCGACCAGGGAGACCCGTAGAAACGGTGGTGCCGCTGGCCGCCCGCGGTATAGTACAGGGGCCCAACCGGGGCTAACCACCCCGGGAGGCTGCCTCACCAGGCCGCGCATAATCTCGATATGGTTCGTCGTGCCGGTTGGTGACCGGACGTGGGACTCCGGCGACCATATTCGGGGGGGTACGGGGGCCCTTCCGATCGGCGCGTCGGCTCTCGCCACTCCTCACATTCATAGACAAAACCAATCTCCCGCGCTTTGTCACGCGGTACTGTAACGACCATCATCTCTTTTCACGCCCCCTCTTACCCCCTCCATGGCAGTGCAAAATAGAGAATATGGCAACACAGCGGCTCTTCGTTTTCCCACAAATTCGCTATTTGAGGTGGAGTCCACGAACATCTGTGGGCTCCATGCAAACCTCAACGCCGTCCACCAACATCTAGAGACGGCGAAACCAGCCATGCTTTTTCTCACGGAGACACAAATATACCGCCCTGATGACACGACCTACCTGCTCTATCCCGGCTATGTTTTAGAGGAAAATTTCCGTGCCAAAGCCGGGGTATGTGTGTTTGTTGGGGCGGATGTTTGTTGTCGCCGTTTGCGCTGCCTTGAGGACCCATCCTTTTCTGTCCTGTGGGTACACGTAGACCATGGCTGTACTAGTCAAATCTATGTGTGCCTTTACCGTTCCCATACTGGAGATGCCGAGACAACTCGACTCTTCGAATATCTGAGTCAGGCGGCAGATGATGCGCAGGAGCGGTTTCCGAACGCAGAATTGGTATTTTTGGGGGACTTTAACGCCCACCACGAGATCTGGTTGGGCTCCTCCAAAACAGACCATGCGGGAAGAGCCGCCCACGCGTTCGCTCTGGCTCACGGCCTGACCCAACTGGTACACGAGGCCACCAGAATACCAAGAGGGTCAGCCCAAGCACCCTCTTTGCTAGACCTTCAGCTGACGAGCCACCCAGACCAGTACAATGTTTCGGTGCATGCTGCCTTAGGCAACTCCGACCATTGTCTGGTCTGTTCCAAGGTGCCTATGATAGCGCCCCCACGACCAGTGCAGGGAAATCGACGTCTCTGGCACTACTCGTCAGCGGACTGGGATGGACTGCGAGACTATTTTGCGTCCATCCCGTGGGTTGAGCGCTGCTTTGAAGGTAAGGACCCATCGGATAGTGCAACTGCTGTCGTCAGTGAGATCAGTCTGGGTATGGAGTACTATATCCCATACACTGATGTCACCGGTGCCCGTGGAGTGCGCCCATGGTTCGGGCGCGAATGCGCAGAGGCTGTTCGCCAAAAACAGTCTGCGTATCGTGCTTGGGTAGGGGCGCGGGCTACGCACGATTCCAACCTAGGGTACTTCAAGGCAGCGTACAACAAAGCCACTAGGGTCTGCAAGAGGGCTTACGTCAGAGCGGATGCCCAGCGCATAGCACGGGTTGGTCAAGAGCTGGTGGCGCATCCCACGGGCAGCCGTGGCTACTGGCGACTGGCCAAAGCCGTGCAAGCCAACTTCTGCCAGCCTTCGCTGCCCCCCCTGCGTAACCCTGATGGATCCCTGGCCCATGAGCCGCAAGAGAAAGCAAATTTGCTGGTTAATCTCTTTGCGGCCAACTCCCGAATCGACGACTGTGGTATGCAGCCTCCGACACTACCCAACAGTGGCCACGCAATGCCTGATATTCGTATCAGGCAACGCGATGTCCGAGCAGTGCTGCAGTCACTCGATGTCCGGAAAGCCAGTGGTCCGGATGGTATACCAGCGGTGGTTCTTCAAAAATGTGCAGCGGAGTTGTCTCCAATGCTCACGCGGCTGTACCGACTTTCCTACATTTCGGGTACAGTGCCGACGGCGTGGAAAGAGGCGAATGTACAGCCGATTCCCAAGAAGGGAGATCGCTCAGACCCAGCCAACTATCGGCCCATAGCCGTCACCTCAGTGCTGTGCAAGGTCTTCGAGCACCTTATCAACACACAGCTCATGCGCCACCTAGAGGATCACTCCCTGATTAATGACCGACAATATGGTTTTAGGCCGAAACGGTCAACGGGTGATCTTCTGGCGTATGTTACCCATCTTTGGGGTGAGGCTATGGACAAGCATGGTGAGTCACTGGCTATTAGCCTAGACATCGCCAAAGCGTTCGATAGAGTCTGGCACAAATCGCTTCTTTCCAAACTACCAGCCTTCGGTCTGCCTCTTAGACTGTGCAATTGGGTTGCTAGCTTCCTGCAGGGGCGCCGTATTCGCGTTCTCTGTGATGGACGAGCATCGGAGTTCCTGCAGGTAAATGCTGGTGTGCCGCAGGGGTCCGTCTTATCACCCACTCTCTTTCTTCTGCATATCAATGACATGCTGTCCACCGGCAGCATCCACTGCTATGCAGACGATAGCACTGTACACGGGAGCTACCACGGACATTCTGCGGCCAAGCAGTCCGATATAGCGGAAAAGAGGCGACTTCTTGTCACTGGGCTTGACCGGATCCTCAATCACGTTTCCCAATGGGGATCTGAGAACCTGGTCGAGTTCAATGCCAAGAAGACGCAGGCATGCGCGTTTTCAGCAAAGACATCTCCTTTCCTTCCTCCTCCCACTCTTCAGAGCACACCACTGCCATTACAGGATAACCTTAATATACTCGGTATGGACGTGCGCTGCAAACTGAACAACAAGAACTATATCGAGAGCATCATCAAAACAGCTTCGCGTAAACTCGGAGTCCTGAACAGAGTGAGACGTTTTTTCACGCCGGAGCAGCGGTGTCTTCTTTATAAGACACAAATTCGCTCCTGCGTGGAATACTGCTCGCATCTCTGGGATGGCTCCGCAAAGTACTTATTAGATGCTCTCGACAGGTTGCAGCGACGTGCGGTCCGCATTATTGGGAGTCCTGAGGTCACAGAGTCCCTCGAGCCTTTGCAGATGCGTAGAGATGTTGCGTCCTTGGCAGTATTTTACCGTCTCTACCATGGTGAATGTTCTGATGAGCTCTTCCAACTAATCCCACCCTCCCCTTTCCTACACAGGACAACGCGTGCAGGGCTTAGGTGTCACTCGCATACGGTACAGAATATTCCATCAAGAACCAAGCGGTTCGGTGAGTCTTTTCTCTGCCGTACCATTAAGTCCTGGAATTCCTTGCCGGCGCACGTGTTTCCTT
The DNA here is from genome assembly GCA_963691645.1 of Pelosia muscerda. Classification (NCBI taxonomy): domain Eukaryota; kingdom Metazoa; phylum Arthropoda; class Insecta; order Lepidoptera; family Erebidae; genus Pelosia; species Pelosia muscerda. The sequence goes on from OY829105.1 coordinate 8,085,618, forward strand.
CTTCCTACAGTCCCGGGTCCTTTAAGCGGGGCGTGAAAAAGCATCTGATGAGGCCGTCAAGCTGAGCGCCACCATTGTAGCACTGAACGTGTTTGCAATGGTGACCCTCTTTCATGGGACTTTGCCTTCAGCTTAACATCAGGCGAGGTGAAGTCAAATTGACGTGCCATAGATAAAAAAAAAAAAAAAAAAAAAAAAAAAAATTAAGCTAAAATAACAGTTTCCAAAATATTAATGTCAATGAACTAGTATGTTATGATATTTTATGCATAACCGGAATATACAAACGTAGAGTACGTTTGATAATACTACTGATTAATTATTACAAATAGTACAAGTCATTTCACAACACTTTTGAAAGGCAAAAAAGATGACCTTGCGCAAAATAACACTGATCGGGTATATTCTTAATAATTAATTAACAATGAATTGAATAAACTGAGGTCTCTCAGTCGATTGAAGTCCAACAATCATTGGCAGAGATTCAAGTACGCCGATGTACTAAATATTTACCTGTCTGCAGCTATTCAGTGTCAATGAGCCAAATTGTGTGATCAACACTCTTCATTTACCGTCTGCTTATTTTATTGCATCTTTATTTAGACGGGTTACTGTGAGCAGTACTTTTTTCTGATAGCTGTTTATAATTAGAGTGCTGGTGTTTGGCATACATTTCATTGAAATCGTCACATTGGCGTGAGGCGTAAGTGTTTACAAGTCGTAGACAGGTTGCCAGTCTATTAATTTATCACCTTTGTATGTCGTCCCTATCACCAGGATGTCTTCTGTCTTATTATTTTTGATAGAAAAGATTTATACCTATAACTGATATATTTAGTGAAATCCACATAAGTAATATCAATAAAATTTCTGTATAGGTAGGTAAAATATTTTTTAAAGTTGTATGTTATCTTTGAATATTTATTTTATTTTAATTACAAATACGACTTTAAAATCTTAGTTAGATAATATTTTTTAATATACCTACTGTAGTATTATTTTTTGCATTCTTTGTCAATATTTATTGTTAGAAAAACAATAAACTAAGTCTGTAGGGGGATTAGAGACCTAGAAGATTTTGCTTACGATATAAAAAAGTTAATGTTATTTTTCATTTGTTTTCATATAATATGTAAGTTAGTTTACCCTTATCCGTTTCAGTTTGTGATAGACTGTAAATGGAACAGGAGGATAGACATAGAGGATTATAGACGGAATCGATGGACAATGAGGTTATGAGCTGTGGGCCCGAAAGGCACACTATGCGTTGTATTACGCAGAAGTCCAGTGCCTCAACTTAACACTGTCCTCGAGTTACCCTTGTTATTTTTTTACATCGAATCACAGTTCAATAATTAATTAACACTAAATAAATCGTATCCTGAAGACATCTTTACTTTCCATTTCGATTCACAAATATATTTATTTTTCACATAATCCAGTGTGCCAAGTGCCAGCCACAAAGTATGTCTTTTAGTTATTTAGATGTGCTACATTCGGCGTACTACTTACAAATTTAAACTGATAGGTCGGAAGTTCGATATCTTCGGTATTGTGGAACATCCGTGGAATAGTAGTGTGCGTTAGTCACGTTCCTATCATTTATATGAAGTTGAATTACTGTAATATAATATGTACTGTTGAAGAAGCGTCGTAATAAGGTCGCGGACGCGGCTGCGTGGCGCCTCGGGTCGTCGCCCCCACCCGCTACCTACTAAGTGAATTATATACTAATCTTTACATATATTTATAAATAGGTAGTTATATTATTTGAAGGTCATCAAGTATCTATAAACATATTATGTAACACTTCCTCCTAACATAGTCAAGCTGGGCTACCAGTAGGCTCAATGTTTCTGTTACTATGACTGCCGAATGTATGCAAAATAAAATGGTATTACACGAACTACTATTTCAAGATAGACTACTGTATGAAAGAATTTATTTCAAGAGACCAAATTGAATTACAATTTTTGTTCAACTATTAATAAATCATTTCGAATACCTATGTGACGTGGTGGTAGAAGCGGCTGACTGCTAGACATAGAGGTCGCGTGTTTGATTTCCGCGAGAATATTACTATTAAATAATATGGAAAATGTTTATATGGTGTTAATATGTAGGTATAATAAAAACCTATTTATAAAACCAATATTTTTTATATATAAATACCTTTATTGTACAGTTTTAGGACTCTACCTTAATTTAGTCTAGTTTTTATATATTGAGAACTGGCTAACATGTGCTAGAATATTTATTAATTACCTACTTCGTAAATCAATACATGCCAGATTAAGATAATATTAATGTACAGATACATGTGCTTGTCATTGTATAATACATGCAAAGTTCTGAACGTACTATATAAACAGGATTCATAAGATAAGAAAATTATACACATTTTATATTACATTATACAATTTAGCAGTTCTGATTTGTGAACTATATTTAGTTTAGATACCAGATAAACCTGTTTTATTAAAAGACGTTAGTTTATTGATATGTTTTGTGGGTGTAATAATGTACAAACAAATAATAATGAATTTATTGTGCTGTGTGACGATACTATATAAATATTTGAATTACTGCTAAAAATAATATTACTATGACTATAATTTTTATATTAGGTATATATTATTGTATAGATATTACACACAGCACACACACAGGCACAGTGGTGATATTATTGTATGAGTTTGAAATCAGCTTTGGTCGGAGACTCTATCATCCGTGTGGTGACGAAGAAATAGAAATATTCGAAGTGTAACGTAAGAGGCGGCTAACAAAATACGCAGATTATAACACAAAGCAGTAAAACTCGAAATAAAACCATGTAACAATCCATCTGGCTAGCGCGGGAACAGTAGGCCAAAACCTACCAACAATGGCTTATGTCCAGAAGTGGAATGCGATAGGCTAATTGATACCAAACAGTTCCCCGAGCAGGAAATCTATCGAATTCGTAACTTAAAGGATTGGCGAGCATAGATTCGCAGTAGGTACAGTTATGCTCCGCTCTTCAGACACGTTTAATTCAATATTTTTCCTGCTCAGAATACTGAAAATGAGCCTACAACTACCAATGCTTCCTATTCATACTTTCATCATCATTATCCGAGCCTATTCCCAACTCTGTCAGAGTCCTCTTTCTATTTTAACTAAGATGCGGCTGAACATCGATATTTTCCGTGAAACCACTGCCATCAGACCTCCACTACCACATCTGCGATATCAAACTTCTGTAGTTAGGCTAATCGGACTTTTGACCAGTGCAAAAGACATATTTATGCATACAATTATTTACATTGAGCGGGGATTGAGCCACGCTACAGAGGCTGTCAATAGTTTATTAAGTATTTCAATAGGAGCGACTACCGTCTTACCCGCAATTTAGGGGGGATTGTTTTCAGAAGTTCGTCCGTCATTCAGCAGGTGTACCAGCTTGCAGGTGAGCTTGGCTTAACCTCATACAGTCAAGAATAATTGCTTTCACATTTACATTTTTTTCTGACAATGGTACAATAATTTGTGTAACACTATCAATAAATGATCCCATTTGTTATCGGCTCGGCCAATTATCTTGACTGATAGAGCCATCAATTTTTCAAATTTTCTGATTATAATGTATCTCGATGACCTATCACATAAATAATCATGTTAAAATAACCAGTCTTCCGCCGATTAGTGATGAGAATATCTTCGCCCACATTTTACTTGTCTACACAATCATCATTTTGACGAGTGACATATGAGTGAGTTCTGGGGGTTCCTACTATTTGCAGTAGGTACTATTATTATATTTAAATGTTACCTACCTACCTACTTAACTGGTCTTATGTGTTCCAATAGTAACTCTAGCTAAGTTTATGGGCTTGGGGTAGATTTGATATTTTTGTACCAATTGGTAAAGTATCTTGACCGACGACCACGACGGTCTGAGCACAGATTAATAAAGAGTTACTACGTGTCTATGTTCGATTCAGACTATGAAAGTTAAATATCGAATAATCCAGTATTTAGACATGATAGTAGATCACAAGTAGGTGCTTTCATGATCATTACATACCTCTTACATTTCTAAATTTAATTAACAGACCTCATAGTAATTAATGCACAATAATTTAGTTATAAAAATCTAAGTTTAAATACAATTTACATTAGGTATTTCTTTTGCATTCCGCACCAATGGTATTATGCAATCCGTAGAAAGTTTTTCTTTTTTTAGAAATATGATGACTTCCTGAAATAAACGCGTATGTCTAGAATACTGAGTAAATAAAATTATTGAATAACTAGTTGCATAACGTTCTAATATGGGACAGAAGACAATTACAATAACTATTTGTGTATTCAAAACTAGGCGTAACCGCCATTGTTATTCTTCGTGGATTGCAAGCGCTTGCAAATGACATCTTCATAATCACAAATTGGGTTCCATGACCTGCATGTGTGGAACCCTATTTCCGGCGAAGCGGCGCGTGCGTCGCCGGCGAGATCACTTCCGCTACGATACCTTGCGCGCGCAGCTGATAGTGATAAGAAACTGGGCCACAATTTGTGTTACCTGTATTTTTGTTGTTTCGATGCCCCCAAGCAATGAATGAGTATGTACGTATGTAATGGTGATTCGTATATTGCGTTTAAAATAGTATTTTCAGAGGTTCGAAAAACAGTAGTTACCTAGATATAATTGGGTCTGCATTCAAGAATATGGGTTACAGGTATTGAAAATATAATTAGATAGGTATTACATTTATTACACTTACACTTATTACATTTATTCTTTCTTTCAAGGCGTGGGAAACGCTGCCGCCATCGGTCAATTCCGATGGAGACGGAGCAGCACTGTGAAATTTAGACCGTAGAGGGTTTGCTCTTTATTTATCTATGGCACGTCAATTTGACTTCACCTCGCCTGATGTTAAGCTGAAGGCAAAGTCTCATGAAAGAGGGTCACCATTGCAAACCCGTTCAGTGCTACAATGGTGGTGCTCAGCTTGACGGCCTCATCAGATGCTTTTTCACGCCCCGCTTAAAGGACCCGGGACTGTAGGAAGAAGGAAACACGTGCGCCGGCAAGGAATTCCAGGACTTAATGGTACGGCTCTGAAGCTTTCCTCGTGTTCCTCTGACTAGCAGAGGGCACAGAGGCGATTTCCGGTGGATTTAAGTTTGTATGCGACATTTTGCATTACATCAGTTACCGAATCGTATACGATGTCCATATCATGATGTTTGAAGTGACCATAGAGGTCGCTTCAAACACCAAGATACCAGAGACTAACTTTTTAGTCGACAGCATTCTACCTTAACGTACGTTACGATACTTACGTGGTGGCCAAAAGTCGTGACCAAAACAACGTCCAGGAATGATCAGAATTCAAGTTAAAATGATGTCTCATCTTGTGGGAAGTGCCTTGTACCAATGACTAATAAGTTTATACAAGCTGACTCATATTTTGGAGTATAGTATTGTTGGTATTTACCAGCTCCATCTTCGTTACGCATTATGTGCATTGTACCTATATATGCAGAGCCCAATGACTTCTATGACTGGACAAGCTGTAGTATATAACGGTTCTTGGGTAAGGTAGGATGAAATTCTTCAATTCAATTTTGTACATACGACACCCTTTTATTACAATGTATTATATTACTGTAATCTTTCTACAATACCATACATTATTATAGGTATGTATCACCCTTATATTGTAGCATTACGCGTAGGTATGTCATTATTATTTAACTGAACACTCATAGCGGGTATCGATTGTTCTATTATCGTATGTTTTAATTTCTCTTATCGATATTACTGTCATAAAACCACATCGATGACGTCTCCTCGCTTCGCGTCACTTCCATTATCACGTCCTGTATTTGACTGTTTATATAAAGGTACTTTTTATTTTATACATAAAAGTCAACGGGATGTTTATCATGTTTGTTGGTATCAAAGTTTGACAAATTGCATGCCATGATCACGGGCATACTGACAACCGCCGAGCTAGTTCTTATTGCGTCAACCGTATAGGTCTACCCTCTTTCTCAATAGGTTTTTGTGCGCGCCGCTACTACCAATGTCCGCGTTCTCACGCTGTACTCAATCAGAATACACAGCATTCACTCTAACAACACGCCCGGTTATTGGAGATGTCATTTCTTTAATTTTTGTGAATTTACGAATCACCGCCATGAACGCCTGTCTGGCCTGTGTAGGAGTTAAGCTTTAGTCAAATTTGATGACCTAGTGGAAAACTGTATTTGGATGTACATACCTAAATAACCATGTCCATCCAACATCATAAATTAACATATCATAACATAAACTCACGCCTATATCCCCGAAGGGGTAGGCAGAGGTGCTAGCACCCATATTTCGCCAGTTTATGTTTAGGTTCCAATGTAATAGGTAGCGAGCCTATTGCCACTAAGCGGGCGCTCATAAACCTGCGATAAATACACACATAACTTTGAAAAGCATCAAGTCATTGGTGTGTGCCATTTTAAACCTCATTGAACCCAAGACCTCGTCTCAGCAGTCCATTACCCAAACCATGGGCTACCGCGGTTATATCAAAGCAAAATGATGCACAGTGTTTACCAGTGGGTCAAACTGGTATCAACATTCTGTTCATAATGAGAGGGATCAAAGATGATCAATGAGACGATGAAGGGGTCATAAATTGAAATTTTTAGCAAAAGTCTTCACTTCTTCGCAGATCAGGTTTTGCAAAAACAAGATCCTCACTTGCTTCTGTCCTTAGATACTTCAGCAGCTACCTCTGTCGTCATTAAATTTGCTTCAGATCCTCCGTCTTCCGCATTAAGTCTGTCCCAGCTACTTTATACAGAATTGTATATACTACTACTGACTCAGGAAACAATCAACACGTTCACAGTTAAGACTTGTTTAGTCAGTACATCATACTTTTACCATAAATTTGTGTGCTTTTAACAGTCGCTTTAATTAAACCATTTTGACGCTCCCTGAAAGCTGAACGCCTTTGGTAAATACGTGACTTCAGGCAATAAGTACCTGCTTAAGCTTTATAACGTCGAAACTTTATTTACTTTACCCTATAAAACTTATGTGAATGACATAAAATACTCTGCAATGTGTTCGTAACTCACTGTTGAACTACTTTGAGAAGTTTATTACATACAGAGTGACATCTATAATATTTTTGTGCTGCATGTTGAAAGTATATGTTTGAACTGGTCATGATTAAAACAAATTTTCTTTTTAAGATATCTACAAACAAGACTTCCTCTGGTACAAATATGGTTTTCTCGAGGGAATGGGAGGCGCTAAGGCGAGTTTGCTCTTTGAACACCAACTTTATTATTCCCATAATTTGGTTTATATCGACTCTTACATTAACGACTATTGTCTGATCCCCAATACCGAGAGACAAGACTGCGCCAGAGTATATCGCGTCACAATCAAGAAATTTCAGATTGGCATTAGGCATAGACCTATCTTGGTGGTTGTAGTGGGACCCCATACAGCCAAGAATTTTAGGTCGATACTAGCGAAGATTTGAACACAGAATAGTTTCAGACTAAACTTGTTGGAACATACATTCACTGTGAGGATGAGGTCACGTCCTGTTACGACATATTTACCAACTTCAATTCTGATAACTTCGCCAGTTGGTAGGTAAGTACTTGAACTTACGCAATAACGATGACGCTTATGGATTTTACATAGAACCTATTGTCCTCGGCACAAAAGTGTGTTATTTTCAAATGTAAATACCAAACCATTTTCCCTCTGAGTTTTAGTAGATATGTTTTACCAGTCATGTTGAGAGTAAATGAATTTACGTGCCTTAATAGTTAGTATTTTCCTTGACACGTGCTTGTATTGTGTATTTATACCTGTATGATGTATATATGTAATAAACATCGCTTTAAGAAAATGAACAATTTTGTATCTACAAATTGTATTTCATTAAGGCATTAAAATATGGGTAACCTAGTGGTATGGGTAATGAGGCTGGACAGGTCTCGGGTTCGATGCCAGTTTTACCATGGCACACATCAATGACTTTTCGATGCTTTTCGAAGTTATGAGTGTATTTATAAGTGCCCGGTTAATGGCAATAGTCTTGCCACCTATTACATTGGGACCTAAACATAAACTGGCGTAATGTGGGTGCTAGCACCTCTGCCTACCCCGTCGGGGATAGAGGCGTGAGTTTATGTTATGTTACGTTATGTTTATTTATTTACGGAAAAACATTTTGATCTCCATTCCGAACAACGATCACGGTCAGTACTGGTCAAGAACGGACGCGATCTAACGTCGTCTTCTGTTGTACCTATGTGGTCGGTTACGAGTGTTACGACCTCATATCTTAGATAACAGTCACGCCAAACTAAGTCGAATTTTGACCATAGCCATTTTCATCAGCATAATTACAATGTATAAACATTCGTTGAGCGATCATATATTATATTATCAAGGATGATACGTCACGTATACAGACGGTCGATTGAGTCATTGCCTGTTGAGTCGCTTAACTGTGTCAGTGCGGCCGTCGCGGAATAGAATCAAGGCTGTACGATATGGATCGGTACGCTGTAAAACACCTGTGTCCGCCATATTTACCAATTTTTTGATTGTTTTTGATATATTTTGTAACTTATTTGAAAGTACTTACACAACAATTAACGTTTCTTCAAGGTAAATTCGATTGATTTCAGGGTAAATTCTTGAAGGGATGTAACATCAGATTGCTCAAACTTCCTAAATTATTTCCACTTAGTAAAAGCAAAACCATGTTTGTGTATTTTTGCCACGTATTTTGGCGGTAAAACCTAGAACCTAGACTTTACACGAAACTTGTTCGTCAGCTTGATGAGTTAGTAACTACTTTCTGCGAAATCACAATTTTCAGAAGACTTTCTATTAATATTATTATTATTGATGCCTTTTCTACCAAATTTATATAAAACTACTCGTAAGTCACAGCGTGAGGATAAAACATTGTATGAGAAACTTTTTGAGAAGGATGGAACTTTGCTTGAACATGTAGTAACCAAGGTAGACAAAGGAATGCTTAGATAGAGAGAATGGGTAAAAGAAGATTCACTCAACCGATTTTCGAGGCGAGGGGCTGGGCGTCCATCTCCCTATCTCTAGAAGCACTCCAAGGGTGGAGGCGCGACGTTTTTCCGTGTGCGCCTGTCTATAAGGGAGGGGGCTTCGGGACCGTCAATGTTGCTGGTCTCAGAGATATTCTTTCTGGGGTGTATCAGATTCTCAAAAACAAGGCAGGCGACAGCAAATCAGTACTATAATTAAATCAGTATTTAACTCAAAAATAATTCTGGTGAATTTATATAACGTTGTAAAAGACTACTATTGATGACTATTAACTAAACTATTATGAGAAAAAACTATGAGTTAAATGACTTAGAGAATTTAACGTATCAATGGGAGTGAGTGTACGGATTAACAAAGTAATAAATATAAATATGGACTGACTGTGAAGCATTATTTGCCTTCACAATGTAATTTAATACGCTAAAATAGAAAGCACAGCTCAGTACAGCTAAAGATTTATGACTCTCAAAAAAGTGCGTAAAAAATCTTTCACTCATTCTGTGACAATATCTATACGCCCCTTGAGATCTCGAAGAGCCAAAGATACTGTTTATACTAATCACAAAGCCGTTTTAAAAAGACAAGAGAAAGGATCAACATTTTAGTTAACTCTACTGTAACAATAATAAGCTCCCCTTATTAGCTCACCTTAAAAATCTGCAAGCGTCTGACTTTGTCACTTGGTTAGTCTCCCTGTTAATATTTGAAATATGTAGGTAGAGGAGGGTATTTATAGATATTTTCGGTGAGAATCCGGGTGGCGGTCGAGGGTCCCAAGATTTATGGCGAAGCGGGAGAGTTCCATCCAACAGGGATCTTTGAGTGGCGCCTGCAAGAGACAAGCTGCGGCGATATTACGAACAGTTTCCGAATAAGACGGTAATAGATTATATTAGTTCATATTTTTATTTATTCAGTTCTTAAAGGTACGCTTACAATTACCATTGCATGACAGTAAACATTTGGAGTCAGTTAAAAGTCTAGACAGAATCAAGAATACACAACACCAACATGCAAAATACAGGACACGTGGTATAATACAAATGACAATGACCTTATTATGTATTGGTATGCGTGTATTCATATTTATTATTTATTTATGTATGTACGCCTGTTTAAGGGCGATTGATGAATAATTTTGGAGTCATTTTCTTGAGTTTACTCTTATTAGTCGCAAAAATGTCGAGGTCAACAAAATGTACGACGTAAATGTGCCCCCTCCGCATTTATTTTACACATATTATTAAATATCTAGCCATTGCGCCACTTGCATGGCTGTCTGTTATCGCTACTAAACGTAAACTATGTCCTTTCTTAAGCTCTATGTAATCTATCTGTGTCCAAATAGCATCAAAATGTATTCTGTGATTCAAACTTTGTGGTTGTGGTTGGTTTAGAAGTGATTCAGACAAAAAAGAGTTACGTAGTTTATGGAATATAAAATGAATGGATTTGGGAACGCAAACCTTCCGACACTAGATCTAGTATAAATTAGTAAGATTGATATTCTAATTTAATTTAATAGGGACATAATTATGATAAATAATATATTCTAAGAGTCGCCATTCGCCTCGCTTATCGCTTTACACCAGAACCAAAGTCCAATCTCGTCTGCCTCACACCCTCGCCAGCTAAGGGCAACTCATTTCACCGCTCAGTTTGGTGCTATCTGCGCCTCAAGATATTTTTCTTTGTAATGCTATTGTTGAACGAAATTGACGACGCTTATTCTCATGGACTTTATGCTTTACTTTTCACGTCAACTTTTGAAGTTAAATCTATTCATGCGCTATCCAATTGTATAAAAAATCATTTTAACCACATAATATCTAGAAACTTCTTGCTTTAAGTGTCTCAAACATCACTAGCTACCACTACTCTTAGTTTATTATTAACAAAGACTTAAGTTTTTAAGTATTTGTTTGTAATTGTTATGGCAATAGGAAAAGAAACAGGTAATGTCGAAGACAATAAGTTGGTGTAGGAAGACAAAAACATTTACGGGTACAAGCTGCAAGCGCACGTGGCATTGGGCCTTTCCGCTCTTTGACGGCAGGTAAACATTTTTTATGAGCAAATTAGACAGAAGAATATTCGGAACGAGTATTGATCGAGATTTGTAGTTTTTCATACCGATGTCGTCATGTTCCCACATTTTGTAGGATTTTAAATGGTTATGGGCAGTTTTATGTTTAGGAATGAGTTTAGAGATTTTAAATCGTTTATAAACATGAATGATATTATGAATGAGGATATTTCTCTTACTATCTTGCAATATTGTTTTTCCTTGCGCTATTAATAATTAATAAATTTATCGGTTTTTGTAGGGTTAATAATAAACGAATAAATGAGGCACAAAATACACCACTTAGGCTTAAATTGCCGTTCATTTTATTATAACATGTTCTTTCTTGCACATTAAAAATTATTTCTTTTGAGAGTGTTTTCTTCTTCATAGTTAGATTTACAGCTGAAGGGAGCTGTTTAATATTTAAACTTTAGATTATTTACACTGTTCATTGATGGCACTTGGTGGATCTTATTATTATACATTATTGATAACACACTTATACACTTATGTATATTTTAACTTTATATCATGCAATGTAATTGTCACTACAGATTCACCAATCTTCTGCTTCAAGTATAGTAACAAATATCTCTCTTGCCATATCTCGTTAAATTTCAAGAATTATAACTATGTGCTTTGTTTTCAACACCAAGTTTTGTGGGTTATTACACCGTCACTTTGAGTCTTGTAATTTTTTTTCTAGCTTTAAGTATTTTAGTTTTTTTATCACTTAGGTATTTAGTGTTCCTAGATACCTACATGGATAGATAAGTTTATATCATGATAGAAGGAACGTAGTAAACCTTCCCGAAGAGCGAAATCAATGCTCGGGTTCTTTCTCTCCGTGAGTAGCAGCACTGCCGAGAAACAGATTACTACACCACGATGGCAACTCAAGGAAATGCCATCAGGACAGAAGAAGAAGTTTATATTTTACAAGATCCAAATAACTTTCATTTCACAATTTTAGTAGGTACAAATTATTTCTGTAGGAATTTCCATATAAGTTAATAATGATGCTTGTGCTTGGAAATCCCGGAATATGTATGTGAATACTAAATGTGTATGATTGATATTGTACAAGATTCATGTATTATGACCTCATTCCTCGGTGAAGTTAAAGTCAACGTTAGCTAATCTTGTACACGCGGTTTAAATGAATGAAGCCTTTCCAGATAAATAATTTCGTCCAACTTGTTGAAGCTCTATCAATATAAACCGATGCAAGGACAAAGGATACGAGGTCCGAAGACTATAATTTGGACGATTTATAATAAATGCCCATTTTCAAGTCACGGGTGCAACATTCCAATGCCGATTCCCTAATTTGTAGTCCTTTCTTTCTGTTTTATGTTTTTTGCCGGTTGAGGGTGGCGGTGTGCTTCGAAAGGATTTTTTGCTTTAAAGTAACAAAAGGCCCCTAACGGTATACAGTGCTTGCGTCTGCGCCTCTGTTATTTAGGCAACCACTCGTCAGCATGCAGTATCAGTGTTAAAAATGGTGCGATTGGTATACCAAATTTGTATTACTGATAATGTTTAGGTAGAAAACAAGCCCACAGTTTGTCTGCCAGATGGTATACACTATGTTGTTACTTACAGGTAGAAAGAAGAAGGATGGGGTAAAGAGAACAATAGTGAAAAGGATAATGTAAGAGATAAGGCCTCCGGAATTCTTATAGACCGTGTGAATGAAAGGACGATAATGATATTAGAGCAAGAGCGTGGTATTCCCTCAATGGAATTGACTTTTTCGAACGTGACTTTAGAATCTAATAAAACTATCTGACTTGTTATATCAAGTACAAATAATGCAACAGTAGTTGGCAAGGCGGTTACAGTGACTCACGGATTTTACAAGTGACTACGTTAAATTGGGGATCAACTATGCTGTTCGTCAGATAGTATGTTTTTTTTAATTTAGGGCATGTCAATTTGACTTCACCCCGCCTGGTGGTTAGCTGAAGATAAAGTCACCATAAAAAATTCAATATCAAAATTTCTAATTTATTTTTCACTCCCAGCTTAAAGGACCTTTGTAATGACATCTGTGAATATTTAAATGTAATATCTATCTAAATATTTTGCTAAACTATTTTAAAAATCTTTTATCAATGCTACAAACCAAATACATTCTCATTTAAAAAAAATCTACTGATATTAATGTAGGTACGAGTAGGTACTGCTATTTATTGAGTAATGTGAAAAAAAAATCTGACAGGAGATTAATTTATTTACATCGGGGGCGTGGGATTGGTTTCGGGTAGCCGTTCGGGAATTGAGTCTAGACATTGTCTGAATTTCAGGCATCGAGCCACTTCTCAGTTTCGACAGCGATGCTCATTGGCTTAAGGGCTGTCCCATGATTAATTAATTTGTATGATTTTTCTTACTACTGTTCAGAATCTGGTGCATCAAGTTTAATGGCTTCTGCATGTAATAGCTAATATTCCCAACGTAATTTGATATACGATTTGCTGGAGTTCCATCAGCTGCTAGGTACTTATACTGTCTTACATGGTGGAAAATGAAAACAATGTTGTATCCTTTGAAAACTTTTTTCCTGTCACAGTATAGAAAATAATTGTGAATATTTACGTACCAATATTCTGTATTTACTATGCATTACAGTCGTATGTGAAATATAATTACTAGGCTGTTGCCCGCGGCTCCACCCGCGTGGACTTCTTACCCCGTTCCTCCATTTGGAGCATTTTCATATTTATTCACCTTTTAAACCTTCTCTGGACTCTCACAAATAATGCAAGACCAAAATTAGCCAAATCGGTTCAGCCGTTCTCGAGTTTTAGCGAGACTAACGAACGGCAATTCATTTTTATATAAAGAAGATTTTGAAATAATATTTTGGTAACTATACGAAGCTGTGAAATAATACCTATTATTATTTATTTGTTATCACGCTATTGACATTCGATTTTCCTTTATATCGTTTATTAGCTATTGACATCTAATAGGTATTTAGGTTGAATACTTGAAACAGTTTTCTCTGCCAAATCATGTTTTCCTCAAATCTTCAATGACGCCTCTCGATATTCGATCTATGGATGAACACAAGTATATTTAAACTGTTACGGACGTTATCCAAAAGTAAAAGGAATCTCACCACCCCATTGTGTTCAACAGTTTACCTGTATATTGATTTCCGTTGAAATAGTTCGACTAATAATAATTTTGGTTTAGAGTGAGTAATGACAGTAGATTATTTTTGTATTCCAATACATTTGTACGTTATGACATTCACAACAAGCTTTAAAAACTATTGCCTCTGGTCAATGATGTAAAAAAGGACAACCAGAATATTTAAGGAACGATTAAGTCCCCGATAGGGTTTACAGGATAGTGTGAAGTTGTAAAGAAATGCTTGACATCAATAGCTTTGGTGGTTAGTAATCTGTCATCTCTATTTAGTTGTAAAGTATGTAATGGTCATAAATTATAATATTGTATCAGGTTACGAAACTTACATATTAATAAGTTAAGGTGAAGATAACTATATTGCTTGTTTGATTACTAAATTATCCATTGATGGTATAGACAACGGTTTGTACTTTCTAGAGTTTATTTCTGATACAATCTCACAATAAAGGAAACAGGAAGGTATGTTTAAAATACTGAAAGAGTGGTATGCGACGCGTTTTGTATAGAAATTCATTAGCTTTGGTTGTGGTTAGCCCCGACACCCGGTGTATCGGAAGGACTGAAATAACTTTATTAGTACACGAATAGATGAGGAGTGATCGCCCTCTTATTACTATTTTCAGTTTTACACTGAAATAACTACACTGTTTAAAATGTGTAGACAAAATGTACCCACGTAGGTAGATAAACAAGCGGTACTTAGTATGGTGGCAATAGAATTATAATGTGCTACAGTTATATTAAAGATTTCCATCCGTTATTTGTTGCTCTAACTAAATGGCTTATTTAAGTTTGTAGCTATTTGTTTAGTCTGTCAATTACTACAGCAATAATAAGATTTGCTACCTATTTTTCAGGTTTTTTATATCACTTAGGTGGCAGATAAGCACGCGGACCACCTGATGGAAAGTGGTTACGGGCTATGGGCGTTTGCAACAACAGGGGCGTCATATTCGTGCTGCCGGCCATATAGAGAAGAGGGGAAAAGGGAAAGGGGAGAAGGTTAAGAGACTCTGTGCAGAACAAAGAAGGGTTTCTCGGCCTTCCCACTAACAACACAAAACCTCTCCAGTGAGTTCTGGTTACCCTACTCACCGCCGGAAACAACAATTTTTATATAGGTAATTTGACATTTAGGAAGCTTTTACATTTCTAATACATACAATGTTATGGATTCATGTTAATACAATTAACAATTTCTAAAATTCTAATCAACCATGTAAGCGAATTAGCGTTCTTAGGATTTGTCTTAAGGATTAGATTTAGTATTTGATCTTCAGGGATCATGCCCAAACACATATAAAATAGTAGGTTAAATACCTCATTTTAGTCAAACAGCTTATATAATTCCAAATGTACAGACGGCTATAGAAATAGCTTAAAACAATGCTATTTACAGATCAACTAATTAAAAAAATACTAACATTAATTTCATTGCGTAGGTAGGTATTGAGAATGAGTAGTGTCCAGCAATTTTATCGTTGATTGTACCTAAAATATTAGATTCCTGCTCTGGTAAATATTATGACAATAGATCAGTTCAGTCAGTTGTCAAGATTCTAAAAGGTTCTCACTCACTGTGGTCAATACTCAGAAATACTCTCAACAGACAAAACCGTCATAAAACCCATCTTTTTTGGTAAAGGAGATCTTATTTGCCAAGCGAATCGTAATCGTAAAAACAGAAAGCTGATTGGTAATAAAATTGTTAGCAGTGGTACTTATTATTAGTATAGTAATGCTTATCGTAGCTAGAAATTCATAGGATTTGTTTATAGAAGGGTAAATACCCTAACTGCCCATAAAATATATATATTGATTAAAACTAAAGTGTTACCAAATTTGTCGACTAAATTACTACTCAAAATTTCTATTCTTTTTCTTATGGCCCATGTCTGGAAACAGACGTGGAACTTTTGCCTCATTATTTACAGGCAACAAAAGAATCGCTGACACTGTTTAATTATAAGAAAAAATGCTAAGCTTCTATAAAAAACTAAAAAAGATCCCGAAGTATTATTATGTCAACTCAATTTCAAGCAAGTTGGCAGCGTCTACATTGACTGATTTAAATCAATTAACATTGTGCAGCTAGCAACCAGTATTGTCAATATATTGTCAAACTGTGACGCATAATTGTCTCGACGTGTCGTATAGTTAGAAAGATGTGCATAAAACAAGTAAGTAAAGGCATCTTGGTGAATAAGCGATACACAAACAGACGCCGCGGGTGTCGTGACGAATTCAACGGATGCTTGCAAACAAATTGTGGAGTAAGTTATAAACGACTGAGAAATTTGCAAGTCATGTCATGTTGAACTTGAACTACTTTAATGATTTTCATATAGGTTTTATACAGGTAAAGCCGCGGTAGCCTAGTGGTATGGGTAATGGACTGCTGAGACGAGGTCTCGAGTTCGATCCCAGGTTTACCATGGCACACACCAATGACTTTTCGATGCTTTTCGAAGTTATGTGTGTATTTATCGCAGGTTTATAAGTGCCTCGGAGAGCACGTTAAGCCGTCGGTCCCGGTTGCCATACAAACATCTATGGCAGTCGTTACGGGTAGTTGGAGCTCTCAAAAGTCCAACCAGCCTAACTTGGAACTTCGATATCGCCATTGGTCATTAGACCATCGGTTGTGGAGGTCAGATGGCAGTTGCTTCACGGAAAATATCGAAGTTCAGCCGCATCACAGTTAGACTGGAAAGCCAACTGAGTTGGGAAAAAGGTTCAGGGAATGATGATATATAGGTTTTCCTAAAGGTTTTCCAACTAACCCGGTTTTACTAAAGGTTTATAGCTTTCTCAGTGTTAGGGCATGAAGTAAGCACGCTATCGTTATGCTATTTTATTGTAGTGTATTAAACCTATTATTTATTTTATTAGTCGCACTTATACGGTAAACTTATTAGAACAACGTTTTATTCAATTACTGTTACCATTAATATTGTATAAACTAGTCAAGTTAGATGATTAGTTTCATCTCCTTTCATTTTGCTAATTGTCAATTTATATATTAATAGAGTACTGGTTGGATTTCTTATTTATTTTGCACATTTTGTAAAAAAAATATTTTTTGCCATTTGTTATATTTATTCTAGTTATATTTGACCTACACTACAGTAAAATAATATTGGATTACGAAGTATTTAGCACGAATTTTTCTCATAAATATATTAATACATACATACATATGGGCTTTCTCAAATATCAACATTGTATATACATAATATACATACGAGTAAGTACCAATGTTGTTAATTCAGTAACTCCTTCGACCAAAACTATGAAATTCAGACCCGTAATAAGGGTTATAATTTAAAATTTTGACTTGATATTCATTTTAAGACCACAAGTGTACTATAGTAATACATGTTACAATTTTAAATACATTTTTAAAATTTGATAATATTTTTTGCCATTAATTTACCAGTTTTTAAAAGGTATGTTTCATTTCATCATAATTTTTTTTATTGATAGGTTTGATAGCGTCCCTCCATTCAGAAATTTACTTATTACCCTTGTAATCAGCTGTAGCTCTTTATAAGATGGAGATGGATCACCACTAATAGTACCACTACAGTGGTACCAACAATATCATTCACTCACAACTTAAACCAAGTAACTATAGATGAAAAAGCCAATGCTGGTGTTAAAACAAATTAATGGCAATATTGTCAAAATAAGTGGTCAGGCAGCCACCCTGGGGTAAAGGGCCAGTGTTAGTTTGTACAAAACAATTGATGTTATTGTTTGCTTGGTGTGCGTGGATAATTTGACAGCAATTGGGTATCAGGTATCGGGTAAACTTCTTTTTGGCGGCATGTGTATATTGTGTATTCGCAATGGGGTTTCTTTCAGACTTTGATTTGTTATGTTATGTAGATGTTGTAGAAAAAGATGAGAGTTTTCAAGTTATTTTCAAGGTTGCTTCAAAGTTCTAGAGATGGGTGTTTTATTCTTGACTATTTCAGCACTTATGTATCAAAATATGAAATACGGTAACTTCAGATTGTAAAACACATAATATCGTACCCAGTCATGCGTGAAATATAGTACTCTGGTATTTACACTACCTGTTTGAGTATAAAAATAAAGAAATTCAATTACAAACATGTTAATTCATTTTCGTTGGATAGATAATAGTGATGCCTGATTGTGTACATGATACATAGTAGGTATGTAAATGTTTAAAAAACGGAAACTTTTTGGTGGTTAAATGTTAATTACTTAACTAGGTATGCATAAGTAGTTGAACGGACCACCCTGAAATTTAGCACAGGGCAATTAGTATAAGTCTGAATTAACACATACTACTTTTATCTATGTGTAACGGGTTCAGATTCAGAATGATATGTGGATAGAGCAGCGGGCAAATGCTAGTATTTATAAGTAAATATGCATAAGCCAAATATAGTGAATGAAAAAATTATCTTGCCGAATTTTGTCTTATTTTTTAAAATAATTCTTACTCGTATTAAAATAATACTTTTTACATCTGACTTCCTCAATTTACAACATTATCTTTATTGGATAAAATAATCAAGTAATTTTAAGTTTGGATCATACTATGATAATTCATGAATGGCGCACCTAAAATATTACCAAAGAATTAAGACTTACTAATTTGATAAATAAATTTTAATTACAAACTGTGGCTACGGTGTCTACCAGAAAAACGAGAGCTAAATAGGGTAGAGAAATGGGAAGCTACCTAATTGTAAATTAAAAAGTTCGCGGAGTTACGACACCACAGTCCACAATGACACCCCGCGCCGGTTGAACGGGGGTGAGCGCTACCCCTCCTACATCGCACCCCACACCTCTTACCCCCCAGACGAAGGCAGGGGGCAGACACCCGTGGAAAGCGTGTGACATTTTGTTTTAAAATATTGTCCGCGCGAATACATTCACGTGGATCATTTTTAATCGTCTCTCTGTATTTTTTTTTCCTTTTTTTCGCTTCATTTTGCAAAATAAAAATGACAACGTTTCTGTTTTTTCAACTGTGTTTCATTCCACCGCTCGGCATTGTCATAAAAGTCTGCGTCCTATATTGGTGAGCTAAACGTGTAAATGTATAGGAATAATTAGACACATTCATTGTTTTGTTAAAAAAAATAAGTTTATCTATACTAATCAAGTCATACGGGCCACTGCAGCTTAATTATGTACTATGCAGCGATAAGTAGCCCCAGTGCAGTGGGCGTGAATGCTCGGTAACAGTACGCATCACCCTACAACCTACAATCATTGTACACAGCATACTTATTAAGTTCGTTAAAGAGTTTGTATGCTGTCGTATTGATTAAAATTTTCCAGTCTCTACTTTTTGTCTGTGGTTTAGGTAGGCGCACCAAATATTGTCGTGTCAAGGCCATCGGCTTTCTTCCGGCATTCCGTTCCCGCCGCCCACAGGGATATCTCACGCTCGTGTTATGTAACACCTCAACCAAGATTCGGTCACAATTGATATACTAAATCAACATATCGGTCACTTTGTATATTATTTTACTCAACTGAATTATTCATGAGAATACATATTTACAAATTTTGATGGAGGTTTTTTTCTATGTTGTAAAAACTGTAAAGTCATACGGAGACGAGTTTGTCAAGGTCGCATAAAAACTGATAACAAAGAGCTGTGACAAACGTGAGTGGCAAACTGGCGAGTAATCTTTGAACCGTATAATAAATTCAACAAACAAAGGAATAAGTAGTATATCGGAGTGTAGTATTAATTTACTCTTGTAATGATAAAGGCGTTGGTGTAAATAAAAGAGACACAATTATCCCTAACGGTATTTGAGTCGGTGCGCCTGTTCACACCCTCCGACCCGTGGAGAATCACATCTCCGTGGCGCGCTGTGCGGCCGTTCGTTGCTACACTTTGCCCTCTACAATTAACTGAAGTGAATCATTTATATTAGCTTCTTATTTTATCATTTATTTATATTTCCATTAATAGAACGTATAATTATGAAAACATTTAACTCTTTTACTATAAGTAATTTTATTGTTATTTACAAAATTGTATTCCACTGAAAAATACATTATGAATAAAACAATTTTCATTTAAATCATCAATGGTTTAATACTAATAAATCGTATATTGATCATTATTATCAGTTTTATTAACTTGACCTTTATGACTTCCTAATTTTCATTAATCTGATAAAATCTTATAAAATAGATATATATTAAATTTCCCCGATAATGGGGGAGAATTTCTCCTCGTCTCACTTGGTCCAGTGTAACGTCGAGTAGGCAACTTGGGGCGGCCAATGCACCTTATTGACTGAGACCGACCGCAACCGACCTCGCCCGACCCATCCCGAACATTTACGACGATAAGGTTGTCACTACAAGAGTTTAAAGTTATTTGAAAACTTTGTTGTGTTGTTTTGTGTTGCGTTGCGCGGAATAACTAATTAACTCGAATAGTTTGTTAACTTAGATTAATTGGTTAATTGAGTACAGATTGTGGTACCGTTGAGTAAAAATTGTGTAATACTATGAAACAGTACAAGCTTACGTACGTACATATTGTAATTTGTAGAACAAATATTAAGAGTCAAATAACAATGATGCAGTTATACCACCCAATTCACTTATAATTCGAGATTCATAGCGACGGCTTATTCTCATAAAAAGTTGTTCCCTTCAAAATGTAGTAATTTCGCAAGGAGGGTGGTCCGCCCTCCGTCGCCCCTCCTCCAATCTACTCGGGCTGGCCTTTTAACGCCGGAGATATTGTCTCTTTAGTTAGATCTGTATTTACTACAATATAAGTGAGATTCGAAGAGAAAACCCCACGCACAGTCGCGTGTGTAGCATTACACGTGAAGCATATATAAATACTTACATTCATCTGTAGAGCTACTTAAAGTGGAATGTAAATTTTATTAATATATCGGTTACGCAATGAAATTAACGAAAGGAAATTAAAGTAATTTATTTTGGAGTATTGTTTTGATTATTAATTAATTTTTGTACGGTTCTACGAAATTCATATAAGGCCACTAATGGGTGGTGTTGTTTTTTATTGTTCTTGTGAGTGTAAATTTGCGATTAATTCCTTAATGAACTAATTACAACCAAACCAAACGGTTTGGTGAATCTTTCCTCTGCCGCACTATTAAGTCTTGGAATGCCTTACCACCTCACGTGTTTCCTTCTTCCATCAGTCTCAGGTCCTTTATGCGGGGCGTGAAAAAACATCTGATGAGACCGTCAAACTGAGTGGCACCATGTAACACTGTACGTGTTTGTAATGGTGCCCCTCTTTCCTGAAACTGTGCCTTTAGCTTACCATCAGGCGAGGTGCAGTCTAATTGACGAGTACTAGTTAAAAAAAATATGTTTTTTTACTTACGCAATAAGGTTATTCCAAATTTAAAAGAGCATTCCAATGAACCATAGTCCTTGATAAACCATAATACATTTTTTTTTTTTTTATACTACGTAGGTGGCAGACAAGCACACGGCCCACCTGATGGAAAGCGGCCACCGTGGCCTATGAACGTGTGCAACACTAAGGGTGTCACACACGCGCTGCCCACCCTGAAGGGAAAGGGGGAGAGTTGGGAAGGGGTGGCGAGGCTAGGAAGGGGAGGGGAAGGAGGGGTATAGTGAGCTCTGGCTACCCTACTTACCGGCGGGAACACAACACGATGGTTATTATGACTGCGGTCTTCTGTAGGGCGGAGGTACTTCCCCAGTTGGACAGCTCATTTCGGACGGGAGATACCGTCGTGTCCTACCACCGTATACATAATATGCAGTTACATTTTTACCATATATTGCAATGAGTTCAAAGTTCAAACCTTTTAATTGACGAACATAGCTGTGTCTAATAAGTTAAACAATATCGACTATCGACTAACGCAACGTGTTATGAATTTAAAACAGAAATCGTAGAAAGTCAAGTTGATAGTGCGATACACACAGTCGAAGCGTTTGGTCAACAAGGAGGTTGGTTTGTAATTTATATAGGATTAATCCCATTCATTATAAGATTAGTACCGAAATAATAATATACTAAAGAAAAAAAAAGCCGCTGAGGTTCTTGCCGGAGGCCGCGTTTTGAACCACAGAACTGACCTATAATATACCTAAATAATAATATATAGGTTAAACGTCAATACATATTTATTATTGACGTTTCGTAAGTACTGTTTAATTATCCATACAGAATTTGAATTTATGAATTTTGAATAATCTGTACTAACAATATGAAGTAAAATTTGGAATAGTTCATTGAATTTATTCAATTTATAAACATTAATATAAGTAAATAAATAAATAAAAAAGAAAATAATAACGACACCCAATAAAGCATTATTATGTTGAATAAAAATTGTTTCTGTTAATTTTTAAACAATCTGAGATTTCAGTATCTCAAAAACAAATCTGTTTGTTTCGTTTTTTATTTCCATGGTACACTGGCCGTGGTAGGTACGTGATATATATACCTAAATAAATACATTTTTATCAGAATCGCTTGAAATTTATACATATAATTAAAGATAAAATAAGTATTAAAAATAGATAAATAAATATTCTAGAGACATTTGCACAACAATGCCTAAGCTCATGGTAAAATAAATAGTTTAATCAGCTTGTGTTCTGGGTTTTAGACTGCGCTTAAACATACATTTTTGGCATTAGCCAGATTATTACGTTAGGTAGAGGTGTTTACAACACACAGATTAATGCAAATATTCATATTAACGCTCACAAATATTTGCACTGAGTGGAAATGGAAACCACGCCACAGAGGTCGTCAATGTTTTAAAATAATATTAATGTAATAATGATCTTTGCGATTATGTTGTTAACTACCAGAAAATTCTTCATGCACATAGCTTCAATTGTATTTGTAAGATAGGTGCCTATCTCTAAATCGGTTCTGATTTAGAGCAATAATAAAATATTTCAATTAATTGGATAATTCAGTTGCACGCGTAACTAAGTGCAGTATGTATTTGTCCCTACAAAGGGCGAGTCTGGTCGAATTTTATTGACCTCGGAGTTCAGGCCAGTCAAAAGAAAAGGGTATGCGAGACATACGCCGAGTACTTATTGATAATTGTGGACTTAAAAACATTTTTAATGCATTTTGATAGAGCTTCTGTTATAGTATGCTATTTTTAAAATGGATTATTGAGGCATTTCAGCCCAAAGATAACCCTATTGTAGTAGACGTTACAAGGCGAATGAATTCATTTAAAACAAATACTTTAAATTACATATAAGGGGGAGTCAGGTCAGGACTTTATATAGAAAACCATTATTTGCTCGAAAACATTCACCCGATTTTAGAAATTTAAGACAGGCTGAAACAAAATATATTATGGTCGGAGGACATTACTTACGCTCCTAAACACCTATTACATAGTTTTCTATATACACTCCTGGCCAGAACACCCTTATATAAAAGGTAAAACATTCATTCTTAATGAAGACATTTCATAAAAATGCATCAACTGATTATTGTACATAAAACCGCCACAGTCAAATACAACGAGTCGTATATTTAAAACATAAATATCGGCTATATTATAGTGTGTAAGTCGGCGTTAATATGTGTGCGTGTCAGAGGGGTGACTAAGTGTTGTATGTATTTAAAATAACGATCTAATCGACTATTGAGCGCGCGCGCATCATACCGCCACTGTAGTTATTGTTCCACGTTATAGGGAAATTAAATGCTATGAAGTAATTGATTAAATGTGGGAAAAAATGATACACTTTGAAGTTATAAACAACTTTACATTTTTTCGTTTCAATGTAGCAAATTTATTCAGTAGATAAGTATTTACTCAAAAGAAGGGTCAAAAAGGAGATCTAGCACTTTAGTGCAATTAAAAAAAAAAGTTTTGGGTTCAGTCCCGTGGAAACCTTTGCACTAAACTCGCTCAAGTCAGTCAAGACCCAGGAGTACAGTCGAAGTTATTGTACTGCTTCTGCCAATTTTCTCCTGCTTCTGTCCTACGGTAGGTCGGCCAGGTAAAGTGTGATGGCAGTCCTGTACCTTCATGGGTCAGTCGATGTATGATTAGGGTTCGTCCAGTAGGATGCATATACAGTAGTATATGCATCCTACTGCACGAACCCTAATCATATTGAGTCCTTGATTGTTTGAGTTTCCACCAGTTTCATATTTCATTCATTCAATAATGTCAGTTGTTTTACAATGGTCCAAGACTCATGACCTTTTGCAAGGACATGGTTGTCGGATACTCGGACAAAGTCCTAGGTTAACTTGTCCTTCTTTCGGCCCTAGGTCACCTCATTGTCAAGTTTAAATAAAGATAACAAATCACTATACGAGTAGATAACGGGTCATAATATAATTACGTTTAATTGTAAAACATATAAGGGTATCAAAACGTAGCTATTCAAATGAACACCAAATAAAGTCATTTACACACCACATTGACGCTTTCTAAAATCTCGATGGTTAACTTTTAAATCTGTCCCAAGGCTGGTAATACGTTATTGATATTTGTGAAAAGGCTGGATAATAATATTTGTATATTACTTTCCACGATAAATTGACCTCGGCTCCCTCCCGCGTGAAGTATACAAAGGAGCAGTTGGGGGGTTCGGTGTATTTCAAGAGAGACCAAGTAATAGTGGGCGCGTTATAGTGGTGTCCACAATGGATGGAGAGGTAGGGTCGCGTCACAATGAGCCCTGCCGCGTAATTGTTAAACTGAACGGGGGTTGAGCGCCCTGTCAACTGTTCCGTCATAGAATAAGTAATTGGCAATGTTTCGTACTTTTGTGCCTACAATCTGATTAATTGGCGCATTTACGTAGCTAGCTAATGATATAAATTTTATAGGTATGTCTTTAATATCTACAAGTTAGTGTTAAGTATCGATTAGAAGGTATATTTTGGGTTTATATTGTTACTAATTTGCTTCATGTTCGATTTTAAGGTATTATTCATGTTATCGATGTTTGATCTTTGACGTCACTAAGTGTAACATCCGTGTGACTAATTCATTCATAGAGTCGCTAGGTGGTTTTGTAAGCAAACAAAGCTTTGAAAAGCTATGACTAGTTAATCATCGCTTCATAAATACAGTTTTTGTATGAATAAACTTTTATTTTGCAAAATTTGTAGTGATTAGTGAAAATATAGAATCTGTAATAAGTAGTCAAAATTATAAGTATAGATACTTTGGTGTGTAATTATGTAAAAATGTTATCAAAAAATATTTCAATGCTACATACCTAAGCTACCATATCTTTACATTAGATAATAAATATTATAATCGACATGATTGAGACTAAATAATAGACATTACCATAACAGATGTCAAACAATAAAGTAAATACACAAGTACCAATATTTTAATTAAACAATACCGACGCTATTACTCATAAAGATGGTGATAAACTTTATCGTAACCTTTTTAAATCTTAAACAGAGCCAAACACTCCGATACCGATCACAAACTGCCGCACAACAATATACTTCATCCCTTATTAATTATTTTATTGTAAGCATAAAGGATGTCGTAATCGTCAGAATAATAATATCATCGCGCCGCATAAAGAACCCCAAGTAGCGACAACACAAGCGTAAAAATGACACGGCATGCTACCAATATGTTTGTGTGTAATATTAGATTTATTCGACTGGGTCACGCACACTAGCGCAAGCCAGCTACCCCGAAACGGGGTGCGCTGGGAACGACTGCCGCGGTGTGGGGGCGACACTAGCACAGGCGCACGGCTGCCGCCCGCGTACACCCGCCAGATGGTCACACACACACGTGCGATGCGAAAGGGAAAGCTACACTGTGTAAACAAATCGCGGGAGCGAGTGCCGTCCCTCTCGGTTACAAAGCGCGTGTGTGTCACATCACTGTGTGCTGTCGACGCGATCCGACGTAGATTGTTCTGTGAAATTGCCAGGTAATAGGCCGAGGGACTATAGCATTACACTTACTTATCGGTGGGTTTAGGCGCTCAACAGCCTAATCGAATTGAGTATCGGCGACGTATTGACTTCATGAATGTTTAAAAGGTTACTGTTGAGTGATTTTTAGATTTGAATTTAGTACACTTGACTATTTTATTTATAGGTAGATATTAATTCAAATTACGAATGTTAGTTTCATTTGATAAATAATACACCTTCTTCCTACAGTCCCGGGTCCTTTAAGCGGGGCGTGAAAAAGCATCTGATGAGGCCGTCAAGCTGAGCGCCACCATTGTAGCACTGAACGTGTTTGCAATGTTGACCCTCTTTCATGAGACTTTGCCTTCAGCTTAACATCAGGCGAGGTGAAGTCAAATTGACGGGCCATAAATTAAAAAAAAAAATAACTATATATTTATACCTCCTTAGTAAACATTGACCTTCCCATAAAAACATCCCTTAAAATTTAAATAATACGTCATCCAATGAACAAAAAAAATGGCTTAAGTTCAATTTCTCAACAGTAGAAACCTCGGTTATGCTTATGAGGTGACGTCAAACACTGACATGGTTGACGTGTTTGGTCGAAGTGCCATCGCGTGGCGCTCGGGGCTGGCGTGACGTGACGACAGAGATTAGAATTGATCCGAGTAAAGACGCTAGTCGAGCCCAACTCGACAACTATTCATGTAATACTTTATTGTCGTCTGAGCATTGCCACCCCTGAATAAATTGAGTGACTCGATTAGTGATATACCTACAACTTAGTTCGTTTTATACAATATATGTATAAATTAATTAATTTTATCGATATAACTATAAGAGGTAGATATATTAGGAACTTTTGGAGGTTTTTTTAGATTCCGCCACGTGATGAGCACAACGTAATTTTAATTTTTAACGAAATACTTAAAGATTACATTCTGTGTATGTTTTGTAATTAACTGTAAGAAAAATTGTGGAAATCACATTGTTATAAGAACCATATTTATATTCAAATTGAAAATCTAAATTACTCGTAACAAAATAATTCCAAAGAGCGGGCGATGCTGTGCTTCTACTTCTGGGTTACTATGAAGCGTAATCATATTATGGAAGCAGCGTTGCCGAAGCCTTTGTTTACCTAACTTGACTTTACTAACGCTCAGATACAACAAAAAAGAAAAAAAACTGTTACCCTATTACCCTATTTAATAGTCATGCTTTAAGATAAAAATATCAAATGAATTAACTGTAAACTAAACATTGAACGGTTAACATTACATTACGTTAACACAATCGTCAAACATCCCAACGAGAGCACCGCAACAGGCTTGCGAATTATGACTATGGTATTGTTAATTCAGAATCACCCCAAAATTTATTATGAGCTTCAGAACGGGATAAAACATAATATCCCTAAGTAATGAAGAGAGAGAGACAGAAGCGGTTTAAATAAGGGGGTGTCGTAAATAAATTTTTGCGCTTACGTTTCAAAGATCTTTAATCACGATAAAGGTATAACTAGAAACAACTCTATTTTAATGAAATAGGATTGATATTTGCATGATTTTCCAAGTTCAGAACAATATTGAAGTCTAGAATGAGCGTACGGATTACGGGCAAGTATTGGAAGTTTAGGTAGATTATAATACTTTTATAATAATATATTTATAATAATATAGTTTTTTTCTTAATTAATAACCTTATGAAAATTTCATTCGGGAGTCAATTTTGGTTGCACCCAAAAATGCACTTGGAGACTGGGATCCATACCATCCCATTCCTGTATTTTGGTTATTTTGGGCTTCTATGCGGGCGATTTTCTTCTGACTCCAACCCTACGAGGAAAGGCGGTGCCAGAGTAATTTCAGAACTAGAAAATATTATAAAGTATGAAACTTCATTCTAGAAACTACTACATCACTGATGCAGTCAGGATAGAAATTTTTTACAAATCTTTCTGGAGGAGGAGGAGACAAATGAAGTAACGCTGTTATATTTCACTTGAACAGAGTTAAAAAATAAAATAAATAACCAATTGCGTATTAAGTTTCAATTAAAAATGGAACAAAATAATCCGCTGTCTCAGCTTCTGAGATAGTTGGTATACAAGTAGTATAAGTATTTAAAAAAATACATGTCAAATTGAGATTTCTTTGTAGTCCCATAGGAAATCAAAACAAATCTATCCTGCCTACATAGTTATAAGAACCGATACATTGTCGGCAGGGGACGATTCTTATCTACGATAAGTGCTAATCATTAATCGAATCTTGGCTGGATTCAAATGAAGTGATCAATCAGGGCAGCAGCTCTTGGTGACAGCTCACAAAGAAAAAATGTTTTATAATAGTCACAGAGGGGATGATATGTAAATGATAGCTCATTATCATAAGGATATAGTAGAGCTATTATTGTATGCAGTAGCCCATTTTTTTTTCCAATTTGAGAAGTCTTTACGTACCTGAGCATGGAAATGAGCTATTTGAAAAAAAAAGGATTCTAGTATTTTCCAAATTTTAACAATCCTCCTTCTCCATTTTAGTCCTTAGTTCGTCCAGCAGAACAGTTGAATCACATAAAGGAATTTTAGTGGGGTTGTATTCTAACTTTGTATATTTTTCTATTTACCTCAACATTGTTATCCTATCTTTATATCTCTATAGAAACTTAGTACTTTCGGTGATCAACAGATGCTTGCACTGCCATTCTGATATGTCACTCCTGCGTTCATTTTCAGATCAAATGAGAGATCAAGGGAAGAGGAAAATAAACCGCAAAGAGGGGAAAAAGTAAGACCTCTGGCACTCACATGAAGTTTCGCGTCACAATATAATACATTATATGGAATTAATGTAATTTGTTATGGCGTTGATTCAGCCTCAGATGCAGACTCCAGTCAACAATAGTGCCCGGAATACAGAAATTGGCTCAATCACCTGTTCATTGGGACCGAATTCAATAGTCGATGAAATGTGGGTGTTAATTCACCTCTGTCTACCTCAGAAGGAAATAGGCCTGAGCATATTATGTATGTAATATGTTATGTGTTAGTTCTCACCAAATGTAAATTTTTGGGTTGCTTATCATTAACGGTAAAGCGTGTGACAAAATAAAATGTAAGTATTATCACCAAGTAAATGTCATTAACATGTACTTAGTTATACAGTTGTGTGTGTTATTGTAGAAAGTTTCTTCGTATTCAAATTTGTGTCTTTCATGCGTAGAATGAACTTTAAGTAAAACCACATAACGACATTAAGAGAATAGAAAAGAATGATCGTGCGTTTTAATTATCTGGTTCGCTCTTGTGAGTGTAAATTAATCTGTCCATAGTAATCACAGTATGACCCACACGATTAAATCTACACAATTATTATTAAGTAAAAAACTAAAGCTTCAATAAAATTATATGTAAACAACATTTATTAACAAAAATTATATCCATGGATCGTTTAACAAATAACAATGGTAAATATCCTGATAACCCTAATAATGACAATTTGTTTTAAAGTACATGTTTTGCCAAGATATAAATAATTTGCCTTGTATAGAGGACAGTAGATATTCTCTGTCATTATCCATTTTCCTTAAATGTGTATAAATAACTTCATTTTAAATTTTCAGCAATCCAATCAGTGTATTCAGAGATTCTTGTATATACTCCTGGGTATATTTCCTCAGCGCAACCTTCTCCAAAAGATACGATACCAATTAACTGATTTTGAGCTACCAGGGGTCCACCGGAGTCTCCTTGGCAAGCGTCTCTTGGAGGATTGGAGGCGTAAGCGCAAATCATTCCACTTGAGATCAGTGAAATGCCACGGTATGCTCGTGTGCAGTCATCTTGGGCAACAATATTAACTTTCGCGGCTAATAGCACTTCAGATGTTCTACCTTCATACTGAAATTTTAAGAGGATTGGTGGTTATTTTTCTTGACAGTGCACTAAAGTAAAGAAGGTTGCATGCAAAATTTCTCTACAGGTAAAAAGGTAAAAACCCTATTCACGAAAAAGAGCAAGAGAGCGATCCCTGGGATTTACAGGCAACAACCTTGGGATTGGCGCTTGGATGGTGGTGATGAAGGTGAAGTTCACTCTTGAATATAAGTGAAAAACGAGGTAGAGCTTTGTTAACACTCAACATTCGTTTGTAAGTAACAAAGGGCGAGCCCATTTACTTTAATCCGTAAGTTGCTTGTTATATGAAAAACAGTCATAGGGCTTTCCTATGTCGATGTATGTCGCCTTGAATGACAGCTATAAGAAGAGCCTCGTGGTGTCTTAGTTACTGAGTACCACGCAGCCATAAACATATTATTATAATAATAGGTATGTATGATAGATTTCAAATGAGTACCTAAGATAAATTATTGAGATTACTCACCGACGTTCGGCCATATCCAGAAACTAATGCTTCGGTTCCAGAAGCTAACTGAAGATCTTGCTTAATGATTGCTATAGGTGATATCGATTTATCAAATACGATTACTTTTGTAGTTTTTAATAATGCTATGTCATTCTCAAAAGTGGAAGCAACATATTGTTTATGAGCCGCAATTGAAGCAATATCATAATTGATACCGCCAGAAACACGACTATTAGTTCCAACTGTCACTCCTAAGTTAGCTGGTGTAGAATAACTAAAATAGAACTATTGATTAGGTTATTTATGAACGTAAAATGAATTGGTAAAAATGACGATTTATTGGTATATGCACTACCATTACGACAATGAATGTTATGATAATAATTTCTTGACAAGGATAAGGTAACAGCATTA
The DNA here is from genome assembly GCA_963691645.1 of Pelosia muscerda. Taxonomy (NCBI): domain Eukaryota; kingdom Metazoa; phylum Arthropoda; class Insecta; order Lepidoptera; family Erebidae; genus Pelosia; species Pelosia muscerda. The sequence goes on from OY829105.1 coordinate 8,116,673, forward strand.
TACAAACAATTTAGTAACAAGTAACCATACCGTTCACCTAAAAACGTGGTTCACTCAGTAGATGAGTAATATAAAGATTGTTGATTAGATAAGCCATCTAAAGAAGGTACTCCAGTTTGTGACCAATAATAAAAATAGGTATACTTACGATACTATGCAATGTGCAGCTGTCAATATTCCTTGACTACTAATTATAATAGCACCACAGATATGAGTCCAGATCTCGATTTCAGATATTCTTGAACGTCTGCGTAATGATGCTTGATATGGTACATCAGTTATATCTACTTCAAATCCATTTACGACCCTCGCTGAACCACTAATTTCTGAAGTAGGTAATGATGTGACATAATAAGAGCAGGCTGCGGAGAGAGCAAGATAAAAATTAAGAATCATTATGAATTCAATAGAGTAAATGAATATTTGGCTAAAGTAGGTACTAATATTATTTCATAGCAAGTCTAAAGATATCTATTACTAAGTATTTAAAAAAAAAATATTCGATATCAAAGTATCGTTGGATACTAACTTGTAACTTGTTGTTTGACTAGACTACATAATTATAGATAAAAAATATAATAAAATTACTTACCAAAAAGTAAAAACAAAACTTTAAATGATACATGCATCTTAGCAAGCCACGGTATCACTAAACAATAAAATCGATAACCGAACTCTTCACATTTAAGATAAACTATCTGGTCGATTTCAAGATCAGATATCTATATCTTACCATTTTGAACAATATTTCACTTTTTCTTAGTGATACCTACCGTCTATAGCGAATAATAAAGCAAAGGGTTTGCAGTAGGAACTGCAAAAATAACCGACATAGAGACTAGTAGATACATACCTTTGGTAGCTCAACTTTTTCATGGATATGTAGATACAACTTTTTATTTACTTTAAAGATAAGAAGAAGAGTGAATATTGCGTGTTAAGTCCGTACTTTTCATAATCTCAATGATATGAATAAGACATAAAAAGAAAAGTATAAGAACAAATGCAAGTTTGGTGAAAGTGGTACTCGTATTTTTACAAGAATAAAAAAAATTAGTTGTGATGAAGCGGAAAGTGTAGAAATTACAGACCAAATATTAGATAGGGGTAGTTTGTCATTCAGTAACATAAATTGAAACCAAAATATTGAGAGTCTAATTGCAAAAGATCATGTGAACGAACGGTGCGCTACATTTCTTTATAAGATGTCAGTCAATGCCTAATGAGATGCCCCTGGCGGTTCATACTTGTATGGTAGTCCACATTTTAAAGAATAGTAGTGAAAGTCGAGTATGACAAAAAAAAACAAGAAAGTAGAATCAACGCAGTTGAGATGCATTCACCGTGTGCTATGTCATCAAATTATTATCCTCAAAGTGATGTCCCAGTTAGGTTCAAATTCATACTTTGAACCACGGATCTCTGTTTATTGTTTTTGGTTGATATGTTGGTTATTTCGGAAACGATTGCCTTCTGACTTTCCAAACTTCGCCAACTTCGAGAAGAAATCCTGCAGAAACTAAAAAAAACAGGCTTTCGAGCACCTAACCTTACCTGAGAGTCGAGGTGAGGACTCAGTTGCAACCGGGACCGATGCGAACGACTGCTCTCTGTTCATCATTTATGAACAGAGACAATATCAAATCTCTTATTTTGAGTTGCTTTTGTGTCAGTGAAAAGATTGTCCAATATTCCTGGCAGAGTGTGTATTTTCTGCCTCAATACATTCGGGTAAGGCCTATCGTAATTTGTTGATAAAGAAACGTACTGTTAAGTCGCTTAGTAATAAGGATATTTCAACAAATTTTCCTCATTTAATAACCTCAGTAGACGACACCTTTGTTTTTTTAATTTCCATCGGAAACATTATTACGGAAGCTTGGAGTATGGTTCTGCATCATCTTGTGAGGGAGTTCACACGCATAACGATTGGAAAATTACATTAACAGCTTTTTAATACAGAGCTGTGATCGAGATTTTATCGGCCATCAAACCGTTGTCCCGAACTCTGCAAATTTATGGATACATTAAAACATCGAAAATTACTCGGTAATGAGCTTCATTGAGCATAACTTTACAATATAATTTAGAGGTAATGAGTATGTTTCATCTAAACGATATGGTTGCTGTTGCGTTTATGTTCGTATCTTCCTTTTTATATCAGGATAATAAAATCGATTAATCTTCTTCTTCTTTCGTGTCAACAATCCACCAATGCTTAGACCACTCCAGAATAAAACCTTGCCATATCGACTGCACCGTTAGTAGCTCCGTTCAGGTCGTCTTTAGTGCAGGAGGCAGGGCATAAGGGGCACGAAACTAAGTGCGCCATGGATTGAACAGGGGCACCGCAGTCGCATGCGGCTAGGCCCGGGTCTCGCATTCCCCACCTGCATAGATTTTGCCTCGACCGACCGACCAGTGTACGGAGACGGTTCAGAGACCGCCATACCGGCCATGGGAGGTTGTGCCCTGGAGCCAGTTTCTCCTGGGGAGGTAGGAAGTCGGAGGGTGGTGGTAGTTCCTCTTTCCATAGGGACACTCTCATAGCTGCAGGGAGTTCATCAATCGATTAATAATTTACAGTTTCTCATTTGAAGTGCCAAAGTGTAATGTAGTAGTATCGCTAAATATTATGAGGTAACTACGTATTTTTAATAATTTATTTCTTTTATTAAGTGAGAAATTATTAGTTATTCTTAATTTTTTAACTACTGCGCCTCCATAAGCTGACTCTTCATTTATTATAATAACACAATTGATTTCTCAAGCACAATATTATATTTTCAAAGCACTTTTTCTTTAACGGTAATGTAATGGTCAGGATTCGAACCCGGGACCCCTCGATCGTAAAGCCAACTCTATAACCACTAAGCTACCTACGATTCAGGCACTCCAATCCATTTTCTTCTTTATTATTTGTCTTCGAAACGCAATATCAATTTAAAATCTATCAGATGAGAATACTCGTAGCGCCATCTGTTATCGGTTCAAAAAGATTTATAACGCAATTGTTACGAAATTACAACATTCCGTGCAGATATTAAATACTTCTTTTCATCGAACATTAATTACAAAATCTCATTTATATTACTTTTACTTGATGTGTAAATATATTTTAGTTACCAGTCACCAATTGGACGATTCACTGAGTCAACAAACAAAACGCGTAAATTGAGCGTAATAAGCTTATTGGCTTCGATAAGATAATATTCATTAAATCAATAGAAAGCCGTATGGTTTATGCATGGGAGAGTATGGTAGTGTATGAGAGCGGTTCGTCCACCCACGCGGGGCGCATTCCGGAGGGAGCCAAAGACCTCTCGCTTCCTGGATGGACACACCAACGAATAGTAGATCAATTTCACCGATCTTTAAAACTGGATTGTTTTAATGTGACTTGTCCGATGGGTTGTTTGGTGTGTCCCCACACCTGTGGAAGGTAATGCACTTTATCTTTAATTACTTAGAAATACTTAATTATAGAGCGGGTTTCGTCAATGACACAGAACAGAAAAAACTAGTAGAAATGCGACACGATAGTTTCAGTAGCGGAACTGATGTAACCAAATTCACACACACAACCGTTAATAATACCGTGCATTAAAAGTAAATAATTGCTTTGAGTGGTGGAATTTACTACAACTTCGACATACATAGCTCAAAACGAAAACACACTTAACCCTATTTAAGTTAGTGACAACTATACTACCACCACCTTTTTTTTTCAACCGTTCAAAATGGTTTAGACGTATTCTTATCAAAATATTCATATTGTTGAATTTATCCTTTGTTTGGTACATACACACATTAACACGCGTGCACCGACTTCAACACACTTCCACTTGTTTCTTGTTTTCCCTGGTCAATGAGTTTATGTTTATTCAAAATTCATGTGTTCACAGAACTTTGATTTATTCATTTAAATACATTTTAGAACTATCGATATACCGTGAGAAATGTTTTTGAAATACTCTTAGCTCATGAGTAGGTGTTTTCAGGTACGTTTTAGACCTGTAATCCGGTAAACGGACTAAAATTTAGCGTACGAGGAGTACCCCAAATTTTTCGCGAAAACTTGAGGAAAATGACCAAGGACAAAAAAAGACTTCCAGACTTCATGAACGCATCTGGAATTTTCACAGTGATGATGATAAATGCAGTGAGTTAGTCGTTATGAATATAACGCAGATGGATTATCACTTAGACAGGTAAGTCCATCTTTAGCCAAAAGATCGACTTAATGTTAAGGAATACAATACGCTTTAGGAAGTGTGTTTTAGTTAGATGTTACTTTTAACCTCGACAATAAGGGATTTTACCTGATATCATTGAATCTAGCCAAATAATTATATAGTCATGCGCAATAACGTATATTGTAAGAAGTTTAATCTGTTAATTTTAGATGTAATTATAGGTCTGTATTTAAAGGGAAACGACAATAAGTTTATTTGTATTGTACTCGTGTTTGTCTGTATATATTTTGGTTAGTTATTAGGAAACATATAAACTCACGGATGTACATAATATAAGTTGACTTCACCAGTTTATTCATAATATGAAAAATAATATTGCTTGCATCATATAAGTATGCAGCTAAATATTTCATGAATGAATTCAGTTTTACTAGATAATATATTATTCGGATTAAATACCTATATTGATCATTTTGAATTAGGAACAACAGAATCGAAGATATTGGTCGAATTTTTATTCAAAACAAAACAAAGTTGTCGACCTTTACCAGAAAACAAAAAGAAAATATTTTTTACTGTGGCTTATATTATTCCTCGCTATATATTCTACTTATAGCGAGGAAGATAGAAATAAAAAAATACAACAATGACAAGTGCTCAGTGGTGAATACTAGAACACTTGACTAAGAAGGTTAGAGGCATTTCAATAATTTCTTTAGAATTTTCCTACATTTTCTCTGTTATGGAAGTTGTACTATCAATAACTAACACCTATAACAAAACAATAATCACGAAAATAGGTCGAGCCATTCTCAAGTATTGCTTTTATTACAAACTACTTGCACTACTACACTGACCCGCGCGACTTCGTCTGCGTCACCCCGTTTTTGCAACATTTTTCATTCCTGCTCCGCACCTGTTAGTCGTAGCATGATGTTATATACATATAAACCTTCCTCTTTAACCATTCTATCTATTGAAACCGCATCAAAATCCGTTGCGTAGTTCTAAAGATTTAAGCATACAAAGGGACAAGAAAAATAGGGACAGAAAACGCGACTTTATTTTATACTATGTAGTGATTAGCAATTCATTTTTATGAAGCGGTGATCATCATGGTAAGTATGTTTGTTTTTAATATTAGGAACAATGATTACGTCAATAGTTAAGTAACTGATAATCATAATATCTGTATGTTGATAGGTGGTGCATGTTTGAGTTTCGCGTTTCGTGCGTTCAGGCGTGAAGGACGCGGTGTGCGGAATGATTTGACGGCCGACTTCTAACCGCTGCTCAACGCCGTAGTTGTTTAAGTTATTAGCGATAGCGGACAATACATCGTAACTTTAACCCTGTATATCTATACCATCTTACTATTATGTAATTATAAATGAATTGTGTCTATATGTATTGTGTCTATATATAAAAGAAAATACTTCAGCTATGTTAAATTTTTTTTTCGCGATAGGCACTAAAACTACTGACGGATTATTCTGCGATTTTTATTAGATAAGTCTTATTCATAGTTAAAATCGACTGTTTTGATTGTTATTGGTTGAGTAGAACCGGAGTTATGATCAATAGCATCCAGGCAAGCATCAGTTAATCATAACTAGGTCCTACACATTGACAAATCATTCTAATTGGTGACATGACTGATGTTGGTGAATGTGAAATCACAGAACTAATTAGGTTTAGCAATTAGCCACTAGTAGTCTTTCGTGAAGCGCACCTAAAAAGTTCGAAATTTACATCCTTCAAATCCTCACATTTGCGTCATTTAGCTGGCCTTGTTATTCCTATTATAATATATAAACTTACGCTTATTTATTGATGTAATTTCATGGTCATGCAATCGATTTGCATTTCTATGCTGAGATTTTTGTTTTTGTAGGTACCTATGATACTTGTGATTAATAACAAACTAACTGCTAGAACTTTCGCTCAGCATTCACACAATAGAACAGCGTGAAATACGTCTTAGTTATTTTAAATCTCATTATTTTAAAGTAAATAGGTAAGATATGTACAAGTATTTGTAATCTTTCACTGTGTGACTCGATTGTCCATGTAACTATTCACTATGTAATACTACATGGTAGCCACCGCTTCCCTCCTATGACTTACACAACGTCCTCACATTGATATCAGATGTCCGACAACTTGTTAGTATTATCATTATTGCGACTGGCGGACGTTTCATTGACAGTTATTGTGTTATTTTGACATATATAACTTATTTTAAATTTATTTATGCATGACTTTAACATATTTAAATCTATCAACAGCGAATACAGCTACTTAAAGCTGTTCAAGAGTCATAATACTAGATAGACCACCCACATTATGCTTGAGGTTGTATATCATAGAAATGAATTTCATAATTATGATTTTATTTGATTAGAATATAACTGTACAGGTCCACTGGGCACTATTAAACATAATAGTTATACATAAATAAATAAATTGACCAACTCAAACTTATTAGGTATAAAAATGTTGATATTAGTTTATTGGTAAAACCAGTCCAAAAAATTAAAACAAAAATACATGTTCCAACCATCTTATTGAATAAAACATTGTATTAAGTTTCAATCATGCTAAACTAAGCTATTGATCGAAAAATCTTATTATAAAAAGTAGTTTACCGCTACACTGCGGACTATCTCCGGTAGATACCAAAGATAAATGAGATAGGAACTTAGTATTGATACAGAAACCTAGATTATAATTAAACAAATTTGTATTTTAATAATAAGTTATAGGTATGTAATTTCTAATTTAAATTCTGAATTCATAGACGATACGTGAATTGAATACAGCCTCTGTGGCGTAGCGATAGTGAACGCGACTGCTAAGCAAGAAACACGAGTTCAAACCCCGCTCAATGCAAATATCTGTATGCATGAATATGACTGATTGCACTGTTCTGGTTGTGCCTTGAAGAGCACTTTAAATCCCAGTACCTATAGTCAAACGAACATCTATGACAGTTGTTACGGGCAGTTGAAGCCTAAAAAAGTTCAAAAATTTATCTATTAGCAGTACTTCGATATCGCCTATATCTATAGGTGGTGGAGGCCAGATGGCAGTCGCTTCGAGAGAGAGATCTGACTTCGAGGCGACAGCTTCGAATGCGACACGGATTAACACAAGGATGATGATAATACATGAATACATTCTCGCCTTTGTTACTACGATCCTTTTTCTTTTTTAAAAAAAGTTGCTACGATCCTGGCATATATCTTTCGTTTCTTCTACTTTCATAATTGGCTTAATACATGCTCACCGGTTTCAGGTGATCTTGACCTGACCTTTCTTTATAACGTCCTCAATTCAATCAATACGTACGCCTAGGTCGATTCTAACCTGATTGCCCATTTTAAATATTTAAGTAAATAAAACTCTCTGTGTTATATAATCGAAATTTCAGATGGATATATAAATAGCTAGTCAGTTCGTAAATGGCAGACACGTTATATAACATTAGGTCTATAACTTTAGTTACATTCAAAATAGCTTTTGATAAAAAAATTAATTAATTATTTGATCTCTGTTACTGCCAGCCTACGCATTCACAGAAAACTTGTACTGACGCAATCACTCCAGAAATAGGTTGCAGATTTTGTAGACTTTGACTTTTTATAGATGTTGTTATATGCTTTCACCACCCTTCTTATTATTAAACTGCACTGGAGAGAAGTGTTTTTTAAAGATCATTAGTGGTTCTTAATTCTTATAGTGATTTTCCAGTTGCATCCAAATTTGTACTTGGGAGCCAGAGGTCCGCTTATTATTTTGATTTATGTATAGATTTTCTGGGTGCGCCTGCCATTTGACCCCCCAACCCTGAGAGAATAGTCTGCACCAGAGCCTTATCGGTCATTCAGTAGGCGTCCCGACGAGGCGTGAGCGATCCCACACAAATTCTCTTAACATTCACCAATCCTCCACTCCCCTCCTACACACTCTTCCCTTCCCTCTACAGGGTCAGCAGTACGAGTGTGTCAACCACTTAGTGTCAAGTGAACCACGGCCTTGTCTACCTACTGCCTATGTTGTATGAAAAAAATCTAATTTTAGATAATCCGTAACGTGAATTTAAATTGAACCAAAGATGAAACAAATGTTACGTAAATTGAAGAAAATGATTTATTTTTCGAGCATTAACCATGCTAACTTTTTCTTGTAAATTTATATTGAAAAAGTCAAAGTACGAAATAGCAACAACCACTCAAAGATTATATAAAAAACCTATCTTTAGCCGTTTAATTTGGTGCAAATAATAAGAGTAAGTATATGATCTGCGTTGGCGTGTTATGAGTATTTAGAAATCGGTTTATTTATCGAACGCGTTTCGGGGTGAATTCGTCAGAATTGCAAAACTCAATTCAAACCGGAAAGAATTAATCAAACTACCAAGCACGCCACCATAACTTGTACATTTATTCAACTTAAACGTAAATACAAGATGTTTTGTTAATCAATTCATTGTGCGTGCGGCTAAGGAGAGAAACTCCTCACATGTACTTGCCAGGAGTATATAAGCAAAGCTAGGCGTAATTTGAGAGTCATCAAATTATTGAGTGAATACACGTTGTTTCTTGGCAATTGTATTCCATCATTGATAGCATTGTCATATAATAACAAGCGAAAATATCATAATGAAGCAGGAATACGTTTTGTTACAACCTTTGAATACGTTTTTTTAATACCACTTAGGTGGCAGACAAGCACGCGGCCCACATGATTGAAAGTGGTTACCGTGGCCTCTATAGACGTTTGCAATACCAAGGGGTCACATTCGTGTTTCCGACCATAGAGAAGAGAGGGGAATGGGAAGGGGGGCGGGTAGAAGGTTAAGAGAGTCTTTGTACTGTCTGTGCAGAAGAAGAAGACAACTTTTCTAGTGAACTCTGGTTCGATGGGTCTTTCCTATACCGCACGTCCGTTCTACCGTCTTGGAATTCCTTACTAGCTCACGCAGTTCCTTCGCGGGGCGTGAAAAAGTATCTGATGAGGCTGTCAAGTTGAGCGCCACCATTGTAATACTGTACGTGTTTGTAATGGTCTCAGACTTTGCAGCTTACCATCAGGCGAGGAGAAGTCAAATTGACGTTAAAAACAACTTAATTAAGTAAGAAAATTACATAATGATGTTTAGCTTTTTTGTTAATTTTAAATTTATATTATTAAAAACTGTTGCCGCTAATTGTATATAATGTACAACATACCACATGCTGTGGCACAATTACGAACTTGAGGTGAGTTATTTCACAATTGCTAACCTCAGTATGGAACGTAGGACTCATCGTTACAAACATCGGAGACGGAAATTTTATTTTTCGTTATAATTCGAGTTTTATAACGCATAATTGCTTTGAAATAGTAAAAACAATAATTGCGTAGTTGAAACTGAGCTAATCACAACCAATTATACTACAACATTATGTACAATCACGACATTTGTACGTAGAGAACATGACACGAATATTTATAAGCCATTGGTTCTCAATGTGGTAATCATAACATGATTACGATTGCGATACTCTTGGAGTTTACAACTCTGAAAATAGGTTTCAGCCAAATTTACTGTGTCACAATGACAATAGATCAGACCCCTTCAAGTGAGGTTCTAAATGGGGACTTTTTACCAGTACACCGCCATCATTACGATACCTACTCCTCTGATACTTAAAGGTTTGCTGGTAGAGAACTCATTGTGAGCTAGACTTGCCTTTGCCTAGATTCCATGCCATGATTCTTGCAATTATTCATGTATTATCTCTGTACTAAAAAATTAAGAAACTTTCTATAACCTCTGGGGGTACCTATAATTTAAAATAATTTGTTAACTTATTGCTAAGGCGTCGTGATTAAAATTAACACTTATTACCATTAAAAAAAAAGAAATTCCCATTGCGACCAGTAGAACCAAAAGGTACGCGGGAATGTGAGATTTACTACATTTCTGCCTACCGCATCAAGAATAGCCAAACTGAGTATAAATTAAATTATTAGAAATATTATATAATATATTCAGTCAGAAATGATCTTAATTTTCAGCGCAATCACAGGCACACTTGCAATCACACATTCAGTAAAAATAAATAAATAAATAAATAAATAAATAGATAAAAACCTGTTGAACCTGTTGGCCAATATTTTCCAGGTTTCTGGCATTTTCGGGATTGAGACATCAAAAACAACACAACAACATACGGTCTTCAAACTCCGATATCCAGGCACGCTATGAATGGCAGAATATGCTCAACTTTCACGTGTTTATCACGTTGTAGAACAGCTATGCATGTACCTTACTCACAAATAAAGATTATTCTTTTTCTATTCTCAGGCTTCCAGAATCAACGACGGCAAGATAATAATGACACTTGTCAGACTAAAATGTTGAGACACACTGTCGTAAAGTAACCTTTATGAAACGTAATATAGTCAATGATATTGTCGCCTCTCTGTATCTTCCTTGTAATTAACCGACGCGGAATAATGCTAGCATATAAACACAATTGGACTTCTTTACGTTATCTGAGTATACAGTTTTTTTATTACATGTTTACATTATTCGGAGGCAAATTGATGTGGTTAGATGTGGGATTTCGTGTTACAACAATGCAAATGGATAAACTTTTTTTAAATACAGAACAGTTGAAATTCGCATTGAATCCTCCTTTCGTAATAATTAACAAGTAACTAAGTTAAAATAAGTCACACTTAGAAACATCGTCAGTATAGTGCCTACATAATATCAGGAATTTGTCATGGTTCGCTGAATACAGTTTATTTACTATAAGTAAACAATGTGATTAGTTCCTTGAACAAAAACCGTAGTTTTAGAATAAACTGTTTCTTATTTTACGTAGATACGTTTCTGTTACGTCAATTTATAATGATAATGAATAACTATATTTATCATGGGTTCTACGTAAGTTGAACTGTGTAAGTCTTCAAGGTGTGATGTGATCGCAAGGCGATACAGCCCGTGATGAAAAAAAACTATGCTTATGATGGACAATACCTAGGTATATCTCATTGTGTAATTTAAGTTTTCTTCGAATGGTATAGCGTGCTGTTTACCATAATTGAAAGAATGTTGTTCATTATTTTTGTGTCTTAATGCAACACGATTTCATTTTTACATTTGGTTTATAGTAGTCATAGTAGATCATCAGGGACTTAGTTAATAACATCGAGGTCTAATCTAAACAGTGGAAGTCACAGTCACAGAACAAAAAATACTAGATTTTTAAGCATCTGATGAGGCCGTCAAGCTGAGTGCCATCATTGTAGCACTGAACGTGTTTGCAGGCGAGGTGAAGTCAAATTGACGAAAATAAAATATAAGCACAATATTCTGCATTTTTATGTGTTTTATTCAATAAATCAGCCCATCGAAGCCCATAGTTGGTCATAAGCCGCTTCTAATGTTAAAAGGTTTTGGCTTACTGTTCCACGCTGACCAGACGGGATGGATGATATGGATCCTTCGGATGAGATGGGGTGGTGAGTATTTTTCTTCTGTGACCACACTGATGTTATGTATATCTATTATAAGGCATTATTGGTGGATATGTTTTTAAATAAAGTTAATCTGAATGTAACACTGTAATTTAAAAAATAAGAGTGTATATCGAATCGATCGTCCGGCGTCCCTCTTTTTTCTGCACTAAGAGAAGGTCATTGTTAGGTAAGAACATATATTCTTGAATGTTGGAATATAATGTCAGAGTGTAAATAAAAGGTTAATCTCGTCAAGTAACCGCGGTGAATTCAATTTGCATACAAAATTACAATTTTCATGTGAAACTGAGGTTCTTAGTGAATTATTCGAGCCAGTGGAGCGATGATTTCCTATTTATGCCTCTGCTATTGTGCCTTTATTTGTATCAAGGAACCTAGTGAGCGTTAAGAAATACCTACGTCGGATACCTTTTACAATAAGACCATGTAATACGTTGGCTTCACAGTTAGTGGACTATGCTGAAGTATTGCAGTATTATTTACTTCAATAATATTATCTACGAATATTTGTATTGTGTAAATACATACTTTCCCAATTGAATACATTATTATTACTAAAATATTGTGCTAAGCCGTAGTAACATAAAATATTATGAGTAATGAATACTATCAGAGACAAATTATTACACAGCTTAACAGAAAATTTACTGGCTACTTAAGAAACAGTTTCCTCTATTAATACATACCTAAGCCCTGTTATAAACACAGGGTCCAATATCAGAATGGACTCATGGTTACGAATGGTGGAACTATACCAGTAAAAGCAATCGCCAGATTCCAAAACAAAGTGCTCAGGGATATAGTCAACGTAGCCTGGTACATTTGAAACCGTGGTTCACATTTGTGCTTATCTTATCAGTAAGAATTCGCTCTTAAGGATAAGGTCACCATTAATTACTCATACTATTTGCGTATTTAGTACATGTATAGTTATTAGGGTATAATAAAGACTATTTGGTTGTGTCCTATTTGGTCGTAGATTTCAACCGTTGATCGCAATAGTGACTGGTAACATCAGTCATATTTTAACCGACGATTACTCATCAGAATGCGGTCTGCATATTTTACAAGTGGTAGCCTAGTTGGTAGCAAATAATTAGTGTGACAAAACAATTGCACATTGATTTTTATAATTATAAGAATGATTTACATTTCAAACATTATTATTGCATGGCATAAGCAGTGACAAAGGCTAAATAGCTCAAAATCCATATTTTCCTGGCGACTATTGAGTGACAGTCAAGCTATTAACATATAGAACGTCGTTTACCACACGTTTTCTATTTTTCAATCACGCCGTTCCGCCTTTCGATACTTTCCTATACTAATACATGCACTAAACCAAATTGATAGACCTACCACACCCCTCTTACGCATACAATATCAATACGAATGAGGAGAATAGTTGTAAACAGTTGTAGGTCTGCACTGAATTGTCATTTGGAAGCGGAAGGCGCCTGGAGCACGGACAATGGCCGGTCGACGATCACCGCTACGTTCCCAGCTCATTACGTGTTTATCTTCTATAAAACTTATATTGGTTTCGATTTACCTAAGTAACTTCCAATAAATAGTGAACTCATGAACCTTTATTTTAAAACTAAGGATAGATAAATTATAAACAGCAAATACTCAAGATATTTAATTTCAAGTTAATTATACTTGAAATGTCACCACGTTACATTTCCAAATCTTTGTACCTATGTAAAAAACATCCGTGTAAGTATTTTTTGATCATACGTACAAAATTGTCAACTACTTAAACTGCTTAAGGTTCTACTAAACGGTTAAAACGATTTCTATGTAAATTCGCGTGCATTTCCTTAGGTCACTCGATAGTTTGGATTTCATTAACATTTGGATTTATAATTAGATCCGGTAGCTGGATCTCCAATCGAATTTTATTCGTTCTTTTTTCTTTTTTAATTCTTGGCCATATTTTACCGTCTCTACCATGATGAATGTTCTGATGAGCTCTTCACAGGACAACACGTGCAGGGATTAGATGTCACGCGCATTCAGTGCGGAATATTCCACCAAGAACCAAGCGGTTCGGTGAGTCTTTCCTCTGCCGCATCATTAAGTCTTGGAATTCCTTCCCAGCGCACGTGGTTCCTTCTTCCTACAGTCCCGGGTCCTTTAAGCGGGGTGTGAAAAGCATCTGATGAGGCCAGCAAGCTGAGTATCACTATTGTAACACTTTATGTGTTTGTAATGGTGACCCTCTTTCCTGAGACATTGCCATCGGCTTACCAAGGGTGAAGTCATATTGACGTGTTCTAAATAAAAAAAAATTAGGACCATCCATTTATTTTTATTTGAATATGGCTAGTATTTTTTGAGTAAATTTAGTCTCATACATGGGTTTCATGAGTAATTTTTTTATTATTTATACATAATTGGATGGGCGGTTACGTGTCATGTAGTAAGATGACATGATAACACAAAAGTTTAAGCATAATGACTGCTCAATTAGCAAGCTTTTAGGAATAAACGTTTCAAGGCTTAAATTGCAACACATTAGATGGTAAGTATGCATCATCTGATGTGTTGACTACAAGAGATGATACTTCACAAAATTGCGAAATCTAGGTATCTACATATTTACAACGATTATGTGTAACACCGAATTTACGTCAAATCCATCAATATTTTGCAAGGCTTTTCAAGGTGCAGGGGTCATCATTTCAGCCACAAGACGTCCACTGCTGAACATAGGCCTCCCCCATCGACCTCCAATCCGACCGGTTGGAGGCGGTCTGCATCCAATGGGTACCCGCGACTTTGACTATGTCGTCCGCCCATCTCGCAGGAGGCCGTCCCACGCTTCGTCTACCGGTACGCGGTCTCCATTCAAGAACCTTTTGGCTCCAACGGCCATCTGTTCTTCTTGCTACGTGCCCCGCCCATTGCCACTTCAGCTTGCTAACCCTGTAGGCTATGTCGACCACTTTCGTTCGTCTGCGGATCTCCTCAATTCTAATTCGATCTAGCAGAGAGATTCCGAGCATAGCCCTTTCCATAGCTCGCTGTGCGACCTTGAGCTTTCTTATGAGGCCCATAGTGAGGGTCCACGTCTCGGCGCCATAGGTCATCACTGGCAACACGCACTGATTAAAGACTTTTGTCTTTAAGCACTGAGGTATTTTGGACGAGAAGACGCTGTGTAACTTCCCGAACGCTGCCCAGCCGAGTTGGATTCGACGATTGACCTCCGCCTCGAAGTTTGATCCGTCTAATCGGACCATCTGTCCAAGGTAGACGTACTTGTCTACAACTTCGAGGGTCGAGCCTTCAACTGACACTGGGGAGGGCCTTAGAATATGAGCATTCGCCATAACCTGGGTCTTGTCCATATTCATCTTGAGGCCCACCTGTTGAGAGACTCGGTTGAGGTCGTCGAGCATTGTGTTTAGATCCTCCAGCGATTCTGCCATGAGCACGATATCGTCGGCAAAACGAAGGTGAGTGATGTATTCGCCATTAACATTAATGCCGAGACCTTTCCATTCCAGTAGCTTAAAGGCATCCTCCATTGCATTGGTGAAGAGCTTCGGAGATATTACATCTCCTTGTCTCACTCCCCTCTGCAACAGTATCGCCGCTGTGCTCTGATCTTGTACTCGGACTGACATGGTGGCGTTTTTGTACAAACACTTCAGCACTTCGATGTACCGGTAGTCTATATGACACCGCTGGAGAGATTGTAGCACTGCCCATGTCTCGATCGAATCAAAGGCTTTCTCGTAGTCCACAAACGCTAAACATAGTGGCAAGTTATACTCCTGAGTCTTCTGTATGACTTGCCGCAGCGTATGAATGTGGTCTACGGTACTATAACCTTTTTTTCAATGAATCAAACTTTGAATGAAATGCTTAAAATAAAACATTTCTTAGTCGCCCGTGAAAAACTTTTCGCACGTGTTTCCTATTTCCGATGAATTCGATATCAATGAGCTTCCACGGACTAGATTTTAACTTATTTACTTTTTCAAAAAAATCAATAAACGGAAATATACGACTAAACGGCACTTACAAAACGTCAATATCAATAATATATATTATTATAAATTAGTTAGTAAATGGACCACACCGGTTCGAAATGAGGCCTCGAAATTTTTGGTCTATTTACAAACATTTACTTAGTCTAGATATAGTTATTTGGTTAAGTAGCAAGTTCAGTGAACAGCTCATTTCCAGTCTTTTCCGAATAAGCAAATCTTATTTTAATATTGAACTTTTTTGATAAATCAATATGGGGTTCTTCAAGAAGGTTTCTACAGGGCCAGCAGTACGGTAATGAGACATCTAGGATCTTTAAAACTTCCTTATACTTCCGTTTAAACGCTACGGTGATCACTTTAGATCAGGTGTGCCCATATGCTTGTCTGCCACCTAAGTAGTGTACCACGATATTCAACTGACCAATTATATGAGCTGGCCGTACGAACATATTGCACCTGAATAAGCTGACTCATCTTAAATATTTTACAATAAAACAGTATTTCATAGTGTTATAATTATCGCCCACAATTTTTTCTTTGGTACGTTTTACACAGACTCGTTAAACTGCTTGATAGAGGTGCTACTTGGTGGGCGGACCCAGCTAAACATAATGAACCACATTGTCTTATTACTATAAAAGGCTACGAAGGCTTTTTTGTCTGTACTTTGGACACATGTAAATAATACTGTAGGCGGCTCGTATTCGCCATTATATAAGTAGATACATTTTGTATTCTATTGTAGATGCATAGTTTTATTTCATTTAGTTTTGATTAAATTAGTAATTGAATTTATTACTGGGCGTTTTATTGCTTTGAATTTAAGTAAGTCACAAGATTGCTGAGAGGTTATTTTGAAATTCCTTATCTGGTTTTATGCACGAACATAAAAATTCTCACTTTCGAGTTGGTGAGTTACACGTATACCTACTCCGAAAATTGTCCATTTGATTTGACAAACAATCGTCAGAGGTGTATTCTGAAAATACCAATCTCTCTAGATATATAGTAACTGACTGACTGTCATGGACTAGGCAGGGTAGAATCCCTTTAAGTATTTAGGAATTATTCGCTACCATGCACTATAACATAATAAAACACGAATCACATTACATAGAGTTGTTTTTGGTTCAACGTTTTAGAAATAGCCACATTAATAAATATAAGATTTATAGGTATATGTTTAAATTTCGAACAAATATACTGCTCAATATTAACATTTTAAAACAATGTCAAACAGAGCTATTAGTCGGCTTCAACAAAGAGGTTATGTAGTGTAATGTGAGTGAGACAATTTTACTAAATAAGGTCTGAAACCTTGGTGCCCACACGAGACGGTATTGGCTCTTTTAATGCGCGTAATTGCGTTCATATTAAGACCCGTGGTCCACTGATCCACCCACATATGATAGTCCACTTAATAGTATTTTACTTTTTATAGCATTTTTGAACTGACAGACAGTTGATTATTTGCGTCCAAGGGGCGCCACACGACTTTGTTGAGTCAATATAATTCACCTTACTGGTTAAGAGAGTTTTTGTGATGTGTAGAAGATAAAACAGGTTCCTCGGTCTTCCCGCCGACAGCACGAAACTCATCCAGTGAGCTCTGGCTACCCAATTCACCGCCGGTAGCACAACAAAAGGTTACGGGTTCTAGAATGCGGATAGACATACATAAATACATTTTTTTATGTAAATACATACATTTATTATACATAGAAACACCCAGACCAATGCAGATATTCATATTTCATGCACCCAAATATTTGCACTGAGTGGAAATCGAACATGCTTAATAGTAAAACACGCGTGTAAAACATGAGTTACTACACATCCCGATGTTAAAACAGTCAGATACAACATACTTTGCGATGCAAAATCTCATGGAGCGTGACAATCTGACAATAGTTAGCCGACCAAAATGACTGCAAAAGGAAGCAAGGTTATTATTAAACAACACATAAGGAATGAGTCAATGGTACGTACGACGACCGAACAAGTTGGGACGGGTGCTTCTTGGAACCCTTTTGTTGGTGCATATCATTCTCATTGCCCAATAAGACAAATTCGGTGCTTGTATACACATGCTTTGTTGACGCCTGTAAAACGATGAACGCTGTTTGTATTTGATATTTTGGTATTGATCTTAGGTATACATTTTTATCATCTGGCTTCTATTATAGTGCACATTACGAGAGGCCTTTGTCCAGCAGTGGCCTGCATTAGCTAGTTGATCTGTGCTAATTAACGTTAACTCACTAATGAGGAATAAGCAAACGAAGTTTTAACAGTAATAGCGAACATCAGACAACAGTAATAATGTATACGTATCTAATACCCGTTCGCATCCCCCGTGTCACCCGGAGCCGACAATTCCAAAATTTCCTTATAAAGCTTGTTCTAACAATTTCAAACACAATAAAATAATAAATCATCGAAATCAACAGAGCCGGGCTCATGTTATGAGCCTTGGGGCTAAGTTGGCGACTATTTATACAGATAGGTATGTATGAATTATTCATTTGAACTAGTTTAAATGATCTGTTTATATTTGAAAGAAAATTAAATTGCCTAAACGCTGCGAGTTTTATTAAAAACTTTAATCGTAAACCCATTTTAAATATTATGTAAGCAGTTTTGCTTGTACATATTACACCTGACATTTCAACATTTCAACTTCTAGCCTCCAGTTTGACAGTATAGCGTTTGTGTTATATCCGTTAGCCTAAATTAATCGTTACAATCAGCGTTATAAAGCGTTTGTACGAAAGTGTATGACAAGAGCGCGTCGGTGGCGGTGGACAGGTCCCATGGGTCGGAGCAGGTAATGACACAAAACGACACACGTGACCATCACATAACTCACATGGCCATCATAACAAAGATATGCTATATCTCTTATGTAGTTATGTACCCCTGATGATAGATAGCTTATCGCCTTGTTGTGTTGCAGAATTAAATTTATAACCATGATCATCGGGTTATTTTTTTTTTTTATAATATCACTCCTATATCCCCGAAGGGGTAGGCAGAGGTGCTAGCACCCACATTTCGCCAGTTTATAGCTAGGTCCCAATGTAATAGGTGGCGAGCCTATTGCCATTAACCGGGCACTTATAAACCTGCGATAATTACACACATAACTTCGAAAAGAATCGCAGTCATTGGTGTGCGCCATGGTAAACCTGGGATCGAACCCGAGACCTCGTCTCAGCAGTCCATTACCCATACCACTAGGCTACCGCGGTCATGGGTTAAGTTTGGTTAAATATGACAATATGACAAAATTTATTGCGCGATCGTTTTCCTGATTCTTTGATCGATGTTATTTAGTGGAATAATTCACTTAAAGTAAGTAATTTATGCAAACAATCAATAACTACAAGTAGGTATGTATTTCTAATTACTCCAACTAAGCTAAATTGATTGTAATAGGAGTGGGTTCACGTCGATAGGGTTGAAAGATTGAATGAAGCTTGAATGACCAGGATTCGAATCCAGCACCAGTCTCGGCCGTAAGGCTGGCCTTAACTGCTAGGCTGCCTATGCTATTCTTTTGATTTCCTATATCGTTTTGGAAATAAAAAGATAAATATTTATCACCCATATTATGGCGCCTCCAAACTCTACAACAATTTGTGATCTATTACCAAACATTCAGATGTCTAGCCAAATTGATAGTGATTAGTAGGAAACAGATAATATTCATGATCGTCTAACGATTATTAATTAAAAAAACTATTTAAAATTAGAACACGAAACAAAATAAATGTCAAAGATTCAAATAGCATAGCATTAATCATCACACTCATGGCTATATGGGCGATTTCGTCATTATATGTACTAACAAGCAAGTATATAACACCATCCTTTCTTGTACGGTTGGATTACATAACCTGCTTTGTTAAGACATGCGTCGATGTAACGAAAATATAGTAAGTAACCGTATCTATGTAATTATAACACTGTGTTGAACACAGTCGTCAAATCAGTACTCGTTTCGTACGTATTTGTAACCATCTTGTTTTTGCGCAATAACTACGCTTCACTGAATAATTAGATGCGCTGGACGACCTTTAGGATGGCCTGGTGTTGCCTAAGTCGGCATGACATCACATAGGCTCATGTAATCTATCACAATTATAATAAGTGCTATATAAATATTTAATTCTTCATCATCATAAGCCGCGGTAGCCTAGTGGTATGGGTGACTGCTGAGACGAGGCCTTGGGTTCGATCCCAGGTTTTAGCATGGCACACACCAATGACTTTTCGATGTTTTTCGAAGTTATGTGTGTATTTATCGCAGGTTTATAAGTGCCCGGTTAATGGCAATAGACCATGAGCACGTTAAGCCGTCGGTCCCGGTTGCCATACTAACACCTATGGCAGTCGTTACGAGTAGTTGGAGCCCTCAAAAGTCCAACCAGTCTAACTTAGAACAGCTGTATTGCCATTGGTCATTGGTTGTGGAGGTCAAATGGCAGTCGCTTCACGTAAAATATCGAAGTTCAGCCGCATCACAGTTGGACTGGAAAGCCGACCCCTACTGAGTTGGGAAAAGGTTCAGAGAATGATGATTGGGACCTAAACATAAACTGGCGAAATATGGGTGCTAGCACCTCTGTCTACCCCTTCAGGGAAATAGGCGTGAGTTTATGTTAATATTGAATGTCATCATCATAATCCTAGAGGTAGATTTTAGTTTGTATCCTAGGGGGTAAAATTTCGCTTCGGAGTCTGGATGCCCCGTTTATTTTGTGTGATTTATTTACTACACTTATGGACGGTTATCGTCTGACCTCTTGACTCCACAAGAAAAGCCTGCGCCCGAGCCTAGTTCGTTGTACGACAGGTTTACCACTTGTAAGGTGAGGAAAAGACCTAAATCGTATGTAAATATCGAATAGACCCGTTTTATCAGCATATCAAGTATTTATTTATCACTCTAAGTTGCATCGTAATTCGCAGGTTAATGTACCTACTAATTATGCAATACTTCTGTATGGTAACGTGTTGCAATAAATTAACACTGTGACATTGAAATTCAATTCGTACGGTTATTTATGTGTAGGCGCCGATATTTGGTCAGTAAAAAAACAACACATTACCGAATTGGTAATTCATTTGAGCGCAGAATTCTTTTACGATATTCAGTGACTATTGCAGCTTTTTCCCAAATTGGTATTACCGCAGTTTGCAGTCAGTCACGACTTTTGGCGTATTACAGTATGGTAAGTACCTACAAAGAATTAAAACTTAAAATTTATTTGTAAGTAAAATCACGAAAATTATATTTTCAACAGTGTGTACAGTACACGCAAAAATAATAAAACAAGGTTTTAAATCTAGTAGTTAATTAAGTTCAGAGCACCATTGAATTGCTAAATATAGCTCGTATTCTGATGAATCTCAATAAGAAATCAATAATTAATTAAGGTAATAACTTTTATTGAGGTCGATTTCTTCCATCTTAATATCATATTAATCAAATCATGACTTTTACTAAATAATATGTTAATTTGTTACTTATTGAGAGTCTAGTAGGAAATAGTATACCAGCCCGGCGGCGCTAGATTTTTTGACAGGCTCGCGTTTGATCACTATCTCTGATGATTGTAAATAGACCACAAAAAAAAGCCCGCTGAGTTTCTTGCTGGAATATTGACGTTTTGTAAGTGCCGTTTAATTGTCTCTACAGAATAAATTATTTTTGATTTTGATTTTGTTTTCTCACCTGGTGGTAGGTAAGTGATGGTGGGGTCGACGTGGAGTACGCTTGCCTAGAAGTAACCTATTAATTCTAGTCTTGAAGACTTCCAAGTTATAGCAATTCGGAAACATCGAGCAGAGTGTTCCACTCTTTGGCTGTACGCATGATGAATGTATCACCGAATCATTTGGCAGGTACGTATGAGTGGATTTAGACAAACGACGACGTTCTCAAAACGTGGGACGTTCTTTAATTCGATTAAGAAGATAGGTATCATAATCTATCAAAATAAAACTTTTTTAGTGTGAAAATTGCCACTGACTCCTACCCACATCGACCACCAGCGGTGGTATTGTCGGACCCAAACCGACTAAAACCACACGCCGTTTCGGGTCTCAATTACTGAGGTGTAAGTTTAACAACTTGTTTTTATCATGTGATTAAATACTAATGTTTTTTTTGTGACATTACACACATCTTTATACCTTTAAGGTAACCAATAAGTGTACCCCCACGCGAATACTGGTACTTATGGGTTTTGTGATTTCTTAATCGTAAATCGATCTTATTTTAATCCCCAAACCTTTAGCGACCTTACTTACTCCTAAGAGCCTAATATTATGCATAATATTGACATCAGTTTTTATTTTTATACAGATATTCTTCTTCTCTTAAAAAAGGTGACCTAATTTATTTATAAGCTATCCCCCGTAGACCTACATACCTAATTTTCAGAGTTGACAAATAACTAGTCATAAAATTAGCAAATAAGTAGTTTTATACTGAAATTAAACATGTTTGTATCAATTACCAATTTATTAATTACAATTTCATATAACTATTAATACAGTACCAACTCAGTGCGCTTTATTTAACAGTCATGTGAACGCAATAATTACTACATTCCAACAACTTCTGAGAAAGTTCAACAAATTAAATCACACTGTTCGCGTAACATAAATTGCGATACACAACGTTCATCTCGGCAATAACCATACCACAGAATAAATATGGACATACGAGGGAATATTATTACCTAACGTTCAATTTCTTCCACTGCGATCGCAATTGCCTGTATTTCTTCATACACTCACCTGTTCAACTTATTTGTAATCATCACACCATTACATGCAGGGTCTGTATGAAGTGTGAAGTCACAATATTTATCTTTATTCATGTATACGTCACAAAAAAAAACTTTTATAAACATTTTCATTTACTGCTAGATTAGCTAAACAATAGCAAAAGCCTATGATCACTCTTTTGTAATCGTTATCATAAGTACTTGCTTATATGTACCTAATTATTATAATTTAAAGCACGACATATCAATGGTTAGAAAATAAAAAGACAAGAAAGAACACCCAATAATATATACTTTAACAAAACATGTGCAAACAAAAAAATGTTACATGCTTGTTCTAGTCTACTTGCTCCGTATAAATCGTTTTGTGAAGACAATGAAAAGATTTGTCGTTTACACACATATCTTGAAACTTTTACCTCAATAACAAGCTATAACTTTCCATACACTATTGTTCTAAATAAAATTCAGCGATCGCGAGCACCCTATCATCCTACATCATAACAAATTTTGCCAACTCAAATACGTCCAACGTTAATGGAAATGCACTTTATCTTGGAACACTATACGTCAATTCTATGATTTGCGGTGTATACGGCAGGGCGCTTACGCAATACACTTTCACCGTGCGTTTAAGCGAGGAGAGAGTCCCTGAGATTGCCTATTACTAGATTACCTTGTGAAGTCGGGAAAATAAGAAAGTGTGTAATGTGTCCTCGTCTCCATAGGGTATAAACACTGATTTCACATACTAAACATGTAATGAATATCTACAGCTTATTTTCACAATTATATTGAGAAGCTATTCATATGCAACTTAGGTACAAAAGATTTATTCTCGATTGTTAAGATGAATAACAATATTAAGATCATAAACAATATTATAGCATAAGTTTGTTTTTATATTTATCCCTTTTATAAATATATACCTATCTATATCTGTTTTATGATTTAATAGCATATTAATAAGCAGCCAACGGTACCTTTCGAAGTACTTAACAAAAAGATGTAAACAAATCTAATTTGGTGCAAAGTCACTTGTCTAAGACATTGCGAAGGACATGAAGACGTGTGTCGGAGGAGCATTACTAACTAAAATCTGAGTGTTCCCGACCTTAGATTAAGCGCCAGGAGAGTCGTTAGTCAGTTGTATTCTCGCAGTTTGAATTACTGATAAATGACTGATAGTATGTGGCCCTGATTATGACCCTCGTCGCTTTTTAGTAGGAGAGTTAATGCTGTACCTCTTTTGAGAAGCACGAAACAAATAAACTTATCCTATGCTATTTCATTATCATTATTTGGATAATCCTGTAGATTTTCTTCTTCGTAGGTACAAAGATTCCTGTTCGTGTTACATGACAGTTATGGATGGGCACGTTATAGGTACGGATGGTGATTGCCAGTCCACAAGAATAGCAATTATGTGTTTAGAATATGTGGTAAGGTAACCAAACACTAGCATTTGGATTTCTGAGCTAATACCTCAAGGTTCCATGCTAAGTTTGTTACATGGTAGGTTGATAAGTAGTACACAAATGAATAAGCAAACTTACTTGTGTGATATCCAGTGTAGCATATTAAGACTAGTTGGTCTAGAAGTCTAGATTGCGATTCAAATGTAATATTACGGTACATTGCTTGTACAAGCTGCGTTTGGAGTATTGATCTTCGTATAAATAGTGTCGCCGATAGGTATATAGTCTGTGGTAACACGGTACTAATTAACTGACAACTTTATGTCTAGGACCAATGATATGTTGCCATTTTCTTATTTTATTGTTCATTCAAGAGCAGTAAGTGAATGCAATAAATGAAGCTCAATAATTGACTTTAGAAAATTGTAAATACTGTAAATTGCAAGTTTACTCGAGGAAATTAGAAAAAAAAGAATCAAAATGTATAAAATACCACAAAATTTTGAATGCAAAATTGCCTAGTAAAATAAGAATGCCACATGTTATTTAGACGATGTAAAACATTGATTGCTTGAATGTTATTTTATGCTATAGGAAAGACTCTTTCAGCGTATAAATCAACCTTTAATCACTATTTTTCAATGTGCTATACATCAATATCAAAACGTAGAGAATATAATAGAATAAATCATTAGCCAGGAGCACCTTGAGAGGTTACAGATTCAATCTCAAGTACACTACTTAAGTGAATTCGTCTGCAGAAAACATTTCAGTTGAAGACGTTAACGAGAATATTAGTAAACTGTAGTAGAAGTCGCTAAGAATTTATACTAAGAAAATAGATAAAATCTATAACTTTATAACCCAGACGGCTAAATACCGTAATTTTTCGTTTTTTTTCACATCAGTCAGCAAGGCGTGAAAAATAAAGCAGTTTAGCAGTAATATTTATCCTGATTTTCTTATATTATAGCGCATATGGAGACTTGGGCAGGCCTCTGCCACAAAAAAGGCTTCTAATTCGTAGAAGAAGTCTGATGACCTCTATCTCGTGCATCTACTCAAGAAAAAATATCATTACTTAAACAAATAAACATCGAATGTCATTTCAGAACACATAAAATATATATACGTATCTAACAAAAACAAACTACTACGCAATAATTATGTCAGGGGCTCTGGAGGAGCAGTATAAGTTAATAATTACCTATATATTTTATTTTTCGTGACATGACAAAGAACGGCAAAAAGTGTTTACGTTTATTTGGGTGGCGACCTTTGAGATGAGCAAGGTTGTTCCGCTCGGCTCCGGGAAGGAGGAAAAATGATTCTCTCTGTTACCATAAGCGGCAGCCTTGTGACAATGATCGTGCACCGTCACTACACAACACATTTTTATGTGGGTGACGTCTTCTTTCCCTAAAGAGCTATAAGCACTCATGCACTTCAAATTGATAGTTTTGAACTGTTGGAAATTGTAGGGCGCGTATAGGTATATTTCGCGATCGTATTAATTGCTTTATATATTTATTTATTTATAACATATATAACATATTCGGAAACATAATTTTCGCAAAATTATATTATATGTAAGATTCATATTATTGATGTGCAAACACGATTCATCACACTGAATCATGATCACGATATTGAATCGCGGGACCCACTTGGTATCAATCATCAGGTATAACGGCTTGCAGGTGACATTGGTTGGGACTCCAAAGATCTAACTAGATCTCCACACACAGTATCATTAAATATATGTATATGAAAAAACAAATAAATGGGATAACATTAATACAATTTGGTTGTAAATTCCAATTTAAGCAGACCAGTCTTAGGTTAAAAGAATCTAACTTACGAAGACATATTAATTATTACGAAGACATAATAAGATACACGGTAAGATTAGTCTAGGCATAACATGTATTTGTCAAATTCATATTTAAACACCTGGTGAACGACTGAATACATATTATTCTAATTGGAATTTACGTCAGACTATACTTACACGTCCATAATAATCATTCCCTGAGCCTATTCCCAACTCAGTTTGGGTCAGCTTTCTAGTCTTACTAAGATGCAGCTTAACTTCGATATTTTCCGTGAAGCGACTGACATCGGACCTCCACAACCAAATTGGCGATATTGACGTTTCGTAGTTAGGCTAGTCGGACTTCTGAGGGCTCCAATTACCCGTAACAACTGCCATAGAGGTTCGTATGGTAACCTGGACCAACGGCTTAACGTGCTCTCCGATGCACGATCAGACCAGTACAAATAGTCATATCCCGCCTCCTCTGTAGCAGTCCCGTTCACTACCGCCACGCCACAGAGGCTATCTTGCTTAAGAGGCTTGCACATTTACTGGGCATAATATTATGTCACATGAGATTTCACAATATTTTTTAATTCTCAAGTAATTTGAGCTCTAGATTTTTGCAATGGACCTAGAAGTTTGACCTCCAGTGTTAATTTTTCTGTTGTAGAGGACAGATTGCAATATCTAAGCGGAGTTGGAAAAACGTGACTACGTATTTAGTAATTGTATCAATTTTACTGTAGTCATTCAGTACTTATGACTCAAGATCTAAATATTTGTAAACTGTACATACATATATATACTCACACCCGTAGTCCCCGAAGAGGTAGGCATAGGTATATTAAAAACCCACATTTCGCCAACTATGGTTTTCGGTCCCACGTACCTAATAGGCGGCGAGTCTATTGCCGCCAATCGGGAACTTTGTAAAAACAAAATGGGTATGCCGAAAATAAATTCCCGTAACCGAAAATGTTACAGCTAAATAAATTTGACAAAAAAAAAATGATCCGGTTCCTTGCTATGCGGTGTAATTCGCTAGAGAATTAATTACGTGCTTAGCCGCACAAGCACTATCAATTAACGTCTTGAAGAGTATCTGACGTTATGAAATGTACTACGTATTCATAAACTGATAAATAACTATGTCAAATTGAAAGATATGATGCAATAGTTCTTAAAGCTTAAGGCAGTTTACGCTTTTTCAATTCATAAAGAAAAAAAAATTGCATACACACCAAATCCTCCTCTTTACAAAATATGTTAGGTACGTCACCTGCAGAATCACACAGAATCTTACTCCCTTAAAATCTTAACTACTTCATCTAAATCACAATGTGAACACACAAAAAGTTCTTGTAAGATATAAAAATTCAAGTGATTATCAGACCATAAAATAGTTGTTTTCAAGTTTAATTAGTGTATTTACCTTGAATTGAGATATCATAATGTAAAAGATACTGATGTGTATGTGACCCCACCAAGATCGTCGTGGTCCAAGCCATCCTTACCTGTAATCAGATATACCTCTTTTGGCACAGGCTTCGCTCAAAGGGTTGACAGACCTAGAACGAACCTCAATCCTTAGTGCAAAACTAGTTTGCAAAACAGTTATTTCGATAGATTTCCATTCGCAGTTATTTTGTTGATTCGCATCGCATCGCGTCGCATTGCAGTTTTGTGTTCAAGCCCTTAATCTCCAAAGTGTAAGTTGAAGTCAACCGAGAAGTCACTCGAGGTTTTTGATGAATCATTATTATGTTCTGACAGCAGCAGTTCTCGTTCCCAGTTGAAACACAAGCAAGTACGGTTACTATCTACAACTTTCGAAGCTCTATGTGCGTATGAAATAGCCCACTAGTAAAAAAATAATATATTATTGCGCTGACCGTCGGGCTCCAAAAGAGAGGCTGACAAGGCAAATTACAATTACGAATATCTTCATTACGAGCTCTAAATTTGAAATGTCATTGACAACAAACTGCAAATAGAGGTTGATGCTTTGAAAAATTATTTGTGTTATATATTGTTTTTATAATTTTTTTCCGTTCTAATATTAAGAGTATAAAAATGCGAAATTTTGTGAACATAGTCATATGTTTGTTACTCTATCACTCTGAATAATAACTGAATTCGGTGCAGAGAATCTAGATAGATGTACGGATTAATACACTGGCTACCTCTTACCCCTGGAATGGGTTCCAATGGAATGCGGGAACGGGTGCTTCATAATATGCCTAATATTGTACAGAGAGGTTGGTACTATTTTTATATTGGTATTTTCTAACACATACCATTTAACCTTTTGCTTCACAAGAGAGTTAACTAGTGACAAGCTTAATAAGGTTTGTATATAAAAGACAAACGTGAAAAGAACGTGCTGAATTAAGCGCGTGTGGAGCCACGGATACCAGTTAGTTTTTTAAAATAAGTATACCTATAGATTCTAAAATATCTCAATTTATTTCAATAGTTTAAAAAGAGAGTCTTTTTACATTGTGTTATTAGTATTACAAAAACATACATAAACGTCAAATGAAAGAGCGTCACTATGAACGAATATCGAATTCTCACGGTCGAAGTTGATCTGATATTCGCGGCCATGTGACATAGAAGTACAAATAAATGTGGAGGTGGTATTTTGTATTTAATAGCTGACTAGCCAATGCCTGCCCGGCATTGTGAGGCATTTTTTTACTATTTTTAATTAGGTAATGACCTTCACGGTCGTAACATGGTGTGCATGTGTTGTGACCGTTTTTAACGTAAGCATGGCTAACTCACACAGAAACATCAATATCTATATGTGTAGATAACATATTATAAAGTACAAAAGAAACGATTAACTAAAATATTAATATTAAAATTTATAAATATTGCCATGTAAAATTATGGAGTACAATTAAGATAACTTTTATTATTTTGTTAATTTTATTATTACAATTCTTGTTAATAGTCATTAAAATAAATAAGTGATGTCTTAACTGGCAGGAAAGTCTGTTTTAAAGTCAATGGTAAGCTATTATATTGCTGGTCCCTTCTCAGTAGATCTAACTACCGGACCAGCGAAAAATCATTTTCAAATTATTTATTTACTATTTTATTCATTATAAATTATAATAGCTTTGACAAATATAATTGTAAAACTTTGACATTTATACATGTGCCTAAACTGAATAGGTTCTTTGATTCTTTGATACTTTATCTTTCATTATAAATAGAGGGAGAAAAAGAGAGAGAGGGGAAAATAAATGATTTTTTTTTAACTGGTTCAAATCTATTTAGATCGGCAAAACTGAAAGCTCTGATGGAACTGAAACCAGCGACCAGTCACTAACAGAGCATTACCCCTGTAAGGGATTATTCACTTTTTCCCATCGATCAGAGGAAAATGAAATAGAAAAGCAATCAACTAGGAAGATAAGAGATAATGATTATTATTGAACAAAACAACAATACACGTCAGTATGGAATATGGTACACAATGAAAAACAAGGAGCAAAATTAAGTTCGTTCGAAATATTTTCCACGTAGTACTAACGGTGGTCTTAACGCAAAAAACCTCAGTAACTACCTACTACTTGTACAACGTTCTACTAGGCTAAATAAAAATTAATTGAATTTATAAGAATACATAAATTAAAAAAAAAAAACCGCGGTAGCCTAGTGGTATGGGTGGTGGACTGCTGAGACGAGGTCTCGGGTTCGATCCCAGGTTTACCATGGCACACACCAATGACTGCGATGCTTTTCGAAGTTATGTGTGTATTTATCGCAGGTTTATAAGTGCCCGGTTGATGACAATAGGCTCGCCACCTATTACATTGGGACCTAAATATAAACTGGCGAAATGTGGGTGCTAGCACCTCTGCCTAACCCTTCGGGGATATAGGCGTGATATTATAAAAAAAAAAAAAAATATTCTTGTATAATTTAAATAACATCGTTCTTCAACGTGGCACAGCCAATAAAAATTTACCTTACAGTTTCAGATGAGATTTTTCTACATGTACTGCAATGGAGCATTAGAACTCCAAGAAATAATTTTAAAAGCATTCCCTTTTTTCATACTCATTTTTATTATCAACGAAATGATAATCCCAAAGCAATACGGATTCTTGCTTATTGCTTTAGTGGAACTAAGCCGCATCCAAAAAGAGATCATGGAAATCATGTCTCCTGTAGTTGCGCTTACGACTCACAGCGTTCTATCTGGGTTTATTTATTTAAATATGCGTGAACTGACTGCACTTACCAGTGCCCCTTTGTCTTTGTACTTTGGTATGAATATATTTGGCTTCCTGACTAGTTTAGTTGTTTTGTATAATATCTATGTTATAGTACAGTGTTCCCATCAGTAGTTGTTTAACACGATACTACTGTACTGTCTAACAAGTTACTGACTGACCACCTTAGCTCTGAAACCGTAGATAAAGTAATGAACAGCAATTGGAAAAAGTTAAATTTGTCTTTTGATATAAAAATATAGACAATATATTTAGAAAACTCAGCCTAAGATAAATGCCTCGAGTCAACCATAGTGCCGGAACACGGCAATAGACTCACTCCCTGTAAATACATTGGTTAGTGAAATGTGGGTGTTAATTCATTGCTGCTTATCCTGGAGGGAAATAGGTGTCAGCATATGCACGTGTATTAAGACGAAGAGAAAAAAAAATAATTGTACAACAATTAAATTATTTATTTCATCAAATGATAATCAAATGATAATTTTGTAAATATATTATGTCCAACCACTTCTGAGCATAAAATAGGATTCAGACGAATCTTCTCTTTTGTTTGTATTATTGGCTAGGAAGATAGAGAACATTTTAAGAGTAAGAAGCATCTCAAATTTTATTTCATACTAGTTGCACATAATTGTAAATATTTCCCATGTATTTTCCGAGATTTTCTTGAGAATTACGGACAAAACATAAAATAAATCATCCAAAATCATCAGTCATTCTTAAGTTTTGTGCTTAGTAAATAATTCAGGGATCGATACTTTTACACCTACATAGATTTGGCATTTTGATATCATTTGAACGTTTTAGGCTATATTACTTAAAGGGCGGAATCTAAATAATGCCGAGTTTTACGTCCTAATTAAGTAAGTATTTGTGTGTATCGATAAAGTAAAATACCGATTTTGTAACGTGGTATTCGAAGAATGATCCCGAGTACATAACTGAGACAGACACGCAAACCTCACACAGTTGAACCATAAAAAGTTTTGAATAACAAAAATAAAATAAGACGTTCGAAGGCCCAATAAACACAAAACAAATGAGCAAAGTTTAGATTTGCGTTAGTTTTTGATATACTTGATATTTAATGCAACAAAATAAAGTTCATGTTTGTATATCAGGAGTATATTTGACTTTCAGAAATTTCAAGACGGAACAATTGATTTTGCATTTGTGTACTTTCTTAGCAACACTCACGTCGGAGATATGCGTTTAAAGAATTTCTTCAGAAACGTCACGTAAATTAATAAAATAAATAATCCAATGGTGTATAACTCACGGTGGTGGCTCGTAAAATCACTCACGATAATCACACTTTGGCTTATGGTACAATTTTATTTCTCTTTCTTCTACTCACATTGTACTGCTTCATTTCTTTGTATTCGTTAAGCTTGTAGTAATGACCTCATCAATTCTTTTTCTTTATCCTGCAGTCTGTGAATACAGGAGAAGATTCGTGTCTCTTGTAAATTGTCAATAAAATGAGTAAATTTGGTCACGGCAGGATTTTGTGCTGTTTCCCAGGTCAAAGGTAAATGAGAGACACGAGTCTTCCGCACAGTGCTAAGGTTGCTAATGGTCAAAACTATTTTTCTCTAGTGTATAACCTACGCATAAAAAACAAATCATGAGTAGTCCTTAGGCTTCAGAGTGCAAAGGCAAACGCATGGGTGCAACTACATTTGGCGCTCAAATACGTGATTCAGGCGGGAAAAAGGGATGCAACTATGTAGGGTCTATAGTTCCATTACTCTTACTCATCCTGAACACGAACGGTTATCGCGTCATAGTAGATATACGTTATGGTATGCACTTTAATATAAGTCATAAACTTTAATATTAGTAGCGTAAGTAGAGCCACAGACTCCTTCATTACCACGATACTGAATTTAAAATGGCAGTGGCAGTGACTTGTGACTTTTAGTATAGAGAAATTGATATCACTGCAATATCTATTTCTGTCAAAGTCGATAATGGTTTATAAAAAACGTTTCACAGTTCGTATACTTTTGACTTTCTCACGTCTAGGTTTTGTGTATAGATACGTATTTCACTGGCACACTTTGTTCCTCTCAGGATAACTATATGGTTTAAACTTATCCACATACACCTATTCTACTTTAATCTTTTTTATTAACACAATAATATAATTTGAGTAATTACGTCGGCTTGTTTTAGCTATGTTATACAACAACTCGGTTTGATGTGAGAGAAAAAAAACAGCAACAATCTACTTTTTTATTCAAATTCGAATAGGTATTCTTAATAACTCTATACTGAGGCTAACCAAATTGCCTGCTGGAATTGTTGGCGTTGACTTTTTTATACATTTTTTATTGACTAAGTGATTCAACGCGATCTGTCTCCGGGTCATATACCTACAATCATTTAACCACCTTTGTTTTTAATTTAGATGATGCGAACACATTCTTTTACAACTATGTATTAATGTTTTTAAGACTAAATTACGAGCAAGTTTTGGATTCTGCTTATATATACATAGTAGGTGATTATTATACTTTGTTGCTTTTTGTTGTTATTATCCTCATAGCAATTTCCTAGTTCTTTCTAAGTTGCTGTTTGAAGCTCGGGTTCCGCTTACTGTTTTGATTGGTAAGTCAGTTTTTCTGATCATTTTGCCTGAGTGGTAGACGTGTAGACATGTTCAGATCAGCCAAAATAGCAGTTACATTGGAAAAAGTGGCCCAGAAGCTTCGGATACGACTGGTTTTAGGGCTAGAATTAAGAAGAAGGCATGTTCTGACATATACAATTCGATAACTACGGCACAAGACAGGAACGTAGAGTTTAGGTTGTAATTAGGTTGAAACTATATAAAACAGCTATAGGTGGCGTAGGTGCCTTCGTAGTCAACGTGTTCATTCATATACCTACTCATTCGGCCTACTCACACCTTTGACAGCCAAGAATAGTACCTTTTTGAAACTGTAAACAATCACTCTGATAGCATTTTGTGGGCCTACCACGCCATACAAACGTTTTGGATAAGAAAAAAGAATGGTGCAGGCTATATAAGGTGTATAGCACCTATCTTCTTTCTCACCCAGAGCAGGAATGCATAAAGCACGTCATAGTATTCCCACTGGTAGATTGAGCAGCTCATGACTCAATTAATGAGTCAGAAATCAGGAACTCGTTTTTACGACTCAGCGGTTTATTTTTTACACATCAAACTTTTATTGTAATCAATTTTAATTTAAATATAATATCGTCATGTCGATTACAGACGACAAAATTTAAATATTATACTTCAGTTCGTGAACGGCATTCATAATTATTATTGGTACTATTGTCTTTGTAACCATTTTGTTCTTTTGCTGTCTCAAATTAACAAATGGAATGTATCCTTCAGAATACCTGAAAAAGAAAACTTGATTATCGCTACACAAAAAGTTTAAGTACATGTTCAATGATAAGTACATAAAAATACATAACAGCAAATAAGTTCTAGTTGAGGATACGACTTGGATTTGAATTTCAACGGGAGCATATTCAATGAAAAGTAAACTAAGTTACATTTCATTAATCAGCTATCTGCCAGTCAAAGCATGGACAAAATCAGCCCAGTCGTTTTATAGATTAGTGAAACAGACAGATTACACCCAGGCACTTAATGTATTTTATTTATTTGTTTAGAAAAGTCACACAATTTTGTAACAGACTATATATAGCAAAGATTAGAGAGTTTTTATCAATTTCAACTCCACAGTCATACAAATGAACAGGCTTACTGTTATTTCACTATTGTAAAGTAAATTTGGTTACAAACATAAAATATGCATCTGTTACAAAAAGTTAACAACTTCATCTTTGAATGCGTTTTGTTACTTGTGTATGGTTTCCAACATTAATAAATGTCATTTTCACATTGTAATAACTATAAAATCTTTAGCAATATGCATTTGAATGTATTTGAAACGTGACAACATTCCAGGGTTTCATTGCATCACAATTTACTGCTTTAGTCGTATCGTCACCTATTCGCGTGTGTCCCACACACCTATAAGCATAAAATCGGCTGCGATTATTGCATCCCGGTGAATGTGTGGGTGAATATTATTGGCAGGTCTCCGACACGACAAATGTAAGCTTACCATTCACTGGCCGACTGACTTCTGAGCCATATTTGATTATTCAAATATGCCGTTCGGAAGGTTCGTTTTTGTACAGTAGTTGGGGTCGTTCCGTGCATGGGTCGCTTTATTTCCCTCTGGATGCAGGAAGGCTCCACAAATAAAATATGTGACTTGAAGGCGACGGCGAGGTGCCGTCGAGATGAGGCAGCGCAGGCTTGTGGGAGGGAGATGGATTGTATTATTCATGGAAGACGGAGAGAGATAGGTGCACGCTTGGCTATCTGGAGAAACGCGAGCACCTCATTTAATCGGTACGCGCTTCGTTTTGTAGGATAAAGGAACATTTGCGATGCTTTAGATACGTTGGAAATAATATATGTGTGGGCATGAGATACGATATTACTTATCGTAACATCGACTGTCTTACTTTTAATTAGGCATAATAGGTAGGTACGAGTACTTACGTGATCCCACAATTGCTTCAAGTAAGGCAAATAAATTTATAAATATAATTTTCTGACAGAACATCAATATAAACAATTTGCTAGTCTTAAGTGGAACATAAATCATTATCTATTTTACATACAAATTAACCAAAATTCCTCCCTTAATAATCCAGCTTCCAAAATTACTTGTGCTAGAGGTGGGCTCAGGCCAGTAGGGTCATGGCCAGAATTAGAATCCAGGACCTCCCGATCCCGAACCATTAAGCTACCAACGCAAAAAATGACTTATTACCAGGTACCAATGGAACGCTGCAGGTTACATATTTGTCATAAACCCACACTTGTATGAATGAGGTGCATTATCCGGCCAAGTATGAAGAGGAATAAACTGCGCCATGTCGCCGTTAAATAAACCGCAATCTTGTTTAGTGGAGTGATGTTTAATGATATGTACTGAGAAAACTAAACGTGTCTAGCTAGTAGGTAGTTATTCGTTTGTTTGTGTTTTCTTTCTGAGCTTTCATTGACTTCCTAATGGTATTTAAATCATATTGAACACCACTGGCTGTACTTATTTTTCTACAATATTTTATTTTGTGAATAAGTCTTCTTCTGTCAAATCGATGGCATTTTTGAGTTGCCATCGTTGTGTAGTAATTTGTTTCACGGCAGCA
Organism: Pelosia muscerda; assembly: GCA_963691645.1. NCBI lineage: Eukaryota > Metazoa > Arthropoda > Insecta > Lepidoptera > Erebidae > Pelosia > Pelosia muscerda. Next base: position 8,151,919 of record OY829105.1, read on the forward strand.
CCGCTACTCACGGAAGCCCGAGCATAGCTTCGCTTTTCGGGAAGGCTTACTACGTCCCCTCCAAGACAAGTCATAATATAATAATAATTAAAACAGTCTTTATTCGGAACCTGCATCTATAATATAATTATTCTTAGCCAAGTTATTCTATAATTTGCTGTATGTATAATTTTTTTGCAAATCCGTTTGCCAATCGGCAAAGGCCTTCCCCAACCTCTTCCATTCCTGCCGTTCTTTGCCACTCTTTCTTTATAACTCCTGCCACCTGCCTGATATCGTCAGATCTTGTGAATAAGTAGAAGTGTTCGTTCAATATGTGTAGCAAGTTCCACCAAATGCCATCGATCAACTGTAAAAGTAACATTTAAATTATTTAGTTATAAAAACAGAAGCAATATTTTTCAGAGCAATATTTTACTACTACATTTCAAATAATTAGTTTTTTGTGGTACCTACACTACCGATCATAGGCATCTCCTAATAGTCCTAACGTATATAAAAACACCTAATCATCGTAACTTCGCACATTCAGTTCCCAGCTACTTTTTTCAGGTGCTCTGCCCATCTTGCTAGAGGGCGTCA